>CM067219.1:64678547-65297882 GCA_034190945.1 Octodonta nipae
CTATACAAATTGCTTCAAACAACATTGTTCGACAACGATTCTTGATAAGGATAAATGTCACATTACACAGATAAGTAAAATACACAATACACTCAATCTATTATATAGGAAAACTTAGTTGACAAATCCGTTGACTACTTTCGGTCAGTTAATCCCGCTAGAGTTTTTTTTTATAAAAGGCAACTAGTGTTTCCGGACAGTTTCCACAAAGTGCTCTTAGATACTACACCTTGATTTTCAATTACTTATCTGCTTTTTACAGAAATTATTGTTTCTATAAGCAATGAAAACCCAAATGAGCATTCAAAATAACTATTTGCCTCCTCAGTCATTCACAAAAAATTAAGTTTTTTTAATTTAAACATTTACATTTTCTGAGGTTTAATTTCTTATTCTATTATTTTCATTACTTCATAAATCCCTATAGAAACGAAAAAAATAACAAATAACTCGCACTTCAGAAGTTACTAGAAAAAAAGTTTATTTTATTATAACAATAAATTAATTCCGTAATTATTGGGCAAACTTCTTTTAAATTTATGCTAAAATCGTATATACCGTACAAAAATATAACATAAGTTAAGAATTTTCTTTTACATATTTGTAAATTGTTTTGAACTGTGCAAGCAAAAGTATATTTTTAACCGACTTCCAAAAGGAGGAGGTTGTCAATTCGTGGGCACGTTTTTTTATGTATGCTCAGTGATTATTCAAAAACGGCTTGGGCAAATTTGATGATTTAAACGCCATTGTATTAAGGAATATTACAGAAAGGTACCATACAATATTCTGCAACGTGAGATTCACGGTTTTCTAGAAAATCAGAAAAAATCATTTCAGTGATGAAATGTTCCAGCTTGATTCCGAATATTTATCTATAACGTAAAACATACCGTTTTCCCAGAAAATCATAAAATATTTGCAAAAACACGGTAAACATCAATGTAAATATCAGATTTTCATCATAAATATTTAGCTTAAATGTCAAGATATGCCATGGAAGTATATCGTACAGGGTGTTTGCAACGGTTTTCATTGCAGCCAGTGAACTGACACTTCCATTAGTGTATCAAATGAAAATTTTTAGGTGAGCGATATTTTCTATGTGGTATACGGTGGTAGGTGTGTGCATGCATGGAAATTCAAGCAGCAAGCCACGTGGGCAGTTGAAATATTGGGCGAAGTAAAATTACAGGTGGGTTTAAAAATCTTACAGATAAAGGTGATATAGGGTGGTTGAAGTATAACATGAAATAGAATTCAAGTTATTCAGGGTGGTTCAAAAAATGTTGTATGGGGTGGCACATAAGTAGTTGCGTTTACAAGGTGGTTTGAAATAAGAGTGAAGTAAAACTATAGTTATACAGAGTGGATAAAAAACTTAAAAAATGGTTAAATAAGCTTATGTAGTTAGGATATTCGTGTTAGAGGACGGAGGGTTCAAAAAATGTTAGAAGCAGTTGCATATATTGAATATTGAAATATAAGGTGGAGTGGAATTATAGTTATTCAAGGTAGCTAAAAAAATGTTATAGTGTGGAACACAAGTAGTTGCTTATACTTGGTACATTGGGCAAAGTAAAATTATAGGTATACAGGGTGATTTAAACAACAGAAAAATATAAACAGCCAATAGGGTGGAGAGGATTAATACTTATACAGGGCGGTTGCAATATCATGTAGAGTTGAATTATATTTGTACAAGGTGATTCAGAAAATGATAGATAAATAATTTATATCGGGTGACCAATAAACAAAAACATATACTGGGTGGTTGTAATATAGGATGAATTAGAATTACAGTTATAGAATCTGGGTCAGATAATAAAACAAACAAAAAGGTAAAAAATATATGTGGATAAGATAAAAAAATAGAAATTAGAGGGAGAGGGAGAGATAAGAATTCGCTAACATAATCAATAGAATTGTACCGTAAATCAGATAAAAAGAATGTATGTCAGAAAATAGTTATTAATTTCACACGGTTTCTAAACGGTTTTTATTTTTAGTCAGTTGGAGTCGGTTCTTTTTTAAATATAAATTATAAAACTTTATACGGTGCTATATATGCAGATTGGTGCACTTAAATAAACATTTTAAACAAGACTACATTTATACTTAGTAATGTTTAAGAATGTATAATTGAGTGAGATTGGTTCATAAAAAGTTTGTTTTAGTTATGATGAACATCAACAATTAGTTATTTAAACGCCAATTAAATAATGACATCTAGAAACGTTGTATTTTATTTTGATTTGAAGCAGACTGGGATATTGTTGTGAAAATACAAGAAAATGCTTGAATGTGAATTTTTTAAACTATGAATATTATTATCTTAGCTAACCTCAACATATGAAAACTACTCAGCATATAGGTATTTGGTCAATATAGGGTTAGCATATACCTAGGTAAAGAGACAAGATTTCGAAGTTTGATTGTTTATTTATAATAAATAGTATAAATATCAAATGCTAATCATACTGAACAAACGGAGACAACTCATATTATTTTTTTTGTTAATTTTTGGCTCTACTTGAATATGTTAGGAGATAGAAAGTCTACTTCACCATACTCTTCCACAACTAATTCGAACTATCATGTGTCCTGGAGTTTAATATTTCAATAAGCGGTATTTAAAAATTTCTCCAAATTGCGGAATAATTTAAATTGACTATCGGCCTGAATATAGAAAATTTCCATAACTGTTAAAGAAAACGTTGAATAACTAATATTCACTCAAAAATTACAGTTAATAACATCCTAACAACTCAGATATTTGATCGAATTGTTTCATCGAAAATGTTTGTATTTTAGTAAAAACCCTTAACTAAAAATTCCCAAATCCAAAGATTAAGTTACTAAACTGAGTTCTACATAAACTTTATCACAAATCAGAAGTTGAAACAGATAATTAAATCAAATTCCTTCAATAAAAAAACTAACTAACTGTAAGATAGATTTTTTCTATACCAATTATTAATTTTAAGAAATATAATTTTTTTTATTGTGGGGGTGAGAAATTCAGTAGGGGATGAAGGGGTATTTTTTGGATATTTGCTCTGGTGCCATTCGATAGCAATTAATTAGCAATAAAATACTCCACCAAGATCACCTCGGTAGCGCTGTTCGTTCCGGAGATATAGAATATGGCTATGCTAACTCTAGTCAAAAGTTGGCTCTCAAGGGGTTGGAGCAATAAAATCGTAACGAAGGTAGACCTTCAGCAATTAATTAACAATTAAAAGTCTACTGATTTTAATAACGAAATACATTGAAATAAATATTTTTGTTACTTGTCGGGCGGTGAGAAATTGAGTAGGGAATGAAGGGGTAGTTTTTGGGTTTATGGCCTAGTGCCATTCGATAGCAATTAATTAGCAATAAAATACGCCCCAAGGCCATACCCATAACGACGTTTGTTCCGGAGATGTGGATATGGCTATGCTAACTTTAGTCTAAAGTTGGCATAGCCACAGTTTCACGGAAGGGGTTGAAGAAATGAAATTGTAACGAGGGTAGAACTTCAGCAATTAATTAGCAATTAAAACTCTACTGATTTTAACAACAAAAAACATTGAAATAACCATTTTTGTTATTTGTCAGAGGCTGCGAATTTCAGTAGGGGATGAATGGGTAGGTTTTGGGTATTCGCCCTGGCACTATTCGATAGGAATTAATTAGTAATAAAATGCGCCCCCAAGATCACCCCGGTAGCACTGTTCGTTCCGGAGATATAGATGTTGCTATGCTAACTTTAGAATAAAGTTGCCGTGACCACAGTTTCTCGGAAGGGGTTGAAGGAATGAAATCGTAATGAGAGTAAAACTGTAGCAATTAATTAGTAATTAAAAGTCTATTGATTTTATACAACACAAAATATTGAAATAATTTTTTTTAGTAATTGTTGGGGGGTGAGAAATTCAGTAGGGGATGAAGGGGTATTTTTGGTTTATTTGCTCTAGTGCCATTCTATAGCAATTAATTAGCAATAAAATACGCCACCAAGATCACCTCGGTAGCGCTGTTCGTTCCGGAGATATAGAATATGGCTATGCTAACTTTAGTGCCACTGTTTCTCGGGAGGGATGGGAGCAATAAATTTAATTTTTGCGTAATAAATTAGCAATAAATTCTGGAGTAGGTCCCATTTGGGCGTTATGAAATGGCTCTGCTAGCTTAACACACATTACAGGATCTCTTTTACAAATAATTTTCTGATATCTGTTTTCTGAGAAAAGGTTAAATCCAATTATACAATTTCATCAACTAGTATTTTTGACTACAATTAAATGCATTTGAGGCCAGAAGGGGCACTTTTTAGTCTCTAGGCCTATCTAATACATACAAGTTCGTGTTTCGTTGAAATAAGTTATGTCGTATTTTTTAGATAATAAAGCCTCTGATATTAACACGAATGTAGGTGTTAATGTTTTAAATACTAATAAGTTGCCAAGCAATCAACTGGATGGCAGTTCAAAATCAAACTCCTTAGATTCGGCGACTTTAACGGCAAACTTTTCATTCCGATCGGTTTATGAACACGGCAAGGCAGATAATCCCGAAGCAACTACTTATCAGGATGAGTGGTTAACAGTTGACTATATATTTTATAGGTAAGTTAAAATGTATGTAAAATATATTTATGGTAAGAGTATATTCCAATTTAATTATAAACGAATTTTGTTGCTGAATTCATTTTTATCATACTCCTAGATCTCGTTTCGGTATATTTAAAGCTTTTATTCTGAGAATGGATTACTAGTCAACGCCAATTTTTCGAAAACACTTAGCCATCAGACTAAGAGCTAGAGCTATCGGTCCATCCGACTAACCCGTTTCCCACAAAGCTATTTTTTTAAATAATGTTTATTATCAGTCAATTAAGAAAATACCGTTCTGACACGCTTCACGCTATAGCGTCACCATCCCTTAATTTTGGAAAATGTTAAAAAAAAACATTCTTTACTGTTCTCCCACAAGGCTGCAATTTTAATGCTTTAATTAAAGTTGTTTCATCGTAACAAAGAAATTTGACAACCCATTTTGAGGGTTGCCGGTTTGTGCCAGGCGATAGTAAAGTTGTGAAGGGGACAATAATTCTTAACATGCTCCCACTAGGTTAAAATTCTAATATTATATGCATTTATTTATTTAATATATATATATATATATATATATATATATATATAATATAATATATAATTGTGTGTGTGTGTGTGTGTGTTTTTTATCCGAAGAGGGGGAAATACATTGCGTACTTAGCTAGCACGTGCTGGCCGTCGTGCGGGACTCCCGATGCAATGACTTCAAAGCAAGAGTAAATCGTTGCTTTGAAACCAGTATACCGTATACCCGCTAAAACCCTAACCTCTTTCTCCTACAACCATGGTCCCCTGCGGCACTCTTAGTCAATACTACTTCGCAAGGGTGGTTCATTGCAGATGTTTACTGCTCTTACATTGAAAGCCTCTAAAGCCTACTCCTCGACCGTATTGCGGAGTTCTTTGAGGATAGCCCCGCGTAATCTGATACCAACTTCCAGGCTTGGGGGCCCTTCAGCATGGCTTCTACAAATTGTTCTGGAACGATATTAGTCTCCAGAATCCTCTCCACTTCAGCACGTTGATCCTGAAACCGGGGGCAGGAGAAGAACACGTGTTCCGCGTCCTCTATCACGTCCGTACAGTGTGGGCAGTTTGGGGAGTTTGCCCTCCTGAACCTGTGCAGGTATGCTCGAACATCCATGTCCAGTCAGGAGTTGAGTGATGTAGAACCCACCTCCCCATGCTGGCGGTTGACCCAACGACTGATGTTAGGTATCAATCGATATGTCCACCGGCCTTTAGTAGAGCTGTCCCACCTCTCCTGCCATTGCCCTAGACTCATGGCTCTTTCATCGCTGTTTCCTGTCGGTTGGTCTTTCTCTAACTTTCTGCGATAAAGCCGTCCCCTTTCTGCAGCCAGGATGTCGATTGGTAGGGTAGAGGCAATCACACTCACCGCCTCGTAAGACACAGTGCGGTAGGATGATGCCACTCGAATCGCTGAGAGCCGCTGGACTGATTTCATTTTCCGGCGGTACGATGGTAGCTCGAGCGATTTCTCCCATACCGGTGCCCCGTACAACAAAACAGAAGTAGTTACTGTTGCCAGTAGCTGTCTTCTTATCTGTCTAGGGCCTCCGACATTCGGCATTATTCTAGATAATGCCCCCTGTACCCCAGCTGCTTTCTTGCTGGCCGCGATTATGTGCTCTTTGAAGTTGAGCCGTGTGTCCAGGAGCACCCCCAAATAGCTGATGAAGGGCTGCGACTGTATGTAGGTGTCGCCTATTTTGAGGGTGATGGTTTCCCTTGCCTTTCGACTGCTAACAAGGAGTGTTTCGGTCTTTTGCTCTGCTAAACTCAAGTCCGCTGAGAGCATCCAATGCTGAATTGTGGCTATAGCGAATGAGAAGGTTGTTTGTATCTCCTCTATGTGCTTGCGCACTATGATCAATACCACATCATCGGCGAATGCCACTAGCCTGACGCCCTCAGGCAGACCGAGCAGGAGCAGGTCGTTGTACATTACGTTCCATAAGAGGGGGCCAAGAACAGAGCCCTGAGGTACACCTCCTGTGATCTTATAGTCTACTTGCCCATTTTCAGTTTGGTACAATAGGATGCGGTCCTTGAAATACGCTGAAACCATTCTGCGCAAGTACTGAGGAACTTTCATCCTGGCAAGAGCCTCCAAAATGCGGTCCCAGCGGGCCGAGTTAAAGGCGTTCTTGATATCCAGGGTGGCTATTAGACAGTACTTTTCCACCTCTTCTCCATCTCTTTCCCGAGATAGCCTCTCTGGCGATGTTGGTAACGAGTGTCACGGCAACGATGGTTGATCTCCCCTTGCTGAACCCGAATTGGTTGGTGGAAAGTTTTGGCTCAACGTAGGGCTCCAGCCTATCTGCTATTATTCTTTCAAGGAGTTGTGTGTGTGTGTGTGTGTGTGAGAGAGAGTGTGTGTGTTTTTTGGCTTAAGAGGTAGAGAAATGCCTTATGCACCATAAGAGAGCCACCTTTCCTTAGAAAAACTAGCTCTCCCGTGTGTGGGACACGCACCCACTAAAACCCTCATCCTCTCTTTCACAATTCTCCTTAAAACATACCCCATGGAACTGCCGTCAAGCATTACTTCATGGGGTCCACTGGCATTAAGCCTGCCTCAGTTATGTGTCGTTATTTCACTCTCTCTTCTAACTCGTTCCTCGAGCCTCAATTTTTTTATTATCACGGCAACAAACTCAGCCACTGCCCTCCAGTTGTTTGTGGAGGTCATTATTAAGTTACAGAAATTTTCACATGTTACTTACTCTCCCACAGCATTGTATAATTTCACTCGTTCATCTTTAACTCATTGGCAGTTGAAGAACACATGCTCGACATCCTCAATCTCCATTGAACATAAAGGACACTTGTCATCAACATCTAGTTTGAACCGATATTGGAAGGATCTGAAGCAGCCATGACCCGTCAGCAGCTGAGTGAGATAATGATCCACTTCTCCATCCGTTCTTGCCATCCAGTCCCTTACACTTGGGATCAGGCGATGAGTCCATCTGCCCCTGTTCGATTGGTCCCACCTTTGCTGCCATGTTTTTATCGTCTCCGTTCTCTCCTCTGTAGTGATATCAATGTGGGTCCAGTTGTTATCACTGCTTCTTCTTCGTCGATAGATTCGGGTTCTCTCGTCTATCATTAGTTCCAGCGGTGGAATCCCTGCTATTACGCAAACGCATCATAAGAGACGGTCCGAAAACCACATACAATAAAGTTCGACGGTATACACTGATCATTGGCTGAACATATTGTTTCACATAAGCAGTCCTGTGCCATATTGGCGCTCCGTAAAGGAGCATTGAGTTTATGACACTGGCCAATAGTTTACGCCTGTTTTGTCTTGGTCCTCCAGTATAGGGCATAATCCTCGCTAAAGCGGCACCTACTTTTTCGGCTTTCTCACTAATCGTTCGAATATGTTGGTCGAACCTCAGCCGTGCATCGATTCTTACTCCCAAATACCTAATAGAAGTAGCCGATGTTATATAGCAATCCCCAACACTGAGGGTGACATTCTCCATTTTCTTTCTACTAGTGACCAGGACTGCTTCCGTTTTATGGTCCGCCAGTTGTAGACCCATAGAAGATAGCCAGCGTCGAATGACTGTTACGGTTTCGGACCTCGGCTAATGATTTCCCCACTACCACCACAGCTATGTCGGTAGCAAAACCTACAACCTTAGCTTCTTCTGGGATGGGAAGTCTGAACACTCCGTCATACATGATGTTCCAAAGCATCGGGCCAAGAACAGAGCCCTGCGGAACTCCTGCTGTGATCTTATATGTCTTGGTACCTTTATCCGTGGAGTATATTAGGACCCGTTCCTCCAGATAACTGTTAATTATCCGGAAGATGTATTTCGGTACCCTCAGAGTTCGCAAAGCGGATAGTATCTTGTCCCACTTTGCAGAGTTAAAAGCATTTTGTACATCCAAAGTGACAACAACACAGTACTTTTTAGCTCCCTGTTTCCATCTACGGCCAGCTATCGCTTCATATGCCATGCTAACCAGGACATCAATAGCGTCCACCGTTGACTTCGCCTTGCGGAAACCATATTGATAGTCTGCTAACCCTCTTGCAGTGTGCACCTCCAATCGATTAGAAATTATCTTCTCCAAGACTTTGCCTGCCGTATCCAAAAGACATATAGCTTGATATGCAGACGGATCATTGGGTGGCTTGTTTTCTTTTGGAAAGAGGACAAGCTGTTGTTTTTTCCAGCGCTGTGGGAAGGCTTCCTCCCGGATGCATTTATTATAGACAGTCAAGAACGCGCTTGGATTAGCTCTCACTGCTATCTTGAAGCAGTGAGCATTAGGTATACCATCCAAGCCCGGCGCCTTCTTGTCTTCAATCTTTCCACATGCCTGGAGAAGTTCCTCTGTGGAAATTAAGGGTATCTCATTTATGTTTGCCTCCTTAGCAAAACTTTCTCGATCTCCTATATCTTGTGGAAATAGAGTATTCACTATTTCGGAGAGAAAAACTGGACAAGTCGGAGTTGTCCCAACTAATCGTTTCAACTTTGTCGTCATTGTTCTGTACGGCCTACCCCATGGATCAGCATCTACCTCAGTACATAGTTTTTTCCAATATTGTCGCTTGCTTTCTTTGATAGCCTTGGACAAAGACCGAGGAGAATCTGTATTGCTGCCTAAGAATTTCATAGTTGCCGCGATTCCGGGCTCTCTGTGCAAATCTTGAAACTGCCTGTTTGGTGTTTTGGTAACGGGATCATCTAGGAATAGGAAACGATTGTCTTGTTCTAATTATAAGGTGAACTGTATTTTAGGATGTAAGGTGTTGATATATGTCAAAAAAAAATTCCAATTCGGCTCCTCCGTGTGGCCAGATGATGAAAATATCATCTACGATCGAACTCATAACGTTGGTTTAAGATTAGCATTTTGGAGAGCTTCTTCTGCGAAATAAATCATGAAGAGATTGGCTATTACTGGTGACAGCAATGAGTCCATGATTCTCGCTGTATTATTAACATTCAGCTTCACTTAAGTCTATAGCTCAAGCTGAGCTCTAGTGTATACATATTGAATATATTTATATCTTAGGCAACATGACATCCCGTGAAAAGGTAATATGTTTCCTGAGCTTACTACAGCGTTGTCACATTTTATCTCATTTCATTTAAATTCTGTGCTAATATATGTTTTAAGAATTAAAAGAGGTTCAAGCAAGAAATGTTCTTAAGGTCATAAATTTAACCTTTGCGGTTCTAAAAAATAGTTATTTAGTGAAATGAGCATTATATGTGATATACAGATATACATATTCACTATTTAATAATTTAGGACCTGCATTATTTTCTGTGTTAAATGTATTAAATCAATTAAAGAAAAATAAATACCTTCTATATCAAGTTCATTTAGATTGCACCCTTTGTATTTATCAATACTACTATGCTGAGCCAGAAGTTAAATTTTTGATTCTTTTGCAGTCTGATATATGTCAGAAGTCAATCGGTACCATTCATTATGACTTTTAGTGGAGTGCCCCATAAATGTAGCTAATTGTTCTAAATCTTCGATAGTCATTTTTAATATCTGTGAACTCGTTGCAAGATGCTTACGTAGTTTTGTTGAAGTAAGTGTAGCAGTTTTGTTCGAATCTCCAAGAGCCAAACTTAGATGTTTCTTAAATGCATGATACCCGCTAATACTTGTCTCAGAATGGCATGAACCAAATAAATATGAGTTATAAAATAAAGAAATTATTTCGCTGTTGTACGGCAACATTTAGACCTTCTTGTGTCAGTTGATCGAATAACACTGGTACTCCCTTACCTCTTTTACTCCGAATTACAATTCGTTTCAGTTTTTTGTTAATAATTTTTTCAGCCGGTGAAAGTAACTTCTCAAAATCCCCTGAAGGCTAATTATTTTGACGCTTCTGGTAATTATCGAGTAGAATTCGTTGAAGTTCACCTACACGTCGTTTATTAAATAATAACAAACTACAAAGTGTACCTTCAATCAATTTTTTGTAAGCTACTTAATTCACTCTTACAGTTTTCAGTTATTTTGGCTTTGGCGTTCAAAATCAAATTATCTAAGTACTTTTTCATCTTAGAAACATCTTCTGCAATTAGCAATAATGTTGGGTTATTAAACCTGTTTAGGTTTAAATTTTAACTAGCCTCCGTGGATACTTCCATAGCCCAGTCTTCCTCTATTAATCTTTTCAAAGAATATAAAATATTTAAAATCGGCGAATCATTTTTTTTCTGAACTTCCAAAGAATATGCTGCATTGATTGCTTCTTTTAAAGCGTTGAAGAGCCATAGAAGGTGATCTGACAGTCGTACTTGATGCATCATTGAAACATATTGTACGAGTTGGGTGCACAATGGCTTTAAATTTTGAAGGATGTAAGATCGATAACAATGATAAAGATTTATCGTTTTCACTTTTCCATACTTCAATAAGAAGACGAGCTAACCGTGTCATATATCGTGTAGCGACTAAAATCATATTCTTTTCTCTATGGGACTTAATGTATTTCCTAGCCCCTTCACAAATTATTTGATCACGCTACGCAATAAAGATATTTCATCTGCCCTTAATGATTTAAGTACTCCTGATGTAGGAAGTGAATCATTTGGTCCAAAGGAGTTGGCCATTAATGTATGTATGCTTGAGGACGTGTGCGTTTAGAGGATACGGCATTTTTATTAAAATGACCACGTTTGACATGTCTTCTAAGAGTTTTTCTGAAGTAATATCCTCTACAATGAGTGCAAGGCAGTAGCTCACATGTATTATCCTCTTCACGTGCATTGTTTTTTCTTCACTCTTCTTTTGTCTTTTTTTTTTTCTTGAACAGGGACTAATTTACCAGAACAAAAGTCTCCTTCTTTACGTATTTTAGCGATTAATAGTGTTATAAAGTCCGTGGGTTCAATTTAAAATCATAAAACTAATATTCACTTTTACTTTTCTAGAACTCAATTTACATTAGAACAGCTGATTCAAATACAATAACAATCCCATATACGCTAGTCGTCGCGGTATAACTGAACTGCGATCGTGGCGTGCTTCCTTTAATACCAGCGTCGAATTCTTCAGTAAAAATCATCATCACTCCTTCCCCTGCCGAGTCTTTTCGAGAACCGTTTTTTTTTATCTCAAAGCGTTTGTTGTCGTACTGAGATGAAACAGGGTCGGCTTTGGGTAAATTTCGTAACAATAGTTTACGATTTGGATTATGTTTTTCCATTGATAAGCTATGTATACGTTAATTGGTCAATTTGTTTTGGAAGTCATTATCACTTGCTGATGGTGAAATATAATCAGTGTCACTATCATCAGTCATAGCCACTCCTTGCTCGGAATCTGAAAGTAAAGATTTGCTAGTGAAAAACTCCATTTTCAATGCCAATAAAAATTACAACTTAATAAGAAAATTAAAAATAAAAATTTTCGCAATGACAGATTTAGTAATTCACAATTTTACATTAAATGATTGAAAATAAAAGTGATGTAACTAAAAGAATAAAAAATACTACTAATTTGATATATAACAAAGATATTCTTTTAAATTGGAAGGATTTGTCAAATATAACTTTTCAGCAAGTGTAACTGAGACAATAATGAGATGTTCTTGGCATTTTTAATTATCAAAATTATTAAATTTGTTTAACGCTTTTTATTTTATTTTAAATGGTATAAATAAATATTTGTTGACTTAGACTAAATACTTAACAGAAACAATCATTTTAAGCTGTTTTCTGCAAGATAGTTGTGGCATCTCTATTTTGTATTTTTCTGATTTTTTTTGGTAATAACATCACAATTGCTCGAAAGTATGTATATTTCAAATAGTCAAACCGTAAGGGTCTAAATCAGACCCCGTTTCCAAAGGCAATAAAAAATTAACACAACTGAATAAGAAAATTAAAAATTAATAGGTTTGCATTGGCAAATTTAGTGAATCACAATTTGACATTCACAATAAAACTGATGTAACTAAAAGAACTTTCTGCTAATTTGATCTATACCGGGTAGCTTTAAAAGGGTTATCTTCAGAATTTCATGTGACGCTACTAGGTACAACTTTGTTATCCACTCGCCAAATATGAGATCAAAAATATTCTGATGTTCCAGAGATCTCATTAAAGTCATAAGGGAAAACCTACGAACAACCTTATGAACTATCTCGATGCAGGGTCTTCAAAAAGACATGATTATTGGTAACGAGGAACGGCTGAATTCTATAGAACTATAGAGATACAAACGCTTTCATTTAATAAAATTAAAGCAAACTCTGTCAGCTTTCGTGTTGTATTGTGTAATATGGTTAAATTTTGAAATTGTAAGTTATGACCAAGGTTCGAGGCATGTTCACAATTTTTTGACTTTTTGAATTGTCTGTCGTTTCTTTATTCTTTATATGTTCATTTCTTCAAACATTTATAGGTCTAGCGGTTTCTCCAATATAAAATTTCTTACCTTCACAAGGAATTTTATAAATACAATTTTTTGAGTTTTGGGTTACCTTATTTAGTTTAGTTTTTGATATAATTGATTTCAGGGTATTTCTTGTTTTGAACGTTGTTTTACTATTAAATCTGTTGGCCACTCTTTTTACTGAAAGATCCTGTATGTATGGTATGGTTGTTATATTAATGTCATTCAATTTATTTATGTCAGATCTGTTGAATGTTGCTCTAGCATATAAAGATTTAATGATGCTCTTTTTACGGTGTTTGGATGAATAGAGTTAAAATTGAGATATCATCCATATACTGTAAAAAAAGAGCATCATTAAATCTTTACATTATATAGCAAAAACCAACTGTTTTGATATCTATAATGAAGAATACACATTTATAAACAATATCTGATATCAATTATCCTAAAAAGTTCATTAATAAAGAGTTTGATAAAATTGAACACAAAACAATAACTATCATTCAAAATTAAGCTGCTCCAAACAATATTAATACCCTTGACAATCACATTACTACAACAACGTTACCATACATACAGAGTCTTTCACAAAAACTAAAAAGAGTGGGCAATTGTATCGTACATACTGTAGAACTCAGCTGTACTTGGTTACCACTAATCAAGGATGAAATTAATAATGATAATGTCTTCTTGAACAACCCTGTACCAGGGGATAGTTTATAAGGTTTTTCCTAAGGTTTGCATTTTGACTTTAATGACATCTCTGGAACATCAGTTCTAAAGATAACTTTATTAAATTAATCTAATTACAAAGTAAGTTTGTTTTTTCACATGATCTTTAGAATTTTTAGTGATACCCTGTATAGATCACATTAGCTGCAAATTATTTTAGTTGCATCAGTTTTATTGTTAAGCATTCAATGTCAAATTGTGATTTACTAAAATTATCATTGCGAACATTTTAATTTTTCTTATACAGTTGTGTTAATTTTTTATTGCCTTTGAAAATAGTGTCCGATTTTGCCCCTGAGACGTTTGGACTATTTGAAATATACAGACTTTTCAGCAATTATGATGTTATTACAAAAAAAACAGACAAATACAAACGTGAGATGTCACAACTGTCTTTCACAAAACAACTTAAAAGGATAGTTTGTGTTAAGTCTATAGTCTACGTAACGAAATATGTATTTATAGCATTGAAATGAAATAAGTAAGTAACTTGTATGAACGATTTAAATAACGTTAAGCAATTTTAATTATTATGATAATTAAAAATGTTGAGGACATCTCATTATTGTCTAAGTTACACTTACTTAATAGTTATTTAATATTGGACAGTTAAAATGACAAAAAAGTTACATAGGATACATCCTTTTATTTTAAATTTTCCGCAAATTAATAATATGGTGTAATAAAGATATCGACCTAATAACTTCTCCTAAATTAGCCCAGTAACATCGGAGTGAACCTGAAAATTTACATGGCAGGACGTCGACTTATGCCATATATATACAGGGTGTCCCACGGTCGATGGTACCTTAGACGTTTACGGAAAGCGGAACATGGGATGTTTCTGAAAATTTGGTTACCGAAGTAATTGCTCCAGATCTATCGCTGTAAAATATTTTCAACGATGCGATGTTGACACTTATACCAAAAAGTAGTAACATTTTTGATACTTTAAATGGGACACCCTGTATATGATAGCATTTTTGGATTTGTAATTACTTTCTGATTATTTTGTCTTAATACTTCCCTATACATATCCCTAACGGTTTTCTAGTTATTAATTGTTTTCTATGTTCAAAACATCTCTCCAATTAAATGTTTGTTACGGCGGTAATTGAAATTATAGAAACTTAAAATTTTGGAAGTAGTTTACCACTGACCCATGTAGTAGTCTGGAAGAGAGAAGTTTGTTCTGTGTTATACAAGAAGTCTTAAAATTCGTGAACTTACTGCTAGATACAAAAATGTTAAAAAGTGATTTTTTTAAATGGAACACCCTGTATATTATCAACTAACCTGAAAGGCAATAAAAATCCCTTTAAAATGATATATATATAACATTCCTATAGCTAAATAGTAAGGAATCGGAAATAAAATCAAGTTTATGTAATAATTGGATTATTTTGGGATATTTATTCCTTGACGACATGTGGTCGTTTAGTCATCCCAAAAATGCTTACTTTTATGGTTTTTTGGGCACTAACACCACAATCGAAATAAAACGACGTGTATTGAAGGAAAACCAATCGTTTCAAAGTCTATTCTGACTTCGTTGTCAATGACTTTATATTTATTGATGTAAATTGCAAAACGAAAATTATTATGACATTTAAATTGACATTAGAAATTCGTTGTTTTTAGATATACAGGTAGCAAAAAAATTCTAAAGATCATGTATTATAATAGTTAAACAGCTTTCAAATTAGACGAATTTGAAAGAGTTGTCTTTAGAATTTATAAGTGGCGTTCCTAGGTACGACTTTGTTATAAGATAGCGCATTCGCCAAGTGATCCCATTAACGTCATAAGGGAAAACCTAGGAAAAACCTTATGAACTATTCCTATACGGGGTTGTTCAAAAGGAGGTTACCATTAATAATTTCTTCCTTAATTGTCGGTAACCAGATACGATTAAATTCTACAGAAGTAGAAGCGAAACAATCGTCTTCATTCAAAAGAATTAAGGCAGACTCTTTTATTTTTCGTTTTGTGTTATGTTGTTCTTTGTGAAGTATAGTTGAATTGTCAAATTGTATTTTATGGCCTAGGTCCCAAGCAAGTTCACAAATTTTAGATTTTTCAAATTGTCGTGTTTTTATGTAATTCTTGTGTTCATTTATTCGTACGTTTAATGGTCTCGATGTTTCTCCAATATAAAATTTATTGCATTCGCAAGGAATCTTGTATATGGGTTTTGTTGGTTGGTTTTGTTTT
Organism: Octodonta nipae; assembly: GCA_034190945.1. Taxonomy (NCBI): domain Eukaryota; kingdom Metazoa; phylum Arthropoda; class Insecta; order Coleoptera; family Chrysomelidae; genus Octodonta; species Octodonta nipae. Next base: position 64,694,525 of record CM067219.1, read on the forward strand.
CGATACCAGAGATTTCAGTGTATTTCTTGTTTGGAATGTTGTTTTAACATTAAATCTGTTGCCCACTCTTTTCAGTCTTTCTGACAGACCCTGTATATATGGTATAGTTGTAACTGTAATGTAGTTGTCCTGAGTAGTAGTAGTGTTAATAAGAGAAGTTCTGGGTTGATTCTGAAGGTTTGTTTTCTGTTCAAGTCTGTTTAACTCTTTGTTAATAAATTTTGTAGGGTAATTGTTTCCAGTGAGAATATTTTTTATAATTATTTTTTCTTTGTTGAATTTCTTATCAGAACAGTTGGTCTTTGCTCTATCATATAATGACTTAATGACACCTTTCTTTACTGTATTCGGATGATTTGAATTGAAATTTAGGTATCTGTTTGTATGAGTTGGTTTTCTATAAACTTCTGTTTCGAATGAAGATTCTGTTTTTGTTATTAATATGTCTAGGAAAGAAAGTTTGTTATTTTCTTCAATTTCTAGGGTAAATTTGATAGTTGGCTCTTTGTTATTTATGTCATTTAATAATTTATCTAGTTCTTCAAGATTGTGTTCCTAAATATTGGATCGAGCAAGTTTCGCAGCTATTAGAGACAGGATAAAGTTTCATCGTTATAATAAATTTAAGTTAGAACGTGATATTGGGTATGTACACAACTTTCTTTCTTGTCGAATATCAGAGAATGAGTTCAATAGAATTAAAAACAGCACTCTTAATAGCTACAATAAAGAATTCCTTTCACAAAAACAAAGACATTTACATAAATTTAACCAACTTCTTTTAAATACAAACATAACAAAAAATAACAGACATGAAAAAAACTTTACTGTAACAAAAACTCTCATAAATCTTTCACATAAACAGCTAAATGCTACTGAAACTTCAGTATTACAAAAAGGACTTAACTTTGCACTTACTCCAAAAACAATTCCTAAATTTGATATAATAAGTGTCATAGAACAAGCCGCAAATAAACCAAATTCTAGTGATGCTCAGGAATATAGAATGAGAGCAAAAATGCTTAACGGCCCGGACAACGGCTAAGAGCTCTCGCTCAATGGTGGAGTACCGGGTTTCGGCTTTACAAAGGATCCTATTAGCATATCCAATCGGTAAATCTTTACCTATGGCTCTTGAGATAATACCGCGCCGATAGCAAAAGCGCTGGCGTCTGTAGTCAGTACAAGCGGTTCGTCAAAATTTGGGTAAATGAGTATTGGGGTGGAAGTCAATGTTCGTTTTAATTCATTGAAGGATTTTACGCACTCTTAATTAAAATTGAAGGGTTGGTCTTTTTGTAATAGTTTTGTCAGTGGTTTGGAGATCTTTGCAAAGTTAGATATGAACCTACGGTAGTAACCAGCAAGCCCTAAGAAAGATTTTATGTCCTTAGGGTTCTTCGGTTGTGGAAAGTTTAAAATACAGTCTACCATTGATGGATTGGGTTTCATGCCGTCTTTAGTTATAATATGTCCTAAGTAAGCGACCTCTTTGCGGAGAAATTCGCATTTGTCAGTCTGTATTTTAAGGTTAGCCTTCCTGAGTCTTTTGAATACGTGGTTATGTATTGTAGGCGAGTAAATGATTATGGATTACCATAAGAATGTTATCCATCACCCTTTGAAAGGTAGAAGGAGCATTCTTCAATCCGAAGGGCATGCGGATGGACTCAAAATGTCCTTTCTCGACAGTGAATGCTGTTTTCGCGATGTCTTTTGGGTCTATTTCTATCTGATGGAAGCCAGAGGCGAGGTCAAGAGTCGTGAAGTACTGGCATTTGCCTAGTTGGTCTAGTAAGTCTGAGATGTTAGGTAGAGGGTACTTGTCGTTGACTGTAAGTTCGTTAAGTTTACGATAGTCTACGACAACACGCCACTTCTGTTTTCCAGAGGCGTCCAAGTTCTTTGGCACCACCCAGATGGGAGAGGACCAAGGCGAATTAGTGGCTCGTATTATGCCTTCATCGAGCCTTTTTGCTACCTGGGACTTCTTGTTTATGAACTTGGGGACAACGATAGGACTTTGTATAAACGGGTTTCGCGTTGTTGGTATCAATACCATGTTTGATTTCGTTTGTGAATGATAAATGATCGCCTTCGAGGTAGAATATGACTGAAAAGTCAAGGCATAATTGTAAGATTAAGTCTGACTCTTCGTCGTTTAAATGTTCTAATCGGAGTTGTTTAATAATTTCGTCTTGTCTGTCGGGTTCGTTATAGTTCAAAGGAGTAGTTTGTGAGAGAGAATTCACAGAAAAGTTTTGTAACGGTTCGAGTTTTAGATTTGAAAAATTTACTATTTTAGGGATGGCATTCGCGTTTAGAATAGATATGAGAAATTGGCCTTTGCTGTCTACTGTAACAACAGCATTAGGGAGGTGAACTTTTTCGATTTCCATAGCTGTTAGAAGGGCTTCGATGTTCCTAAGTTCACAGCTGAGTTTAAACATTTGTTCGGTACGGGGTTCGATCGAAATTGTATTAATGGAAGTATAGGAAGGGGGACACTGTGTAGATTCAGTGGCATTGTATGTGTCTGTCACTTCTCACAGCGGAAGTGTCTTAAAGTTTGTTATTAATTGTTTTTTGTCAAAGTCTATAATGCAGTTGTAGTGCTCGAAAAAATCAAAGCCTAACACACCGTCAAGGTTGCAAATGTAAACCTTATTGAAAGAGACGAGGGTCGATTCGTTTATAAGGATTTTCTGGTTGGTAATTCTCTGAATTACTACGTTTTCCTGAAATCTTTGTCTGAAACGCGTGCAGGTGTCTGGTTTGAAAATAGAAAGACCAGCACCGGTATCTATTAGGATACTCTTTCGGCGGTCAGAATGTCTATAGGATCGCTAGCACGAACTAGTTATCCTATCGTCGGCTCTAAACCTGTTAGTAGGCTATTTAATGCCATGGATTCGATCAAGTCGATTTGTGCCTGTTTTTCTTTCTGAGTCAAGTTTTGTTTGTTAACTGCAGCAAGCATTTTTGTGGTTCTCTAAGAGTGTCTGAATTTCGGTTAATTGAGTCGGGTTGTGAGAATTTATTAGTTTGGCTGCACTGCCGCGAAGTTTATTTTTTTAGTGCAATATTAAAAGCTTGGTAGTCAGTTGCCATGAAGAGATGAAAATATTTAAGAATATAAAGTTTCCGTCATATTTCAGATATTTTGTATGACTCTAAAGTAGGAGTCGCAGCACCTTGCCTTGTAGTTGCCAGACAAACCACCGGACACTCAAATCCTCAATCTTCAGTTCCAATTCGAGACAATGAATTTCAAAGACAGCTTCAATCCAAACCTCAACTTCCCGGAAAATGCTTTCCTATAAGCCCCGCACTTTCAGTTAACTCAAAGAACCTCTTTTACATCAATGACGCTTCTAACACTTACAAATTGTTAATCGATACAGGAGCAGGCTTATCAATCTTCAAGCCCAAAACTTGTGAAAAATTTCCCAACCGATCTCCTGAAAACGTTGTGATACAAGGTATCACTAACCAAAAAATTCTCATTAACGAATCCACTTTAGTTCCGTTCAATCTAACAAATCCACACAAAGTCTACATATGCGATCTAGACATCGAATTCGATGGCCTATTAGGATCCGATTTCCTGGAGCATTACAATTGTGTAATAGACTTTAATAAGAAAGTTCTCGTCACCAATTTCAAAACCATCTCGCGCATGAAAGTTACTGAAGAGACATTATCAACCGACAGACAACTACAGATAAACAACCAAACGATTTCAAATACCATCAGTATCGAACCGCGGACAGAACGCATTTTTAAACTTAAATGCGATTTACGAAATACGGAGGCCATTCTAACTTCCACCGTAATAGAAAACGCTTTAGTCCAGGTCAATGACAAGGGTGAATTTTTCACTACTATTTTAAATGCAAATAATGCTAGCCGAAAAAGTATAAATTTTAACAAAATTCAATTAGAACCCATTCAGAATCTTTCTATTAACCACTGCGAACAAATCTCTTTCGGAAACAACTCTAACATTGACAGACTAACAGAAATTCACAAACAACTTCGACTCGAACATCTCAACGAAGAAGAGGCAGAATTAATCCAACAACTTTGCATCGATTTCTCAGACATTTTCTATTTAGAAGGAGACAATCTTAGCTTCACTAACGAAATAAAACACTCTATTGATACAAATAACTCGAAACCCTATTCATCAAATCTTATCGTTACCCCCAAATCCATAAGGAAGAAGTTCGAACCCAAGTCTCAAAAATGTTAGACCAAGGTATCATTCGCCCTTCAAATTCCCCTTGGTCTTCCCCTGTGTGGGTTGTCCCAAAAAAACAAGACGCATCCGGCAAACAAAAGTGGCGTGTAGTCTTGGACTACCGTAAACTTAATGAACTCACAGTAGACGATAAGTATCCCTTACCTAACATATCGGACTTACTGGACCAACTTGGCAAATGCCAATACTTTACTACACTAGATCTTGCTTCTGGCTTTCACCAGATCGAAATTGAATCGAAGGACATTCAAAAAACCGCTTTCACTGTAGAGAACGGTCATTTTGAATTCGTTCGCATGCCTTTCGGTTTGAAGAATGCTCCCTCAACCTTTCAAAGGGTGATGGACAACATTCTCATCGAAATCCAGAACGAGATATGCTTGGTCTATATGGACGATATAATCATCTACTCACCAACTATACACGAACATTTGGCCCGACTGACTGAAGTATTCAAACGACTTAGGAAGTCAAATTAACATTCAGCCTGATAAATGCGAATTTCTCCGCAAGGAGGTCGCATATTTAGGACACCTCATTACAAAGGACGGAGTAAAACCGAACCCGTCCAAAGTTGAATGTATACTTAACTTCCCCCAACCGCAGAACCATAAAGACATTAAATATTTTCTTGGTCTAGCTGTCTACTATCGCCGATTTATACCAAACTTTGCTAAAGTATCCAAACTTCTCACAAAACTGCTCGAAAAAAACGTTTCATTTCATTTCAATTCAGACTGTGTTGACTCCTTTACCAAATTAAAACATGCTCTCACGTCCACTCCGATCTTGATCTATTCCGACTTCAACGAACCCTTTCTTCTAACTACAGGCGCTAGTGCTTTGGCAATCGGCGCTGTACTTCCAATAGCGAAAGCTATTGGAAGATCCCAACGGGACCTTGTGATCATACAGCGCCTATTGCATATGAACCTGCGTCTGTTGTTAGAATAAAGAGTTCCTCAAAATTTGGATAAACTAAAATTGGACATGAAGTTATTGCTTCTTGAGTTTATTAAATGTAAAAGTTTCGTTAATGGCTTTGAGATTTTTGCGAAATTGGGTATGAATCTACGATAATATCCTGATAGTCCTAGGAATGCTTTAACATCCTTTGGGTTTATTGGTTGGGGGTAATTTTTTATTGCATTGACTTTCTTTGGATTGAGTTTGACTCCATCTTTCGTTATTAGATGACCTAAATAAGCAACTTCTGGTCGTAAAATTCACATTTATCCGGCTGAATTTTTAGGTTGGCTGTTCTTAATCTTTTGAAAATTTTGGTTAGACGTGAAATATCATCGTGGATGGTAGGGGAATAACAAATAATATCATCCATGTATACACAACATTTTTCATTTTGGGGGCCTAATAAAATGTTATCCATTACTCTTTGGAAAGTTGAAGGGGCATTTTTGAGTCCAAATGGCATTCGAAGAAATTCGTAGTGTCCATTATCAACACTAAAGGCAGTTTTTTGAGTATCTTTTGGATCAATTTCGATTTGATGAAATCCATTTGCGAGGTCTAAGGTAGTAAAATATTCGCATTTGCCTAATTGTTCGAGAATTTCTGCAATATTAGGTAAGGGGTATTTATCTCCAACGGTAGCTTCGTTGAGTTTCCTATAATCGATTACTACACGCCATTTTTGTTTTTGAGATGCGTCAAGTTTTTTAGGTACAACCCATACAGGAATGACCATGGGAAGTAAGAATGTTTGATGATGCCTTGGTCTAACATTTTTGAAACTTGTGTTTTTACTTCGTCTTTATGTATTTGGGGGTATCTGTATGATTTAGTAAAAATCGGTCTAGCATCTTTAGTATCAATTGTGTGTTTTATGTCGTTAGTGAATGTTAGTTCATCTCCGTCAATATAGAATATGTCAGAGAATTTTAAACAAAGGTCAATAACTAATTGTTTATCTTCATCGTTTAAGTGATCGAGTCTTAAGGAATTTCGAATTATTTCGTTTCTGTCAGGAATAGGTTGATCAAATTCTGTCATTCTGTCTGTCATTAAAAGTGTTTAGGGAATTAGTTTCGATTGGTTCAAGTTGTATGTCATTGAAATTTACTTGTTTTGGAATTGCGTGAGGGTTAATAACTGTTGTAAAAAATTCGCCTTTATCATTTATTTTTACAATCGCATTTGGTATTCTAACTTTGTCAATAGCTTGTGCAGAGAGTATAGCTTCGGTGTTTGTTAAGTTACAGTTAAGTTTGTAAACTTTTTCTACACGAGGTTCTATATTTATGATGTTTTCAATTGGACGTGGTGTTGATGTGGTCGGATTTATAATTTGGGTTTGGTCAATGACTTTATGTAAGGGAATTGATTTGAAATTTAAAATTAGATTTTTGTTTTTAATGTCTACTATGCCGTCATAATGTTCTAAGAAATCTGCGCCTAGTAGTCCGTCAAAGTCAATATCGATGTTCGAAATGTAAACTTTATGTGGGTCACCTGGTTTAAAGGGTATCATTGTGGATTCTGTTAATAGAACTTTTTCATTAGTAATGCCTTGAACAGTTAGGTATTCTTGATTCATAACAGGAGTTCTACTAAACATATCGGGTTTGAAGATGCAAATTCCAGGTCCTGAGTCAATTAAATTTTAAATCGGTTCAGGGGGTCTTTAATATGATACAGGTTTTTGGAACTTACTGTATGAGATCTTACATAAATGTTTCTTGGAAGTTTAGATTGGGGTTGAAATTGTCCGTATTGATTAAGTGAATTTGCATTTCCGGGGGTTTGTCTTCTAAGGCAAGTGTTTGAAAATTTTCGGTTAGTTCGTTTTGTGTTAAATAGTCATTTTGTTGAATTACTTCATAGTCAGTTTGTTTATAATTATCATCTTGGTAATCATATGAAGGACAATCATTTTCACATTGATATTCAGGGTTTTGGTAATTTTCTTGATAATTATTTTTGTAATTGTTTTCAGCATTAAAATGATGAGTTTTTCTAGGGATTGTTGAAGATCTTTGGAAATTTGGATTTTGTTGAATTACTGGGGGTCTTTGAAATTGAGGGGGTTGAGAAGGATTCGATCTTTGTTGTTGTTGTGTAAACGGACTTTGAAAATTCTGTTGTTGAGAATTTGAAGTTGAAGGTTGTCTTTGGTTATATTGATTGTTATTTGAAGAACTTGGAAAATTATTTCTGAAACGACATTCATTTGGCGTATGTCCCATGCGTTTGCATACTGAACATACTTTTTGTATTTTCCGCTGAGGGTTGCTCTGTATATTTTGTTTTGGAAATTTCTGCAATTCAAAATAATTTAATTGTAATTCGCGTCTGATTCTGCTTATTGCGGTGAGCATATCGCGAGGATTGCAAGCTCGAATTATCTGACCTAGCTTCGGTTCGAGACCGGTTAATAGCGTATTTAAACACATCGTTTCTATGAGTTTTGTTTGAGCAGCTTTTTGTTCTCCGGTTAGATTTTGCTTATTGATAGCGGCATACAATTTTGCTTCGTGTGTCTGTAACCTTGACACAAAAGTGAGTGCTGATTCTGAATTTAATTGTTTTAATCTCTGTAAATCTTGAATGAGAGAAGTTAAATCGCGAGAATCGCCGAAATGGGTATCTAATAGAGTTTTGATTGTTTCCCATAAGTTAGGATTTCTTGGATTAATTAATTCGCGGCTCTTCCTTTTAATTTGTTTTTTATATGTAATGTTAGAAATACTTTTTGATCTTGAACTGCAATTTGCATTGCGGTGTTACATGAATTGAAAGTTGAGTTGAAAGGAAAATGGGGTTGCCATCGTATTCAGGAATTAGAGAGAATATTTCACCTAATTTGTAGGGTTTGACTATGTCATTAGATTCATCACCTTGGATCGTCATTTTTATGAAAATTAAATTATTTTGGGGAAACTTTCAGAAAAACGTTCTGGATTGTTTATTTGAGTTTTAAATCAGTTCTTTAAAATTATTCAATTGTTTTAAATTATTCAAAAATATATCTTTAAAAATAAATTATTCTTGTCACTTACATTGACATTTCTTCTTCCTCTGCGAGGTTCTGTAGGCTTTAAGGACTAGGATCCACCCTTGGTACTTCAGTCTGTCGGCTGGTTCGTCTGGTGGGATCTGGGCAGTTGGGACGTCGCCGTCTTCTACTTTTTATCGCAGTGAGGCTGTTGCCGTGTTCAACCAAAATTCTACACCAGCTCGTTGGGTCGTCGCTGTTTCCCAAAGTTTTTCCTATCCTGCTGACTGCGCCAATTTTGTTGCGTGGGTCGAACAAAATTTATCTTTTTAAAAAATATTTATTTCACTTTAAAATTACACGATTTTAATTATCGCGGGCTTTACATTCAAGTTAACTATTAGACAAGTAAAAGTAACAAAAAGCGATCTAATTATTATTTCACACATTTATAAGTTAACCACCACCAACTAGCTTTGCTGAGGTTTCACAGCGTCTGCCGTGGGCGATGTTCCCAGGAAACAACATAGCTTCTATTGCAAAGATCATACAAAGAGATCTATTGTTTATTGTTTGCAGGTGTGACCTTATTTATTATAAGACGTAGTTAAGATTGGATATAACATGTATAACTTGTATAACTTCGTCAGGTTGTTATAGCTTTTACTTCTTGCTGTGGCCGCGTATGTTTATAAAATATGCTATGTGTTTTATTGTTTATTAGTGGTATGTTCCAATGTTCTCGATAAATATCCAATTTAAAAAACAGGCGCTGGATATTTTAATCTAAAAAACGGAGAAAATTTATCAACATGCATGTGTTTCCTCTCAGAATTTAAGTGTTCAATAATATAACATACAAAGCTTATAACAAAAATGTGAACAACTGATTTATCCAGATGAAATTTAATTTTTTCTTCAAATCAGTAAAAAGGAACGGAGGAATGTTTTTTGCTTACTATCTTAATATGAAGAGCTAAATGGGAATTAAGTATTGAGTGTAATGTAGCGAATTTGTGAAATAAAACAATTTTCTTTTATTGATGTTAATTTTTGTAATAAATCTGAAAACACTTAATATTTCCGAAACAGTTGAAGATAGGCGTAGAACATGTACATGAATTATGTCTACAACTTTCTGGAGAATCTAAAAAATAAATAATAGACAGGGGCTTGCATTTAAAATAAGAAAGTTGGGATTGGCCACTGTCACATGACATACCCTATATAATAATTTTGTTAAAAAAATGTGTCGTTATCGAATTTATTCCATTTGGCTGTTCCACACTGTATATACATATTAAATATATATTAAGTAAAACTAAGTACCTTATATATATATATATATATATATATATATATATATATATATATATATATATTCTATAATTTAAGTAAATCTATGAACCCTGAAACTTTACTTATGTTATACTACTCTCTTTTCTACTGCGTTCTAGCTACGGAGTAATAGCATGGGGAGGAGCATATAATAACACTTTACAAATGCTTCAAAATAGACTACTAAAAATTATAGGAAAGAAACAATTTATACCTAAACAAAAATACCCACTCAACATTAAACAACCGTTTACATGTGAATATGTAGTCTATCATTATAAAACCCTTAGTAATGTATTCAATAACTGTCAGGGTCAAGAATAGTTTACTAAATAAATAAATTTAACAAGATTTGTACCAATTTGGTACATTTGTAAAAGAATTAAATTTAGTGCTATCTGTTTTTACTTGTTGACGCACATTCACTTACATTTGGGGTAATTTATTATGACTATCAAGACTATCAACTTCTCCTCACTAAATTTATTAGGTCTTTAATATAATATAAAAGTTTCGCGTTTATGGCTCATTCCCCGAGCACCACATGCATTGTTTTAATATGGCTTAATTATGACTAATTTAAAAATTGAGCACCACACTTTTTACTTTGATTTTTAGAACAAGCTCTAAATTAACTAAACTATTCCAACTGCTTTCGAAATGATTGTTGAATAGTTATTTAATTATTATTCATAATGGATTTTCTATCCTCACATTTTTACTGCAACAGATTAGTATTTGAAATTTTAAATGAGGAACAATGTGTAGTAAGGCAATTCCGGATTACTGGATGTCTGTACCTACAGAAATTCTTCCTCACAGATGAAATAAGATGAGAGAATGTCTACTAGATGATCAACTGCTACACCTGTATATAAATGGTGTTTTGTATATTGTGGTGATAATATTGTTCGAAATTGCCTTACTACACGTTCTTCTTCATTTACAATTTCAAATACTTATCTGAGGAGAGAAAACCCTAATGAACAGGCAAAATATTCTAACTACTTATATAATAAAATAAACTTTATGAATGATTAAATTTTATTCACATTATTTCTTAAAATGTACTTTCTAAAAGTAACCAGTGGTATTATATTGAAATATGAAGAAATTAAGAATTATATGTATTGAATCAAACATAAATAGTAACTCTCTGTTTGGCTACAATCTGTTCGCCTTAATCGTTAATGCGTATTTGATTGTTTTATGTGAGTTAACATTATTGCCGGGCTACTTAATTAAACAGAGCGCTATGCTTTTCGGTTCCGTATTTTACATCAGGCATTTTCCATCTATCTAATGGGTATAAAAGTAAGCTTTTACACAACCTATATTCCAATGTGCTCAACTAAATTGCTTCTAAATATTTGATTTTTGTTGGAATTCCCAAAAATTTATTTTAATATCATTATCGTACATAAATATGCTTAACATTTGTTAGGTTAATAAAAAGTGTTCACCTTTTTGACTCTAAGAAACTCAATTGAAAAAATCAGTTCTTTTCTGATATTTCTCTGGGTACTACTTCACTCTCAAAGGGTAAACTTTCCAGTTTACTTGCTCTAGCTGTTTTCCCCAGAGAAATATCAGAAGAGAATTGACTTATGTAAATTGACTTTTTCATAGCCAAAAGAAAACAAGGCCAAAAAAGTTCATATTTAAAACATTTCTAATGTCAAAATATGATTATTAAGGCGAATCTAATTCACTATTATTTTCATAGCCTCTCCAAAGACAAGAATAGTAAACAAGACAAGCTGAAACTTTTATCAAGGTGGAGATTACCAACAAAACGAGAATTGCATAATATTTGTATACCAAATAGTAAAATTGGGTCGGATCATTTATCTCTAGTGGCAAAGTTTAAATTGGAATTTTGATTTTTATTTCTGTATAAATGATTGACTGTATTAAAAGTTTAAAATAAATATATTTACTATAGATTTGTATTGGTTATTTAATATACCTTAAAGCATCATAAGTCCATATTATATACATTGCAATTATTAGTTGTTTTTGTTGCATTTTATCGAAATTTAATATAATTACTAACTACAATTATATCAAATCTTGTATTAATTAATAATACAAGTAGACATTTGTTAAATGAAGTTTTCAATGCCTTTTTGATGTTATATCCTCCTTTTGCAATACTTCCTATTACTATGCCACCTTTGCCGAATTCTGTAACTCATTATATATACATAACCAGATTTTCGTCTTGTCCCACCTCTGTCCAGAAGTAACAAGTAAGCACGTTTTTTTCTCATTATGAATTATATATATATATATATATATATATATATATATATATATATATATATATATATATATATATATATATATATATATATATATATATATATGTTTAAAATAATAATAAGTTGAAATATTTTTCTTTATTTAAATTGTGACGTACTATATCTTATTTCATATTTTAATCTTTCGTATTATATTACTTTCATCTCGCATAGATAAAATCAGCACATTTCTTATTTTGACTTCTCAGAATTTCTTTTCTTTTCATTGTTTAACTTTATATAGAGTCAGCTTATTATTTCTTATAAATTGTTATTCACGACTTTCAGTTCAGCAGATGATTTCATTTACTTATACTGTTAAGATTATTATTGTACTTAAGTTATTTTATAAAGTTATTAAAGTTTGTTATTTAATAAATATATTTTTTTAAAAGTCAATTTCAAAAGAAGTGATATAAAAACTGAGATTCCACAACGTTCCTAGAACCGGCGAACGAGCTTAACTGGTAGCGGCGGATCCTAATCCCTTGAAGGAAGAAAGAACCTCTCGAGACGTCCCAACTGTAACCGTAGAACAAGGCAACTAACTACAACTGCAGAACACGGCAGCATTGATGTTCTATTTAATGTTAGTACAAACAGGAATCATCTCGGAATTTGATTTTATTAATATTTTTTTTCATACTGTTCGGACGACCAAAAACCCGAACCATATGGTTAATCATACCAATGTTATTTTATACCCTATATTTTGAATTTCTCGATTTATTTTATTTTTACCATAATTTGTTTGCAAATACTGCACACTGATTATTTTCCACTATTATACGTTTTATTGTTTTTCGTAACAATTTGAAAATTTTATGGGATTTTAACCATTTTTTTTGCTTATTTTTTTAAACATTGTTTCCCTTCCCGCATTTAATAAATTCAAAAATGGCACAATAATTTCCCAGTACTGACTCCGAACCTGAGCCCTATTGGCTATCCGAAATATTCTCTATCGCCCCAGAGTTCGAAGGAGATCAGATCTCTTTGGGAACATTCATTAATACTTGCGACTGTGCTTACAAAATGTCGACGGGCGATCAAAGATACCTTTTACGTATCCACATCAAAAATAAATTAAAAGGCAGAGCGGCCCATCTAATAAATTCGCGTAGTCCCGCGTCTTATTTAGAAACAACTTTTAAATTTTCATTTTGGAGATTCCAGGGACTTGACGTGCCTGATTTAAGAGCTACAACGCCTCCATCAACTATCCAACGAATCACCACTTACTTTCTACAACCGACTACAGGTCCTAACAATAATAATAACGGTAACAACTATATGAGAATAAACCCTTTCGCTAACAATACTTCCCCAAATCAGCCTCAACAATTTCAGGCAAAATCAGCCACCTTTCAGACAAAATCAATATGCTAATCAGCCAAGACAATTTCAACAAAATATTCAACAACGCCGTCAGTCAGTGATTCAAAGGAACCCTAATTTCCACCAGAAGTTGTACAAATTCTTTCGATAATGACAACGATTATTATACAGCTAATAATCTCCCCTATGAGGATTATCCTACAGCTGATAACCAAAGATAATATGACTATTATATGGGTAATAGTTATTGATACGACACAGGAAATACTAGTTATCATACTGCTGATAACTTTCATGAACAAGTTGTTGATTTGGACCCACTAGAAAATCGAAACTACCAGGGATTTTCTTTCTCTCCCAAATCCAAACCACCCACCGGACATAACAACCAACATCATATCACTAATACAAACAGTGAATTCAGACGACCTGAATCCGAACGTAAACTACCCGGAGCAAACTACCCTTCATACTGTCAACCCCAAAAACTTATACTACATACTGGTCAATACAAACTACTTATAGATACAGGCGCAGGAATCTCAATTTTCAAAGGCCAAACTTTCCTCGACGATTTCAAGAACATGTAATCATTCAGGGAATCAAAAAATAAACATTTCCCAGTCAACCCTTGTACCATTTGCTCCTAGTAACTGCCACAAGGTTTTTATTTGGGATCTCGACATCGATTTTGATGGCATCTTAGGTTTATATTTTATGGAACATTACGAATGCGTAATGGACTTAAAATCTAAGCAACTTAGAACAAATTTTAAAGATATCGCTATTCACAGGGTCCCAACCTTGCCTTCTTCAGATATCGCATCTACAACAATTCCCAACGCACAAAAAAACAATAATTCTCCGAACTATATTTCTATAGAACCCCGTACCGAAAACGTTTGTAAACTGCGATGTCATGTATCTAATACCGACGCTGTTTTACATACTATCGAAAAAGAAAAAGTCAGACTACCCAATTCCTTGGTATATGTAAACTAAAATGGCGAATTTCTTACTTCAGTTATAAATGCCAATGCTATCCCAAAAACAATTAACTTTGACAACTTCGCAATAGAACCCCTTACACAATCCTGTTTCAATTTAGCTATTACGACTCTCAACCGACTGATATATACTTATTAATTCGACAACTCAGAACTGAACAATTAAACGTTGAAGAAGAAGACGTAATTACGAGCCTTTGTCTATACTTTCAAGAAATATTTTACCTAATTACTTTTATGTTTTTTTGGGCAATAACACCACAATAGAAATAAAACGACGTATATTGCAGGAATACCAAACGTTTCAAAGTCTATTCTGACTTCGTTGTCAATGGCTTTATATTTATTAAAATCCTTCATTGCTTACTTATCTACTAATTCATCAAACTTGATTGTTGCTTGGCACCGACTTCAAAAATATACTAGCTTGGTAGGTAACTAATTTGTACAGAATGAGCAGCTTTTAATGTTTACATTTTTTACTTCCTGGGTAAGTACCTTACAACATTGAATGTGTTATTTATTATTTTAGTTTTTTAGTTATAGGTAGAAGTCAGATATATTTAAAAAAAAAGTTCTATTTTCAACTTTTTAGTTTTTTTTTTGAACTCAGGTAGTTTTCATTCTTTATTTTTTATGTATGTATAACCTTAATAGACAGAACCAGGTAACATCGAAAGCCTCAACATTACGGAATGATACTTTCTCATTTAAATTGATAGGTAAATCTTTACGAACAAAATGTGTTTATGCCTTATGGACAACGCCATGTAACCTTTTTTCAACTTTTTTTGACATCCCTGTATAACTAGATAATTCCACTCCAACCTATGTACCAACCAGCCTGTACATACGACTGCCCACGGACAAGCATAAATTTGTTAGCTGCCTTCTGTAAACTATAGGACGGAGTAGAATCTATCCTATATTTATGGAGTCAAATTCGTCCTATATTTCAACCATAGTATATAACTCCTTGTGGGCTACCCCATAAATTATTTCCTTTTTAACATTTTATGTTATCGCCCTGTGTAACATTAATTCCTCTCCACACTTTATGCAACTTCTTATGGGCTATAAAAGAAATAATTTTTTAATCACACTGTATAAAAAAATTATATTTCAACTGCAGCATATCTTTCAACCATCCTGTATATGATTTGCTTATGTCCACATCATATAACAGTTTTTTTTTAATCACCCTATATAATTTTAATTTCACTTTTTTTCCAACATTTTTATACCACCAAACGTCCAGTCCACCCTATATTCCAACCATCCTGTATATACGGCTGCCTACGGACCACTATCATTCTAGTTCGTCCTATATTTCAAATCTTCATATAAATGCAACTCCTTCTATCACTTTACTTTGTGATTTTGTTTGCTGTAACTAAACACCCTGTCTATAAACGTATCAAAAGCAGTTTAAAGTTTGACATGTGTTGTCACTGAATTTTCTATTAGGCCGGGAGAATGTGTCAACCAAAACCACCGTCTTCGCAAAATGGAAAAATTTGCATTTAAATAGGTATTTACCTGGTATACAAACAAAACGAGCTTGGTACTCATTGATTTACGGAACCGAAAATACTATGCTTTACTACCTATATGCTTGAGATGTACATAGAACATTCTCAAATTCGCAATTAAAACTTCCAGTGCCAAAAATTACCGCACTATTACGTTGGAATTAAAATATTTATGAGGAAATGTCCGTTATGTCATTTCGATGAAATTTTTCATAAGAATTTTGGAATTTTCGACGATTTTCTGCAAAACTGCTAGTTGCACGTCGCAGAAAAGTATATGAGATCACCTAAGGATCTTCCTTAATAGATTAAACTTTAAAAAACTATACACATCCATAAGGAGTTATCAAAAAATCGACTAAAACATTAGGGATATTGGTCGATTTCCTTGCGGGCATGTGTTCATTCACAAATTTTATCACTTTACCAATAGAATTCTTTTCCAAAATTTGAAGTTTCACCAATCCGGATATATACTCTATTAAACAAGACCATATTCATACAAAACGGTTCACCACAGGAGAAGAAATCAGGTAACATACATACAAAAAAAAAGCGAAAAAATATAAAGCCATTTATTTTAGATTTTCTTGGGAATAATACCACATCAGAGTTCAAACTTGTGTATATTTTAAAACCAAACGTTTCAAAATCCTGTCGGATTTCGTTTTCAATGGATATAAATTTATAAAGTAAAATTGAAATATATGACAATTATTTTGACAAATATGTTTACGTTACTATGGATAAATTTCTTTGATTTTAAATATACAGGGTGCACAAGAAATTCCAAAGATCATTATAAATCAAAAAAAAATTTTCAAGTTGGAAGAACTTGAAAAATTGTCTTCAGAATTTATTTGTGGCGTTCCTAGGGACGACTTTCTTTTTAAGATAGTGCATTTGCCAAAAACTGCGATCAAAGAATTCTGATAATTCAGTGATCCCATTAAAGTCATAAGGGAAAACCTAGGAAAAACCTCATGAACTATCCCGATATAGGGTTGTTCAAAAGGATATGCCCATTGTTAATTTCATCTTTAATTATCGGCAACCAGACATGACTGAAATCTACGGAAGTAGAAGCGATGCAGTCGTTTTCATTTAACAGAATTAAGGCAGATTCTTTTAATTTTCGTTTTGTGCAGTGTTCTTCTTTGTGTAATATTGTTGTGTTTTGAAATTGTATTTTATGGCCTTGGTCCCAAGCCATTGACAACGAAGTCAGAATAGACTTTGAAACGTTTGGTATTCCAGCAATATACGTCGTTTTATTTCTATTGTGGTGTTATTGCCCCAAAAACATAAAAGTAATCAAGAATATGCCACAAACAACGTTTAGAAGACAAATATTTTACCATTACGAACGAAATTAAACATTCGATCGAAACAAATAACTCCAGGCCCATCTATACCAAATCTTATCGGTACCCGCAGGTCCATAAAGAAGGGGTTAAAGAACAAGTCAGTAAAATGCTTGATCAAGGCATCATTCGTCATTCCATTTCCCCTTGGTTTTTCCCAGTTTGGTTGTTCCCAAAAAGTTAGACGCCTCAAGCAAACAAAAATGGCGTGTCGTCATTGACTATAAGAAACCGAATGAAGTCACAGTCAACGACAAATATCCATTGCCTAACATCTACGATCTTTAGATCAACTTGGCAAGTAACAACATTTTTCCACGTTAGATCTCGCCTCCGGCTTTCATCAGATAGAGATCCCAATTTCGTGTCCAAACCTTTAACAAAACTCCTTCAAAAGGACACTAACTTTTTCTTTGATTCGAATGTAATAAGGCAGGATTCAATGACTTAAAGAAAGCTCTCATCTCAGACCCCATTCTTATCTATCCAAATTTTGAAGAACCTTTCACAAGGCCCAATTGGAAAAGACCTTCCGATTGCTTATGCCTCCCGCACTTTATGTGCCGCCGAAACCAGATATTCCACCATTAAAAGGGAATTGCTTGCCATTGCGTGGGCAGTCAAAGCCTTCCGTCCGTATTTATTTGGCCGTAAGTTTACTTGAATCACCGACCACCGCCCGCTTATGTGGCTTTTCTCGATCAAGGATCCAGGCAGTAGATTTGCCAGATGGCGACTGAAGCTGGAAGAGTACAATTATAAAATTGAACATAAACCAGACAAGATAAACAGAAATACCGATGCTCTCTCGCGAATAAATTTCGAATTTTCAGTCAAAAATCTAAGCTTTCAACGACACCGACTTAGAAGACGAACCCGAACAAGAACCCGAACTTACTGTCGAACACCTTAATAACAAATTTAATAAATTTGTCGACTTGTATAAAACAAGATCAATAATTGACCGTTCAAAGATCGAAACTACTAATTCCCAACTTCTGGACAAATCCCATAAACAAATTATTTCATTTTTCTGGCAAAACAAGTTAACTAACACCAAACCTTTATTTTAAACACTCAACGCCGTTTCAACAACTCTAAGTTGTCATCATCAAAGAGTAAGCCAGACTCGGGTATTGAGATCGACGCCGACGATCTCAACAAAGCGCAACACAGGCTCAACCAATATTCCGAAGAATTAGACAAATTAATAAACCAACCGTTTATCAAAAAACACACACTTGGTTCACAATTCTAACCATTACTTCCATCATTGCATTAATACTTTTGTACATTTTCAAAAGCAGAAGAAAGTCCAGGCTACTAGCTATATAGCCACCACACGTGATGACACACCATCACCTCCACCAATGCGAAGTCTAAGCGAAACCAAACGCTTCAGATTCTTCCCCAGACGACGCCCAAATCTCCAACTCCACGAACCTATAGAAGAATCAGAACTCAAACCAATGGTCTGAAAAGTTGAAGCATAGCATCAACGTTTTCGGGATAAATGGAGTTGTTATATAGATATTTAAAATACTCTTTAAAATAATAATAAGTTCTAATATTATATTTTTATCCAACAATTTTAATTCATAATGGCTTTATAGAATAATGTAATATTATACTCTTTATTTAAATTGTCACGTACTATATCTTATTTCATATTTTAATCTTTCGTATTATATTACTTTCGTCTCGCATAGATAAAATCTGCACATTTGTTATTTTACTTCACAGAATTTCTTTCCTTTTCGTTGTTTAAGTTTATACAATGAGGACGCGTGGGTTGGAACATTCAGGTGTTGTTTTTTTTTTGGAAAAAACGCTCGATCATGTCGTTTTTTTTTGGACTGCGGTTTTTGTGATGATAAACACATTTATACAGGATGTGCAAGAAATAAATTGCGACCATCAACTTCATTTTTGCAAATGGAAACATTTGTTTTTAATTTAATTTTTTGAATTCTGCATTGAATTCTAAGTATTTCTTATGTAAAATGTTCTATACCGAAAATTAACAGTTATTAAAAAAATTACATTTATTTCAAAATTGAAGAAAAAAAAACATGAATATATCAAATTAAATGTTCAAATTTCGGGTTTCAAATTCTCGTAACACTTCATTTAGCATTTGTGGCAGGATTCGTTGTATTTCGGCCATAATTCTATTCTTTAATTCTTCGATATTTTCCGGCTTATTGAAGTAGACTTTCGATTTCACGTAGCCCCAAAGATAAAAATCTAACGAGCTAAGATCTGGAGACCAAGCTGAGTAAATAGGCAATGTCACCACGAGCGCAAAATCGTCAACTTTTACATGTAATTTCCCATAAGAGAATTTAAGGTCTCAAAACCACGAAACTGAACCAAATTTACCCCCTCCACTCCCACTTCGCTGGTGTGACGTCATAAGCCACGCCCCCATTGAAGCGCTCTCATTGGCCAGTTGCCATGTGCTCTTTGACGAATATCACATAATGATGGCACGAACGATGGTATGGGGTGTTGACGTATGGCACGGAACGTTAGTATGGGGCGTTGGCATGGGGGCATAGAGCGATGGCACAGGACATTGATAGCTGACAGGTAGGCCGTAGAGTCAGAGGTACGTAACACGGTTGACAGCTGACGTACGTCATAGACTCGGATCGGTGGCACAGAACGCATATCGCGTACGCCATAGGACCATCTCTCCACGATAGCGGATTGTGATGTGGTCTTAGATAAGCAGTTGCCATGTGCCCCCTTGAAGCGCTCTCATTGGTCAATAGTCTCGTGATCTGTTTAAGCGCGCGCCAAATTTCAATAATGTACAAAATAATTTATATATTACAAAAACCGTCAGCATGGGGAATCGAACCCCGGTCGTTTTGTTTCCTACCTAAGCATCTAGTATATGCGCCAACAAGGCGACCTTACTTAGTCTTTATACCAGTTGATGGTATGTTGAATAAAATAATAATACCATGCACTGTTGAGATACCGGATGGTGAGCAGACCGACATCTTGTTAGCTGGCGCTCCCTCTGATAGCCTACGGACATCATCATGTGTGCGTAGAATACTGCAATGACCGGATGCGATCGAATAAAGGTGAAAACATAGCAACACGTAATAAACACAATGTATTGTACCGCGCCCCTGGATGGCGTTCCATGTACGTTTAAAACATTAAATCGGAGCATATATACTAACAAAAAGATATAGGATGTCTCAGAAACAGAACGTGGAGAATACAGGGGTGTGTTCATAATGGCTGGTTATGAAATAATTGAAATGCGGTTATTCCGGATAATAGACGCGCATGATTCGGGAATACAGGATAATAGACGTGAGGATTCGGAATTTCAGGAAATTAGATACAGGATTTCGACATGTAGGGTATGATATATAAGATGTATATATGAATATATAAGATTGTGGGTTGCCGTCTATTACAACAGCAAGGTTGGTGAATAGGATTGTTGGATGGTAAGCTTCCAGCCTCTCTGCAAATGGTAGAAATAGTTGAAGCAGGACCACTACAAATACTAGAAATGGTTGGACCAGGACCATTACAAATGATATAAATAACTGGAAGAGAACCGTTGCAAACAGGGACGCTACAAATGGGTTAGTATTAATGTTAGAAATGGTAGAAACGGTAAGATGGTTAAAGTAGAGACGTAACAAATGCTAGAAATGGTAGGATGGTTGAAGTAGGGTTGTTACAAATGATAGGATAGTGGGAACAGCTATGTTGGAAATGGGATAGGTAGAAATGGCAGGAAGTTGAATGGATGAAACAGGAAATGGATGAATGCTGGGAACAAGTTTGACAGAACTCTGGAAACGCTGAGAGCGAGAATGTTGGAAACTGGAACGTTGGAAAGAGGAATGCTAGGAACGGCGTAACAAGGAAAAGGCTTGAATGGTTGGAACAGGAATGTTGGAAAAGGTAGAACTGGTTGAATGGTTGAAGTAGGACCGTTGCAAAGGGTAGAAATTGTTGAAGTAGAAACGTTGCAAATGCTAGAAACACCCTAACGAGAACGATAGGAACGACGTAACCAGGAAAAAGTTTGAATGGTTAGAACACGAATGTTGGAAAAGGTAGAACTGGTTGAATGGTTGAAGTAGGACCGTTACAAAGGGTAGAAATGGTTGAAGCAGAAACGTTGTATAGTGTAGAGATGGTTGAATTGGTGAAACAGGGCCGTTACAAATGCTAGAAACACCGTAACGGGAATGGGAGGAACGGCGTAACCAGGAAATGGTTTGAATGGTTGGATCCGTTGGAAAAGATAGACCTGGTTGCAGCAGAAACATTGTAAAGGGTGTTATTTAAAAACCCTTTGACGTTTGTGATGAACAATGCACGTACAAGTTTTTTAGCATGTTCTCGCAGTATTTAGCCACAATTATTAATAACGTTTAACTCCTATAAATGATAGAAACTTTTTTCTTTCTTCTAAATTCAGGTATCTTTTGGTTAATGCAAATTAATAAAATAACCGTATAAATTCTAAAGATAAAAACTTAAACATTTTTTTTTGATTTATCAATGAGGAAAAGAATACTTAGGTAATGTTAATATATTTTTTTGATCAATAATAATAAAACTAAATAATTATTATTCTATCAGTTAGAAAGGTAAATAATTCTATATGAAATAATCTCCTTTACTACAATTTATATGTAATTATAATTGAGCTCATTTACGGATATCGAAAGATTGCATTTTTAACCTTGCAGCTGCACAATTATACTTACATAAGTACATTTGTATTATTCCATGCGAAAGTTGTTTCGGGCTTGACCTAGAACCGGTGTAGTACCTAATTGATTCGATTTTCGTTTTGCCTTCGGATTTATAACACATAAATTCGTTATGCTTGAAGTTTGATAGTATAGTGGTGAAAAGAAAATATCTAGTGAATCAGTTCTATATATTTTCGGTTTATTACTTGGTTAAATAACTTATTAGAACAGGTAGGTTTTCCAATTTTTATTTATCTCATTTTGTTTGATCATATATTTTAAATCATAAAATTATATTTTATTCCTATGTTCGCATATACTTACCGTATTAATTGTAAATTTATAAATGGGTTTTTACTAAATATTTACTGTTTCAAAGTTTATACTATTGTAACTTAAGGTTCTATATTTTGTTAATAGACTACTTTAATATATTTTTTTAATGTCAGCTACTATGATTTCTCACTGTTAAGATCATTCTAGTAACTATTATATTAAAAAAGTAATTGAGATTAACTTATTCAACCCATCAACATTATAGCTTTCTTCCAAAATTTTAAGTTTCAATGAAATTACTTTCCGTGTTACCTGGAAGTTTAATCCATGAATTGATAATAATTATCACCGTTTCATGAATATTTATTTTCAACAAAATATTTTAAATTATATAGTTATATTTTATTCCTACGTTTGTTAGGTTATTTATCTAAAATGTTAGATATTTATAACATTTTGTTCCACAAGTGTAAATTTCTTTCTGATCTATTTTTATCAATAACATGTTTAACTTTTGCAGTTTTAAAATGCAAGACTCTGAGTGATTTCACTGATTTACCCAAATTCCAGGCATCTTCTGCTTGAAACAAACTTGTTTGTTCTTTTTGATAGCTTTCTTGTTAATGCATATGATACATTTGTCATAATTATAGTATTGAAATTAAGTGGAGTATGATTTTAAAGAAAGGTTTTGATTCAGAGTATAAACAGCAAGAAAGGTTTAAAATTTTATGATCAACAAAATATGATTTTTTAACTGCAACTTCAAATGCAACCCTTTCTACTGCTTGTGATATACTTTATATTTCATCATTTATTCTTTCATTTTTTTTGTTTAACTCATACAGATACAGCTTTCTTGTGATTTCTTCCTCAAATAAATAGAATTCAAAACTTTTGAATTGTTGATGGTTTTGATAGTAGGTATCTATAGTTAAGATTTTATTCTAATTATTTCTGTTCCAATTTCCTTACATACTAAGATGTAAATGTTTTGTTTTCATCCTTTATCTCTTTCTTTGAGGTTGTAAACAACTTCATATCTATCATATTTACAAGTTATTTTGAGTATTGAATTAATATTAGAATTGTATGAGAGCTGGTTACTAGCCTTCTACTTAACATACTGGGTAAGGACTTTGATTTCTGTTATCTTTTGTTATATATATTATATTATTTAGTAGTACCTAGGTGTATGATCTTCACTCGTAAATTCAAGGTTTCATCATACATATACCTATCCAAATAATCAGACAATTGATATATAACATTTTAGGTATATATAGGTATTAAATCACAACAACAACAACTCTCAGTTTCTTTTCCTCAACTACATGAATCATTGAACAACAATTTCATCCAAATCAAGCCTCTCTATTGTGTTTTTTCGAAATCTAGGTATTTTTCTCATAATTGTTATAAGAAGAACGGGTGGGACTCTGTATTGTTAGATTCCTGGGGAATCTAGATTTTCGGGTCCACAACTACAAATAACTTATGTATAGACAGTTCGAGGCACTCTGATGATTTGCTGTCAGAACTTTGAAATATTTATTACTTCTACGATTGAACCTAACCTACCACTAACTCGATACACTCTAACAGCAAGATAACACTAGAAAATGTAAACACTTTTTAAACACCTTTGCTCTTCTATATTATCACTAGGTAAGATGTTCGGTTTGTGATTGACATTAAATCTACCAATCATGTCTTATCCAACACCTATTATGGTAGTATAACACCCCTTTTTTAACTGACTTCCAAAAAGGAGGAGGTTATCAATTCGTCACGTATTTTTTTTCACTTTTTATGTATGTATGTAAACTGATTTCTTCTCCTGTGGTGCACTATTTAGAATGAATATGGTCTTGGTTAATAGAGTATATATCCGCATTGGTGAAACTTCAAGTTTTCGAAAAGAATTCTATTGGTAAAGTGATAAAATTTGTGAATGAACACATGCGTGCATGGAAATCGACCAAATATCCCTAATATTTTAGTCGATTTTTCGATAACTCCTTATGGAGGTGTATAGTTTTTTACCGTTTAATCTATTAAGGAAGATCCTTAGGTGTTCTCATATACTTTTCTGCGACGTGCAACTTGCAGTTTTGCAGAAAATCGCAAACGTAATAGTGCTGTAATTTTAGGCACTGGAAGTTTTAATTGCGAATTTGAAAATTTTCTATGTACATCTCAAGCATATAGGTAGTAAAGCATAGTATTTTCGGCTCCTTAAATCAATGAGTACCAAGCTCGTTTTGTTTGTATACCAGGCAAATACCTATTTAAATGCAAAGATTGAAATATAGGACGGACTGGAATGATAGTGGTCCGTAGGCAGCCGTATATACAGGATGGTTGCAATATAGGGTGGACTGGACGTTTGGTGCTATAAAAATGTGAAATTAAAATTATATAGGATGATTAAAAAACTGTTACATGATGTGGACATAAGCCAATCATATACAGGATGGTTGAAATATATGCTGGAGTTGAATTACATTTATACAGTGTGATTAAAACATGATTTCTTTTATAGCCCATAAGAAGTTGCATAAAGTGTGGAGATGAATTAATGTTACACAGGGCGATAATATAAAATGTTAAAAATGAAATAATTTATGGGGTAGCCTACAAGGATTATATACTATGATTGAAATATAGGACGGATTTGACTCCGTAAATATGGGATGGATTCTACTCCGTCCTATAGTTTACAGAAGGCAGCTAACAAATTTATGCTTGTCCGTGGTCGTATGTACAGGATGGTTGGTACATAGGGTGGTGTGGAATTATCTATAGTTATACAGGGTTGTCAAAAAAAGTTGAAAACATGTTACATGGCGTAGTCCATAAGGCATAAATATATTTTGGGCTTATTAAGTCAACGCGTACAGTACATTTTGTTCGTAAAGATTTACCTGTCAATTTAAATGAGAAAGTATCATTGTGTAATGTTGACGCTTTCGATGTTACCTGGTTCTGTCTGTTAAGGTTATACATACAAAATAAAGAATGAAAACTACCTGAGTTCAAAAAACTAAAAAGTTGAAAATAAAACAATTAAAAAAAATATAACCGACTTCTACCTATAACTAAAAAGCTAAAAATAATTATAACAAAATACAACTCTAGCAAATAAATAACACATTCAATGTTGTTAGGTACCTACACAGGAAGTAAAAAATGAAAATATTAAAAGGTGCTCATTCTGTACAAATTAATTACCTACCAATCTAGTATATTTTTGAAGTCGGTGCCAAGCAACAATCAAGTTTGATGAATTAGTAGATAAGTACGCAATGAAGGATTTTAAATTTGCCGGTACGATAAAGATGATTCAAGTCCCTTTAATTATCATTTTGTGTGGATCAAAGATTTGTCCAGACTCGTATCTACTCAACTCTGCAAAAATAAGCATAAAAAATACTTTTGCGACCGCTGTCTACACTACTTCTATTCTGAAGAAAAACTTAATATTCATATTGAGTTTAAAGTTTACAAACTTTAAAAACAAAGAAAGATCTCCATTCATCATTTATGCCAATTTGGAAAGTGTCCTGAAGCCTCTCAATGATAAAACCAGATATCAAGAGCACATCCCTTCAGCTATAGGATATTACTTAAAGTGTTCCTATGACGACTCGTTATCTTTCTACCGCTCCTATAGAGGGTTATCCTCCATGGACTGGTTCGCTAAAGAAATGTTACAGTTATCGGAAGATCTAAACACCATATTCCTCTGTCCTTACGACATCGATCCGCTTTCGCAGGAAGAGCAGCTGCAATATGATATTGCCACCCATTGCCATATCTGTGAGAAACCGTTCACTCCTGATGATATCAAAGTGCGCGACCATTTCCATCTTGCCTCTGGATATAATACTAGTGATAGCAGAAAATCCAACTATCGTGGTCCGGTACATGAATCATGCAATATTAGTTACCAAGACACACATATAGTACCTGTTGTTTTTCACAACTTGTCTGGATACAATAGCCATTTCATAATCAATCAAATTGCTCTGTGTGCCGATGGAAAGATAGATATACTTCCTATTACTAAGGAACAGTATATCTCATTCACGAAGCATTTCACCGACTCATCAATTAAATTTCGATTCATTGATTCATTTAGATTTCTGGCTGCATCACTTGACACACTTGCCTCCTGATGTCCTCAGTTTCCTGAACTACGTTCACAATTTCCTGGATTACCTGGCGATCAGCTCAATTTGCTAACTAAAAAGGGGGTATTCTGCTATGATTATCTTGACTGTTTTGAAAAATTTTCTGATGATTCTTTACCAAGTCAGGATAAATTTTACAACAAATTGGAAGATACCGGCATCACCGATGAGCAATACGCCCATGCAAGACGGGTGTGGTTTGAGTTTGGAATCACAAATTTGGGGGAGTACACTGATTTATATATGAAGACTGATATTATGTTGTTGGCTGATGTTTTTGAAAAGTTCCGAAACAGTAGTCATGAAAGTTATGGTTTAGATCCAGGTCATTATTTCACATTACCTGGTTATACATGGGATTGTATGCTTTTCAACATCAGACAGGAATTGGAGCTTCTTACAGACATTGAACAATTATTTGTTGAAAAAGGAATCCGAGGGGGATTGTCGCAATGCTCAAAGAGACGGTGTGTCGCTAATAATAAGTATATGACAGCTTATGACCCTACAAAGCCTACAGTGACCTTAAAATATTACGACTGCAATAACCAATACGGATTCGCAATGTCCCAGTATTTACCATATGGAGGGTTCGAATGGGTTGACCCTAACATCGATATAACTGATATTTCCGACGATTCACCCAAAGGCTTCTTTGAAGTCGATTTGGAGTATCCACAACACCGCCACGATGAGCACAATGATCTGCCTTTCTGCCCGCATCATATGATTCCCCCGGTTCCAAAAACAGAAAACTACTGACTACGTTATATGATAAACATAAATACGTCATTCATTATAGAAATTTAAAACAGGCACTGCCATATAGTCTTAAGCTCACGAAAATCCATCTTGCTCTCAAATTTAACCAATCACCTTGGCTTAAGTCATATATAGACTTAAATACCAGGTTAAGGAGTCAAGCGAAGACTGAATTTGAAAAAAATCTATTGAAATTGATGAATAATGCCGTATTTGGAAAATGTTTGGAAAATTTACGAAAAAGTGTTAGTTTTTCCAAATATCAGGGTAGATACGGCTTAGAGGCAATGATATCCAAACCAGAATTCAAGTCTTGCACAATCTTCAATGAAAATTTAGTTGCAGTTGAGCTCGCAAAGTTGGAAATCCTCTTTAATAACGTAGGCATGGCAGTTCTGGACTTGGCTAAAACAACTGTATATGATTTCTATAATGGGTACCTAAAGAAAGAGTTCGGTGATGAGGTCTCTGTAGCATATACGGACACCGACAGCTTGTTCACAGAGATAAGGAATAGAGATATTTATGAAATAGTGAAAAGAGACTGTCATGAGAGATTTGATACCTCAGATTACTTCCCAAACAACAGATTCGGAATCCCTCTGGTAAATAAGAAAGTGCTCGGTATGTGGAAAGATGAGAACAATGGAAAAATATTAATAGATTTTATAGGGCTTAAATTTAAAATGTATACCAGCAAGTTGGATAAAGATATCAAGCCCACAAAGAAAGCTAAAGGAGTAAAGAAATGCACCCTTAAGAATAAAATTACATTTGAGGATTATGTCGAGTGCCTAGAAACATTTAAGAACAAATCAGTCGATCAAAATCTTATCAAAGCCGATAAACATACGGTGTACTCTATTACCCAACATAAAATTGCCCTAAGTCCGGAAGATGATAAACGATATCAGATTTCGGGCTCATATGACACATTGGTTTGGGGTCATCATTCTATTATGGAAACTTAAACTCCTTTATATGTGAATACCCATCGTTATTGCTATCTCCATATGAATTGTGCTACCATATGCTGGATGAATTAATGAGCTATCTTTATTAAGTTAGAGATCACTGCTCGTGCAGCCCTATATTCTTTGGCGAATTAAAGAACTATCTTTATTAATTTAAGGATCACTGTTCGTGCAGCCTTATAGCATGATGACTTAGAGAACTACTTTCATTGATTTAGATTAGAGTTCACTGTTCATGCTGTCATGTAAAGTGGTTATATATGCCTACAGGGGATGTTCCACTATAAAAAAACAAATGCCCCATGAGTTCTACCTCTTGGGTGGTGTGGAAATGAACTCCTTAAGGTTAGTAAAAACAAATTGAGAAATTCTGCAATTTTCTCTCTTAAACTTCATGTCGGTTTGAACTAGCCAATGAGAATGATGATGATCAGTGATGTCACAAACAATGAAGTGAGGAGGCTGTATACATACAACCATTGATGTCAGATGTCATATATTTCCTTAGATTTCGGAAAAACATATGCTTGTCTTCGTACGGCATTTGACGAGAAAAATCCTTAGATCTAGGGAAATTAGACTAGAGTTGCTTATTTTAAATGAAATGCAATTGATCAATCAGACAGTGTCTTGAAAGTTGTTTGTTTGATTCTCACTTTCCTGTTCAAATCGTTCAAACTTCAAGACTCATATTCTTTCTATTTCGTTACCATTCTATGACGCTTATCCATTAGGACCAATCCTTGAATTCCTGGTATCCCACTATTGTCATTTAACCTTCTAGACTCCAACAACCAACGGAATCTAAGAGTTAGAACCGTGCTTTTGAATTTCTGATATCTAATTCATATTATTTAACCCTCTTCTAGTCTCCCATATGATAACTATCTGCCAAGGGAACCCAGCTGTTAGGAGCCTTCCTGAATTCCAATTATACAATTCTTCTCATTTTACCTTCCAGACTCACATGTTATAACCAACAGACAATGAAATCCAACGCTTTGGATCGTTCTTGTCATTCAGCCTTCGAGTCTCCCACGTGATAACCAAAAACCATTCCAATCTTCAATGCAATAATCAACGGTCAACGAAATACAAGCATTAGGACCGTTCCTTGAATTCCTGGTATCCCGCACTTGTCATTTAACCTTCCAATACCCCACTTGATTACAAACAATCAACATAATCCAGTCGTTAGGACAGTTCCTTGAATAACTGGTATCCCCGTTCTTCTCCTTCAACCACCTACTCGCCTACGTGATATTCAATTATTAGGATCGTTCCTTGAATTCCAAGTATCCTGTTTTTATCATTCAACTTTCCAATACCTCACTCGATTCCAGCCTTTAGAACCATTCCATGAATTCCTGGTTTTTCATTTTTACGATTCAACCTTCCAGTCTCCTACGCGATAACCAACAACCAATGAATTCCCACCAATGGGGTTGATCCTTGAATTCCTAGTATCCCATTCGTATCATTCTACCTGTTGACTCCCATATGATAGCAATGGTCAACTGAATCAAACCATTAGGACCGTTCATTTCATTTTTGCTATTTGAGTATTGTCGTTTAACCTTTCAGACACCCACGTGATTACCAACAGACAGCGAAATCCAACGTTTTGTATCATTCTTGTCCTTCAACCTTCCAATCTTTCACATGATAACTATTAGACAACAAAATCCAACCATTAGGATTATTCTTTTGAATTTCTCGTATCCAATACTCAGCATACTCTAATCGCTGGGATCATTCATTCCATTCTCATTATATCCATTCTTGTCATTTAACCTTACAATACTCCACTTGATTACAAACAATCAACATAATCCAGCCGTTAGGACAGTCCTTGAGTAACTGGTATCCTGTTTTTGTAATTCAATCATCCACTCTCCCACGTGATAACCAAAAACCATTCCAATCTTCAATGTAATAACTAACGGTCAATGAAATCTGGGCGTTAGGCACCTATCAGTTATGTATTTAAAATCAGTTGCTTGAATTCTTTCAGTTTTGCCATCATAATTTCTACCATACAACGGTAGCATAACGTATCTATACCATCTTGATCAATCAGACAGGGTCTATTAGGTTGTTTGTCTGATTCCCCATATCCACGTTCCAATCATTCAAACTTCAAAACTCCTATTCTTTCTATTTCAAGTATCCCATACCTGCTTTCATATCCTCGCTAATACCATTACCACCCATCCTTCTACTATGCCTCGTAAGACGTCCAACATACCCCATTCGTTAGGACAATTCATTACATTTTTATTATCCCGTTCTTGTCGCTCAATCTTCCAATACCCCACTCGATTACAAACAAGCAACATAATCCAGACGATAGGACAGTTCCTTGACAAACTGGTGTCCCGTACTTAACATTTAACTTTCTAATTTTCATTCCAACCTTTAGAACCATTACTTGATTTCTTGGTTTTTCACTAAGGATGAGCAGCTCCCTAGATCTTGGAAAGCCACATACTTGAATGAATTGAATCGTATGGTATTTTTATCACACCATAAGACTGATGGAGCATCAAATTTGAATCATTTACTTGACAATGCTTTGAAATGACCGGTGAGAGTGAGGACTAGTGACGTCACACACACACACACACACACACACGGGAGTAGAAAGTGAAAGTAGGCTGCTCACGAACAGCCTACTTTCACTTTTCCAGGACAGAAAACAGGTGTGGAGCTTGATACCTATAGCGGTAATGTTGAATCAGACAGGTAACATTGAAATGTTGATATATCAGAATTTTGGTTTCAAACTTTGTATGCTTAATGTTTGAATCAGGCCTACTATATTTCTATAGACAGATACATCAGCTTGTGACAACATAGGACTCTGTCGGAAAATCATATTTGAGAGAGACGTGATTTGTATGAAATCAGGGTTCAGTGATTAAGATGGAAGTATCAACTGAGGTGTTGTTGACAAATTTAAAACAAACTCATTAAAGTAATCAATACCTGTGTGTGATATGGGTAATGCTAGGCACCCACCAAATGATAATGAATAGAGGAATAGGTGCAGCTCTCTATTGGTTAGCAGAGAGAATGAAAAAAAACTGATTATTACATATTCCATATTATATTCTGTTGCATAAATCAGTAATTTATAGTTTACACAGTACCTAATATTTATTATTATTACAGTGGAATGATGCTGTTTTTGGTTCCATCAACGCCTGGATAAGAGATTATGATTTTTGATGAAAACTACTATGTCCAGTTCGAGTTTTAGCGGAAAATGATTTAATCTAGCATAGTGACTATGATTTATAAATTTGTTATTTGTTATATATGGAAATAAATCTATATAGCGTTTTCTATTTTATTTCTATTTAATTTGTTTCAGCTACAGGATACGTTATTTTTATTGGTGTGCATACAATATACCTAAAGTTATACATTTTTGCAAGTTTACACTCATAAGGTATATATAGGGAAATTGATCGAGTTAATAAATTCTAACTTTTGTGGGATTAAATATTTAAATGACTAGTGTATACATAATTTAAAAGATATAAGTTCCAAACAGCATTAGATCAAACATTTTATTTGCATTTATTTAAAGTTAATTAACACCGAAGTTATTACAAGGTGGCAGACACCCTTTTGTGTCTTAGTGTTACATAGTAAATTTGAAAACAACCAGCTAGGAATAATAGTCAAAACATTTTTCACTGAATTTTACTTGACTGATAATTAAAACTAACTTTAATATTATGGTTTTAATAAGCTATGTGCCATTTCATGTACATTACGTTAGACCTCACTGGTTTTTACACTCATTCTAAAAGTACTCTACCTTGCCCGCTTCTTGCTGATGTAATAGAAGCCAAACCACAATCTTATATATCCCATATATCATACCCTGCATGTCGAAATCCTGCATCTAATTTCCTGAAATTCCGAATCCTCACGTCTATTATCCTGTATTCCCGAATCCCAGCGCGTCTATTATCCTGAATAACCGCATTTCAATTATTTCATAACCAGCCATTATGAACACACCCCTGTATTCTCCACGTTCTGTTTCTGAGGCATATTTTCCGAGACATCCTATTTCTTTTTGTTAGTATATATGCTCCGATTTAATGTTTTAAACGTACAAGGAACGCCATCCATCGGCGCGGTCCATACATTGTGTTTAATACGTGTTGCTATGTCTTCCTCACGCACAATTTTTTCACCTTTATCCGATCATTGCAGTCTTCTACGCACACATGATGATGTCCGCAGGCTATCAGAGGAAGCGCTAGCTAATAACTTGTCGGTCTGCTCACCATCCGGTATCTCAAGGGTGCGTGGTATGATTATTTTATTTAACATACTATCAACTGGTAGAAAGACTAAGTAAGGTCGCCTTGTTGGCGCGTATACTAGGTGCTTACGTAGGAAGCAAAACGACCTGGGTTCGATTCCCCATGCTGACGGTTTTTGTAATATATAAATTATTTTGTACATTATTGAAATTAGGCGCGCGCTTAAACAGATCACGTGACTATTGACCAATGAGAGCGCTTCAAGGGGGCACATGGCAACTGCTTATCTAAGACTACATCACAATCCGCTATCGTGGAGAGATGGTCCTATGGCGTACGCGATATGCGTTCTGTGCCACCGATCCGAGTCTATGTCTATGTACGTCAGCTGTCAACCGTGTTATGTACCTCTGACTCTACGGCCTACCTGTCAGCTATCAATGTTCTGTTCCATTCTTCTATGCCACCATGCCAACGCCCCATACTAACGTTCCTCCGTGCCATACGTCAACACCCCATACAATCGTTCGTGCCATCATTCTGTGATATACGTAAAAGAGCACATTGCAACTAGCCAATGAGAGCGCTTCAATGGGGGCGTGGCTTATGACGTCACACCAGCGAAGTGGGAGTGGAGGGGGTAAATTTGGTTCAATTTCGTGGTTTTGGGGCCTTAAATTCTCATATGGGAGATTACATGTAAAAGCTGACGATTTTGCGCTCGTGGTGACATTGCCTATCTACTAAGCTGGCCATTCGATATTACCTCTCCTTCAGATCCATTAAGATAATCTCGCACTGTTCGCGAATAGGTCAGTCATTTGGTCCTGTATACATTGTTCTGTTCTTCAGTCCTCATTCACATGCACTGGAATAAGTCGGATAGAGGTACCCCCTTTTTTTCTATATTCCGGTAATTTACACAATCCGTTCGACAGGGTCTTTAGAGAAGGATTCTGCATTAAAATAAACAGCTAAAACGGTGCTCTATTTTGACCTTGTATTGTTGCAACTTCTCCACATCCTAGCCAGTTAACAGCCACTTGAGAGCGGCATAATCAATTCTGATAAGAAGTAACGACCATAAAGATATTTGTGAAAATGGTCTTCAGCCTTGATTACCGCTAGTCTTTTCTGGTAACACAGTAATTCTTTTCTAGCTTTTAGAATCCACGGCTGTAGTATTCGATCACCCGCTCCGGAATTGCTGGCGTCTGTGTCTAGGACGAAATTGCTAAACTGTCGGAAATGCTAGAATTGGATTACCCCAAGTTAATTCAAATGAGAGGTCATTTTTCGGTAGCCGGTTGACTTATAGATACGGCAATGATGGCAAATCCCTCAATACCTATACTACCAACACAGACCCAGAATCTTCGTAGTTCATGTTTGTCTCCAAGGATCGGCCAATTACGCATGGCTTCAATATTTCCCTCTTTAGTCCGAATTCCTGACTTGGGCCAAAAATTTTACCTGTTTCTGAAACTTGGAACCCTTCTTGGGATCGAGTCTGAAGTTGACATTGTTAACTCTGGAGAATACTTCGGCGAAATTCTGCAAGAGGTTCTCGAAGTGACCCAGAACACAAACCAACCCAAAACCGGATGGTTCCACTTTTTCTCTTTCACTAGAATGACGGGAGTAGACCATGGGCTGACAGATGGCTCAATAACTCCGTTTTGTAAGATGGATTCGATATTAACCTCGAATACCTTTTGTTGCCCCAATGGTAGTCCTATGGGTTGAGCCTTTCTCGAACATATGAAATTTTGCCATTGGTTAAAGATAACTTCATCTGGTGCAAGGTTATTACTTCACTTTACGTATAAACTCTTCTTGTGTACATACTCAATTACTAACTACTGTATGGATTAGGGATGTTAACTATAGACAATTTAACACACTCGAACTCTACTCAATAAACGAACTAAACGATTATGATATCAAAAATAATATTAACCAACTGAAAATATTCAGGCAAAATATCTGTAGAATAAACAAAATCTAGCAGAATTTGAAATATTTATTTCCCAGATGTCTTTTGACTTCGGTATAATTGTTTTGACTGAAACTTTTAGAGATATAGATACACAATTGCTTAATTTAGAAGGATATAAACTATATTTTAACCAAAGAGATGTCAATAGAAATGATGGAGTAATTATATATGTCAGGGATAATTTGTCTCACGAAAATAATATTTTTTAGATTGGTAGATTTAAGGCCATTCAAACAAAAATTCAATTAAAAAATAACAATGGTCTCATCATTTCATCAGTATATAGATCACCAAGTATTAAACAAGAAGACTTTGTAAGGGAGAGTAGGAGATATTAATATTATAATTAAGGCAGACACTGACTTAGTATTCGAATATTTGGATATACTCGCAGAATTCAATTTCACATCGCCTATAAACAAATACACTCGGGTACAAGGTGAATCAAAAAGCTGCTTAGACTATATATTTATGTGTACAAGAATTATTAATGTTGAAGATTCGGGTACAGGTATAGTATTTGAACAAACATTACAGATCATAAATCATCAATGGCCTTTATTCCATTGAACCGAATAATAAAAAAAGAAAATCGAACAAAAGATTTCTATAAGAAAACTAACTACAAAAACTTAAAACAAGATATTATAAATCACAATTGGAAATATTCCTTCGACTCAACAGACATAAACGACAAAACAGATTATATGATAAATACACTAAAAAACTTAATAGAAATAAATATAACTTTTATTAAACGGAAGAAGCAAGACATAGCCAGAAAAGACTGGATTACCGAGGGGCTGTTAAACTCGATAAAACATAAAAAAGATCCGCTCAATGAATTATTGAGAAATCATAAATAAACTAAAAAAGAAATTTCTCAACAAAATTAACAAGGAAAATAATATGAAATTAATGAAATACAAACAGAGAAGGGTACGATCAATACAAAGGTTGAAAGTGAATTTAACTTCTTTATAGACATATGGGAAAAACTGGCCCAAAATATACCAAAAACAGCAGTTCCTTTATATGATAGACACAAGTTAAAAAAATAAAAAGTAACTGAAACATTAAAAAATAAAAGAAGCCCAGGTGTTGACGAAATACAAACTGAAACAATCAAAATACTGAGCAATGAAGTTGCTCCATTAATTACCAACAGAATTCAAAAAGACAATAGTTGTCCCAGTGCATAAAAATGGTAGCAAAAAATTCATAACAAATTACAGACCAATCTCTCTAATAACCACATTTACAAAAATTACTGAAAAACTCAGACTAAATTCATTCTTGCAAAAATTTGATATTATATCAGCAAAAAACAGTTCGGATTCAAGGAAGGTCTTTCAACTACAGACGCCATCGCTTCATTAATAAATGAGATTTATAAAGCTGTTGATGAAAATAAACCCTGAATTTGCGTATTCTTAGATATTACTAAGGCCTTTGGCACAGTTCCACATAAACAACTACTAGAGGTTCTAGAAGATGCAGGAATAAGAGGTAAGGCTCACAAACTATTTCAAAATTACTTAAGTAACAGAGAACAAGCAGTAAGATTACAAACTAGCACAAGCGGATGGAGAAAAATAAAAAGAAACAATACTAGGTCCCCTTCTATTCTCGTTGTACATAAATAATATGTTCACTATAAATACGTCGGGAAAGATCTTTAGTTTTGCTGATGATACAGTCATTGTATACACAGCTGAAAAATGCTAAAAAACATGGCAGAACATGATTTTAAAAAATTTACTGACTAGTTTCAATACAAACGTCTCACAATAAACATAAGAAAACGCATTATGTAGCCTTCACTAGCTACAAAAACAATCTTCCAGATTTCGAAACACTGCTTATGAATGATGGAGTATCTGCACACGAAATAAGCAAATAAAATAATATCAAATATTTAGGAATAACCATCGATTCTCACCTACGTTGGGAGGAACATATAAAAAATGTCAGCAATACATTAAGACATCTAATATACAAATTTAGATTTCTAAAAAAATATACTGACACTAAGCAAACTAAAAATTTTGTATTTTGCTCTAATCAAGGGTAGATTACAATATGGAATACTTGCTTGGGGCGGAACTACTAAAAACATTTTAAAAACTTGCAGACAGTAGAAAACAGGGTAATAAAGATAATTTACAGAAATGTATATTACATGACATTAACCAACTATACATAGAAGCAGGCCTCCTAGACCTTAGGCAATTATTTACGTATGTATTGAATTTACATATAGAAACAGAAACACATACTTGATAAAACAAAAGAGGCAAAGAAAAACTAATAGTACACACACCATTTGCCCAAAAATCCATTGGTCAACCAGTCTACACTTATTTAAGCAGTAAGATCTATAACTCACTCCCAGACATGTACAAAATTAATACGCTAACGATTAACTCCGTCACTTTTATCCAAAAAATAGTAAAGAATTATCTCAGACAAGTGGACAGACAAATTATTCATGATATTATTGACTGAAAATGAGAATGTATATCCTGGACACTAAATAATCAGTATAGGTATATATAATAGGTTGGTTATTTAATATTGGTTCGTTTAGTTCGTTTAATTTAAATATAAACTATTTACTAAAATGCAGAAAATATATGTATTAATCTGACTGTAACATAATTATAATGAAATAATTATGTTTATTATACACTTGACGAATACATATAATTATACACCCATGCGCAACCCCTTGAGGGTCTTAAATAGGTGGAATTATATCCATAACAGAATTAAAAATATTTAAATAAGTCGTGTTTGACTAAACATAATTAAACTACATTTGTAATGTTTAAATTAGTTCAATAAAGATTATTATTTATCCCGGTATGACCATACAATGTATGGCAGCACACTCCCTCTAAGGCACGCATAGCGTACCTTTAGGGGAAAATTCACTAAACCCCAGATATCCTAGACATCAAAAGGGTTTTGCTCTGTGGGAGCCCTTGCCAGATTTTCAGGCCCGTGGTTAGAGTTGTGGCGGCAGTTTCCCATGAATTTCCTGAGCGTTCGGGCTGTTCCTAACAGGGTGGCTTTTTGCATTAGTTGGTAAAGATGTTCGTCCAGACCAATGTATTTAAAATCGTTTAATAGATGTTTCGGTACTTATGTCGTTGACATAACAATTGGTATAGTTCTTGTGCTGTTCATATCCCACTGAGTCTTTATTTGCAATTCCAAATCCCTATATTTGGTTATTTTCTCAGCCTGCTTTATATTTATATTATTGTTTTCTGAATGTTATTTGTGGCATCTTCTAGTTTATTTTAGATTTTCTTGGGAATAATACCACATCAGAGTTCAAACTTGTGTATATTTTAAAACCAAACGTTTCAAAATCCTGTCGGATTTCGTTTTCAATGGATATGACAGGATTTTGAAACGTTTGGTTTTAAAATATACACAAGTTTGAACTCTGATGTGGTATTATTCCCAAGAAAATCTAAAAATTTATATTATTGTTGTTAGGAATTACTATGTCAATTAAGGTTGTTTTTCGAGATACTTTATCTACCAAAACTATATCTGGTCTATTGTGAGCAACAGTCCGATCAGTCAGCATCGTGCGGTCCCAGTACGGCCAGTACAGCTTGTAGTTGTTATTTTCTCAAACAGATTCTGGTTTGTATTTATAGTATGGCAATCTCACCGACTGTGATAGTTCAAGTTTCAATGCTAGTTCCTGGTGCAGTATTTTTGCCACAGCATCGTGTCGTTCTTTGTATTCAGTTGCAGCGAACGCTTGACAACCTTCTGTGATATGCTGGATAGGTTCAGATGTTTGGCAACCGTACCTTCATCTGTCACTGTTAATAGAAGGGCCTTTAACGATGTACTGAAGATAGTTCTTACTTGATCTTGGATTGCCAATATAAAGCCTTCCAGTCCAGGAAACATATGACCAGAGATCAACCTCTAGTTCGACGCTGCACTGTCAACATAATCTTGGTTGATGTCATTTATATGTCTTCTATGAAGGGTCTTCTCTTTCCATTTCAGCAGTTTCTGATCAGTGGTATGGTGGTGTAATTGGACGTGTTGTTGCGTCAGTCGCAGTGGTGTTGAGTCATCACCTGGCACATGACTCTATTCAGATTAGAAAATTATGCGAGTTTCTGGAAATGACTACGCAAAATAGAAATTTGTTGATCTAATAGTTTGCTTAGATCTGCCAATCCTCTTCCTCCTTCATACCGTGGCAAAGTTGTACGTTCGACAGAGCTCTTTGGATGGTGATTTTGAGCTTTTGTTAGTAAAACTCGAACTTTTCGTTGTAATTGTTCAATGTCAGTCTTGCACCAATTAAGTATACCGAAAGAGTAACTGAGCACTGAACACGCATAGGTGTTAATAGCCTGAAACAGATTTTTACTGTTTAGTTTGGTTTTCAACAGTCGTCTTACCCTTCTATAAAACTCTGCTGTTAGGTTCTTTTTCATGGTCATGTGATCAATACGTTGAGCCTGCTTTATTCCAAGGTATTTATAAGTATGACCTTCCCCCATAGATTCAATTCAGGTGCCATCTCCCATTTAGTAGTTCCCCTGCTGTATTGTGCCTTTAACTATATTAACAATTCGGCATTTGTCTAGACCAAATTTCATATGGATGTCACTAAAGAAGCCTTCTACTATTTCAAGCATTTCATGCAGCTGTTGCTTCGTAGCTGCCATCAACTTTAACTCGTCCATGTATAACAAATGGTTAATCTTAAATGCTTATACGTTGTTGTGTTTGAGACTGAACCCAAAATTAATCGAGTTCAGATTGTTTGAGAGAGGGTTCATGGCAAGGCAGAACCACAGCGGGCTAAGTGAGTTTCCCTGGAATATACCCCTTCTGATTGGAATGGGGTCAGTTTGTATAGAACAGTTGACTTCATTCACTGAGATTTTGGTTTGCCAGGTGGACATGACATATTCTAAAAAGTTAATAATAGACTTATTCACTTTGAGCTTGATTGCAGACAATGGAATCAATTATCAGTTGTTGAATTTTTCGCGCATCCCTTTTGTTGTTGAATAATTATGTTGTTCAGCTCCCAATGTTTGAAAATCCGATGATTAATGCACGATGTTATGAGTTTGTATAAGGTTGGAAGGCAAGTGATTGGTCGGTACTTTGCTGGGTCCTTTGTACATAGGTTGTCATTTTGTAAGAAGTATGTAGCACCACGCGTAAGGAAACTAGGCATCTTGTGTGGGTGGGTAATTATGTCATTTATAAGAGCTGTTAGTATTTCGTGGGTTGCGTACAGTGTTTTTATCCAGTAATTTTGCACACCATCTGGTCTTGGTGCTTTTCAGTTATGGAGGTGCTTCATTATGATGGATGTGTCTTCCGTTGTAAATGGTAGGTGTTGCATGCCATCACAGTTCTGAAATGCAGCCTCCTCCTCATTAATCCAGCTGGCTTTGGACTTGGTTGTGGAAAGCTGTGTTTTCCAGAATTCCTCGATGTCTGTTTTACTGAGGTAACTAGGGGCTTCATTATTATTGATGTTGTTAACTTTTCTATAAAACCCTTTTTCTGAATGTCGGAAAAATGTGTTGTCTAGTTTTCGTTGGTTACTGGTTTTGTACCTTCTCAATCGACTTGTGTAGACGGAGAGCTTTTGTCGTAGACTGTCCAGGCACTGCTGAGATGTGATGTTTTCTCCATCCGACTGGGAGTGTATTCGGTTAATGTCCATGATGGTCTTAACAAGTATTTCTATTCTGTTGTTCCTGACCCCTCGTTGGTACTCGGTCAGTCTTCCAACGTCTTTCCGAAGAGAATTGTTTTTCCCTTCAAGCCTTCTTTGCCAAGGTGGTATTCGAGGCGTTTGTCTAAATTGGGGAGGGTTTTGCTTTAGTTACGCAGATGGAAGTTGCAGCACAGTAGATGATTGTGTGTAGCGACTCTAACGTATTAGCACCTAAAACATAGTTTGGCAAGATGAATTTGTTCATAGCCTGCAAGACGATACCCAGTTTCTTAGAAGATCTTAGTTTGGGAAGAGCTGGTCTAGTCAGTGAATCTGTTTCACTATACTCTATAAGAGCTTCTTCCATTTATGATTGTATCTCCTCAAGCAGGTCAGCGTTGGTTGGCTGTTCTTGTTGTAGTTCTTGAGTCTAGTCCGCTCTTTGTGCTAAAGGTATTTCAGGGTCTGGATCGATTGTAATTCGACCAAATAGTTCGCGCTCCACTTCGTTCTTTATTCTAGTCGTTCAGGCGAAATAAGGCCATTTCTCAAGATGACACGATATTGATCTGCGACTCTCTGTTCGGTAACTTGAAGCTCTGGGTACTCACGACAGAACTCTTGATGGAGTATTTGACGATATCCAGTCTTGTCCTGGCCTAGGTTCGTAAATCTGTAAAACGTGCGCAATATAAATTCATTCATGGCGCTAGTCCATTTCATGCGCTGTCTTTTCAGTCCCGCTTGAGTGAGCGCTGGCTGTTGATCCTGCGCAACACTTTCTGCGGGTGGAGTTCTCGTTTGACTCCGTTGGTGATGGTAACGTTGATTCTGTGACCGTATTGGTGAGTGTTGTTGTAGTTCTTGGGCTGTAGCTCTTTGGACGACAGGGGCCCACCTCCTCAGCACCCTGCCACCGACGTCCCGCATGCTGTCATGTCCAGCGCCGACTCCAGACATGCCCTGGTGATCCCCAGGCAGCGGCTCTTTTCCGAGGCATCTACTCCGTAGCTCCATTTTCATGGATGGTGTCACCGATTGACCCTGGTGACCCGGGTAACTCGGAACAGTGGGGTTGTCACTTCCCAGATGAATGATTTGAATCAAATCATCCCGTGCGGGTTTTGGGGAATGGAGGAAGGCCAGGTAGTAGGTCAGCGGACAGCCGCCCCTTTAGTCGCCTCTTACGACAGGCGGTAGATACCATGGTGCTATTCTAACCCGGACACCACACGGGCTTATTATTATTATTAAAGTGTTTTAATTTTTCACTTTTTGGCTCTTCACTCCGTAAAATGGTTTCCGAAACATACAGATAAGCTAAGTAATTAAAAATCAAGATATCATACCTAAGGTCAATTTGTGGAATCAATATTTCGTTTGACTTTGCTTGCAATTATCAATAAAAAAAAGTCAAGGGAAGTAATATTTCAACAAATTGCTCCAGAAAAAAAACATTGTTGACAAAAATTTCTGATAAGGATTCGAAACGTCACATCAATTAGATAAGTATCAGACAATATACATCCACACATATTAAACAGGAAAACTTGCTGGCAAATCCATAGTCTCGCGAGCGGGTCTTTTATACGAAAGCAACTAGTGTTCCAGGCAGTCTTCGATTTCCAATTCCCTAACTTATCTGTATTTTTCGGAAACTATTGTGAGAAGTGAAAACTCAAAAAATGAACAATCAAAATAGCTATTTACCTCCTTAATCATTCAGAAACTATTTCAGAATGGTGTAATGTGTGTCAAATGGTCGGTAAACGGTTTTATACATTTTTACTGGAACCTATCTCCTTGGATTTTGCCTTGTAAGATTGCAATTGATGATGGTCGAAATATGTTATCTCTTCACCGTTTCCAATTCAGGAGTTCTTTTTAGCTGCCCATGAATAGTTTGGTCTTGTTCAGGATTTCGCTATAATTTTTATGACTCGATGGAGTGTTGACAGGCATGGTCAATACAAATTCTTCTCTTAAAATTCGAATATCAATCCATGTTGCCTAATTAGGCCCACACCTAATATAAAGCCATCCTCAATACCTGCTACTAGGATAATCTTTAATTTTCAATTTGATGCATTACATTTTGCCATAGATAACAATACAACAATCCCGGACACTAGAGTGTACAATCGGGTCAGAAAATTGTTTATTCGTGTCACTTCTAACTAGAAGGATACATCTGTAATGGAAAAAGAACAATAATGTTAACATTACATTGTTAAAAGAAACTTGAAAAATGCAAAAGACTCATACCACAAATTACTTAGAATTTATGCAATACGTCAATTAAGTGAGAGTAAAAAATATATAATACTATATATAATATATATAATAGTCGCCAAAAGAACGAACGGTTAATAAACAGTATTGTTTATACTCATATACCAGAAAAAAAATTGTAAATCTCAAATATATATAGCATATAGGGCATAAGAGATACCAAACGACATGAGAGCAAAGCAAATTAGTTGTTAAGAACGAGCTGCTGGTTTCAGCGGCCTGATTTAAGAAGTAATTGTATTTAGAACTTAGTTCATGAGGCCTCGCAAAAAACGAAATGGCAGGATATCGAGCGTTTAGTGGAGGTATTATTAAAACCTAGCCTTTCAAGGAGATGTGCTTTCTCCTTATTTCGATAATACTTTTGTCACTGTAATATTCTTTTTCATTTCATAGCTCTCTTCGACCCTCCCAATGTACTTCCACGTCGCACATAACAGATTGGACCTTTTCGTGAAGATTAAGTCTAGGATTCCGAGGATCACAGCGTCATTTCTTAACCTTGGTTCCTTTTCTGCCGTCCAATCCTTGACCTTCCATTGTTTAGCCAAAATATTGTTATAACATCTAATTTTATGCTGCCAAAATAGGAAACCTTCGAGAAATTCCTAAATAAAAACTAATATTGCGATCTTGCAAAAACCATTCAAATAAACAATGCCGAGCATAAAAGGTATTCCCGAATATACAACCGAGGGAAAAAAGATTAAGTCTATTAGAAATTAAAAATTATATACTGTTAGGAGAATTCATCCGACAGCTGGTGCAATCGGCCATCAACCAATTCATGGAAGGGGCATTATTCCGATAAATTCAGGGAACCCGAATTGTTTGTCTCTCAACAGGCGGACCGCTGCGGTTACTGGGAATTCCCTTAAAGCTTCCAGAACTTGAAAGAGTTTCCCGATGGTTCGTGGACGTACCAGACAATTCCAAGATAAATATATAAATATGAACAGCTGCGAGAGGAGGCATTTAGTTTTCGTCGGTCGTATTGCACAGTTAGATAAAATGTAAATAGTAGTTTCTGTGAATATAAATTATGTAAAAGTAGTGGAAATAAATTAGTGTGAGTTGGACTGTGTTTTTAAATAAATGCAAGAACTGAACTGAACCCGAGTGTGAAAATAAAAACAGTGGTGACAGGTGTGAAGTGAATTTGTGGAACTTTTATAAGTGGAAAATAAATAAACTAACAATGTATAAAACAGTGAGTTTGGACCAATTGAAAGTGGCGGACTTAAAAAAAGAACTTGAGGAAAGGGATTTAATAATTAGTGGGAAGAAAAGTGAATTAATACAACGGTTACGAGATAATAATAATAATAATAATATCCCTGTGTGGTGGTCGGGTTAGAATAACACCACGGTATCCACCGCCTGTCGTATGAGGCCACTAAAGGGGCAGCTGCCCGCTGACCCATTACCTAGCTTTCCTTCCTTCTCCACAACCCGCACGGGATGTTCTGGTTTAAATCATTTCATCTGGGAAGTGACAACCCCACGGGTCCGAGTTACCTGGGTCACCAGGGTCAATTGGTGACACCACCCATGAAAATGGAGCTACGGAATAGATGCCTCGGAAAAGAGCCGCTGCCTGGGGATCGCCATGGCATGTCTGGAGCCGGCGCTGGACATGACAGCATGCGGGACGTCGGTGGCAGGGTGCTGAGGAGGCGGGCCCCTGCCGTCCAAAGAGCTACAGCCCAAGAACCAGAAGAACCACAAGAACCACAACCAATACAGTCACAACAACAACGTGACCATTCCCAACGGAGTCAAATGAGAACGAGAATTCCACCCGCAGAAAGTGTTGCGCAGGATCAACAGCCAGCGCTCACTCAAGCGGGACTGAAAAGACAGCGCATGAAATGGACTGGCGCCATGAATGAATTTATAATGCGCACGTTTTACAGAATTACGAACCTTGGCCAGGACAAGACTGGATATTGCCAAATACTCTCTCAAGAGTTCTGTCGTAGTACCCAGAGCTTCAAGTTACTGAACAGAGAGTCGCAGATCAATATCGTGTCATCTTGAGAAATGGCCTTATTTCGCCTGAACAACTGGACACAATAAAGTGCGAAGTGGAGCGCGAACTATTTGGTCGAAATACAATCGATCCAGACCCTGAAACACCTTTGGCACAAAGAGCGGACTAGACTCAAGAACTACAGCAAGAACAGCCAACCAACGCTGACCTGCTTAAGAAGATCCAAGCAGAAATGGAAGGAGCTCTTAGAGAGTATAGTGGAACAGATCCACTGACTAGACCAGCTCTTCCCAAACTAAGATCATCTAAGAAACTGGGTATCGTCTTGCAGGCTATGAACAAATTTATCTTGTCAACCTATGTTTTAGGTGCTAATACGTTAGAGTCGCTACACACAATCATCTACTGCTGCAACTTCCATCTGCAGAATAATTGGGGTCGTAGTAAGACCAAAGCAAGACCCTCCCCAATTTAGACAAACCCCTCGAATACCACCTT
Source organism: Octodonta nipae (assembly GCA_034190945.1). Taxonomy (NCBI): domain Eukaryota; kingdom Metazoa; phylum Arthropoda; class Insecta; order Coleoptera; family Chrysomelidae; genus Octodonta; species Octodonta nipae. The sequence goes on from CM067219.1 coordinate 64,739,372, forward strand.
GGCAAAGAAGACTTGAAGGGAAAATCAATTCTCTTCGGAAAGACGTTGGAAGACTGACCGAGTACCAACGAGGAGTCAGGAACAACGGAATAGAAAGGCTTGTCAAGACTATCATGGACAATAACCGAATACACTCCCAGTGGGATGGAGAAAACATCACATCTCAGCAGTGTCTGGACAGTCTACGACAAAAGCTCTCCGTCTACACAAGTCGATTGAGAAGGTACAAAACCAGTAACCAACGGAAACTAGACAACACTCTCTTCCGACAATCAGAAAAAGGGTTTTATAGAAAACTTAACAACAACAATAATAATGAAGCCCCTAGTTACCCCGGTAAAACAGACATCGAGGAATTCTGGAAAACATAGCTTTCCACAACAATCTCCTATAACTCTACAGCCAGCTGGATTAATGAGGAGGAGGCTGCATCTCAGAACTGTGAGGCCATGGAACACCAACCATTTACAACGGAAGATACATCCAACATAATGAAGAACCTCCATAACTGGAAAGCACCAGGACCAGATGGTGTGCAAAATTACTGGATAAAGAAACTGTACGCAACCCACGAAACACTAACAGCCCTTATAAATGACGTAATTGCCCACCCACATAAGATGCCTAGTTTCCTTACACATGGTGCTACATACCTCTTACCAAAGGACAACCTATGTGCACAGGACCCTGCAAAGTACCGACCAATCACTTGCCTTCCAACCTTATACAAACTCATAACATCGTGCATTAATCATCGCATTTTCAAACATTGTGAACTGAACAACATAATTACTCAACAACAAAAGGGATGCGCGAAAAATTCGATGGGTTGCAAATAACAACTGATAATTGATTCCGTTGTCTGCAATCAAGCCCACGCCAAACGACGAAATCTCTACACGGCATATGCGGATTACAAAAAGGCCTTTGATTCAGTTCCACATGATTGGCTCATTAAGGTGCTGAAACTCTATAAAGTGAATAATTGTATTATTAACTTTTTAGAACATGCCATGGCCACCTGGCAAACCAAAATCTCACTGAATGAAGCCAACTGTTCGATACAAACTGACCCTATTCCAATCAGAAGGGGTATATTCCAGGGAGACTCTCTTAGCCCGCTGTGGTTCTGCCTTGCCATGAACCCTCTCTCAAACAAACTGAACTCAACTAATTTTGGATTCAGTCTCAAACACAACAACGTACAATCATTAAAGATAAACCATTTGTTATACATGGACGACTTAAAGTTGATGGCAGCTACAAAACAACAGCTGCATGATATGCTTAAAATAGTAGAAGGGTTCTCTAGTGACATTCATATGAAATTTGGCCTAGACAAATGCCCAATTATTAATATAGTTAAAGGCAAAATACAGCAGGGGCACTTCGAAATGGGAGATGGCACCTCAATTGAATCTATGGGGGAAGGTCATACTTATAAATACCTTGGAATAAAGCAGGCTCAACGTATTGATCACATGACTATGAAAAAGGACCTAACAGCAGAGTTTTATAGAAGGGTAAGACGACTGTTGAAAACCAAACTAAACAGTAAAAATCTGTTTCAGGCTATTAACACCTATGCGTGTTCAGTGCTCAGTTACTCTTTCGGTATACTTAATTGGTGCAAGACTGACATTGAACAATTACAACGAAAAGTTCGAGTTTTACTAACAAAAGCTCAAAATCACCATCCAAAGAGCTCTGTCGAACGTACAACTTTGCCACGGTATGAAGGAGGAAGAGGATTGACAGATCTAAGTAAACTATTAGATCAACAAATTTCTATTTTGCGTAGTCATTTCCAGAAACTCGCAGAATTTTCTGATCTACATAGAGTCATGTGCCAGGTTGATGACTCAACACCACTGCGACTGACACAACAACATGTCCAATTACACCACCAGACCACAGATCAGAAACTGCTGAAATGGAAAGAGAAACCCCTTCATGGAAGACATATAAATGACATCAACCAAGATCATGTCGACAATGCAGCGTCGAACAACTGGTTGATCTCTGGTCATATGTTCCCTGAAATGGAAGGCTTTATATTGGCAATCCAAGATCAAGTAATTCCAACTAAGAACTACCTAAGGTACATCGTTAAAGACCCTTCCATTAACAACGATAGATGCAGGTACGGTTGCCAAGCATCTGAATCTATCCAGCATATCACAGGAGGTTGTCAAGCGTTCGCTGCAACTGAATACAAAGAACGACACGATGCTGTGGCAAAAATACTTCACCAGGAACTAGCACTGAAACATGAATTATCACAGTCGGTAAGATTACCATACTATAAATATAAACCAGAATCTGTTCTAGAAAATAACAACTACAAGCTGTACTGGGACCGCACGATACTGACCGATCGGTCTGTTGCTCACAATAGACCAGATATAGTTTTGGTAGATAAAGGCTCTCGGAAAACAACTTTAATTGACATAGCAATTCCCAACAACAATAATATAAATATCAAGAAGGCTGAGAAAATAACCAAATATAGAGATTTGGAATTTCAAATAAAGACTCAGTGGAACATGAACAACACACGAACTGTACCAATTGTTATGTCAACAACAGGACTAGTCCCAAAACATCTATTAAACAATTTAAAATACCTCGGTCTGGACGAACATCTTTACAAACAAATGCAAAAAGCCGTCCTGTTAGGGACAGCCCGGACGGTCAGGAAATTCATGGGAAACTGCCGTCACGACTCCAACCACGGGCCTGAAAACCTGGCAAGGGCTCCCACAGAGCTAAACCCTTTTGATATCTAGGATATCTAGGGTTTAGTGAATTTTCCCCTATGAGTGCCTTAGAGGGAGTGTGATGCCATACATTGTATGGTCAAGTCGGGATGTTTATTTCTCAAAAAAATCACAATAAATAACAAACAATAATAATACATATATATATATATATATATATATATATATATATATATATATATATATATATTTTAACAATTAACATAGATAATTACACGCCACTAACATTTAAATTGATAAATAAACAATGGAATGTCACCAGAAGGTAATACCTTGAGTAGAACAGAGAAGATCAGTACAGTACCACTTACATCATTTTTTACACAAAAACAAAAAATAATATCTACATTAGCAATACTAACATATTTCACCACAATAAACCGTAAACAATTGATATCTCAAAAGTAACTCCTTGTACGAGATTCAAGCAGTCCACAAGTAAAGTGTAGTTAAATAATTTTTTATTATTAATTTACATCTTAGTAAGAATCACATGTAATAGTTTTATAGTTTTAACAAATTCCTATTAGTTTGTAATATTTTTCTTCTGTTTACATTAAATATCCATCTTTTAACATTAATTTTAAATACCATATAAGAAGAAAACATCTTAATATCATATGGCAGTATATTGTATATTTTGGGCAAAATAAACATAAATGACCTTTGACCAACAGATTTCATCATTTTTGGTATTTTCAGTGTGTTTTGATTGTAAAGGGTATTGCAACTATGGTCAACTACTTGAAATAATGCTTTATGGTTAAAATAAAAAATAATATCTTCTTGCAATATTCTTGTCTAGGATCCATTACAGCACTCTCAGTATATATTAAATCTGTTGCATAAAGTAAAGGCTTCTTATAAATTATCTTTAATCTCCACTTTTGTATAATTTCTAGTTGTCTCAAATAATAACTTACTGCGCCATCCCACCCTAGAATTCCATATGATATATGTGACTGTACTAAAGAATAATACATTATCTTTAATTGTTTAATATCGAAGAAATTTCTTAGATATTTAAACTTATATAATAGGGACTTTAATTTTGTTGTTACATTTGTTATATGCTTATCCCATCTTAACATATTGTCAATAGTAATATCAAGGTACTTAATATAATTTTTTGAATTGATTTCAATATGTTGCCCATCTGCATTGAAAGTGAGCTTCCTGTATGTAGGTTGCTGGTTAGTCTGCATCGAGAATGTAAGGAAATACGTTTTGGTAAAATTTATAGATAAAAGTTTAGAAGAGAAAAACGAAATGATGTTAGCAAGATCGGTTTTTACCCTAGACTCTAATTTTTCCCAGGTTTTTTCTTTATGAAATACTGCTGTATCATCTGCAAAGGTTATGATTTTTCCACAGGTTTTTATTTTAAACAAATCATTAATATAAAGTATAAAGAGTACAGGACCTAACACAGTACCTTGAGGTACCCCGAATTGGACAGTTCTATTCGAACTATAAACGTCCCCAATTTGAACACATTGTTTCCTATTTTCTAAATAGCTCTTAAATAAATCTAGTACTTGGCCTATTAGACCTATATTTTCAAGGGTTTTAAGCAAGTCCGGATGACTGACGGAATCGAAAGCCTTTGCTAAATAAACGAATATACAAAGTGATTCCTCACTTTTATCTAGTGCATTGTAAATTTCCCCTGTAAGGTCAGCTATTGCATCTTCAGTTGATTTAGCTTCACGAAAGCCATATTGTTGGTCTGAGAGTATTTCGTGTTTTCTGATAAAAGTACATAGTCGAATTTTTTAAATTTTCTCATAAACTTTTGCTAAATTTGACAATACTGATACAGGTCTGTAGTTTCCTATGCTGTCTTTATGTCCAGATTTATATAACGGTTTTATAATTGAAGTTTTAAAAGCGGACGGAAAAATCGCCTGATTTAATGACATATTAATAAATAGAGCATAGATGCTCTAATAAATGAAGGTAACGATCCCGATACTTATTTGTTTGAAGTTTTTGGCAATGGTGACATGAGTATGCTATTAAAGCAAATAGAAAATTTAAAAGAAACCTTACAAGACAATTCTTCAAGTCTTTAGAGGATAAATTGCTAGAAAATGCTAAAACATTAGAGGACAAATTGGTAGAAAATTCTAAAACCCTTGAAGATAAATTACTAGAAAATTGTAAATCCTTAGAAGATAAGCTAGAAATTTTACCAGAAAACTCTAAAACCATAGAAGATAAATTGCTGGTAAATTCTAAAACTCTAGAAGAGAAATTGCTAGAAAATTCTAAAACCCTAGAAGATAAATTGCTGGAAAATTCTGTAAACTTGAAAGAGGCGTTAGAAGATAAATTAGCAGAAAATTCTAAAACCCTGGAAGACAAATTACTGGAAAATTCTAAATCCCTAGAAGAAAATTTGAAAAGCATGGTACAGAAAAATTCAGCAATGCTGGAAGAGAAAATATCCGAGAACAAGGCTGAAATGGAAGAGCTAAAGCAGACAATAGTCGAAAATGAAACGCGGATAGAAGACCTAAAACAGATAATGGAGGGTGAGATCAGCAAAATAAGAGAACAGGTAGTCACAATACAAAGGGGAGAGACTCCACCAAATTCCGAAAGCAGAAACAGTCCAGAAGTAGTGGATTCGAAAATTGGCCTCGAAGGAGCAAGACACAAAATGAAACCTCCACAATTTGATGGGAAATCGTCATGGACTAACTATAGGCGCCAATTCGAGGCTGCAGCAAAGTTAAACGGGTGGTCAGCAGAGGAAAAAGCAATACCATTAACCCTAGCCTTAAGAGGGGATGCTACAGAGATCTTACAAACGTTGAATTTAGAGTTGAGGTATGGCCAGACACATTTGGAACACGTCTACCATTCACAATTGAAAAATCGGCACCAGAAATCAAATGAATCCCTACAAGAGTTTGAAGCTGATATTGCCCGTCTGGTTCGCCTTGCCTATCCATCCACACCGGAAAATGTGATAGAATGGTTAGCAGTACAAGCATTTTTGGATGGATTGCGGGACAACGAAGCCAGACAAGCTTTAACACTAGCCCGACCGACTCAATTAGTCGATGCACTTGCTCGAGCGCTAGAATTCGAGGCTGCAAAAAATACCTGCAGAGGTCAAGTCAGAGTCCGAATCGTGGACGGAGAGTCAGAAGATGGCGGACTGATAAAGCCTCTCTAAGGAAGATAGTAGAGGAAGTCCTTACCGAAAAAAGACTAGTGAGATGTCGGAAGTGTCGTAAGGTAGGCCATGTCCAGAGTCGTTGCAAGGAGACCAACGGAGTACAGACTTCCTCGTCGGGGAAACTAAAGAAGGTCAATATAAAGGGACCATCGTCGACCTCTAACCAACAAGTCCCAACTACCAACGTGTCTTTGTAGATGGCCTTATTAATAGGAAGCAATGTGCAATGCTGCTGGATACAGGTGCGACAAAAACAGTTATAAGGCACAACATCGTTATAGGGACGATGATAAAACCAACCAAATGGCAACTACGAACAGCGACAGGAGAAGCAGCGAAAGTCCATGGAGAAATAGACGTTGAAATGACCTTCGGGAACACAACCTTCCTACATCGGGCATTAGTGGCAGACATCGAAGACGAAGTAATCATTGGAATGGATGTCATGAGCTCCAAAGGAATTCCAGTTAAACTTCAAAGATGGAATTCTGCGAGTGAATGACGAAGAAGTGGTGCTTCATGGGAAAGACAACATAATGCTTCGAGCAATCTTGGCAGATGATGTAAATGTTCCGGAAAGAGCTGAAATCATTGTAGATGCTTGCCTAGAGGGGAAAGCTAAAGCTGGAACAGTAATGATGTTTGATTCTGAACTTAACGACGGAAACGTAGGCAGAGGAATCGCACTGGGGAAGACTCTGTTTCGTGCCATGGGGATTGTGCCAGTAAGGGTAATGAACCTGAATCATTACTCGGTTATGCTAAAGAAAGGAACAACTTTGGGCCATTGTTCAACAGTTTCCTCTGTAGCCAGAAGCACACAGCATGCAGAAATACCACCAGCTAAACTATGTGAGGAACTGGAAAGACTCATAACAGATTCGTCGAAGAATTTGAAACCAAACCAGAAAGCAAAATTGAGGGACATTGTTAGAAACTACCAGGATATCTTCGATGTAGGGAATGGCAAAAGAGGACGAACTGATCTGGTGAAACATAAAATTAATACTGAGGACGCTCAACCTATTCGACAGTCGGCGAGCAGACTACCCCTTGCTAAAAGAGAAGAAGCCGACAGGATAGTCCGCGAGATGGAGGAAGAAGGTGTTATTGAACCATCCAACAGCCCTTGGGCTTCTCCAGTTGTCTTGGTTTAAAAAAAAAGATGGTTCGACTCCATTTTGCGTAGACTATCGGCAATTAAACCACGCTACAAAGAACGACAGCTATCCCCTTCCAAGAATAGACGATACCCTAGATACGTTGGCTGGATCAAAGATGTTTTCCACCCTGGACTTGAAGAGCGGTTATTGGCAGGTAGAACTTGCTAAAGAAGACGCAGAAAAGACCGCTTTTACCATCGGCTCAGGACTTTCTCAATTCACGGTGATGCCGTTTGGACTGTGTAATGCTCCAGCAATGTTTGAAAGATGGATGGAAACAGTGTTAAAGGGGCTTTCATGGAAAACGTGCCTGGTGTATCTTGACGACATTATCCTGGTTGGAAAATCTTTTGAAGACCACGTGAGGAACCTGGAGGAGGTAGTTCGACGACTTCGAAGTTCCGGACTAAAGTTAAGCCTGAAGAAGTGTCAGCTGTTCCAAGAAGAGGTGCAATATCTTGGACATGTAGTTTCCGCACAGGGAGTAGCTGTTGACAAACAGAAAATCAAAGCCGTCCAGGAATGGCCGATACCTAAAGATATCCACCAGTTAAGAAGTTTCCTGGGGTTATACTATCGTCGGTACGTCGCCGGATTTGCCAATATCGCCAAGCCACTTACTAGACCCACAGAGGGGAAGGTGCAGTACCAGTGGGACGAGGAATGCCAACGATCATACGAGACACTGAAAATAGCATTGACGAGTGCCCCCGTCTTAAGTTATTCTTTGCCAAATGGGAACTTCGTTTTGGATACCGACGCAAGCAATGTCGGAATTGGTGCGGTGCTTTCGCAGATCCAAGACGATCAGGAGAAAGTCATCGACTATTTCAGCAAGACCTTGAGCAAGCCGGAACGGAATTACTGCGTTACTCGCAGGGAACTCTTGGCTGTGGTAAAGGGGGTAGAACACTTCTACAACTACCTCTATGGTAAAAGATTCCGCCTGAGGACTGATCATGCAGCACTGAAGTGGCTCTTGCAGTTTAAAAACCCCGAACGACAAGTGGCCAGGTGGATTGAGCGGTTGCAAGAATTCGACTTCCAGACTGAACATCGAGCTGGAACAAGCCATAAGAATGCTGATGCCCTATCGAGGAGACCATGCCCTGATGATTGCAAACATTGTCAGCGAGCAGAAGAAAAGGGGGCTGTTCTCTGTAGAACTACCGCCATCGATGACCATTGGCAATCTGCGGAGATCCAGAAAGACCAGAAATTAGATCCAGATTTGAAAGAAGTTATCCGGTGGAAGGAAGAAGACCGCAAAACTACGTGGCAGGAGATTTCCTGATACTCACCAACCATAAAGTCGTACTGGGCTCAGTGGAACTCCCTCATCCTGGAAAATGGACTTCTCAAGCGCGTCCTGGAAACTCCAGAAGAGGGAAACGACAGAAAACAGATTGTAGTTCCCAGAAATAGGAGACCAGAGGTTTTACGAGAACTACATGATGGTAGAACTGGAGGACATCTGGGAGTAACGAAAACCCTGGGGAAGTTGAGAGAACGCTTCTATTGGGTAAACTGCCAAGTGGATGTCAAGGACTGGTGCCGGAAATGTACTGTTTGTGCAGCAAATAATGGGCCTCAGAAGTGTCCAAAAGCTCCCATGAAGCAATATAACGTGGGCAGTCCATTCGAAAGAATAGTCATTGATGTTGCCGGTCCATTTCCTGAATTCGACTCTGGAAATAAATACATTCTGGTGGTGATGGACTATTTAGTAAATGGGCCGAAGCGTATGCCTTGCCGAATCAAGAAGCCTTGACCGTTGCTGATGTCCTTGTCAAGGAATGGATCAGTCGTTTTGGTGTTCCTTTGGAGTTGCACTCAGACCAAGGTAGAAACTTCGAGTCTACTCTTTTCCAAGACGTCTGCAAACTCTTGAAGATCAATAAAACACGGACGACGGCATTACACCCGCAATCCGATGGAATGGTAGAACGGATGAATAGAACCATTAACCGCCATTTGTCAAAGGTAGTCTCTGACCACCAAAGAGACTGGGACCAGTATCTGCACTTGTTTGTGCACGAGTCCACGGGTCAGACCCCGGCCAGTATTATCATGGGACGAGAATTAATACTACCATGCGATTTGAAGTTTGGATGTCCCCCAGGAGAAGAGATCGCAGGTGAAGACTATGTCAGCCAGCTTCGTCAAAAGATGAACGACATCCATGAACGAGTCCGGTTAAACATCGAGAATGTCAGTGCCCTAATGAAGGAAGCCTACGACATCAATGCCGAGGGCGTAGAATTCCAAGTTGATGATCTTGTTTGGTTGTATAACCCGCAACGTCGTCGTGGATATTCGCCCAAGCTACAGAGATCTTGGGAGGGGCCGTACCAAATTGTGAAGAAAATCAACGATGTTGTCTACAGCATAAAGAAGCTACCTCGGGGAAAACCAAAGGTCATACATTTCCACAGGTGAGCCCCTTATGTCGGAAGTCATGACAGCGAAGATGACCAAGCCCAAGTCCGCAGCATCCAACCACCCGATGACGAGATGACCTTCGAGCAGTTTATGGCACTGTACTCTGATCGGCAGAAAGTGCAGCAAGACGTAACGAGAGAGGAACCCCAAGACCTGTTTGAGGTGCCCATAGAATATGCCCTGGCTCATTGTGTGGCTCGAGATCTCCGGATGTCCAGAGGAATAGCCAAGGTGTTTGCCAAAAACTACGGCTAGTTCCAGAAGCTACGGGAGCAAGATCCAGCGGTAGGGAAGGTCCTTCATCTCGAAGATAAACAACCAGTGGGTACCAGAGACATCTTTTATTTGGTAACGAAAACATTCTCGCAAGACAAGCCAACATATAGCGATCATTGGAAGACTCTGGTAGAATTGAGGAATGTGATGATGGAGAAGAATCTGATGAAATTGGCGGTCCCAAAGATAGCCTGCGGGTTGGATGGACTGAATTGGAGGGTGGTGAGAAGTATGATGGAAACAATCTTTCGATTCAGTGGCGTCGACATCCAGTACTCGCAGCCCAGATTCGAAGACCGTTGACTGTTACTTCCACCAAACTTCCCGTTGTCGAAATGGAGAGTCCTGCAAATATCGTCATACCAGAAAGGAGTCTGGGACATTCCGGGACGAAATGGTCTTAAGGAGGGGGCAATGTTACGAGAATTCATCCGACAGCTGGTGCAATCGGCCATCAACCAATAATCAATTCATGGAAGGGACATTATTCCGATAAATTCAGGGAACCCGAAATGTTTGTCTCTCAACAGGCGGACCGCTGTCGTTACTGAGAATTCCCTTAAAGCTTCCAGAACATGGAAGAGTTTCCCGATGGTTCGTGGACGTACCAGACAATTCCAAGATAAATATATAAATATGAACAGTTGCGAGAGGAGGCATTCAGTTTTCATCGGTCGTATTGCACAGTTAAAATAAAATGTAAATAGTAGTTTCTGTGAATACAAATTATGTAAAAGTAGTGGAGTTGGACTGTGTTTTTAAATAAATCCAAGAACTGAACTGAACCCGAGTGTGAAAATAAAAACATTACAATACGTTACCTTACCAGAAGCAGACAGAAAAACTTATAGAGCGTATAAAAGGCGGTTGACGAATGGAAGGCGAGAAGACGAGTAAATACCATCGTGACGATGATCTGTTCGGTTTGAATCATTGTTGTTGATGTAAATTAGTCGAACATATTGTGATTTATTTTGGTGCGAATACAGACGTTTATACTGATTGTAATGATTTGTAAGTAAACCCAAATGTGGACGCTTTGGTGTGCCACAAATGTAGAAAAATACAGTGTTGCACCCTAACACCAAACCTTTATTTAAAACACTTACGCCGTTCCAACAACTGTAAAAACAGGCTGTAAAATCTCAATTTATGACAAGAACTAAAAATATGTTAAATATGCACGCACAAGAAAGTACTTAAAAAGTTACCTATAAGCTGAATAAGAAAATAAGTCAGATTCTAGAAATACGCGACAAAAAGAAGAAACAAATTCGAGAAGAAATCCAATAAAGAAAAAGGAGTAACAAATTCGAGAGGAAATCCAACAAAATTTAATTAGAAAATCTTGTAACCTCAATAGATGAGAAACAACAAAATCTAGTTGGAAGGTTTTCTGAAGAGAAACAGGAACAAACTGAATTAAAAAAAAACAAGATGAACTTAAAATATTAGATGAATTAAAAATGCAACAGGGACAAACTGGAAAAAAAACAACTAATGCAAATAGTAATACAAAGTAACGAAGCAGTTAACTCGAACATACTTATTATGGAATCAGATATAAGAGTGATAAATTCTGTTGATATTCTTGAAACCAAAGTACATGACATCGATTCCGTCCAAAGCAAGTTTAAATCATTTTAATTCAAAACACAGTACAAAGTGATATTCAAAGAGTACAAATGAAAATTTAAAAAAAATGCAACAGGACTTACAGCGAGGAAAATATGAAAACACCGTAGTACCAAAGCTTCTTTTAACAAACCACATTTGATGGCAGTTCATCTACATATACATATACAAACGGTAATTTGAAGCAGTGGTTGCAGGTAATGGATGGGATGGATAGTCAAAAAAAATCTACTTCACTTGTAATTTCTATAAGAGTATAAGAGTTAAGCATTAAAACTCCTCCCAAGCAGTGCTGTGGAGGAACAAGATAACTTCCAGATCATTGCAGTCATAGAAAAAAGATACGACAATCAGTCTTTGAAGCAAGTATACCAGGAGAAACTAGGAGGAAATTAACGATCAATGATCACGCAGATTTTTATAAATGGTATCAGAGATGTTGAAGTGCGAAGAAATTTAAGACTTAGTCGCATCAAGAAGAGCAAAGGAGGTTTGCTTCGGGCTTTGGAAGTATAGGCCGTCATAATATGTCCCAGCTTAAGTGTCGAGCAGTTTCTTTCAACCAGAAGGAACCAGAACCATCGCTTCAGACAGTCTTGAATAAACAGAGCTACTGGAGCGGTCACAAAGAACTGACAACAGAGGAACATGTTACGTTACTTTAGTGTACGGACAGGACACTTTCAAGGTGACTGTAGTTATAGAGTAAGGCCACATGAACGATTACCAACCAGAGTAGCCAACAAAACAATCTTACCAACCAGGGAAACTCCGATGAGTCAGCATAAGGGGGCGAGTGCTGACTAAACTTCCAACAGCTTCCAGGACAGTATATTTCCAGGGATTTTGCCGTAGTAGCAGCCTAGTCATCAAGGGCACCATCAATGGCCGAGCAATCATTTTTGCCACTGGCGCAGCGCCACTTTGTCCTTTGCCAGGTCCAGAGTTTTAAGGTCATTAGAAATGCGGCCAATTGATAACAATATTCAAATAATAACAGCCATCAGCGAGTCCATGTCAATACAGGGGAAGGCAGATGTAGTACTACACATAATTTTATACCGGGTATGAACCTAATTAGCCAACAAGGGTTCATGTTCGACCCGAGATATGATGTTCTTCGATTATTAATTGAAGAATTTGAATTGACTAGGTCCGTCAACAACTCGGCGACTTACGCAAAAATTGTAACGAAATCCTTGACAAATCCGGACAAAAGGAACAAAATATTCATGAGCAGCTAGAAAGAAATCCTAGAAGCTGCATTGGAATGGTGGAGCCTGTACAGTTAACTCATGACTACTTGATTGGACGAGCTATAGTTAATAAAACAACAACGATATCCGAATTACCAATGGTGAAGAAATAGCTTGTTTCGAGCCAGTAGACACCATCATTAATGGCGAAAAAGCTTACCAGGCTTCAGCGAAGAAGACAATGCCCAGTGAAGAGTTTACAAAGCAGTTTGCGGACTATTTGACACACCTTACACCAGACGAATGCAATTTATCTTAAATCACTGGCAAATTTTCAATAGTCTATCGTACTACCGGGTGTACAAACATCCAGCGCAGAATATATACTGGAAATGCTGAATCCCTAATAATACCAGCCAGACGACTACCATTGGGGCAACAGCAGGTAGTCGAGGAAAATATCTAGTCTATGTTATTGAGCCATCCATCAGCCCATGGTCTGCTCCCATCGTTTTAGTGAAAAAGTAGGAAATACAGCTTTCCATTCGCCCGAACTGATGAACTGGCCACACTGGCAGGGTCCCGTGGGTTCTCCACACTGGATCTAAAGATATTCGCAGGTTGGACTTCACGAAAGTGACAAAGACGTGGTAAACAATTGCTGACATTTTATGACATCTATTTATTCAAATTCCATCATAGTACTTCACTGGAGAAAAACACAAGCCTATCTTTTGAAAACGTATGTAACAAATCGATCTATGGCATGTACCCACATAGTCTAACCCTGCAGATCTCATATCTCGAGGGCAGCTTCCGTCTGAATTTGTCAATTCAATAATTTGGCGTAGTGGGTGGCAATGGTTATTAGCAGATGAGCTTACCTGGCCACGGCTTCAACTTCCCATGTCGGAAATACCGTAATTACGAAAAGTCAATTTTTCACAAATTTGTATGAAAATCTAAATTTGTAGTCAACCCATTCTAGAAAGATACAGTTCATCTCGTAAACTAACTCATGTCATAGCGTACATATTTCGCTTCATAAACAATTGCAAATACTAGTAAATATACTGGGATTCTTACTGATAAAGAACTGCAGTATTTGCCTTTTCCAGGGAAATAAACACCTTTAAAAATAAAGATATTATTAATTACAACAGTCGTGTAATACCGCTTAATCCATTTCTCGACGAAAATGGAATTATGATAGTAGGCGGCAACTTAACTTTCAGACTTACCAGAAAATCAAAAACATCGTTTTATTACCCACCAGTCACTATAACATATCTTTGTCAATTCGAGAAGAAGAATATTTATAACTGTATTAGTTGTTTTAGAGCAAAACGTCGATCCGTAGATTACCTTATTGATGATTTTAAAACAATTCTTTTCGAGAAGAGGAAAATCGGTTTCTATTTACACAGATCACGTTACAAATTTTGTAGGGGCTCGTAATGAAATTAACAATCTCCAGTACTTTTTGCCGCCGCAAAGCACAACAATTTAGTACAAAATTTTTTACAAGACCAAAATATTAACTGGCATTTCATACCACCAAAATCACCTCACTTTGGAGGTCTTTGGGAATTTTAAATTCTCGACCCTTGTCACCACTGTCCTCTACCCTAATGACCTTCTGCCGTTAACCCCTGGGCATTTCTTCATTGGTAGTCCAATTATTAGCTATCCTCAGGTGAATACAAAATGAATATATTCACCAACTGATCTGTCGCACGAAATGGGGAATTCATAAGGTATAGCTGTCGGCACACTGGTGCTTATTAAGAAAGATAATCTTCCACCATTACATTGGGCATTGGACAGAATAACATGCATTCATCCAGGGCATGATGGAATTCCTCGAGTAGCTATGGTCACACCCGCCGCCGGAGAATACAAACGGTGTGTGAAGAAATTGTTCCGGCTCCCGACAAGCACCGATTCACTGAACGGGACCGTTCAAGGCCGGGAGTAAGTTGAGACTTGTTTCGTCCCTAGTGTTTTTTATTATATGTATATATTTAATTTTATCGTGAAGCGTTTATTTTTCGTGTATGTAAACCTTTATTCAAAATTATTTACCTTCCAACCGTTGCGGACGGGTCCGGCTTTCCCAGATTTTTATACGAGTATTTCTAATTTATATTTAGGCCATCCGATAACCGGCTTATTTTGTATTCTATTTTGCTTTTATTGTCACTTGTTTATTAAACAAATCGTTATTGTTATTGTTAAAACTATTGTATTCACTTATTCTCTATACAACCATCATAAAGAAAAATCTTATATTTACTTAATAATCCTCGGGTGTTGCAATCTCCGACCTTGCTGGGCTTAGATGTTGGATCAACCATTTTACAAGTATACACCCCCTAATTGCTATTCGTTGTTTCCCTCCCTAGATTTATTACTTAGATTTCAGAATAAGATTTTATAATCAGTTTTGAGTCGTCAACTTTCATTTCAGTAAGTCTATTTACATTAGTTACTTTTAAAACTCCATTTAACTAACGTACGTTGTACTTTAACAAATCGTTGTTATCTTGTAACATATAACCGCTTAGGTGTATGTTTAATTCACATGTTAGTGCATTTCATGTTATTTATTTAATAAACATTTGTTATTTAGAGATTTATTTGTTTTTCCTACATTTATTTGTCACAATGTTCGGCTAGGCAGCAGCCAGTCAATTAAAAAACATTAATTTAAGCAGGTAGTTGTGAGCGATACAACAGGTTGCCCCAAAGCTTCGGTAAACTAACCGCGAGCCAAAACAAACTGAATCAATTAGAAGAGGGAGTTTTTGAATTAGTATATCACAAATACTACTACCGTTATTTACTCTCGAGTTTTATTATCTGAATATTATTGCACCCTTCACAATCATTAATGATTGTCGGGCAATGGGGGATAAACCTAAAATTGAATTTCTGAAATACAATTTGTCTGGCAAAAATGTCTTAGGTATTTCAAGTAACATTTCACTGAAGATTAACTTTAAACTGGTAGCAGCCCATATCATCAACACTCAAATCACGGGCGCTACTAAAAAATTTACATTTGTAGCAAATAATTAACCCACAAGCCCATTTTTAAAAGTGTACCTTAACGTTGAAATCTTTAGTTTGTAATTCAATTTTGGAGAAAATTAAGAGACACTAAAAATAAATAAGGCCTTTAATTTTATAAACCTACACTTTTAACCCAAAGAGAATAATTACTGGAATCAAAATTGTGGTGTAAAGAAAATCACATTGATGTTAACTATTTTTTAATTTTGATTTAATTATTTCATAATCCTTATAATAATGAGGTATTTTTTATGTGTACCCCAAAAAATATTCAGAAAATAATGAAATAATACAAAATTCATACTTAACATATGAATATCTATGTGAATGAAAGATTGGATTTTCCATAAAGTTTTTAAATTGTTACACATGTACGAATAAATATACTTATATAGAAACTAAATTACTTTTGCTTGTATTATTTTTTGCTTCGGAATCTTTACCGTTCAACCGAAACCACGTATCTCCCAGTGCCTTTGCAAAGTGTTCATCTACTGATAAACCTGTGTTATCCATAAGTTCGACCACACTACTTGTTGGTGTCACTGGTGTTGGTACTGGGGATTTGCGTGAAACTTGCTCTTTGGAAACATTGTTGTTGTGGAATATAGCGTGATAATCGCTACCTAAAGATCTTCGAAAATGTTCGTCTATAATCGGATCACACATTGACATTCCTGTAACAAGTATTATTTATTAGATACAGCTAATTATATGTTGACTACTTTAAAGTTTGCCTAAAATTGACGGATAAGAATATTCAAATTTAACTAAGACTAACCAGTTACGGTGTTCTAAAGCAAAACGTAAATCTTAGGAAAACTATTTCAAACGAATATATAGTGTAATACCTATCATCTGTTAACATTTGGGGTTGATTGACCGTATAGTTTTTGAGAAAATGATTTTAAAAATCGGCCTTTATGTTTGGACACTTATGTCTATATTGGATAAACATTGCATTATTACATTTAAAAAACGTTAAATTTTAGACTTTCATGTGAAAAAGAAAAAACGGTTACTTACGGTCTAGTTTATTAGTTAATTAAAATAAGAAACAAAATTTTATCAGATCAGATCTCATATAGGAGACTGAAATATACACCAGTTAATAGAGATTTTTAAGTGACATAAGTCATAAGGTAAATAATAGTTTATAAGTCTTAACTGACGTAATTTTAACAGCAAACTGAGTCTTCAAAACCCCAAAACATATAGGATATTTTCGTTTTTCGCTTATAGTGTAAAAAGTACTGATCTGTTCATATTGCCGCCAAAAGAAAAAATGGAGAGAATCAGAAAATCTTAAAAATGAATGTTTATACATTTTTTTGGAAAAACCGATGTAAACGGAATGATTTTAAAAAAATCATAACTTGGTTGTAATAACAGCTGGAACCTTAATCTGCCTCCTAGTGATAGTTTGTAACGTTGAGATTAATAACGCTGAAGATCGATATTTTATGTTAAGTAGATCTTGTAGAATTGCAATTTAAATAATTTGTAGAAATATTTTGCACGACGCATCGTATTAACCACTATAGTTCAGTAGCGCTATGCAAAATATATCTTGAAAACTTATAAAATGCACTTCAATTTCGATATCTTGGATTTTTGTCATAGTGTCGCAAAATGTATTAACATTGCTTTTGAAATTTGGCTTAAACGATGGACCCTCCGATGTTTGGACAGTGGTGGATCGAGTCAGTGGAAAAAAGTCATTTAATTAATATCAGTAAACTGTATACAGGTAAGCAGTAACTTAATAAACCAATGAGAAAATAGACCAATATGAGTAGGCAATACTCATGTAAATAAAAACGTAATAAATCTAATAACAAATTGCATATGCATCTATTATCAAAAGGTACTAAAACACTCAGGAGATGTGATATGCAAATATATTTTTAATTATTTATATTTATGCCATGTGTAAATAAAACTTGAATAAGTATTACAGTATTAGCCATAAAATAAGACGAATCAATTTGCAGTTTCATTTGATATAAGGCAATCTTATATATTAATTTTAATATCTCATCTAAAAATGTGCAGTCACTCAGAAATTCTTTAATGTTCTTTTAACGATATGTGATATGCTGCAAATATATTTTTTCTTATTTATCTAATAATATAATACCTATAATGTTTATTTATTTGTCATAGTAGTCCATGTTGCTTGCAGTGGAGGTGGCGAATATCAGGACTGGTAAATAATTAATTTCTTTCAACCCCTCCACGTGAATGACGTAAATCTTTATTAGGTGTACATATGTTTCGCATACAAACACATAAAATATAGTTGTTAAATAGTCTTACCTAAATTAAGTCGTAAATTTAAAATTATCATTAATCCCTTATGAGGGAAAGGTACAATACTAGAAACATCAAAGTGTTTAGTGTGCAGTAGTACGTTCAAGTAGCGTATGTAAGGAAATGAACGTGGTGTAGAAATTATGATTACTGACGGAACCAAGAAGAAGATGAGTTATTTGGATCGTTTGGAGAGGTTCGTTGTACATGACGGTGAAGAAGAGGAAGATTAGGAAAGGTGAGGTTTGAAAGGCAAACATAACCTACGAATGAAAACACAGCTTTGTGTAAACAAAATAAAATATATATGGGTAGGTATCAGCGACTATTGTGATAGAAGGTGTGGATAAATACATTTGCCGGTTGGGTTTCGGCTCTTGGGGCCAGGGCGAAAAACGTACTTCTATGCAAGATAAAATCATGAAATTTGGGCAGTGCAATATGCACCACCTAAACCAACATCACCCTTAATTTGGTTGACCTACCCCCACGTTAGAGGGGGGTCGGGGGGGGGGGGTAACTACCCCCAAAAATCAAGATTATTTTTTTTAACAGTTGCTATCGAACTCTACGCATTTTACTACGTCTGACACTCAATTTTCATAATTTTCCTATTATTTTTAATTTTTCCGATTTATCGACTTAGAAAAAATTTTGACTAAAAGTAGAGGTTTTCGGATCTTGAGGCCAGGCTGAAAATAATACTTGTATTTGAGATAAAATTATGAAATTTGGGCAGTGCAATATGCACCACCTAAACCAACATCACCCTTAATTTGGTTGACCTACCCCCACGTTAGAGGGGGGTCGGGGGGGTAACTACCCCCAAAAATCAAGATTATTTTTTTTAACAGTTGCTATCGAACTCTACGCATTTTACTACGTCTGACACTCGATTTTTATAATTTTCCTATTATTTTCAATTTTTCCGATTTATCGACTGAGAAAATTTCGACAAAAAGTAGAGGATTTCGGCTCTTGGGGCCAGGCTGAAAAAAATACTTGTATTTGAGATAAAATTGCCCAGAATGTGGAGGACATCTCAGCACTTCAATCGAACACGGAAGGAATGGTTTTCGCTATGTATGTAGAAATCACGGGAGAAGAAGATTTAGCGCATATACCAACACTTTGATGGCCATGTGCGGATAAACGATACCATGGGCGAACATCGCGTCATTCAAATTATTTTCGCCTGGCTGAAAAACATGCCAATAACCGAATTAGTGAAGGATTTTAAAGTTTCACATACATATGGGTCGTCGGCGGCATCAGCCGTTCCACAAAGAAGAGATTTGTGGTTAAAGTTGATAATCGGGATGCAGAAACTCTACTACCAATACTTCAAGAACACATCGATTATGAGTCGTACGTATGCATAGACTTTTGGAGAGCATACAACAGTTGCAATCGGATGTTCAACGGTCACGGTCGCATTAATCATTCTGCTAATTTTATTAGTCCTCCAAAAGAAGAACCACCATTCTGGGCACCAGCTGGTCGCTTCAATGTGGAATGTTTGGATTTTGCTGGCCAGCATGTACCACCGGTACCTGGTATGCAGCCGTATAGAGATCATACGCAGACCATCGAAAGATCTTGGAGAGAGTTGAAACGTCTACTCCGGTCAACTAACAACATCTCTACGACCGACCAGTATATTGGGCAGTACATGTACCAAAAAAATATTTTAGATTCCCTTGAGGAGACCAGCCATAAACTCGAAAGATTTCTTCGGGATGTTTCTCGGGTTTACCCCGGAATCAACAAAAAGCCGATGAAACTTACCCGAGAAGAAATAATGCTGGAATGCGATTGCCATGAATGCACCATTTAAAAGAACGGATCCAACCGGCAGAAGAAAGAAGATTGAATATAAGGAAGCAACAGTTTGTTATGGTGTTTTGAAGTGCTTGTGATAAAATATGTTTTCGTTTATAAATATTTTATTGTAAATATATAATACTGTTTTGTTATTAATGAAGAATTTAAATTGTTATGTTTATTTGTCTGAAGAAGAGTGTTCGTTTTCGTTGATAGTTATTTTATTACAAAGAAATAATCGTTTTGTTATTAATCCAGAAATAAAAATGTTACGTTTATAATGTTGTTATTGTGTGTGTTGTGTGTGTGTGTGTGGGGGGGGGAAAGTGTTGTCCTCACTGGTTAGAAGGGTTCCGTCCGATTCCAGTCGAGTGCCTCACAAGCGCCTAACTCCACCTCCACGTGGTCCCCCCTGGGCACCTACTGGAACGGGCTTCGCCCTTAACAGTAGTGTGGCTGGGCGAGAAGGCTAATTTGCCGTTGAGGTTTGCCAACCCCTTTGCCCACAAGTGTTGGCCCAAAAAGTAAAAAGTGAGCGTTAGACGTAGTAAAATGCGTAGAGTTCGATAGCAACTGTTAAAAAAAATAATCTTGATTTTTGGGGGTAGTTACCCCCCCGACCCCCCTCTAACGTGGGGGTAGGTCAACCAAATTAAGGGTGATGTTGGTTTAGGTGGTGCATATTGCACTGCCCAAATTTCATAATTTTATCTAAAATGCAAGTATTTTCTTCAGCCTGGCCCCAAGAGCCGAAATCCTCTACTTTTTGTCGAAATTTTTTCTAAGTCGATAAATCGGAAAAATTGAAAATAATAGGAAAATTATAAAAATCGAGTGTCAGACGTAGTAAAATGCGTAGAGTTCGATAGCAACTGTTAAAAAAAATAATCTTAATTTTTGGGGGTAGTTACCCCCCCGACCCCCCTCTAACGTGGGGGTAGGTCAACCAAATTAAGGGTGATGTTGGTTTAGGTGGTGCATATTGCACTGCCCAAATTTCATAATTTTATCTCAAATACAAGTATTTTTTTCAGCCTGGCCCCAAGAGCCGAAATCCTCTACTTTTTGTCGAAATTTTTTTTAAGTCGATAAATCGGAAAAATTGAAAATAATAGGAAAATTATAAAAATCGAGTGTCAGACGTAGTAAAATGCGTAGAGTTCGATAGCAACTGTTAAAAAAAATAATCTTGATTTTTGGGGGTAGTTACCCCCCCGACCCTCCTCTAACGTGGGGGTAGGTCAACCAAATTAAGGGTGATGTTGGTTTAGGTGGTGCATATTGCACTGCCCAAATTTCATAATTTTATCTTGCATAGAAGTACGTTTTTCGCCCTGGCCCCAAGAGCCGAAACCCAACCTATAAAATTTCCAATAAGTTCATTAAACGACCTTTATTGCAAATATGTAAGATTTTTGTGTTTTGTTTGTGGTCAAAGATGTGGTTGTTGGAGAGAATATGGTTGGCAAAGGACGAAGGGGTCTAAATGTAGGGTCTATGGATGTTGTTATTGATCAGTCTGACATGTTCTCTGAACCTAGTGCTTATTTTACGTCCTGTTTGACCGATGTACAAAGTGTTACACCCTGGAAATGAACAGGAAATTTCATAAATGCCTGATTTATCCCACCTGTTGGTTCTGTCTTTAGCATTACATAGTAACTCTTGAAGTGTGTTATCAGTTTTAAAGGTAATGTTAATGTTGAGATGTTTGAACAGTTCATGTAGTTGATATACACAATTATCAAAGAAAGTCATTATTTGGTATGTGGGGTCACTATTATTGGTATAACTGATCAAAGACCTATTTTCAAATTTGATGGAGTGTCTGATGAACAACTTGTCTATTAGGTGAATGGGGAATTTATTATTGATTGCTATTTGATAAATAATTTGTAGCTCCTTGTTAAATTCCCTTTTATCCAGTGGAATATTGAAGATCCTATTGAAATAGCTGTGGAAGGCAGCAATTTTGTGGTTGAAGGGGTGATTGGAGAAGAAAGGTATGACTGTATCAGTCACTGAAGTTTTGTGAAAGATACCAAATGAGAAGGAATCCTTGTTATGTTTGATGGTAAGGTCTAGAAAATTAATTACCGAATTAAGTTCTTTATCCGTTGTGACAGTAATTTTAGGGTGTAGGGAGTTGATAAAATGAAGAAAGTTTGAAAGATCAGTGTCGTCCCCTTTGAAAAGGCAGATACAGTCATCTACGTAGCTGTACCAAAAGATTAAATGGCGGGAGAGTGTGTGATTGAAGATATCTTTCTCTAGTTTAGCCATAAAGATCTCTGCGAGAAGCGGGGAAAGGGGTGAGCCCATTGCAAGTCCTGACACTTGACGATAAATTTCATTATTAAATTGGAAGAAATTCTGTTGTAGTACTAAGTCGATCAAGGTGCATAGGTTCAGGACATGGAAGCACAATATATCTTTTTCAAAAAGTCTCTAGTGAGACTGATGCAGTCATTTGGTGGGATACTGGGATAAAGGTTGGTGACGTCAAAGGAAACTAGGAATGAATTGTTAGGGATGGTAATGTTAGATATTTTGTCTACAAGATCTTTGAAGTTTTTGATTGCAAAGGGATTGTGAAAGTTGGTCAGTTGTCTCACATGCTGATTTAACCACGTTGCTAATTTGGCAGTAGGAGAGTTAATGTAAGATACTACTGGTCTGATGGGGATGCCCGGTTTATGTAATTTAGGGAGTCCATAAAGTAGCGGGGTCGTAGGGTTCATAGGGAGGAGATTATGGGAGTGATGATTAAGAGAATCTATAGTAGTTTTACAAATATTAAGATTGGATTTAACCGAAAGAATGAATTTATTTAAAGGAATGTGGTTAACCTTGACGAAGTCTTCTGAGGACAGAAAATCTAGAACTTTTCTGGTGTAATCAGGTTTATCTAGGGTTATAGTGGAGTTGCCCTTGTCTGCTCTAGTGATTATTAAGTTATTATGGTTCACTTTACGTTTGATGCTGGATAGGAGTGGTCGATCTATATTATGACAATGAGTGTTGTGTTTATTAGCTATAGAGTTGATAGTGGTCGCTATTTGTGACCTGACTGCTTCCTTATGTTCAAGGTTGGAAGTTTCAACAATTGCTTCCGCTTCAACCGCGAGAATTTCCAGATTATAATGAAAGTTTTTCTTATTGGATTTTAAATTGTATTTCAGGCCGCAATCTAATAAATCCAATTCTTTTTCGGAAAATTCACAGCTAGAAAGGTAGTAGTTTATTTATTTACATGCATCTTATTGTAATGTTTTTATTTTCACACTCGGGTTCAGCTTGGATTTATTTAAAAACACAGTCTAACTCACTCTAATTTATTTCCACTACTTCTACACAAATTTATATTCACAGAAACTACTATTTACGTTTTATCTTAACTGTACAAACGACCGACGAAAACTGAATTAGCTCCTATCGCCAGCTGGTCCTTTTATACATTTATCTTGGAATTGTCTGGTACGTCCACGAACCATCGGGAAATTCCATCATGTTCTGGAAGTTTTAAGGGAATTCCCAGTAACGGCAGCGGTCCGCTGGTTGAGAGACAAACATTTCGGGTTCCACGAATTTATCGGAATAATGTCCCTTCCATGAATTGGTTGAGGGCCGATTGCACCAGCTGTCGGATGAATTCTCGTAACATTGCCCCCTCCTTAGGGCCATTTCGTCCCGGAATGTCCCAGAATCCTTCCTGGTATGACGATATTTGCAGGACTCTCCATTTCGACAACGAGAAGTCTGGTGGAAGTAACAGTCAACGGTCTTCGAATCTGGGCTGCGAGTACTGAGACAGCATACCAGGATGTCGACGCCACTGAATCGAAAGATTGTTTCCATCATACTTCTCACCACCCTCCAATTCAGTCCATCCAACCCGCAGGCTATCTTTGGGACCGGCAATTTCATCAGATTTTTCTCCATCATCACATTCCTCAATTCTACCAGAGTCTTCCAAAGATCGCTGTATGTTGGCTTGTCCTGCGAGAATATTTTCGTTACCAAATAAAAGATGTCTCTGGTACCCACTGGTTGTTTATCTTCGAGATGAAGAACCTTCCCTACCACTGGATCTTGTTCCCGTAGCTTCTGGAACTGGCCGTACTTCTTGGCAAACACCTTGGCTATTCCTCTGGACATCCGGAGATCTCGAGCCACACAATGAGCCAGGGTATATTCTATGGGCACCACAAACCTCCTCTGTGGTCACGTCGTGCTGCACTTTCTGCCCATTAGAGTACAGTGCCATAAACTGTTCGAAGGTCATCTCGTCATCGGGTGGTTGGATGCTGCGGACTTGGGCTTGGTCATCTTCGCTGTCACGACTTCCGGCATAAGGGGCTAACCTGTTGAAATGTACGACCTTTGGTTTTCCCCGAGGTAGCTTCTTTATTCGGTAGACAACATTGTTGATTTTCTTCACAATTTGTTACAGCCCCTCCCAAGATCTCTGTAGCTTGGGCGAATATCCACGACGACGTTGCGGGTTATACAACCAAACAAGATCATCAACTTGGAATTCTCCGCTCTCGGCTTTGATGTCGTAGGCTTCCTTCATTCGGGCACTGGCATTCTCGATATTTGACCGGACTCGTTGGTGTATGTCGTCCATCTTTCGACGTAACTGGCTGACATAGTCTTCACCTGCAGTCTCTTCTCCTGGGGGGCATTCAAACTTCAAATCGCATGGAAGTCGTAACTCTCGTCCCATAATAACGCTTGCCGGGGTCTGACCCGTGGACTCGTGCACAGACGAACGATATGCCATAAGAAACAAGTGCAGATACTGGTCCCAGTCTCTTTGGTGGTCAGAGACTACCTTTGACAAATAGCGGTTAATGGTTCTATTCATCCGTTCTACCATTCCATCGGATTGCGGGTGTAATGCCGTCGTCCGTGTTTTATTGATCTTCAAGAGCTTGCAGACGTTTTGGAAAAGAGTAGACTCGAAGTTTCTACCCTGGTCTGAGTGCAACTCCAAGGGAACACCAAAACGACTGATCCATTACTTGATAAGGACATCAGCAACGGTCAAGGCTTCTTGATTCGGCAAGGCATACGCTTCTGCCCATTTACTAAAATAATCCATCACCACCACAATGTACTTGTTTCCAGAGTCGGATTCAGGAAATGGACCGGCAACATCAATGGCTATTCTTTCGAATGGACTGACCACGTTATATTGCTTCTTGGGAGCTTTTGGACGCTTCTGAAGCCCATTACTTGCTGCACAAACAGTACATTTCCGGCACCAGTCCTTGACATCCACTTGGCAGTTTACCCAATAGAAGCGTTCTCTCAACTTTCCCGGGGTTTTCGTTACTCCCAGGTGTCCTCCAGTTGTACCATCATGTAGTTCTCGTAAAACCTCTGGTCTCCTATTTCTGGGAACTACAATCTGTTTTCTGTCGTTTCCCTCTTCTGGAGTTTCCAGGACGCGCTTGAGAAGTCCATTTTCCAGGATGAGGGAGTTCCACTGAGCCCAGTACGACTTTATGGTTGGTGAGTATCGGGAAATCTTCTCCCACGTAGGTTTGCGGTCTTCTTCCTTCCACCGGATAACTTCTTTCAAATCTGGATCTAATTTCTTGTCTTTTTGGATCTCCGCAGATTGCCAATGGTCATCGATGGCCGTAGTTCTACAGAGAACAGCCCCTTTTTCCTCTGCTCGCTGACAATGTTTGCAATCATCAGGGCATGGTCTCCTCGATAGGGCATCAGCATTCTTATGGCTTGTTCCAGCTCGATGTTCAGTCTGGAAGTCGAATTCTTGCAACCGCTCAATCCACCTGGCCACTTGTCCTTCGGGGTTTTTAAACTGCTGGAGCCACTTCAGTGCTGCATGATCAGTCCTCAGGAGGAATCTTTTACCATAGAGGTACTTGTAGAAATGTTCTACCCCCTTTACCACAGTCAGGAGTTCCCTGCGAGTAACGCAGTAATTCCGTTCAGGCTTGCTCAAGGTCTTGCTGAAGTATCCGATGACTCTCTCCTGGCCCTCCTGGATCTGCGAAAGCACAGCACCAATTCCGGCATTGCTTGCGTCGGTATCCAATACGAAGTTTCCATCTGGCAAAGGATAACTTAGTATGGGAGCACTCGTCAAAGCTCTTTTCAATGTCTCGAATGATCGCTGACATTCCTCGTCCCATTGGTACTGCACCTTCCCTTCTGTTAGTCTAGTAAGTGGCTTGGCGATGTTGGCAAATCCGGCTACGTACCGACGATAGTACGTGCATAACCCCAGGAAACTTCTTAACTGGTCGATATCTTTAGGTATCGGCCATTCCTGGACAGCTTTGATTTTCTGTTTATCAACAGCTACTCCCTCTGCGGAAACCACATGTCCAAGATATTGCACCTCTTCTTGGAACAGCTGGCACTTCTTCGGGCTTAACTTTAGTCCGGAACTTCGAAGTCGCCGAAACACCTCCTCCAGGTTCTTGACGTGGTCTTCAAATGATCTTCCAACAACGATAATGTCATCAAGATACACCAGGCATGTTTTCCATGAAAGCCATTTTAGCACTGTTTCCATCAATCTTTCAAAAGTTGCTGGCGCATTGCACAGTCCAAACGGCATCACAGTGAATTGATAAAGTCCTGCGCCGATGGTAAAAGCAGTCTTTTCTCGGTCTTCTTTAGCAAGTTCCACCTGCCAATAACCGCTCTTCAGGTCCAGGGTGGAAAACATCTTCGATCCAGCCAATGTATCTAGGGTATCGTCTATTCTTGGAAGGGGATAGCTGTCTTTCTTTGTAGCGTGGTTTAATTGCCGATAGTCCACGCAAAATCGGGTCGAACCATCTTTCTTTTTAACCAAGACAACTGGAGAAGCCCAAGGGCTATTGGATGGTTCAATAACACCTTCTTCCTCCATCTCGCGGACTATCCTGTCGGCTTCTTCTCTTTTAGCTAGAGGTAGTCATCTCGCCGACTGTCGAATAGGTTGAGCGTCCCCAGTATTAATTTTATGTTTCACCAGATCAGTTCGTCCTCTTTTGCCATTCCCTACATCGAAGATATCCTGGTAGTTTCTAACGACGTCCCTCAATTTTGCTCTCTGGTTTGGTTTCAAATTCTTAGATGAATCGGTGATGAGTCTTTCCAGTTCCAAAAAATTAGAGATATAGGGCCTCATCTGAATTTTACCGGAAAAATATGGAGAAACTACTATTAATTTTGGAGGGCAAATATCAGAATTAAATGGAAAATATAAAATTAAAATTGTTTCTAACACATCATGTAATACATCAAATGAAATGAAAAATAAATTATTTTAAAGATATTAACAAAAATATTTTAAAAATTACCCATCCCCCTACCTTATCTCTGAAACTACAATTTTTAAAAACATTAAAGATATAGGGCCTCACCTGAAGTTTACCGGAAAAATAAGGAGAAAAATCTACTATTACTTTTAGGAGGCACATTACAGAATTAAATGGAAAATATAAAATTAAAATTGTTTCTAACACATCATGTAATATATCAAATGAAAGGGCTCATTATGGAGAAATCATTTTTTTTCATATTTTGAAAACAAATTATTTTAAAGATATTGTTATATATTTCGTGGGTTCAATTTAAAATTTAAAAACTAATATTCAATTTCACTTTTCTAGAACTTTTACTTACATCAAATTATACAGAACAGCTGATCACAATAACATTACAATATACGCTCGTCGTCGCTGTCTAACTGAGTGCCCCGATTATGCATCGCTCCTTTTTAAAACCTGCATCGAAAACTCTCGTACCATCAATCATCAATTCTACAGCTGCCGAGCCAATTCGAGAACAATTTTTTTCCTAAAAGCGATCGGTGTCGTACTGGAATGAAACCAGGGCCGGCTTAAGGAAATTTCATTACAATATTAACAAAAATATATAAATTTTCACCCATAACTCCTACCTTATCTCCGAAACGATAAGCAGTAAAATTTTGAAAAAAATTAGATATATAGGGCCTCACATGAATTATATGGGAAAAATAAGGACAAACCCCTAACATTAATTTTGGGGGGCAAATTACAGCATTAAATAAAGAATATAAAATTAAAATTGCCTCTAAGCCATCACGTAATGTATCAAATCAACGGGCTCATTATGACAAATTCAAACATACGTTTTTCATATTATTAAAATTAATTATTTAAAAGATATTAATAGAAGTATAAAAAAAATGTACCCATTCCTTGCCTTTATCTACAAAACTATAAAGCGTAAAAAATGAAAAAAAATAGTGATAAGACCTCACCTGAACTTTACTGGAAAAATAAGGAGAAACCCCTAATATTAATTTTAGGGAGCAAATTACAGCATTAAAAAACATAAACTTAAAATTATTTCTAACGCATTCTGTAATATACCAAATCGAAGGGCTCAGTATGACGAATACGAATATATTTTTTTCATATTTTTTAAATTAATATTTTTAAAATATATTAACAAAAATAAAAAATTACCCATTCCCAAACTATAAGACCTAAAATTTTTTGTTTACAGGAAAAATTCGAAGAAATCCCTAATATTAATTTTGGGGCCCGAATTATAGAATTAAACGGAAAATTAAAACGCATCATGCAATACATCAAATGAAAGAGCTCATTATGAAGAACATAAATATATTTTTCATATTTTTAAAATTAATTGTTTACAAGATATTAACAAAAATATATAAAAATTCTCATTTCCCGCTTTATTTCCGAAACCATAGTAGTAGAAAACCCCAATATTAATTTTGGGGAGAAATTATAGAATTACAGCGAAAATAAAAATAAAATTTTTAAACGCATCATGTAATTTATAAAATTAAAGGCTATATTATGTTAATTACAAATATATCATATTGTTACGAAATTTTCTCAAAGCCGACCCTGTGTCCTTTCAGCACGACAACAAACGCTTTACGATAAAAAATACGATTCTCGAAAAGACTCGGCAGCGGAAGAAGCGATGATTATTTTCTACTGGAGAATTCCACGGGGATTATAAAAGAAGCACGCCACGATCGCAGTTCAGTTATACCGCGACGACTAGCTTATATGAAAATGTATTGTGAATCAGCTGTTTTAAATGTAAATAAAGTTCTAGAAAAGTGAAAGTAAATATTAGTTGTTATAATTTTTGAATTGAACCCACGGACTATATTGCAATTTGGTGTCAGAAGTAAAGGATTAGAGGAGTTATGGAAACTCGAAGTATGGAAAAAACCGACGAAACTACCAGAAAAATTATCAAACAGGTTACAGAGGGACTAGACGAAAAAATAGCACAGATTCTAGAAAAACGTGACAAGAAGGAAAAACAACATCAAGAAGAAATTCAACAAAGGTTAGTAAAATCTTTTGATGAAAAACGTAAAATAGAATTAGAAAATCTTGTCACTACGATGAAAAATGAACAACATAATTTAATTGAAGGATTGTTCTCGAAATCTGAACAAAAACAAGATCAACTTGAATTAAAACGACAAAATGAATTTAAATTATTAGATGAACACAGACAAAATGAATTTAAAATACTAGAAGAAAAACGACAAAATGATTTTAAAATTACTGAAGAAAAAAGACAAATGCAATTTGAACAACTAATGCAAATAGTATCACAAGTTAATGAAACAGTTAACGAAAGAATGCAAATAGTAGAATCAGATATAAAAGAGATAAACGACGACATAAAGATCCTAAAAAATAATGTGGAGGCTCTTGAAACCAAAGTAGATGACATCGATTCCATACAGAGCCAGGTGAAATTTGAAATCAGTTCCATTAAAAACACCGTACAAAGTGAAGTAAGTGAAGTACAAGATAAAATCAGTGCCACCCAAAATAAACTAGAAACAGAAATTAAAAAAATGCAACAGGACTTACAGCGAGGAAAATACCAGCACACCGTGAGTACCAAAGGTTCCTTTAGTAAACCACCCACATTCGACGGCAGTTCATCTTGGCCCATGTATAAACGGCAATTTGAGGCCGTGGCTACAGCTAATGGATGGGATAATCAAGAAAAATCTACTTCTCTGGTAATTTCATTAAGAGGTCCGGCCCTAGAACTCCTCCAAAGCATTCCAGTCGATGAACAAGGCAATTTCGACAAGATCATCGCCATCCTAGACAAACGATACGACAATCAATCCTTGAGCCAGGTATACCAAGTCCAACTGAGTGGAAAAACGCAAAAATCCGGTGAAAGTTTTCAAGAATTCGAAGCAGAGATTAGACGGTTAGTTCACTTGTCCTATCCAGACCTGCCAGAGGAAACGAAAGACCAGTTGGCCACACAGAGTTTCATAAACGGCATCAGAGACGTGGAAGTTCAACGAAATCTAAGACTAAGTGGCGTCAAGAAGAGTAATGAAGCTCTACTTCGGGCTTTGGAAGTAGAGGCCGTCGTGAACATGTCCAAGCCGAGGGTCCGAGCCGTTTCCTACAACCAGGAAGAGTCAGAGTCACAATTTCAAGCGCTGCTGGCTGGTCTGAACAAAATATTAGACCGGTCACAAAGAACTGGCACCAGAGAGGCATGTTACCGCTGCGGACGGACAGGGCACTTCCAACGTAATTGTCGAGTGAGGCCACCTGAACGATCACCGACCAGGGGTAACCAACAGAACAGCCACATGTCCAGGGACCGTCAGTCAGTCAGCATAGGGGGGCGAATGCTGACTGTCCCTCCACCAGCCCCCAAAACGTTATCCATCCGGGGATTTTGCCGAGATAGCGGCAGCCTAGTCATCAGAGGCACCATCAATGGGCGAGCAGTTACCATCACCATCGATACCGGCGCCGCTGTGTCCATTGCCAAGTCCAGGGTTTTGAGAGCATCAGAAATTCGGCCAGTTACCAATAACATCCAGCTCAGAACAGTCACCGGCGAGTCCATGTCAATACAGGGTGAGGCAGATGTCGTGCTACAGATAGGGGACAACATGATCCGGCATAGGGTCCTGGTAGCGAATATTGAGGACGATTTTATTTTGGGAATGGACCTAATTAGCCAGCATGGATTTATGTTCGACCCGAGATATGATGTTCTTCGGTTCCTGAATGAGGAATTTGTATTGACACGGCCCGTCAACACATCAGTCACGCCCATAAAAATTGTGGCAAAGTCTTCAGCTAGAATTCCCGGTCGAACGGAACAGATTATTCATGGGCAGCTAGACAGCAATCCTGGGAGCTGCGTTGGAATGGTGGAGCCCGTACACTCAGCTCATGACTACTTGGTTGGACGGGCTATAGTTAAAACCGGACGAGATATACCAATCAGAGTCCTGAATTTGTCCAACAACGACATCAGAATTACCAATGGTCAAGAGATAGCTTGTTTCGAGCCAGTAGAGACCATCATCAATTGCGAAGAAGAGTACCAGACGTCGGTGAAGGAGACAGGGCCCGATAAAGAGTTCCTACAACAGTTTGCTGACCACTTAACACACTTGACACCAGAGAACCAGAAAAAAGCCAATCACAAAACACTGGCAAATTTTTAACAGTAAAAATGGAACCACCGGTCGCACCAACATCATCCAGCATCGAATAGATACCGGAAAGGCTCAGCCCATCAGAATACCACCTAGACGACTACCATTGGGGCAACAACAGGCAGTCGAGGAAAACATCGAGTCCATGTTACAAAATGGAGTTATTGAGCCATCCATCAGTCCATGGTCTGCTCCCGTCGTGCTAGTTAAAAAGAAGGATGGAACCACCCGATTTTGCGTGGATTACAGAAAGCTCAATGTCGTCACGAAGAAAGACAGCTATCCACTACCCCGAATCGATGACACTTTGACCACACTAGCAGGCTCCCGTTGGTTCTCCACACTAGACCTAAAAAGTGGATATTGGCAGGTTGGTCTGCACGCAAACGACAGAGAGAAGACAGCGTTCTCCACCAGTAAAGGGCTGTTTCAGTTCACGGTCATGCCCTTTGGGTTATGTAATGCACCCGCTACATTTGAGAGGCTAATGGAGTATGTCCTGAGCGGGTTAACATGGAGGACGTGCTTAGTATACCTCGACGACATTCTAGTCATGGGCCAGACATTCGACGACCATCTGAAGAACCTGGGCGAAGTATTCTCCAGATTTAATAATGCCAACCTGAGACTCAATCCGAAGAAGTGTTCCTTGTTTCAAAAAGAAGTTTTTGGGCCACGTAGTGTCCGAGTCAGGAATCTGCACCAACGAAGACAAGATAGAAGCCATCCGCGATTGGCCAGTTCCAAGAGACAAACATGAACTCCGAAGCTTCTTGGGCCTATGTTCATACTATCGGCGTTTTGTTGAGGGATTTGCCACCATCGCCGCCCCTCTACATCGGCAGACCACTGATAAAGAGACCTTCCATTGGAATCAGGATTGCGAAACATCATTCAGGCGACTGAAGGCAGCACTATGTTCCAGCCCAATCCTAGCCTTTCCTACACAGTCCGGCAAGTTCATCTTAGACACCGACGCCAGCAACACAGGTTTGGGGGCCGTCCTATCCCAGGTGCAAGATGGTGAAGAGAGGGTGATCGAGTACTACAGCCGTGGATTCTCGAAGCCAGAAAGAAATTATTGCGTCATCCGAAAAGAACTTCTTGCAATAATAAGGGCTGTGGACCATTTCCATAAATACCTGTATGGTCGCCATTTCTTAATCCGAACAGATCATGCCGCACTCAAATGGCTGCTGGAAATGAAGACACCGGAAGGACAACTGGCCAGATGGATGGAGAAATTACAGCAATACGACTTTAAGGTGGAACACCGTGCCGGCCGGTTGCACAATAATGCCGATGCCCTATCCAGAAGACCCTGTAGAGCGGAATGCAAGCATTGTCTGAAGACGGAACAGCGAGAGGGTATCTCCATCAGGCAGATTCGAGTGCAGGCCAATGAAGACTGGACAACGGAACAGTGCATCCAGGACCAAATGGCTGATCCAGACATCGAACCAATCTTGTCACTCAAAATGAGAGGGGCACCCAGGCCACGATGGGACGAGGTAGCTAGATACTCCGGCGTGCTGAAATCGTTATGGGCTCAGTGGGACTCTCTACGAGTAGACAATGGAATCCTCAAGCGAGTTTGGGAAAGCGCTGATGGACGAGAAACCAAGTCCCAATTGGTAGTTCCGAAGAAAAAGGTACGAGCCATCCTGACCGAAGTACATGATGGAATTACCGGAGGCCACCTGGGCATGAATAAAACCCTAGACAAAGTTCGCCAGCGGTACTACTGGGTGAATTACTTCGAAGACGTCAGAACTTGGTGCCGCAAATGTGCCACATGTGCCGCCAGTAAGGGCCCGAAGACCCGGACCAAGGGCAGAATGCAGCAGTACAATGTGGGCGTCCCATTTGAGAGAATCGCCATCGATGTCGCCGGTACGTTTCCCGAGTCTGAGAGGGGGAACAAATACATTCTGGTCGCAATGGATTACTTCAGCAAATGGCCTGAGGCATATGCGATACCCAACCAAGAGGCAATCACGGTAGCGACGGTGCTAGTAGAACAACTATTCAGCCGGTTTGGCGTCCCGATGGAATTACATTCAGACCAGGGGCGTAACTTCGAATCGAATGTATTCCAGAAGGTCTGCACGATGTTGGGGATCAGGAAAACGAGAACAACACCATTACACCCACAGTCAGTCGGAATGGTGGAAAGATTCAACAGGACCTTGGAACAATACCTATCCAAGGTCGTCAGCAATAACCAGCGTGATTGGGATGAGCATATTCCCCTATTCCTGTTGTCATATCGCTCTGCTGTACATAATAGTACAGGCCTGACCCCAGCCAGGGTCCTATTCGGAAAGGAGCAGCGATTACCATGCGACTTGGCATTTGGCTCCCCCGAAGAACCTCCCCAAGACATCGACGACTATGCCGACCAGCTCCGACATAACCTGCTGGCAATAAACGAATTAGCCCGAACGCAGATGTTGGCCACCAGTGACCGGATGAAGACGCGATACGACCTTAAGGCCAATTCAGTCGGGTTCCAGGAGAGGGACAAAGTCTGGTTGTACAACCCCCAACGGAGCAAGGGTAAATCCCCAAAGCTTACACCCGCCTGGGATGGTCCATACGAGGTGGTCAAGAGGCTTAATGACGTCGTCTACCGGATCCGTCGAAACCCCAAGGCTAAATTGAAGGTGGTTCATTTAGATCGACTAGCTCCCTACCATGGAGAGGATGTTTCTGATCGGGACGATCAGAATTAAGGGGGGGCAGTGTTACGAAATTTTCCCAAAGCCGACCCTGTGTCCTTTCAGCACGACAACAAACGCTTTACGATAAAAAATACGATTCTCGAAAAGACTCGGCAGCGGAAGGAGCGATGATTATTTTCTACTGGAGAATTCCACGGGGATTATAAAAGAAGCACGCCACGATCGCAGTTCAGTTATACCGCGACGACTAGCTTATATGAAAATGTATTGTGAATCAGCTGTTTTAAATGTAAATGAAGTTCTAGAAAAGTGAAAGTAAATATTAGTTGTTATAATTTTTGAATTGAACCCACGGACTATATTGCAATATTTTTAAATCATTTGTTTAAAAGGTATCAACAAAAAATATTAAACATCGACTTAATTCCCACTTTAGAAACTACACTATATAAAATTTTGAAAAATATATTTTATTTGTATTTTTAAATAATTTGTCTAAAAGATTTAACAATTTATTATTTAAAACTTAACCTATATTCCCCTTTATCTTCCAATCTATAGAGCCTAAAACTCAGACAGTAGATTATAAAAGGCTTCCCTGAAAGTTTATTAATAAAATAAAACTCTAATGTTAAATTTGGAGGCCAAATTAGAAAATTACAATACATATTTTTATAAAAATCAAGCCAAGCCTACGTGTGTAAAATAAAAGAATATTGTTTGTAAATTTAAAACGCTTCCTTTAAAAGATATTAGGGTAAATATAAGAAAATGCACTCATTCCCTTCTTATCTGAAACTGGAATATTAGAAAAATATATTGATTCACCTACATGGTATCAAATCTTGAAGGTGGTACGGAACCCTTAGTATGCGAGTCCAACTCCCATTTGACCGCATTATTTTTTGATATGCTACAGTATTGTAATCGTTTACCTTGGCTTTTGTTAGTTTTATACCATTTTTCAGTAATTCAAATACTCTTGCAGGACTCTTTAAGCAGTACTACGAGGTGTGAGATACGGTTGATCGTTGGTTGCTTCCACCCTCCTAGCCCTGCCACGAATATGTGCATTGCAGGATATCTCTAGAAGTTACAGGCTAATGTTCGTAATTTGACATTGAGGTAGCTGACAGCAATCGACAGTAATAACACAACCGTGTAACCAAGAATAAATATTATTTAAATAATCGACTTTCACTTACTAAGAAGTATGCTCTAAAACATTTGTGACGATGACAACAACAAATATTAATGTGACCCAATTTTTCGCATTTACAGAAGAGCCATGAAATTTTTAGTAGATTCAATACAGGGTGATTTGGTCATCTACTTGAGATTAAACCTGCTCTTGAAAAAGTATTTCATTTTTACAACTAAACCCTGCGATATAGGGCGCTATAGATTATAATTACACACTGTGATTTCCGATATGTTAGAAACCAAATGTTTATTGGGTGGCCCATAAGCAGCTGCATATACAGACTGTTTAAAAAATAGGGTAGAGTGCAATTATAATTATTCATCGTGGTTAGAAAAAAATAATTATATAGGGTAGCCCATTAGCGGGTGAGTGTATAGAGTTCTTGGTATAATATATATATATATATATATTATACCTGCCCTGTGAGCCCTCATTAGTACTTAATCTCTCAGGTACTTTATCTTGTTTATTAGGTTGGGTTAACTGATGGTCAATTAAAGTGCAATTACGGTGTTTATGGCTTTTGTCGGTAATTTGGGTAATCCCATTATTTGGGTTTATTGCTGGTTTTGTTGTATTGTTATTTTGATATGGGATTACTGCTTTCCAAAATGGTGATAATTTTAAAGCTTCGTCTCTCTTGTTTATGGTATCTCGGGTCTCAATTTCAATCGCTTCTCGTATTGTTCTGATTTTGTAGTTTTCGACATTTGCGATTTCTTTACAAGTATTAAACTCTATTTTATGCCCTGTTTCTTGTTCGTGTCTGAATAAAGTAGAGGTGGTCTGTTTGTTCTTTATGTATAGTTTGTGTTCGTCTCGACGGGCGGATATTCGCCTGTTTGTTTGGCCGACGTATAACTTGGAACAGTCTCCACATGAAATGCTGTAAACTCCATGGTTCTCTAAAGGCATTTTATCCTTTGGGTTCCCTAGCAATTTTCCGATTGTTGTTTGGGGTTTGTATGTAGTTCGAATTTTGTGTTTACTCAGAAACCTCCCTATTCTGTCCGTTGTACCTCTAATGTATGGTAAACTTACATGGGCTACGTAGTCTTGGTCATCATTTTGTTTCTTTTTCTCATCCTGTTGTTTGTTTATTGCTTTTCTGATGGTGTGGTTATTGTAGCCATTTTTTCTGAGGATAGTTTTCATGAAAGCTAGTTCTTCTTTTCTAGTTTGCTGGTCTGTGAGACGTACCGATCGTGCTATAAGGGTGTTTGCTACTCCTTGGATCTGTGCTGGATGATGGTGTGAATTGCCGTGTAAATATCTGTTGGTGTGTGTTGCTTTTCTGAAGACGGTGTGCTGGAAACTTAGGTTGTTTCTTGTTAGGAGGACATCTAGGAAAGGAATTGTTGGTTGTGTTCTGTTTCTAGGGTAAATTGTATCTTGTTATAAATGGAATTCATATAGGCAAGAAAATTATTGAGTTCTAATTTCCCGTGAGGCCATATAATGAAGATGTCATCAACGTAGCGAACCCACAGTTTTGGTTTTAATGCTGCGTTAGCTATGGCCTTTTCTTCCAGATATACCATAAACAAGTTGGCAACAACTGGTGATAGAGCCGATCCCATAGGAGCACCCTGTATTTGTCTATAAAAGTGGCCGTCGAAGGAGAAATACGTATTTTTGAGGCAGTGGTCGGCTAATTCTATTATGTGGTGAGGTAGGTTTTCGTGCATAGCTATACTGTCCAGTGCTTCGTCGAGTGGTATGCTGGGGTAGAGAGATATGACGTCGAGGCTTGCTATTAAGTCGTTTTCTTCTAAGTTTATGTCTTTAATTATTTCTATGAAGTGATGTGAGTGAGATGTGAGAGATGTGAGGACAGAATAGGGAGGTTTCTGAGTAAACACAAAATTCGAACTACATACAAACCCCAAACAACAATCGGAAAATTGCTAGGGAACCCAAAGGATAAAATGCCTTTAGAGAACCATGGAGTTTACAGCATTTCATGTGGAGACTGTTCCAAGTTATACGTCGGCCAAACAAACAGGCGAATATCCGCCCGTCGAGACGAACACAAACTATACATAAAGAACAAACAGACCACCTCTACTTTATTCAGACACGAACAAGAAACAGGGCATAAAATAGAGTTTAATACTTGTAAAGAAATCGCAAATGTCGAAAACTACAAAATCAGAACAATACGAGAAGCGATTGAAATTGAGACCCGAGATACCATAAACAAGAGAGACGAAGCTTTAAAATTATCACCATTTTGGAAAGCAGTAATCCCATATCAAAATAACAATACAACAAAACCAGCATAAAACCCAAATAATGGGATTACCCAAATTACCGACAAAAGCCATAAACACCGTAATTGCACTTTAATTGACCATCAGTTAACCCAACCTAATAAACAAGATAAAGTACCTGAGAGATTAAGTACTAATGAGGGCTCACAGGGCAGGTATAAATTGAGATCAAGAACAAGAAATTCTTCAGTTACTTAGTATCTTTTGAGAAAGCCAAATATGATTTTGGCGAAACGTCAAGTGATTTTTCAAACGAATACAGACGAACGGATGTACACCGGAATAAATCATCAACCATATATATATATATATACACAAATTGTTTGAGTAACGGCTGAATTGGCTAACACAATGTAAGAAAGGTTTCGGGAGCAGCCTTTTATGAGCGATTTTATAAAGAAGTGAAATACACTTTTACTTTGCGAAAGCTTTCCAAATACTTTAATTTCTTCGTCAGTCTTTTCTACAAACAAAATTTAAAATTATAATATGTGAGATAATTTTTTAAATACTTAGTAAATTGTGATTGTAATTTGAAAAAGAACACAAACATAGGAATTATGAAATTAATAAATTAGATGTAACAATTTTTTTTTTTTTTTGAGTGACATTGATAGCAAAACTGGAAATGAAGTTATAATCAAAAATAACATTACTATGGTGAGTAGAATAATGTATTGTTACTACTTAATTGTTGAATACTGAAAATGAATTTTTCTTGTCGATGTCTAAAAGATTGCAATAAATGTTATTCAAATTTTGGATATCTGTTTTTTTATTAATATTATGCGTGGTCCATGAGCATTTGAATATATAGGTAGTTAAAATATAGTCCGGAGGAGAATTATAGTTACATAGGGTGGTTAAAAAATGTTAACAAAAAGTTTTATATTGGGTAGCCTATAAGGAGTTACATATACAGGGTGGTGGGAATATATTCTGAAGAGTAATAATAAATGTTAAGAGTATTGAAATTAAACTTAATCATTTCATCTTGAGTTAAAAAAATAGTTTATAGTGCAAGTGTCGGATTATATGTATGTTGTATGTAAATGTGCCAACATTTTTGACTAATACTTGAATTTACGCGTAAAGCTCGGTCACTCATGTACTGTTTATTACATATACAAATGGAAATTGACATTTACGTTTATTTATTATATTATTTTACCAGTTAATAGCTGAATTATTTAATTTTAAGAAATTTACAGGTAACTAAAATTTTGTCTTTAATTTCCACTTACTGCCTCCTTGCCATACCTTATATCGTTAAGGCAAGAATTAAGAATGTGTACACAAATAAAGTTTTATTAATTATATATGAAAAAGAAGTTGGATTTCGTTACGCATTGAGAAAGTTGGTTGAATTTCGATCACAGGCGATTCTAGTACATGTAGATTCACTCTCCTCTCCTGGTCCTGCAACCGTCTTCTCATGAAACTGGATATGTTATAACGTTATGATAGAACGCAAACTTAGTCAATGTTTTGTGATTCGGAATCGCATTTTGCATTATAGTGACATAACGTTACGGTTCGACCATAAAGACTTACAGAAAATGATCTTGATCCTGACAACCTACAAGAAAACCGAGAACATATTCGAGTTGAGCGCGACAAAAATAAATCATGGTTGCTCTTGGGAGGATTTAAATAATAACCACATTTACCCCCCGAGTTTATTTTCGAAACTTCCAAACATTTAGACATGTTTCGGGACAAAACCGTACCTACTATTTAAATTACATAAAATACATTTTTGATGTGAACACAAATTGAGTATAATATTAATCATAAGCAATAAGAAGAATGGTTAATATTAGTAACATAATGTAGTAATGTCTGCTTTAATTCGTAGTCATTTAATATAAAAAAGGCCAAGTAAATTCAAAAAATATATTTTTTTCAGGTTAGTGAAAATTTCAATAAATGATTTACATTTTTTCGACTGACTGTTCAGATACATTTTTTAAATTTGAGGAATATATTTGTAAACTTGATTTCTAAATGTGGCTACAAATAGGAAACGTTTATATATTTTGAGCTATACAAATAAAGTTACCGTTAGCGGTAACGGTTTTTAACACTAAAATCCGAAAATATTTAATTACCAATGATGTTTTGGGATTTATTTGGTAAGATTTGAAGATTATTAATATTATTTAGGGATGAGCGATCGTATTTTTTGTAATATTCCTTATTCATTGTATACTTCTGGAGTAAATAATTTAGATATTTATGAAGTAAAAAGATAATTTAGTGTTAAGGTTATGTACAAAAGATCCCTATTCAAATACTTTTGTTTAAAACACACCGACTTCAAATAAATCAAATTTTAAACTGTTTCAAACAATTTGTGCGATCAATATAATTACTTTCTCTTGAAACTTAATAATTGAGTATTTGACTGTATTAAAAATATTGTTCGGGGTGGAAAAATCCTAATTAATTTTCATAATTGTTATGTAAATTTTCTTAAAAATATCAATTAATTTTGTAATAATCGGAAAAGAAAATTACAAGTTTAAATAGAAGTCAAGTGATTAAAAAGACGCTGAAATTCGTTATGACGTCAAGAACCGAATTTGCTTAATCTGTGCATAGAAAACTGGCCTAAAGTAAGTTGTGTGTGCGGATCTGTGTTCATGTATGTGTTACAAGCTTAAAGCATATGGGTAATTCTTAGCCAACTGTGATTTTTTATGTCTAGTACTTTATTTATTATACAACATGATTTTTTTTATCAGAAAATTATAAATATAATAAATTTGATGGTATTTTACCGTCGACATTGACTGTTAAAGCATGAGTATTCATGGATCATGAATAACTTACAGAAATATACCCAAAATGTCAGTACCATGGCATGTCTGATTTTCGTTTTTCAAACTAAATGTAAAAATTTCTATAGAGCCATCTTATAATCTAAATTTTAGCTTTTATAACTAAAATCTATTGTATAATTATTTCAAATTATACTGCAATTATAGCCCAATATTGAATGGTAGAATGGAATAATAGATTTAGCCAATGTTAATAAATTTTAATGATTGTTAAAATCAAGAAAGAAAATACCTCAAATGTCTATACAATTATTCCCCTAATTTATTATTTGCAAGTAGTATTAGGCAAGTATTTTGAATATTTCATTTTGGTGTCAGTACCGTGGTAGTGAAATTTCTGTTTTTTGTTCTAGTTTCTTTTCTATTGTAGTAGTAGTAGTAGTAGTTGTTGTTGTAGTAGAACTACGTTACTCGCTTAATTTTGAGCATAATGAAAAACCAATAGCACCCAGAACACAAGTTTTAAACCATTTTAATGTTAATTTTCAAACATCACAGTTAACTAATAATCACCCATATACTTCTGGAGACCATCATGTTATCTCACTTCGTGGGTGGAATGTGGAAGCTGCCAATGATCTGGGGAAGCAGCTCCCAGTGCAGTGAAATAGCCTGTTACTGTCTCTATTCCCATCTCTTTCTACTTTTGTGCATTTCAGGCTACATCTAGCAGTATATGCTCCAAGCAGTAGTCACAGAACAATACAAAGAAATAAATGTTCGAAGTTCGAATTGAAGTACCCGTTAGTTACGTTACAAATAAAAACTGATGCGTTTAGGTGGTATTTATTTTTATTTGAATTTAATTCCCGATTTTTTAGAAAATATTAAAAATAATTAAAACTTACTGCGAGCTTATTACATTATTGACAATTTATGGTGGTTTAGAAAAAATAGTGAAATACCTAATTATATTTAGAAAGTTTATGTGACATTTCTTTAACGTTTATGTTTTTTTACAATAAACCATATGTCCTTCTCGTTATAGATCAATGTAGGGAAACTAATCTGAATTTGCCTTAATAAAATACAACTTCAAATATTCACATTGATTAAGACATCTTAGACATCACTGGAGATCTATTGAACGGCAGTATCTTTATAACAGCTCTTAGAATTTTCTGAAAAATGATAAATCTCATGTTTAAATTATGGAACTAAACTGAGCCGTTTCAGGATAATCAATGAGCATACATAAAAGTGGGTTAAAGAAATTAACAGCAAGATACCATGCAAATTTTGTTAATGTACACATGCTGTCTAAGGTTGATGACAAAATTTTGCATTATATGCCCAGGGATTATTTGATCGAAATACAAATTTTCCGAAGACACCACCAATTTTAATAAGCATTTAAGGTTAAAAATCAACACAAAATGTTTAATAAATATTATTTCAATACCAACGAATTTATCAAAAAACAATTTAAGCTCTAATCCGAACTCGTATTAAGACTTATATTCGCTGGAAAGAATATTTCACCGTGCACTTCGGCTAGCGCACAGTGAAACTTATATAGCTTCTATGAAATACGATATAACACGCTTAGCCCGTGAAATAGAAGATAGTGTATGCAAACTATATGGAGTAATGGGCTGATTCTCGTACGCCGCACGGAGTCACCGAGCTGTGCTGATATTGACCGGACATCCGAACGTTTCAATAATTAAAATTTTTGTTTACGTGAGTTAATTAGTGGTTGTTTTGTTGTTGTCCTCGTAGTCTATGAAAGAATATTTAATATACAGAGTGTGTGTGTGTTTACATAAATTTGAAAATGAGTATCAACTTTAACATTGACTATATTAAAAACAATAACAAATCGTTAAAAACAAATTAGATATAAAATTGGCTGGTCCACCTAAGCCATATCTTAATTGAAAACAAGAGTGCAAAATGAAAAATAAAGTATTTACACCAAGTTTTAAAAGTGAAATTTATAATAAAAAGAAATGGTTGTGTGGATGTGATCACATCAATACATTATTTTGTTTTCCTTGGATTATTTATGACGGGGAATCAATTTGGATGGAAACAGGAGTGAATGATTAAAACATTTCTTACAAATACGATGTCTCAGGACTGGCAAAATGCTCTTTCTGTGCTTAGTATTGAAAAAAATATATATTCCATCAATGCCAGACTTTAATAAAATGGTCACTGAACATTTCGCTTCCGAAACAAGTCGACGAATATTTTAATAGAAAATAAATGCAGTATTAGCAAAGCTTGTATTTGTTTTATTGCATCTTTGAATCCTAATATTTGACCAGTAAAGTGCACCACCAGTTTCATAACCCACTAGCCGCCAGATTACTGGATGATGTACCTCAAAAAAGAGCGTTTTCTGTTCAAGATATATTGTCCATTAAGTAATTATAAACCTCGGTTTTAATTGGCTAAACTAATAACTTACATATTTATTAAGGCAACTTCATATTAGAATTAAAAAAAAAACTACTAGTGATAAGTGGACAAATATCTGTTAATAAATAAGTGCTCTTAATAAATAATTTTCTGCGAACTAAAGTTAAATATGAGAATTTCAGTTGCAAAATAATGTAGAAACGCCGTTTGAAAATAAAAACTGATCGGTAGAAAACGTATCAAATCAACCCCTAGATCGTGTAATTTTGAAACCCTTTGAGATTACAGCCCTCACTGTCAAAAGAAACTTACTCATTTAAAGTTACACTAGCAAAAAGTAAAGTTCACCATTATATTATTTGAATAGCAAACTATTTCTTCGCTTTATTTATACCATTATTGCAGTAACATACATAAGTATATACAAAGACCTGATGAATAATTGACTAACCTGAAGGAATATCTTCTCGTGCAGAATCCTCATTAAGCATAATTGGTGGTTTACAGCTAGAGCGGTAATTCGGGCTGTTGACAGTTTGAGAATAAGACGGGGGTAATCCTCTCTGTCTTACAGTCATATCTAGGGGGGTATCTACCGAAGAATTTCCATTAGTTCCTATCCTATTTAAATTTCTGGAATATGCATCAGTTGTACATCCATTTTTAAAGGTGTGATTGGAAATGTCTACTATATCTGTACTGATACTGGTTTCAGAGATTGATTCTGACCCAAAAACTTCTTGAATTTTTGGGTCAGATTTTCTGGTATATTCGGGTAATCTTGATTTCCGATCTCGTTTCCATTTTGTCGTTTGTTTCTGAAGTAACTGCTTAGGAGATTCATCTGTAACAAAAATGCCTAGTAAAATTTATTTGTTTGTAGTCGTCCACAATGAATATCAGGGAATAATTTTTGTAGGTAATAAAAATCACATCTTTAATAAAAATTATTCATAAAAATTTATTTTAGAAAACAGAAGGAGAAAAGTAAAAACTTGCAAAACGTTTATTATGGTTGATATTGTAAACTATAAACTACTGAATAATCTATATGAATAATATTTAATAACTGTTTCTCATAACTTGATCAAAGCTGATTTGAATTTGGCAGCGTTTAACCGAAGAGGGTGAAGTTGGATAACCTACTCCAAATTATCACCTCCTCTTTTTAGTGTACTTTTTTAACTATTGCCCATGTTATCCTCCTTTTGATATTTATGAGTTGTATTTCTTATGAATGGCTTTGTAAATATGTTGTATTTTGTTTCATTTGGATATACAAAAATGTAATATAGTTAGTTTTAATAATCACAAAAACTCGGACTTTTAATAATTGGTTTCTCTTTTTTTTGATAGTTTGTCATTTACAATTACGACCTTTTTATGATTTATGTTTTATGACATGTATTTATTTTTTGTAAAAACGGTTAAGCATTATATTTAAACATTAAATAATTAAACACCTTGTGATGTGTCTGTTTATTCAATGAAAGTCTTATACCGGTATCACTTTTCCTCATTTCTCCATCTATGAGTAGAGTAGAGTTCCTGCTATATTCACTAAAAATCTGTATAAAGCAATTCTAAAGCAGGTATTACTTTAGGTTAGGTTCTCAGATAATGCCTTTTCCTAACAGAGGCTTCCTTGCCCCTTCTTGAATATTTAAATTTTTGCAAAATGACGAAACCTACCTTTTCATTTCACAAAGCAAGTGAGCGATCTTATGGGTGAGTAAGCCATGTAAAAATGAAAGATACCAACTTCCTGACATTTATTTCCTATGACCAATGAAGATTTGATTATTGATTGATAATAGTTCCGAAAATTTAACTCTAAGATCGAGTATAGAAATGAGTGAAATAGGATTCATACGTCACGAGCAAACTAAAGTGGGTTTATATATTAGTTTTCATGTAAAAGGAAAAAAGATGTTACCGTTAAAAAAGGCAAAAGCGACTTTCGAGATGGAATCATTTGTTTATTATCTACGAACCACTCTTCCAAAAA
Organism: Octodonta nipae; assembly: GCA_034190945.1. NCBI lineage: Eukaryota > Metazoa > Arthropoda > Insecta > Coleoptera > Chrysomelidae > Octodonta > Octodonta nipae. Next base: position 64,784,154 of record CM067219.1, read on the forward strand.
TGGTATTGGTGGCTTCCCAAAACAGTGTTCTAATCACTCCCATAATTTAATTATAGAGATTTGTGTAGAAAACTTAACACTTGTTTTGAAGTTTACAGATTTTTATACATATTTTTTCGATTTTCTGAAAAATGTTGTTTTACGGTATAGAAAAATATATAGAATTATCGCAGGATATATTTTAATGGAATACAATTTAAAATATTCAAATTTCTTCAGTAGTTTCAGAGAAATCAGTGGAAATTCATTGATTTGCGATCTCTTAATAACAGTTTTGCCCGATTTCCTGTAAACCGATAAATTTCATAAAGAAAATTGTATGGTACTGTTCCTTAACAGACTACAGTTTGAATTATCAAAATTTAAGCTGTTCTTGAGTAATTGACGAACATACATGAAAAAAAGATTCAGACGAATTGAAGAGCTCCTCTTTTTTGAAGTCGGTTAAAAAATAAAAATGACTAGCCTATAAAATTTAAACAAAATCAAACACAAGTCTGTATTTACGGGTGGGCAAGGGGGGCAATTGCCCTATAATATTTATTTGGAATTAGAAAATTAATTATAAAGTTGTGTGTGCCTACACAGTATTCTATTTTTATATACCCCAATGAAAATGCCGAGTTATCTATTTTTCTAAAATGTTTTCTTGAAATAATCTTTGGCATTTACACGATATCACTAAATGTACCAGATGTGTCTGTTCTTTCCATGACAATTGACTTACTTTGTAAACAATAAAATCCAGTAGTAGGTATTCCTTTGTATATAGAGTATGAAACCTAAACAGCTTTTCCAAAGCCTGACACTTTCACATAAATCTAAATTTTCAAACAAATTGAATTAAAATTTCAGTAAATGTATTCTTTTTGTTAAAGAATCCGGTTTGTTCATTGTTCGAGTACCAGAAAAATGTATAGCCTAGAAACTAGTAAAAATAAATCTCTCGTAAACAAAAGCAGTAATTTTAATTAATAATCTTTGAATGATCCAGCCATGAATTTGCATAATATTAATAGTTTAGTGATTTTGCATTATATATTTAAATCCATGTAAATAGTAGAGAGTGTTATAAATCATTTTTAGGGTTCCGTATATACAATATACGGATACCCTGATATCACTCCGGACTTCTGCTTCTGTCACATCACAGCAATTTTCTCTGAAACTACTGGTCGGAAGAGGTTGAAATTTGGTACCAATGTATAGTTTGGTGACCCGTATAGGAGTACATATCATAAAAGAAGAAATTTTGATTTTAGGGGTACTTCTAGGGGGAAAAACTAAAAAAATCGACCTTAAAATTTTGAAAAAATAGGAAATATAGAATGTAGCCCGAAGTTTACAGGAAAAATAAGCAGAAACCATTAATATTAATTTTGGGGGGCAAATTATAGAATTAAATAAAAATTTAAAAATATATATTTTTAAAACGCATCATGTAATACATCAAATAAAAGGTCCCATTCTGCGGAACACAAATATATTTTTTCATATTTAAAAAAATAGTTAAAAAGATATTAAGGAAAATATAACAAAATTTACCCATTCCCCCCCTATCATCGAAACTATAAAACGTAAAGTTTTGAAAAAAATTAGAGGTCTAGGGGTCTGACCTGAAGTTTACTAGTAAAATAAGGAGAAACCTCTACTTTTAATTTTGGGGGGCAAATTACAGAATTAAATGGAATATATAAAATTAAAATTGTTTCTAACGCATCATGTTATATATCAAATGAAAGCGTTCATTATGAGGAAATAAATTTAAAAAAAAATAAAAACTGATTTCAAAATAAAAATAACTATAACTAAAAAGCACGAAATAATTTATGCTACAACAATTAAATACTTTTTATGATGTCGGTGCCGATCGAAAGTGAAAATATTTTGGGAAGTACATCGATGAGTTGTACTTCGCAACTTCGCTGTTCAAATTGGCACCGACTTGATAAAAACTATTTAATTATTGTAGCATAAATTATTTCGTGCTTTTCAGTTATAGTTATTTTTATTTTGAAGTCGGTTTTTATTTTTTTAAAATTTATTTATTTCACAATTTTAGGTGATGAAATGGCTTAATTCGATGCGGTCTTCAAATTTATTTAACTATTGATGGCCACCCTACATAACAATTTTATTCATTATTTTTAAGAACTGCCTTCTGTAGCTAAAACTTCGATCTAAATTTAAACTATCTTGTATATATTGCTGCCAATTAGTCACCCATTAAAACTTACTGGTCTATCAGTTTCTTAACCATCCTGTATAACTACGCTAAATAACCTTTTTAGAGATATTTTGTAACCATTCTGGAAAATATATTTGTTTCCACCTTATTTGTCAGCTACCCCGTATATGCATTTTTTTCTAACATGTTTTAATCATACTGTATAACTGTAATGTTACTTTGCCCCATGTTTCAGATATTGCATATATGCAACAGCTCATGTTATATCTTTAAAATAATGTCGAACAATTTTTTATCAACACTATTTAATATTTCAACTCTATCCTCTATATCAACCACCTTGTATGTGCACCTACTTTTCGACCAACCAGTTTGACATCTTTGTACCACCCTGTATAAATATAAATCCATTAATTTCCAAGAAATTTCATCAAAACTGCAACTGCATATGGAGCATCCTATGTAACAATTTTTTAAGGTTACACTACTTACCTTTGCTGCTCTCTATATTTCAAGTATCCTATCTGTGCAACTGATTATGAGTTACATTTTTTCACCATATTTTTTAAAGCTCAGTATAAAATATATATGCTCTTCATTAAAACCATCCTTCATTTTCAAATTTCTTTAACCTTGTTTGAATTACACTGTGCAAGTATAACGTGACTTCGCCCCATATTTCAAGTACTCCATATACGCAACAGCTCATGCTCTACCCTTTATAACAAAATTCTTAATTTTTTTTTTACCCACACTGTATAATTATTATTCTACTTCACGCTATATTTCAACAATCTTGCATATGCAACTACTTATGGGCCACCCAATATAACATTTTTCACCACTCTGTATACTTAGAATTCTAGTCCACCCTATATTCATCTATCCGGTATGTGAAACTGCTTGTGGATCATAACATTCCTTTTTAGTATTTTTTAAACCTTCCCGCATAGCTGTTATCATACACTGCTACATATTTCAACCATCCTATAATATGTTACTTAAAAACTTGTGAACTACTTTATAAACTTTTTTTTTCAACCCATTTCATTACTTTAATAATAGCTTAAGAAAATTCTAACTGCTTACATAACATTCATTTTTATCCACCCTGTATAAATATAATTCCTTTTTATACTTATTTCATCCACATAGTATATGCTACTTCTTTTGACCCTAACAATATAACATCTTGTTATTCACCCTGCATAAATATAATTCAACTTCACCCGTTTTATAACTACCTGATATTCAACTGTTTATGGTCCACTTAATATATCTTTTTGAACCACCCTGTATGACTTCCTCTTTATTTCAACCACAGTGTATATATGCAGCTACTTACGGACCCCCTAATATACCTTTTTATACGATTTCTTAAATACCAATTAATTCAACTACGTTCTAAGTTTTATCTATCCTATATATGGAATACTCTTTAAAATTTCACTTTAAATATCAGTTGAAATTTTTTAAGCGAAACATGTTACATTCGCATATTCCTAATTTTGAATGAAGCTAAGCTGGTTCAAGTATCTAATATTTGGTGCATGCGGTGTATTACCGAAAATGGTAGTAGTTTTTCCCCTATATCTGCCGTTTCTGTCAATTTATGGAGATTAAATGTATGCCACATTTTAAAAGTCCAACTATAAGCTTTACAACAAAATAATTTGGTCAAGTGCGAGTTGGACTCGCATACTTAGGGTTCCGTACCACCTTCAAGATTCGAATATTCCAGTTTCAGACAAGCAGGGAATGAGTGCATTTTCGTATATTTACCCTAATTAATATCTTTTAAAGAAAGTGTTTTAAATTTATAAAAATATACACTTTGATCTTCCACACATAGACTTTTTATTTTATCTGGTTCAGGATTCGCTTGATTTTTATCAGAATACATATGAATTTCATTTTCTAATTTGACCCCCAAAAAGTAACATTAGAGTTTTATTTTACTTATAAACTTTCAGAGAAGCCTTTTATAATCTACTCTCTGAGTTTTGAGGCTCTGTAGATTGGAAGATAAAGGGCAAAATAGGTCAAGTTTTAAATTATAAATTATCAAATCTGTTATTCAAATTATTTAAAAATATAAATAAAATATATTTTTCAAAATTTAAATAGTGTAGTTTCTAAAGTGGGATATTTAATATTTTTTAAACAAATGATTTAAAACTATGATATATTTGTAATTCACAAAATTAATTTTTTATTTTCCATTTAATTGTATAATTTGCCCCTAAAATTACTATGGGGGTTTTCTAATAATTTTTCTTAGAAATTTCAAGTGCGCCCCAGTATCCCTAATTACTTTCAAAATTTTAGGTGTATAGTTTCGGAAATAAAGCGAGAAATGAAATTTTTTTATATCTTTATGTAAATATTTTGTAAACAATTAATTTTAAAAATATGAAAAATATATCTTTATGTTAATATCTTGTAAACAATTAATTTTAAAAATATGAAAAATATATATTCTTATTCCTCATAATGAGCCCCTTTCTTTTATATATTGCATGATGCGTTAAAAAAATATTTTTTATTTTCCGTTTAATTCTATAATTTGGCCCCCAATATTAATATTAGGGATTTCTTCGTATTTTTCCTGTAAACAAAAAAAATAGCTCTTTAGTTTGGGGAATAAGGGGGGGAATGGGTATTTTTTAAATATTTTTTATTATATTTTAAAATATTAATTTAAAAAAAAAACATAAAAATATATATTTGGATTGGTCATAATGAGCCCTGTGATTTGATATATTACATGATCCGTTAGAAACAATTTAATTTTTTATTTTCCATTTAATTCTATAATTTGCCCCACAAAATGAATATTAGGGGTCTCTCCTTATTTTTTTAGTAAAGTCCAGGTGAGGCGCTATACCTCTATTTTATTCAAAATTTTACAGCATATGGTTTCGGTGATAAAGGGGGGGGGGAATGGATAATTTTTTTAAATATTTTCATTAATATCTTTTAATTTATTTATTTTAAAAATACGAAAAAAATATATTTGTTTTCGTCATAATAATCATATAACATGATACGTCAGAAATAATTTTAATTTTATATTTTCCATTTAATTCTATAAATTGCCCCCCAAAAAATAAAAGTAGAGGTTTCTCTTCAATTTATGTTATGTTATTGAAAAAAATTCCTGACCACTTGGGGATATCCCGGAACTAATCCAATTTATTTTCAATTTGTCCCATGTTCCGAATAAAATTTTCCAAATTTTAATAATCCTGCGCCTCCACCACGACATAGAGTATATGAGAATAAGTAAAAATAGTTTTTCCCCATTTTCTAAGAAACGGTACAAGCTATGTTAATGAAAAAAATATGGGACCACTTCGCTATCCCCCTAAATAGGACTGTGTAAAACGGTCGAAATTCCTTGAGCCGTTGCCGAGTAATCGGCGAACAAACAAGCAAAAAAAATAGATACAGACGAATTGAGAACCTCCTTCTTTTTGAAATCGGTTAAAATTTTTTTTTTCATAATTTTAAAGTAAATTATTTAAAAGATATTAACAAAAAATATAAAAAAAATTATTCCCCCCCCTTATCCCCGAAACCTTAAGCTGTAAAATTTTGAAAAAAAATAGAGTTATAGCGCCTCACCTGGACTTTACTGGAAAATAAGGAGAATCCCCTAATATTGACTCTGGGGGACAAATTATAGAATTAAATGAAAAACAAAAAATTAAAATTGTCTCTAATGAATCTTGTAATATATCAAACCAAAGGGCTCATATGACGAATACTAATTATTTTTTTAAATATTTTTAAAATAAATTATTTAAAAGATATTAACAAAAATATTTTTAAAAAATTACCCAACCCCCCCGACACTATAAAACGTAAAAATTTGAAAAAAGAGGTATAGCCCTTCACCTCAACTTTACTGGAACAATAATCTTGTTTCTAACTGATCATGTAATATATCAAATCACAGGGCTCACTATGACGAATACAAATATATTTTTTTCATATTTTTTAAATTAATTGTTTACAAGATATTAACAAAAAAGATATAAAAAATTCTCATTCCCCACTTCATTTCCAAAACCATGTTACCTAAAATTTTGAAAATAATTAGGGGTACTAGGGCTCACTTGAAATTTATAAGAAAAATTAGTAGAAAACCCCAATATTAATTTTGCGGACAAATTATAGAATTAAATAGAAAATATAAATTTAATTTTCAAACACATCATGCAATATATCAAATAAAAGGCTCATGTGAATTACAAATATATCATAATTTTATATCATTTGTTTAAACGATATTAACAAAAATATTAAACTGACTTAATTCCCACTTTAGAAACTACACTATCTAAATTAAATACATATGTATTTCTATAAAAATCAAGCGAATCATGAAGCAGATAAAATAAAAAGTCTATGTGTGGAAAATGAAAGTATATTTTTTTTATAAATTTAAAACACTTCCTTTAACAGATATTAGGGTAAATATAAGAAAATGCACTCATTCCCTGCTTGTCTGAAACTGGAATATTAGAATCTTGAAGGTGGTACAGAAACCTTAGTATGCGAGTCCAACTCGCACTTGACAAAATTTTTTTAAGCCTGATTTTACAGAGTAAGAATGCGATACAATAAGAACAGAGCTGGACGAACTAAAATGGATATTTTTGGGTACGAAATACGTATATTCCAGGTATTAGGTATCTGTTTTTTTATTGTTTTTGCTATTATTTCGATAGGAAGACGGTTGCAGTAAATTATCGTTATGCTGTTCTGTAGCAATTCATCAGAATTAATAATGTATCTTCATTTCTAGTTTCATAGAGTAACTATTCCAATTCTTTGAATTTCGAAACATTCATTATACTCTTAGATACTGGATGCAATTTTTTTACCGAATTCCTGTTCGTTTTCATCTAGAATACTTTTGGAAAAAATCCCGCAAAAAGTTGCAAAAGTTACAAGTAATTTAGAAAAAACTGTGGGTGGTTGTTTATTGGCAATTTTTTTGGATCTGGTAATTATATTTGCATTCATTTAATAGTCTCTTCTCCGCGGAATCTTATAATAAATCATTATACAGTTTTAAGTGATATACCGTAATGGGACGCTGTTTTCAATTTTAATAAACTTGCTTTGATAACAATTTGAGATATTATTAAAAATAAAAGTACTTAAAATTTATATTCTTTGTCATATCTAGCATACAACTTAAAAAAGTGAAATGAATATTTATTATACAATTTTTAGTGATGTGGCATAATTAGATGTATTTTACAATTCTAATTATTCCTGATAAGAATTTTAGATATTATAAAAAAAAGGTATTTTACTTTTGAGCAAAATTCATTTGCCTCACAAACCTCGTAGAGAAAGTGGCATGTAATGATTACAGTATAAATTTCTGACCAGACAAATCTTTTTATCAATAATAACTTTTTCTGTAAATAATATTCATACGAACGTTTTCTGTTTGAATCCAACTAGTGAAGACACACTATATATAGAGACCAACTGAGAATCTCCATCTTGAAGTTGATTAACTAGCATTTATTTCGATTTAATTCAAATCTACTTTCAATTTATTACATGTTAAAGTGATACAGCATAATTGCATGCAGTTTTGAATTCTAAGAAACTTTGTTTGATTACAATTTAGGGTGTAGATATTTTAAACAATAAAGGTACAAAATTGATATATTTTTTTAAACCAGTATATAGTTGGATAAGTTACATATATAATTATTATACAGTTTTTAGTGCAATGACTTAATTAGATGCAGTTTTTAATTATAATTACTTTTATTTGGCTATGCCAACTTAGACTAAAGTTAGCATATCCACATCTATATCTCCGGAACGTACAGTGCATTTTATTGTTAACTAGTGGTCGCCTATTTCATGAAATTGTATAAAGTATATTTTTATAAGAAACAGAGTTGTGGAGAAATCGGAGAAGTAGACGTAAAGACCAAAATTGTTTACTCATATTGACAAATGTATTGCAATAAAAAAATAAAAATGTAATCAAATATCGGTATTCGAAATATTTTAGACAAATGAATGACCCCCCAAATTTTTGGCTGGACCGCTCCTGGCAAAATATTCGATATAAAAATTGGAAGATTGTTCTTTGCAACCTAAAAGTTTTCGTCATTTGCGGTTTCAATCAAGTTCCGGAATATTAAAGAAAAGAGACGACCAACAACCCTAGGAGAACTTCAATATTTAATACATTCTCTATTGTCCGCTGTCTTACAATTTTTTACACAACACCTTCGGGAAGGTTGTGATAATAATATAATAATCAAATAATTAAATTCACATTAAAAATAGAATATTTAATATAAAAGGTACTGCAACGCGTCCGAAAATCAATACTGATCTACTACGTAGACTATTTTACCACTAAACACTAACAACACTAGTATGCCACTTCCAAAAGTACATGCTCTAAGAATATAAAAGCATCTAACGATCGCTCCTCCATATATAATTACTCAATGTTTTGAGTTTTGACCGTCAGGCGGCGGCGGGCGGCACTGTCAGTTGTTTGGCGTTGACTATGGAAAAAATAATTAATTTTTATTATATTTTATTTAATAAATGAACCAATATCATAAATTAATATTCGCATTCTGCACTGAATGTCGTCAATAGCTACTTAATAAAACAAAAATGAAGAAAATCTGTTGAGGGACAGAGAAGAAAATGGTACCTAATCGTTTTGTCTTTGCCTATTTATATATAGATTAATTGCTATCAAATGACACTAGCGCAAATAACCAAAAAGTACCCCTTCATCCCCTACTGAATTTCGCACCCCTTAGAAAATTATTATTTAATTGTTTTTCGTTAAAATCAGTATCTATCTATATCTATACTATTATAAAATTGTAAGGTTGTCTGTTTGTTTGTTTGTCCGGGCATCACACAAGAACCACTGAACTAATTAAGCTAAATCTTTTTTTGTTGCAAAGCCTATAGTTTGACTTAAAATCTGGTAGAAATTTTATCTCACTAAATTGACAGAAATGGAAGATATAGCGAAAAAACTTCTACCATGTTGGCTAATACAATTACTAAATTGGCTCCACCGATCGCACAAAATACTGGCATCAGCTTAGCTTTTATTCAACATTCAGAATGTGCCATAGTAACATTTTTCTATTAAAAAAAATCAACTGATATAACAAGCATAATTTTACAGGGTGTTCTGCATATAGGAAACTTAGAGCGGACTAGAATTTCATGGATTTAAAAAATCTGAAAAAAGTTATATTAAGTGTCCTATAAGCAGATGCATATATACAATGTGGTTGAAATAAGGAGTGGAATTAGTTATACGGGGTGGTCCAAAAGTTATATTAAGTGGGCCACAAATAGTTGCATATACCACGTGGTTGAAAAAGGGTAGAATGTTTAGATTAGATAAAAAATCTTATAAAAAAATGTGTTTTGTAAGCAGTTAGGATCTTTGAATTATGTTCATAAAATATTATAGTTATGAAATGGGTTGAAGAAATGTTAGAAGTAGTTGTTTATACACAGTTGCTGAAATACAAGATGGAGGGGGATTATAGTTTACGGTGTGGTTAAAAACTTATTTATATATCCACAAGTAATTACATATATAGGAAATGTTATGATGTACAAGCTGTTCCATTTACCGGATGGGTGAATACAGGATGGAGCACTAGCTACTACCCCACTACTACTAGGGGGGTAAGGAGCTCAAGCCCCCCCCCAAATCATCTGAGTGGTATGCTTTTTTAGTGTTTATTGTGCTAAAATCAATCTTTAGTGACGTCAAGTCCCCCCCAAACGAGATCAAGCCCCCCCCAATGAAAATCCTGGATCAGCCCCTGGGGTGGAGTAGGATTCTAAGGATATAGGGTGGTACAAAAATGTTATATTAGCTTGCAAATAAGTATTTGTATATAAAAGGTTGTTGAAATAAGGTGGTAGACTTATAATTATACAGGGTCGGTAAAAAATTTTGTTTTATAGCAGTTGCATATATGGAGAACCGGAAATATTAGGCGCAGTAAAGTTATAGCTATACAGTGTGATTCAGACAAGGTTAGAAAAAGTTGCAAATGAAGGGTGGTTTAAATGAAGTGTGGAGAGAATATATACTTTATAATGTCGTTGAAAAAATATGAGGAAAATTGTGAAATAGCGTAGGTCATATTAAGTTCTAAGGATAGGATAGTTGAAATATAGGGTGGAGAAGTGTAATGGTTAATTATTTAAAAAATGTTATATTGCTTGACCAATAAACAGTAGCGTATACAGGGTAGTTGTAATACATACAAGGTGATTCAAAAACATGTTGAACAAAATTGTTATATAGGGTGTCCAATAAGCAGTTGCAGTACAAGGTGGTTGAAACAGCGGGTGGAGTAGAATTATAGTTACACAGGTTGGATAAGTAAAATTATATTCATATAGTATGATTAAAACAATATTAGAAAAAGCGGCATCTAAGGGGTGATTGAAATATAAGGTGGACACAAATTATACTTTCAAGGGTAGTTAAATAATTACATAGCGTAGCCAATAAGCACTTGCAAATATAAGATAGTGAGTTGACCAGAGTTATAGTTAAGTGTTTAAAAAATGTTATAATTGGTGGCCCCTAAGCAGATGCACAACAGGGTGGTTGAAACATTTTGTAGAGTAAAATTATGGTTATACAGGCTGGTTCAAAAATAAATTGTAATGTTTGACAAATTGTCAGCAGTGTATGCAGGATGGTTTTAATGTAGATGGAAGTAGATTTAGTTATACAAAGCGGTTTAAAAAAATGTTTAAGCAGTTGCAGTTTGGGTGAGTCTTTAAATAAAAGTTTGGTGTTAGGGTGCAAAACTGTGTTTTTAAATTTGTCAGGGTTCCACCGGTATTTCCATCAGGGTGGATCTAAAAAGTTAAAAAATTATTGTTATATAAGGTAGACCTTGAACAGTTGCATTCTACTATATGGAATATCTAAAATATGGGGAGAAGCAAGATTATAGTATTAGAATGTGTTTAACACAATGTTAGAAAAAGCTGCATGTAAAGGGTGATTAAAACATAGGGTAAAGAGAAATTGTACTTTAAAACGTGGTTCACAACATATCAGAAATAATTGTTATACAGCGTAGACCATAAGCAGTTGCATAGCTGAAATATAGGGTAGAGAAGAGTTATAGTCAGGTGCTCAAAAAGTTATATTGGGTGACAAATAAACAGCAGCATATACAGGATGGTTGCAATATAGGGTGAAGTAGGGTTACAGTTATTCAAGGTGATTAAAAAATATCGAATAAAATTGTAATATAGGGTCGCCCATAAGTACTGGCAGTTTAGGTGAAATATATTTGAGATTGGTGGATTTATAGTTAAGTAGGGTGGTTTAAGTTAGAAATTTTTTATTTACGATAATCCATATGATTCATAAGTTATTTCGTTTTGCGAAGCTTGAACATTCCGTACGCAGGTGAAACCGCGGGTAACGGCTAGTAATTTTATAAATTAATTACTGAAGCTCGTTAGGTGACGTCACATGCGTCATATAATGTTGTCGAAAATTTTACAATTTGTGCATTTTCACATAAAGAAACTTATTGTCATTGACAACGGGGTAATTTTATATTCTTTTGAGTGAAAATTAAAATGAGTTTCTATACAAATCATATTTAATTCGGTGCAATTGTTAATTTATTGTCAAAGTTTGGGAAGTTTTGTACGTTCTTCATCACTTATCAGGTCACCCATAAGAAAAACAATCATTTATTATATAACACAAAAAAAATAAAAATAAATTAATATAAAATTTTTTACAATAAATTAATATAAAAATTTTTACCTTAAATTTAAATAGTTTTGTCTGCAAACACATCATAGTATGCTTATCTTTATATAAAATATCATATCATAACTAAAACAATCCAATCTGTTGGGAAATTCAATAACGAGTCTTTACAGCTTTGAATGTTTGAATATATTTTCCTGTGATCAAGACAAATTTTGATGTATATGTACAGGGTGTCCCAATGAAAAGAAATCACCAGGAATATTTCCCAAATTACTCATTATTTTGAAAATCCCAAAAACACGTCAAAATATGTAAAATAGTTATTTTTAATAATATATGGGCTACCCTCTAAGTTATGATGTAAGTAGTTTCAAATCTGTATTGGTTGCGGTAATAAAGACTTGTGGCAGGTGAAGACCGGATTCGAAATTTTTGAGATTCCATCAACATTTAAGGAATTTTGGAGTTAAAATGTGATTCCTGGATATTTTTCTCTTCTCTGATTTTATTGAGAAATAATAATTAAAATAGATAATTCGATTTTAATTTTAAAGACTTTTTGCTATTTTGAATCATTTTATTATAACAGATATTCGATATGGTCTCCATTGTATAGCCTGTTTGAAGAAGAGTAATATTTCGACATGTAATTTTTGAGGTGCGCCACTGTGTATCACTTCTTATTTAACAAAAAATTTAATACCTTCTTTCATTAAGAAAGAAAAAAAATGTTATGTAGTAAATGTGTTAGTTTCTTTCCATAGGCATTTATACATTACTGAACTGTGAAGCAAATTCAACGCAACGGAATCCGTGGTTAACAAGAAACGCGAGCCAAGAAGTATCGATGAGGTTGGGTGCCAGTATTAGAACATATTATAATAAATCCGAAAAAATCTTTAAGACAAATTGCGTTAACATTAGAAGTTCCACGAAGTAGTGTTCACAGAATTTTGAAACGTAATAAGGTCCATCCCTACAAAATCAGTCCGGTCCAAGAATAAAATGAAGACGATTTTGACAAGAATATAATTCTAATTTTGTGAAAAATTGTCCGGTCCTATAAACAACAATTGCAATTTTTTATAAAATACTTCTCTGACGAAGCCTCATGTTACTTAAATTGTGGGTAAATCGTCATAACTGCCGATACTGGAGTAACATTAGTTCACACCTATTTAGAAAGACTCATACTCGCCGACCTCTAAAGTTAAATGTGTGAGCAGGAATCCCAGGTGATTATGATTTTTTCAAAGATGGTACTTTAAATGGACATAAGTATTTAGACTAACTTGCAAACGCTATAGATCCAAGAATAACTGAAATTTTGGAGGCAGATGATCGTCTAGCAGAAGACCACGAGCTTGTGCCCCACCACATTCTGGCTTGCCAGTTAGAGAGTTTCTGGATTATCGATTTACTGATAGATGTATTGGAAGACGAGGTGCCCTCGAGTGGCCAGCAAGGTCACCAGATATGAACCCCTTGAGACATATTATCCAAAAAGAATGTGGCCGACTTAATCCAGAGTTTTTTCCAATGTACGCATTGCATTTGAGGCACGATTATACCACTGCCCTGCAGTGGATGAAATATTTGCAACATCCGTTATAATAAAATGATTTAAAATCTATTGTCAGATTCATTTTCCTTGTCGTAATATAAAAAATTCTTTAAAATTATTATCTATTTTAATTATTATTCGTCAATAATATCAGATATTCACAGCGTTTAATTCCTTTTTAAACAGGCTTTAAAATGAGGTGTCACTTATGGTAATGTTCCATTTAAAAATTTTTGAGTAGCTAACGCTGACTTGATGAGGGTGCAATTTAATTAACGGTTAGTATGGCCAAATATGTTAATCGTAAATCTTTTGACGTGTTTTTGCGATTTTCAAAATAATGAGTATTTTAGGAAATTTTCCAGGTAGCTCATTTTCGTGGGGACACCCTGTATATATCATCATTTCTCTTGATCACTGGAAAATATATTCAAACATTCAAAGCTGTAAGACTCGTGGAATTTCCCAATACTTCAGATCATTTTTGTTAAGTGATGATATGATATTTTATATATAAAGATAAACATATTATGATGTGCTTTTAGACAAAACTATTTAAATTTAAGGTAAATATTTTTATATTAATTTATTTTGTGTTATGTAATAAATGCTTCTTGTTCTTATAGGTAACTTGATAAGGGATGAAGAACGTATAAAACTCCCCAAATTTTGACAATAAATTAACAATTTTACCCAATTAAACCAGGTTTGTATTATTTTTCCCTTCGACGTCTACCGATCTTGGAATTTTAGTTTAGTTGCCATCTTTTTTAGTATTATTATCTACAACATCAAGGTCAAAACATATTTAAAAAAGTCAGTAGAATTTCACTCCAATATATAGGAAACCGGCTAAGAAACTCATTTTCATTTTCACTCAGAAAAATATAAAATGACCCTGTTGTCAAAGAATAATAAAACTAAATGTAAATTTAAAATTTTAATGTTTGACAACATTATATGCCGCATGTAGCGTCACCTAACAAGCTTCAGTAATTAATTTGCAACAGTATACCTACTGATTTTAATGAAAAATATTGAAATATTTTTCTTAATTTACCAAGGGGTGAGAAATTCACTAGGAGGTAAAATGGTAGTTTTTGGGTATTTACTCTGGTGCCATTTGAAAGCAATTAATTAACAATAAAATACGCCCCCAAAAGCATCCCGATAGCACTGTTCGTTAAAGTCTACTTTAGTCTACAGTTGGCATAGCCACAGTTTCTCGGAAGGAGTTGGACGAATGAAATCGTAATGAGGGGAGAACTTCAGCAATTAAAAGTCTATTGATTTTAACAACACAAAATATTGAAATAAATATTTTTCTTACTTGTCAGGGGGTGACAAATTCAGTAGAGGATGAAGGGGTACTTTTTGGTTATTTGCTCTAGTGCCATTCGATAGGAATAAAATACGCCCCCAAGGTCACCCCGGTAGCGCTATTTGTTCCGGAGATATAGGTATGGCTATGCTAATTTTAGTCTAAAGTTGGTATACACACAGTTTCTCGGAAGGGGTTGGACGAATGAAATCGTAATGAGGGTATAACTTCAGCAACTAATTTTTGTTATTTGTCAGGGGGTGCAAAATTCAGTAGGGGATGAAGGGGTAGTTTTTGGGTATTCGCCCTGGTGCCATTCAATAGCAATTAATTAGCAATTAAATACGCCCCCCGATCACCCCCTTCGTTCCGAAGATATAGGTATGGCTATGCTAACTTTAGTCTAAAGTTGGCATACCCACAGTTTCTCGGAAGGGGTTGGACGAATGAAATCGAAACGAGGGCAGAACTTCAGCAATTAATTAGCAATTAACCGTCTCCTAATTTTAAGAACAAAAAACAATGAAATAAATATTTTTGTTAATTGTCAGGGGGTGCGAAATTCAGTTGGGAATGAAGGGGTACTTTTTGGTTATTTGCTCTAGTGCCACTTGATAGCAATTAATTAGCAATAAAATACGCCCCCAAGATCACCCCGGTAGCGCTGTTCGTTCCAGAGATATAGGTATGGCTAAGCTAACTTTAAACTAAAGTTAGAATAGCTGTTTCTCGGGAGGGGTGGGGGCAATAAATTTAAGTTTTGCGTAATAAATTAGTAATAAATTCTGGTGTAGTTCCCACTTGGGCGTTATGAAATGGCTATGCTAGCTTAACGCACATAACATTTTCATATTTTAAGACCAGCTCCTCCACCAGAGCTTACCACATAAGAAAGACTGAAAAAGTTTTTCCCGATTTTCCAAAAAAATGTATTGAAAAAAATATGAGAACATTTCGGGATCCCCCGGAGGTAATCCAATGTCTTTTCAATTTATTATACCACAAGTTCCGAACAGAAACATTTCCATATTTTAATACCAGCACCTCCTCCAAAGCTTACTATATAAGAAAGTCGATAAAAAGTTTTTCCGATTTTCTAAAAAACGGTAAAGGCTATGTTATTGAAAAAAATGTTGGGACTACTTCGGGATCCCCGGGAACAGGATCCAGTATAAACGGTCGAAATTCCTTGAGCCGTTTTCGAGTAATCGCTGAACACACATACAGACGAACTAAGAACCTCCTTCTTTTTGAAGTCGGTTAAAAACTCCGGATAGTTCTTAAAAAAAATCCTGAGATTTGTTCAGTATTCAGTCTATTATCAGATAATCATAGAAAAGATCCCCTAGGAAAAATTTCAAAAAGATAAAAAACATCAAAAAAGGAAAAACTCTCAAATAAACTATAAAATTTGTTTTTCCAATTTTCCAGTTATTTCGTTTGTCATATTTAAAACGAAAAATATATTTTTTAAGTTTTATGTTCTTATAAACAAGCACATTGTTTATGAGAAATCATTGATGGAAATAATGTTAATTTTTGAATCTCTATAAAAAAATTGGTGATCAATTTTTATTTATTTTTTTCTATAGCTATCTGAGAATAGATTGAAAAAAAACAACAATATCTCAGGTTTTTAGTTTAAAAATTATCAGGTATTAAAAGCAACATTTTTAAAAACAAATTTTTAGCATGGAGAAATAATTTTTTTCTCAGATTACTAATTTGTATTAATTATTTCAGTCACTATATTCTCCATTGAAAATAATTAGGAATATATACACAATGGTTTAACAAGTTTGATATACCTACTAAGAGGGTCATCCCCGAATTATAAACGATTTTGAATGAAAATCCTAAATTTTACCTCTATCAAACCAAGGCTGCCAAAATGTAGGCTTCTTATTGAAGTTGATATTTACTTTATGTTTCAAGTTTTGATGAGCCTTCATGGTGAATGAAACTCTAAGAATATCATATAATAATTCAGAATTCATACTTTTGGGAAACTAGAAGCACTAAAGCTATAAACAAATTAAAATAGTTCAACAATATCACTTAACACATTTTCGGTGTTTACGTTCACGCACGGAAGTCTTAAAGAAAGAACGGCGTCTTAAGAAATAGTAAACGCTGAGATTCATTCATAAGATTGTATTCAGGTAGACGGAACAGGTACATGTATTTATTTTTTAGCTGAATCAGGATATCGCTAAGTAGTTGTTGCGTAAAGGCCATTATAGGTTGCTGCATGGTTTTTGACCGGTTCCATGTTCTTTTTTATTCTATTAAAGGTGTACCAGCGTGGAAGCAGTGGCGTGGTAGCTAAATAAAATATCTATAACTTGCTAAATAAGAAAAGCAGTAAATTCAAACTTCAACACGTTTGGTTTTAAAGACAGAGTCAATGGTAAGATAGCTGATAGAAATATAGTTAAACAATTAGATCGTTATGTACTCTTTATTCTAACACAAATTTTATTTTATGTAAAATAAGGTTGTTTCAAGGACTAAATTCTAGATAAACGAGAATTTTTACAATGAGCAAATAACGTTTATCATTGGTGGAGTAAAAAAAACGAAATTGATGAAAAATCACCTCTTAAATTTAAAATTAAGGATCACATTTTGAGATTAATTTTTGTTGTTAATTTGGGAAGGGTTTCCGAAGAAAACTGACTTCGAGAATTTTCTTAGATTAGAGTGTTACACGTTACGATTAAAATATATTTATAAATATTAAAATTTCTAACGATATTATTTCTGGAAATGTTTTTGCCTTATCGTAAGTAAATGCATATAAAATGTAAAGGTTTGATAATTATGTAATTAATTAGATTCCGGTAATGTTATAATTATATATATATATATATATATATATATATATATATATATATATATATATGTTTGAAAATGCTTTTCAAGTAGAATTTTTCTATAGGTATGGATAATAATTAATTTGGTAAAATGAAAGTCATAAGCATTGAAAAAATAATATTTAAAAATTCTTATGTAAAATCCTTTTCAAACACCCAAATTGCAATTTAAATCAATAAATATACAGCCATTGAACGAAGTCAGAATAGACTTTGAAACGTTTGGTTTTCCATCAATATACGTCGTTTTATTTCGATTGTGGTGTTATTGCCCAAAAAAATATATAAATAAGGTTAATATAAGATCATAAAATAAAAGCCAGAAGTGTTGGGTGTGGCTTTCATAACTAAAATAATTAATATATGTAAAAAATGAATTTAAAAAATACCTGTATTTTGTAAAATATATTCATGTTATTTTTCATGTGCTCTGAACAAAAATGAATTCTAGTACGCTTATAAAAATAATTAAAAGTTGGGCGTGGCCTTCAGAATTTGTCATCATTTTGTTTTTATCGCATTTAGCCTGTGACTGGAAAACTTACTTTAAGCACTTGCAAATATAAATACCTGAACAATTATATATATATATATATATATATATATATATATATATATATATATATATATATATATATACATAACTTTGCAATTTGCATAATGGTACTTAGGTCTTAAGGTTAGCCTATTTTAAAAGTTCTCAGAAATAAGTATAATTGTGAATATTTTTATATACTTACAGATACTTTAGGGACACATTTATATAATAGGGTTGTCCTTATTAATTTACCAGTATCGTTATTAGTTAGCCGAAATAGTACCTAAGTTTTGTTTTACTGTACTTTATGCAAACGACCATTGTATTAAGTGTGAACAGTGAAAGTTTGTATGTATATTTAAAAATTATATTGAGGGTGTATATCGGTAAGTAAACTTTTTTCTTAGTTGTCTATATGATTCTAGTTTTTATATGAACTGATCAATTTAATTTATTTTTCTCACACGTGAGAATAAAAGTCTGTACCTATATTTTTAAAGTACTATGCTTTAGTTGCTTAGATTCATTGGAAATTGTAACAAAATATAAATTTAGGACTGAAATGTTTGACACATATTATATATAGGTATATTGCAGAATTGATAAATATTTGTTTAACACGGCTGTAAGAAATTGTACGGAACAAATATATTAGTTTTGATTAGCCGCAATTATCTACGATTAAATTAGTTTTGTATTATTCTCAAAAAATGATTATTTTTGGAACATTTTTAAAAAAATTATCCACTCATTCTGAACAACTTGCGCACTTATTGATCTTATCCATTTCCTGACAATTTGCATAAAATTAATGCTAGACTAATTTTTACATAAACCAGTTAAATTACATGTATTATCGTTTCCTATATTTGGCATTTTGACAAGAAAGGGCAATTGTACACTGTTGTTTTTAACTGTGATATTAAACTGAGCTTCCTTCTACATACATATGAACTTAAATTTCCAGAATAAAACGTCCACATTTGTACTGGAAATAATTCTCGTAGCCTTACTCGAGTATTCGAGTAACTAGAAGCGAAAGCATAAGGCTACGAGAATTATGCGAACCGACCTGAAGAGGGCAGATGTGACTCTGCCGAAACATCGTCAGTTTACCATCGATCCCAGCAGGGATCAGTTATCAATTACGCGGATGAATTCCCGGAAACTACCTAACATATATATATATATATATATATATATATATATATATATGTTAGGCGTAAATATCATGCACGTGTATGATACAAAGTATCATATTTGGCTGACCAGTTTCCTGCTTCATTATGTAAACGTGGGAACGCATCGACTTGACCGTTCTTTTGATTAGTCAGCTTTCTTAATGTTATAAATCAGAGCGACGCGGTCCCACGGTCGACATTTATCTTTAGTATACTTGTACCAATTAGTTAGTTCATTTTAATTTTCAAATTAATGTTTTATTTAAATTTTTAATTTTTGTATTTCAATAAATAATTTTTTAAAAACTCAAAAGTGATTTACAAGATATAAAATTGGCGCAGTCAGTAGGATTGTCCAACACAGCTAGAACACGTGTACACTCACTAGTTTTGTCGATTTCCAAATCCTTGTGGACAAGAACTTCCAGACCGAGACAACAACTGTAGCAGCGAGAACCCGGAACACGCAACCTTACAGCTAACCAGTCCTCAGCTTCTCCAGGACAGTCTCATGCCAGGAGTATTAATGTATGTACTATTACAATCATCACATTATTGATTTTTATTATTTTATTGATTTATTCGATACGAGTTTTATGTATCTTGAACATACAGTTCTATCATTTAATATTCACCCACATTCATCTCTATTATTTTAAAACAATTCTTGAAACACATACTTAAACACATAGAGGCCTTCTGTGCTTTTGTGTTCGATATTATTTTAATTGTTTCTAATACCGCAAATATACCTTTGCATTGCATTTACCTTTTACCTTCATTTTACTACATTTATATTGACCTGTTTATTAATTGCTGTAACAAATTTACCTACAAACATACCCATACACTGATTTTTTCCTTTTAATATTCAATTTGATATATTTGTTTATATAAACTAGTTCACAATATTTCTAAATATGATTGAAACACGCCAAGGTACGGTAGAACCTTACAAACTTGCGGAAATTTTCGCTATCATCCCTGAATACGACAGCAATCCAATTTTCTTAAATACTGTCATCAGCTCCTGTTCGACAGCACAAAATATGGCTGTCGCAAATCAAATAACTCTTTTAGTTTTGCACATTAAAAACAAGCTAAGAGGCTGTGCAGCCGAGCTTGTTAATTCAAGAAATGCGTCGACTTGGGATGAAATAAAAACACTTAGAAAACCATTTCGGTGACTCACGCGACTTGTCCGCTTTAATCCAGGATTTACATAGAATGCGACAACTACCAACTGAATCCCCACTAACTTTCTCAGCGAGACTACAAAGCCACGAGGCAAAAATGCACGCGGCTGTTAACAAACAGAATCGAACAACCATCCCGATATAATTACCGCGGTTTCCCGAATAAAACTCCTACTTTGTCACTTGGAAAATCAAAAATTCTCAAATGTACGGAACCCTCCACAACATCAACCACAAAGACGACCTAACCTAACCTCCTCAAACTTTTGTAAAACAGTGTTCGTTTTGCAAACGCAACGGACATTTTTATAACGAATGTTTAACACGACAACGACAACAACAACCAAACCAACAACCACACCAAAACTTTAACAATAACAACCCGCAACAATTTAGACCGAATCCTCCTTATCAATCGGCTAATCAAACTAGGCCCAATATTGATCCCAATAGGGAAACCGACCTTCTGCCAGTGGGCAATATCAAAGTTCTAATCAATCTCGACCAACTCCCAATTTTTACAGAAACCAACAACAACGAACCCACCACTTCAACCAAGATGAGTTTTACAACCCTTTGAACAATTTCACAAACGATGACCCTTATACAAATTCATTCTACCAAGACGATTGTTCTTATTCAGACCCCCAAAATACAGATTTCGAATACTCTCAAAATGACTATCCTGAAACTTTTGAAAGCAATTACCCTGAATTCCCTTCTGAATTACCCGAAGATCGACGACAAAATTTTCAAGAGGTACTTACAGTGGACAAACCACCCGGTACACAAATCTGCAATCTTCAAACCCAGTTCGAAACAATGAGTTTACTCGACGACTTCAACCCCAACCTGAATTTTCCGGAACAAGCTTTCCTATAAGCCCCTCACTTTCGGTAAATTCTAAGAACCTTTTCTATATCAACGACGCCACTAATACGTATAAACTGTTAATAGACACAGGTGCCGGTTTATCAATTTTTAAACCAAACACTTGTAAAAAATTTCGACACCGATACCTAGAAAACGTTGTGATACAAGGTATCACTAATCAAAAAATCCTGATTAACGAATCGACCTTAGTCCCATTTAATCTTAACGATCCCCACAAAGTTTACATCTGTAACATAGACATCGAATTCGATTGTCTACAAGGTTCTGACTTTTTACAATTGTGTGATTGACTTTAACAAAAAACTTCTTATAACCAACTTCAAAACTATTCCGCTTATGAAAGTAACAGACGAAACAATATCTTCAAACAGGCAATTTCCAACAATTAACCCAACAATTTCAAACTCGATTACTATTGAACCGCGAACAGAACGGATTTGAAAACTCAAATGTGACTTACGTAACGCGGAAGCTATACTAACCACTACCGTGCTAGAAAATGTGAGACTTCCGAATGCTTTAGTCCAAGTTAACGACAAAGGCGAATTTTTGACATCCATCTTAAACGCTAACGCCTGTCCAAAAACTGTAAATTTCGACACTATCAAATTAGAACCCATTCAAAATTACTCTGTAAATCACTGTGAAGAAATTTTGTTTGCAACTAATCCTAACTTCGACAGACAAACGGAGATTAACAATCAACTCCGACTCGAACACCTTAACGAGGAAGAGGCCGAACTAATACAACAACTTTGTCTTGACTTTTCCGACATTTTCTACTTAGAAGGTGACCATCTTTGTTTCACGAATGAAATTAAACATTCCATCGACACAAACAACGCCAAACCCATATACACTAAATCGTACCGCTATCCCCAAATTCACAAAGAGGAAGTCCGTAACCAAGTTTCGAAAATGTTAGAACAGGGCATCATTCGTCCCTCAAACTCTCCCTGGTCTTCCCCTGTATGGGTTGTCCCGAAAAAACTCGACGCCTCCGGGAAACAGAAATGGCGCGTAGTCGTGGACTATAGAAAACTTAACGAACTGACAATAAACGACAAATATCCGTTACCCAACATATCCGATCTGTTAGACCAACTTGGCAAATGCCAGTATTTTACCACCCTAGATCTAGCTTCTGGTTTCCACCAGATTGAAATTGAATCCAAGGACATTAAAAAAACCGCTTTCACTGTAGAGAACGGTCATTTTGAATTTGTTGCGGGTTGAAAAATGCCCCTTCAACATTCCAAAGGGTGATGGACAATATTCTGATAGGAATCCAGAACGAAAGATGTTTGGTGTACATGGACGATATAATCGTCTATTCGCCCACCATTCACGAACACTTAGCAAGACTAACTGACGTTTTTAAAAGACTTAGAAAGGCAAACCTCAAAATACAGCCTGACAAATACGAGTTTCTCCGCAAGGAGGTCGCTTATTTGGGACACTTAATAACTAAAGACGGTGTAAAACCCAACCCGTCGAAAGTCGACTGTATCTTAAACTTTCCTCAACCGCAGAACCCCAAAGATATTAATTCTTTTTTGGGACTTGCTGGTTATTATCGGAGGCTTATTCCAAATTTCGCGAGAATATCGAAACCCCTAACGAAACTTTTACAAAAGGATGAATGCGTCAGGTCCTTTAACGAACTCAAACGTGCTTTTACTTCGACACCAATACTGATCTATCCGAACTTCGAGGAACCATTCATACTAACCACTGACGCCAGTGCCTTTGCAATCGGCGCTGTACTATCCCGAGGGCCAATAGGTAAAGATTTACCCATTGGATATGCTTCCAGGACGCTTTGGCAAGCCGAGACAAGGTATTCGACTATTGAGAGAGAACTGTTGGCTATTGTTTGGGTAGTGAAGCACTGGAGACCGATAATCTATGGCCGAAAGTTCCAATCACCGCCCGTTGACGTGGCTGTTCTCGATAAAAGACCCCGGAAGTCGATTAGCCCGATGGAGACTTAAACTCGAAGAATATGACTACGAGATCATTTACAAACCGGGTAAAATTAACAAAAATGCCGACGCCTTATCACGCATTAAAATCAAGCACCTTGATGAGTGCGTATTATTCCAGGCTAAAACTAAACTAACACCCCACAAAATCTTACCCCTAAATGACGAAGACGATGACAATACCTCCGAACCTGAACAAAACGAAATAACTACCGTAACGATATCACAGGAATTAAAAATTTTTGTTGAACGTTACAAAACTGTTTCCTTAATTGACTATAGTAAAATCGAATTTTCTAGTTGCCAACTTCTAGACAAGGTAAATAAAAATATTCTAATTTTTCCCCAATCATCCAACCTTCAGGAATTCCATCACGACATATTCGAAGACATTTTCGAAGAAGTCGCTGATTTTGAAACATTTAAAATCAACGTATTCGCTAGCAAAACTGTTAGCAGGAGACAATACTTCATAGTCCCGCTTCCAAACGATCCCGAAATCGTAAATCAAGTCCTTTTCGCATCTATTTTCAAAAATCAAGATGTTCTCTCCCCCTCGAAAACATATTGTGTAGAAAACAACCTTGATCTTCCAATTCTGGAAATGCTTTCCTTTATTTTCTCTGAAAAGGACATTAAGTGGAAAATTTGCCAAAACATCACAAAAACTCCTAAAAAAGACGAAATACCACTAATACTCGAGCAATATCATAACGGAAAAAACAACTTGCATCGCGGCATCAACGAAACCATACGCCGTGTCAAAGAGAGGTTCAACTGGCCGGGATTTACTAAAGACTTTGAGAACTTCATAAAGAACTGCGTAATCTGCCAACAAACCAAAGCTTGTCGAAAAAACTTAGATAATCCCCTCGTCATATCTGAGACACCTAAAACACCCTTTGAAAGAATTAACATCGACATCTTAGAAATTCCTAATAGAAATCACATTTTGACGATAAGAGACGAACTGACTAAATTCTCACAAGCCTATGCTTTGGCAGATAAATCCGCCAAACCTGTCGTTAGTACTATTATGTTGTACTTTCAACTTTTCGGTACACCATTACGTATCCACTGCGACTATGGCAGAGAATTTAACAATGCCATACTAAAAGATCTATGCAAACTTTATGACATCAAACTTACCTACTCTAGCGTGGGACACCCGCAAACAAACGGCTCCGTGGAACGATTTCATTCTACTCTACTAGAAATGATTCGCATTCACAAAGCTGAAAATCCCGACGAACACCCCTTAAACGTACTTCCGTATGCTATTATTGCCTATAACAATTCAACTAATAAGACCCCGTTCGAACTCGTTTTCGGACATACCTCCAGCAGACCCCCAGAGACTCTTTATAATCAAAAAGAACTAATTAGCAAATATGCACGAGACCTAAATAACCGAATTTATTACTATTACAAAATTGCACGTGAAAAGACTAACTTACAGAAACAAAAAGCGAAAGAAAGATTTGACCAACACGTTTCGAAAAACCCTCCTGATTACAAAATCGGTGACAAGGTATACGTTAAAGAATCACAAATAAAAGACAAACTCCAGAACAAATTTAATGGCCCATTCCAAATTATTGAGATCCACAATAACTCTACTACACTTCTAAACCTAAGAACTAACCAACGAACGAAAGTGAACTTTGACAGAATGAAACCGTATTCTGAAATCTAACTTTCTTTTGAGGTTTCTTATGCTGCTCGGATCAGCAGTTTCACAGTACGACGTCAAACCGATTAACAACACTCTCTATTATTTCACCGCAACATGACAACCCTTAATCAACTATTTGAAAATACTAACAGAATCCTCAATACTTTAGAACGAACTGTCGATCCTATGTCTGGCTTCAAATTTCACGATACAGGTGCATTTCGTGTGGACGTCCAAACACACATTAGCCTTTTAACACAAATCTCCGACTCCACCAAAACAAAATTTTCAGAAGTATTTCTAGTCACTAAAAGACCCAAACGCGGATTAATAGACGGTGCTGGAACTATCTTTAAAGCAATAACCGGTAACCTAGACGCATCCGATGACGAATTCTATACTAGCAGCATAAACAGACTTAAACAAGGACAACTACAAGTCGAAAATCTTTTGAAGAATCAAATGAGCGTTACAACCACTACTATTAAAAACTTTAATGAAACTATTCAAAAACTTCAAATAGACGAGAAAATCTTTAACGAAGACATTAACGAAATCAACCTCACGATACATGAACTAAATGACCGTATAGCCACTATTCAAGCCAAAGAATCATTTCTTGAAATTTGTGAAAAACTAATGGCTAGTTATTTGTTTCTTGAAGATAACCTTAACGATATTTTAAATTCAATAACTTTTGCTCGTTTGAAAATTATTCACTCATCTATTATTACACCGGATCATTTGATTGCCGCATTACAGGAGATTTCTCAAAACCTTGTTAAAAATAATTTACCGTTACCAGTCAGATTTTCAAGTGTTGCACAGTATTTAGAAGTAATTGAACTACAGGCTTTTCAAACTCACTCAGATCTAGTATTCATTTTAAAAATCCCTCTAGTAGATCAACAGTTTTATACAGCTTACCATTTATACCATATTCCGATTTTAGATGATAGAACTGGTTTTCATCACATCCTTTCTTTTACTAAAAAATATGTAGCGCGAAATGATGATTCTCTTATGTACATACCAATCAAGGACTTGAGTGCGTGCAAACAGCTGACTCCACTCCGAAAACTGTGCTCCGATTTATACGCGTATCCCATAGACTCAAATGCACCCTGTAATTCGTAAAGGGGATCACGGACAGTATTGCAAGAATTCTACGGAGACACAATATCGATACTATTTTCAATACAGACAGAAAAATAAGCACGGTTTTGAGGACTCCGAAGACGAGGATCCCTTTAGAACAACAGGGAGTGTACGAGATTACATGTGCAGACTGTCATAAAACCTATGTGGGGCAAACTAATAGAAGAATTCAAGCTAGACGTGATGAACACCAGAACGCTGTAAGAAAGCAAGAAAAAACAACATCCATTGAGGAACACGCCACCACGATGTCACACCGAATAGATTTTGAGAACACCAGAGTACTGGCAAATATAGAACATCCGAAATCAAGACTCGTAAGAGAGGCAATTGAAATAGCGAAGAGACCTCACAGTCTAAACGCACGCAATAAAATTCAGAACTTATCGAATTGTTGGAAAATCCTATTAAACACCGTACCGGCCCGTACCCGTCCAATAACAACTCAACCGGAAATAACAAATCAACAGGATGGAGCCGTGCCCACTGAGCGCCAATGGCCAATCACACGCAGCCGTTCACGGAGTCAACCGATAGGCGCCGAGCCGCGACTATATAACAGCGCGCTCGCTTCAGATAATCTTAGTATTCGAGTAACTAGAAGCGAAAAGCAGAAGGCTACGAGAATTATGCGAACCGACCTGAAGAGGGCAGATGTGACTCTGCCGAAACGTCGTCATTTTACCATCGATCCCGGCAGGGATCAGTTATCAACTACGCGGATGAATTCCTGGAAACCACCTAAAACATTTAGTGCCCGCGAAAACTTAAAAAACAAATATATATATATATATATATATATATATATATATATATATGTTCTGTTCTTAGTCGTACGGTCTTTAAGTATGGAAAATAATATAAAAATGAAAAACTCAGAAAGTTTATCGTCGTAAACTAACCACGACATATTGAATTCCTATAACTTATTTTCAATTTATTAAACTGATTTCTATTTGAAGGCCATGTCCGACACTTCTGTTTTTTGAAAATGGCGTAAAAACCAAAATGGCGGATTTTTCTATTTTGTTTTTATAATTTTATACCTAAATTAATAATTTTAAATATGAAAGCCACACCCGAAACTTATGGCTTTTGTTATATGATCTTACAATAACATCCTTTAGTCGTATGCCAAATGCCATGCAAAACAAAAGGGTGGCAATTTTCATTTCTTTTTTTGCATGTTTGGGACTTCTGGCTTCGGTTCGGCCACGACCAACATTTATGGCAATTACACTTCACGTTCAACTCATTATAAAGATCATATAATTCAAAAGCCAGAAGAAACAAAATGACGAAAAAGACGTTGAAATTTTCCGCAAAATTTTCCGGTCCTTAACCTTACTTAGCCACTAACAAAACTTATGGCAATTTTTTATGGACTACTCGGCGAAAAAAAGCACCTTCGGCCTCAACTTCAGCTTCGGCCAAAAATAAGTCGAAGCTTTGCCGATGCCGAAGGTTTCTATCAGCCTCTGAAAACGGAGGAACTTTAATGAGTGAACGCGGGTTGTGTAACTTGCGTGTCGAAAAAAGTGGTAACGATATCCCAATATTTATATAAAACTTATAGAGAACTTAGCACTGTTATAATTTCACAAGTATGTATTTGACTGGGTAATCTTAAAGAACGAATATCGCATGACACACAAGATTGTCTCATCGCCACAATTCCGAAGTAAAGCAGGTCTGACAACTACTTGTATTAAAGGCTTAACAAGTCGGCCTCGTTCCCTTTCCCTCAATCCTGAAGGAAAGTGTGTCCGGCGAACTATTTGTGTAAAGTTCTGACAAGACACACTCGAGCCCCGGCCCTCTCCTTCCCTAGTGATTAACGGGCACCGCCTTGTCGCCAGAAACGAGGTCTGCAATCGACTGCCGTGATTCCGAAAGTTTTATGGGTAGCCACCGGGAAGTATTTTTGACTACCCGAAGGTTTTATCAGCCTCTGAAAACGGACGAACTTTAATGAACGAACGGGGTTGCGTAACTTGGTGGTAACGATATCCTAATATTTATATAACTTATCAGAGTAGAGACCTTTTGCACTGTTATAATTTCACAAGTATGTATTTGACTGGTTTATCTTAAAGAGTAGTTTTAACAAATTTCTTAACTAAGACATGTTTAAAATTCTAAATTTTTAAATCAGCTGCATTATAAAAAAATTAGTATCTTGAGTAAGTTTAAAGTTTTTCAATTGCCCATAGCTGTTGTATAAAACATTCAATTGTGGGAAGCGCAACTGATGAAGGTTCCCTGACCAGAAACAATATATATTATATAATATACAGGGTGTAAATAGTTTGACTGCATATATTTTAGGTGCAGATAGTACCCACTAAACAAAACAAAAAACTCTTATAACACTATGGTCTAAAGGCCTTAATAAGCAAGACAATTTGAAATACATGTTAAGTAAATTATTGTCAATGTGGCAACGTCGCGCTAAAAATGAGATTTGCTTGTAGCGTGAATAATAAAGGAATGAGTCACCACAAAAAATGAACACCTGTTATTTTTTGTATTAAATAATTTCATAGTTTCGACTGCCGGTAGATTTATTTAGGTACATAAAATTTTTAGAAATATTATTTTCAAAAATGTACCCTTTTAATATCTATGTATTGAAATGAATATTTATATTTGGCGATTTATTTTATGCATCAAGTTGAAGAAGGGAGGATACAAAGTTGTTTACATTATGATACAAAAATAATGCGATACAAACTATATTAAACAAAACATTTCTTATATGTAGTTCTTTTATGTGTTAAATTCTTCGAGAAATAATTGTTACTAAGAAATTAATATTACTTATCTTAGACAAATAAAAACCTTTGACCTGCAGGATGTCATTATGATTTGTTATTACATTTTCTTTCCCCACAAATTAATAGCATGTCAGGTCTTTACCTTATTGTATGATTGTCACTGTTTGTCACAAAATAATACACTCGAACTCACAATTCACAACAGATTTTATTTATTTTTCCAATTTATATTTTAAAATGAAAATCAAATAACTTACGCTATGTCGAATGTCACGCAAAAATCACTTTCACTTTCTTAAAAGAACCGGGCAGCAAAAAAGCATTCATGGCAGCGGCCAGCTGTAGTACAGAGTATATGCTATGTTGCCACATCTGATTGGAGAAACGTAGGGTAAGTTATAACAGAATATTTAGAGTTTAAATAATAATTTTCTTTGTTAATACAGTTATTAAAGGTGTATACGCTATTGAGTATTTATATATTTAGCTTTACAATCATTTTGAAGCCGGAAATAATCTATTATTCACTGTAATAAAGGCTACAGAACTTCTAACTTTTTCATTTTTTTTGGCAAAACTATAGTTTATTTCTGAAAATGTTTTGACCTGAAGTATTGATCCTCAAAATCTTTGCACTCAAACCGTTTACACGCTGTAAATTGTCTTGCGTACAAAGGAATGACACCTCGAAGAGGTTATTCAATATCTCTGACAGGTGAAGTAACCTGAAAATTTTATCGTGACATTCTGTAATAGGAGTTAAGGGAGAACAGCAATTACACGGAACGGCTCCAGATTCAGAGCCTCTGTGTGCTAATTCTCTCGACAATCCTAGACGTCGGTCTTACATCTCGCATCTTCAAATTTAACAATAACTAAGTAATAATAATCAATAGGATCGTTCATCTCATTTTGTAGGTTTTAAAAATGAGTTTGAAACTGACATATAACATTTTTAATTCTGTTAATGAAAGAAAACTAGTCAAATACATGTGAAGTTTTTTTGTAACGGAAAATAATTTCCTGATGGTATATCTAAATTATATTGCTCAGTTATTTTTAACCGACTTCCAAAAAGGAGTAGGTTATCAATTTGTCGCGTTTTTTTTTTCGCTTTTTTTGTATGTATGTTACCTGATTTTTTCTCCTGTGGTGCACCGTTTTGAATGAATATGGTCTTGTTTAATAGAGTATGAAACTTCAAATTTTGTAAAAGAATTCTATTGGTAAAGTGATAAAATTTGTGAATGGAACTCGACCAATTTCCCTAATATTTTAGTCGATTTTTCGATAACTCCTTATGGATGTTTATAGTTTTTTAACGTTTAATCTATTAAGGAAGATCCTTAGGTGATCTCATATACTTTTCTACGACGTGCAACTTGCATTTTTGCAGAAAATCGCCAAAAATTACAAAATTCTTATCAAAAATTTCCTCGGAATGACATAACGGACATGTCCTCATAAATATTTTAATTCCAACGTAATAGTGCGGTAATTTTAGGCACTGGAAGTTTTAATTGCGAATTTGAAAATTTTCTATGTAGATCTCAAGCATATAGGTAGTAAAGCATAGTATTTTCGGCTCCTTAAATCAATGAGTACCAAGCTCGTTTTGTTTGTATACCAGGCAACTACCTATTTAAATGCAAATTTTTCCATTTTGCGAAGACGGTGGTTTTGGTTGTCACATTCTCCCGGCCTAATAGAAAATTCAGTGACAACACATGTCAAACTTTAAACTGCTATTTGGTGCGTTTATAGACAGGGTGTTTAATTATAGCAAACAAAATTACAAAGTAAAGTGATAGAACGAGTTGCATTTATATGAAGATTGAAATATAGGACGGACTAGAATGATAGTGGTCCGTAGGCAGCTGTATATACAGGATGGTTGGAATATAGGGTGGACTGGGCGTTTGGTGGTATAAAAATGTTGAAAAAAATGTGAAATTACAATTATATAAGGTGATTAAAAAACTGTTATATTATGTGGACATAAGCAAATCATATACAGGATGGTTGAAATATATGCTGGAGTTGAATTATATTTATACAGTGTGATTAAAAATTATTTCTTTTATAGCCCATAAGAAGTTGCATAAAGTGTGGAGAGGAATTAATGTTACACAGGGCGATAATATAAAATGTTAAAAATGAAATAATTTTTGGGGTAGCCCACAAGGTATTATATACTATGGTTGAAATATAGGAAGGATTTGACTCCGTAAATATGGGATGGATTCTACTACGTCCTATAGTTTACAAAAGGCAGCTGACAAATTTATGCTTGTCCGTGGGCAGTCGTATGTACAGGATGGTTGGTAAATAGGTTGGGTTATCTATAGTTATACAGGGTTGTCAAAAAAGTGGAAAGAGGTAACATGGCGTAGTCCATAATGCATAAATATATTTTGGGCATATTAAGTCAACGCGTACTAGTACATTTTACATTAAGGTTATACATACAAGATAAAAAATAAAGAATGAATACTACCTGAGTTCAAAAAAACTAAAATGTTGAAAATTAAACATTAAAAAAAAACCGACTTCTACCTATAACTAAAAAGCTAAAAATAATTATAACAAAATACTAGCAAATAAATAAACATTCAATGTTGTCAGGTACCTACTCAGGAAGTAAAAAATGTAAATATTAAAAGGTGTTCATTCTGTACAAATTAATTAATTACCTACCAATCTAGTATATTTCTGAAGTCGGTGCCAAGCAACAATCAAGTTTGATGAATTAGTAGATAAGTACGCAATGAAGGATTTTAGATTTGCTTGGCACCGGCTTCAAAATATACTAGATTGGTAGGTAATTAATTAATTTGTACAGAATGAACACCTTTTAATATTTACATTTTTTACTTCCTGGGTAGGTACCTAACAACATTGAATGTTTATTTATTTGCTAGTATTTTGTTATAATTATTTTTAGCTTTTTAGTTATAGGTAGAAGTCGGTTATTTTTTTTTTAATGTTTTATTGGTTGTCCCATTAAGTACTGATACCTTACTACATTTCAACAATCTTACTGAAACTTCTCTTGGTTCTACTCTCATGCATAGTACTAAATACTTCCTATACAATTTGCAAGGATATTGTTCTGGTTTTGGCCAGAATTATTGAATTTACTAAAGTAAAAACTGCGGCTTTGGCAGAAAGTAAAGGCTAGAGCCGGCTTCGGTAAAATCTGACCTTTGGTCGGATACTAAGTAATATAAGTGGACCTGTCTTATTTAAAAAGGGAAATAATACACAAATATGTTTTTACACCATTTGCTGACCTAGGGTATTCAGTACCTTTTGAGTATAATGACTGGAATTTTTTTATGGCTCATGGTAGTTATCTCTTTAGTTTTGAGGGCCTGGTAATATGAAATTCTATCAACTTTTGTTAGTTCTTTGTTGGCTAGATCCAAAGTATTAGTTCATTTACAATTTATGCGTCAGTGTGACAAGTTTAAAAAAGTGAAGTTTTTAAGTGTGTTTGTGAGAAAATGACGAAACGAATGGAGTCGCCGACAAGAGAATGTCCTCTTAAACACTCATTTATGTAGAACGTAGGTTTTCGCGACCATAGCGAGGTATAGCTGATTCTGCTTCCGGATTTGGCCCGCGTCATTTTTACGAATTAATTAATTTATATATCTGAAACCAGCATATAAACAAAGTTTCCCGACGTTTCGCCCATACTTATAAGGGGCTTTTTCAAGGATGAGAAAACAAAACTAATGTTACTTACCTTGCGGCGACTCCATTCGTTTCCTCATTTTCTCACAAACACACTTTGAAACTTCACTTTTTAACCTTGTCACACTGAAGCATAAATTGTAAATGATTACTTCATTTCCAATGTATGCTATTTACTTTGGATCTAGCCAACAAAGAAATAACAAAAGTTGATAAAATTTCATATTGCCAGGCCCTCAAAACTAAAGAGATAACTACCATGAGACACATAAAGAAATTTCAGTCATTATACTCAAAAGGTGCTGAATACCCTAGGTCAGCAAATGGTGTAAAAACAGTGGTAAACGAAAATTCCGTTCTCTCAAAAGGATTCAACTTTGCAGTTGTCCCTAGAAAAATCCTCATCAAAGACATAATTAGCTCAATTGAATCGTCTCTCCGAGGTCTTCCGAAACCCGAAGCCAACAGCATACGTTTCAAAACGAATAAAATTCACCGACAGGCAAAACCTCCGCCATCAAACATGCCCAGAACTGAACGAGTCACCCTTAGCAATCTTCGGGAAAACCGTGACATTGTCATTCTTCCGGCGGATAAAGGCAATGCAACGGTTGTCCTACATTTCCCAGAATATGCCAAAAAAGTAAATGATTTACTTTAAGCTGGATCCTATTCTCCCATTCATCGAGATCCCACTCCGAAAATAGAACGTGAAATAAGTTCATTGATAAAAGAGTGAAACATTTCCAAAGCAACACAAAAACATCTATATCCTCGGAGTTGCACTTCTCCTCGGCTATATGACCTTGAATTTACTAAAGTTGATCGAAAAATGTCTTACGTCCATTTATTTTCTTTTACAAAATAAATATTACATGCAAACTTCTGGGACTCCATGGGTTCTCCACTATCACCGGTAGTCGCAAATATCTTTATGCAAGCCTTTGAAGCAGTGGCTCTGGAGCCTTTAAGCCACAAACCCAAAATCTGGTTGAGATATGTTGATGACACTTTTGTCATCTGGCCACATGGACAAGATGCTCTCCAATTATTCTTTAACCACATTAATACCCAGCAATCAAACATCAAATGATGGAAATTAAGTCCAATGGATCCCTGCCCTTCCTGGACGTGTTGGTTTCACGGTTGCCAAATAGCCGCCTGGGCCACTCTGTATACAGAAAACCAACACACTCATCCATCTCAGAAACGGTCAGTCATGAACTCCTTGGTGCATCGAGCTATATTAATTTCCGAACCCAAAAGTTTGAGAATGAAATTAGCTCAATTGAATCGTCTCTCCGCCTACTAAACAACAGCTACAGTAAACGAGAGATTCGCAATTCCATTTCTCGTCACCAAAATCCCCTTCCTAAGAAAGAATTGTTACCTATAAAATCAGTAGCATATTTGCCATATATCAGCAAGGTCACGGATAGGATTGGGAAGCTTCTCCATAAGCACGAGATAAAAACCTTTCCAAAGGATAAACTTTCATCCAAAGGTATTATGGAATAAATACTCGTGTGGGGCAGTATGCATCGGTGAAACAGATCCATCTATAAACAGCCGTCTATGAAAGCACAAACGGTGGTTGAAAACGGGCCTCCTAACAAACGCTGAACATCATCACGAAACGGGCCACCAAATCCTCTTGGCCTGCTCCTCAGTCGTGGCCAAATCTCCGTATTATTTCACCAGAAAATTCCGTGAGGCCGTTGAAATGCCAAAAATCCCAAGAATTTCAACCGAGACAAAGGTTTTGAACTTTCGCCCATCTGGCAATGCTGCATCCACATTTCAACAGAAATCGCATCAACAAAATAAATTCCTTACATTACCTACTAATAAAAATTCGAGGAACCTATTCAAAAATATCATCAGGACCATAAGAAACAATCCAAAATAATCTTATTTAGTGCCTCCTACCCTTCTTTTACCTGAAATTTCAGGGGGCCAATTATTATTTCTTTGTTGGCTAGATCCAAAGTATTAGTTCATTTACAATTTATGCGTCAGGGTGGCAAGTTTAAAAAAGTGAAGTTTCAAAGTGTGTTTGTGAGAAAATTACGAAACGAATGGAGTCGCCGCAAGGTAAGCAGAATCAGCTACTTATTTATGTATTTGATACATATAGGTAAATTTGTAGACGCCAAATGTAAAGACCGACATCTAATTTAACCTGAAAATTTTGTCATTACATTCAAACCTATGAGTTACGGGATAACAGCAATTACATGGAACAGCTCCAGATTCGGAATCTCTGTGTGCTAGTTTCCCCGAAAATGCTAAATGTCGGTCTTTACATCTCGCGTCTACAAATTTACCGATATGTATCAAATACATAAATAATTGCTTGAGAGGACATTCTCTTGTGGGGAGCGCAACTAATGGAGGTTCCCTGACCAGAAACAATATATTATATATTGTCTTGCATACAAAAGAATGACACCTCGAAGAGAGTATGCAAAAAAGTCTCGTCATGACCTGAAGAAGTACAAAGGCATAAAATTATTAACTGCTGAAAATGTGAATTTAACATCTTTTTGGTCTACTGATTATCTAAAAAATACCATATTTTTAGCTTTGTAAAAACCAAGTAATTATTTTATAGAAAAAAAAAAAATAGAAAAAAGAATACCTTTAAAACATACATCTTTTCTTAACAAATATGTTAAATTGGCGGTTTGTAGTTTATTTCCCCCACCGCCGTTACATAGGTTTCATGTTTTCTTATTATTTACTTTTTAAATGCTTATATGTCTATATAAATAACATAAACTAAACTGTTCTATCCGCCTCATCATTTTGCTCTTGTATCCTTGATCTTATATAAAAACAGGTTTTGCGTAACGACTTATTATTAACAATAGCAAGCAAAAAAATCCGCGAATTTAAAAAGATTGCACATTATTTTTTATACATGTATAACGAAACATAACAATTATAGGAAGAGATCATACTTCAAAAACTCTGATGCAACTTTGTGTACAAAAATTTTTATTCGCATGAAAATTACAACATAAAACAAATGATCTAGTATTTATTTATTGCGGTATTTATTCCCTTTATCAGTTTGGCAATATGATGTTATTCGGATTAGGTCGATTTAAGCGATTTTTTGAAAAATGAGGACTACAGTTATTTTTGGAGAACTGGGTGCTAGACAATATCCATATAATAAATGTGTGTATGTACGCATGACAGAAAGTTGTGGGAAATTATATATAAACAAATAAAGAATCAAAAATATTATGTTATCTGTTTATCATCTATAAATTCATTGCCATATGTTGCAGAAAAAAGTTTCTTAATGAATAAATAACTAGTTAAAGGATGGATTATGTTTTTAAACTAGTTTACGTCTTTTTTTGTTTCACAAATAACCTTATAAACCACTTTAAATTTCTGTCTCAATTTTATATATTTTTTAGTTCTACATAATGAAATAGAAACATCTTTATTTGACCTTGAATTTGCACTTTCGATTTTATTACTGGCAATGAGTGTGTTTGCAAAGTCAAAGTTACTAGGATAGGGTAGTGAATTCACAAAATTAAATGAGGAAAATTTTAATTTGGAACCAGTTAGTCGAATCACCCAAAGTTTGACTACAATTTAAAAAAATAATATTACAGATTTCCTCGTATATTCCTGTAAACAAAAAAATTTAGTTCTTATAGTTTGAGGAATAAAGGGAATGGTTTTTTTTAAATACTTTTGTTTATATATTTTAAAATATTAATTTTAAAAACTTGAAAAAAAATATATTTATATTCGTCCCTAATTTTTTTACGTCTTATAGTTTCGGAGAAAAAGAGGGGAATAGGCATTTTTTAAATATTTTTGTTAATATCTTTTAAATAATTTATTTTAAAAATATGAAAAAATATGTTTGTATTTGTCATAATGAGCCCTTTGATTTGATCTATTACATGATGCGTTAGAAACAATTTTAATTTTATATTTTTCATTTAATTTAATTAATATTAGGGGTTTCTCCTCATTTTTCCGGTAAAATTCAGGTGATGCCCTATATCTATTTTTTTTCAAATTTTTACGGCTTATAGTTTCGGAGATAAGGTAGGAGGAATGGGTAAAAATTTTTATATTTGTGTTATCTGTTTTCGCCATAATGAGCCTGTTCATTTGATATATTACATGATGTGTTAGAAACAGTTTTAATTTTATATTTTCCATTTAATTCTGTAATTTGCCCCCAAAATTAATAGTAGAAGTTTCTCCCTATTTTTCTGGTAAAATTCAGGTGAGGCCCTATATCACCAATTTTTTTCAAAATTTTACCTTTTATAGTTTCGGAGATAAGGGGGAAACGGTCGATTTTTTTAATCCCCCCCTCAGAAGTACCCCTAAAATCAAAATTTCTTCATTTTATGTATTCCTGAACGGGTCACCAAACTATACACTGATACCAAATTTGAACCTTTTCCGTAAAATAGTTTAGAAGAAAATCGCTGTGAATAGAAACAGGGAGAAATCCGGAGTGATATTATAAGGGTATCCGTATATTGTATATACGGAACCCTAAAAAACGTGTGAGGTGAGACAATCCTAATGAACAGCAGGATAAAAATTTAATTACTATAATTTTACAGAAAAATTCGTCCACTTCTTATAGGAGAAAATATTTAAATATTTTCTTATAAATGCATGTTTCTTACTAAAATAAAACATATATTAAAGTAAATTTTTGACATAAAATTGCCTGAGACGTAGTAAAACTGCTATTAAAACTATTATCAGATTCGTACCAGGCTAGTGATATGTTTTGGCCGCTAATTCTTCGAATTCTATAGATACAAAGTTATATTGGAGAACTTAAAAGTCTATTTTTCTAGTATTATTCCACAAGTTTCTGGCATGGGGCAAATAGCTAAATTTATTACATACATTGCCCAATTTTCAAAAAATCCTCTAGTCCTGATTTTGCATAACATTTTGGTATTTTGTTAGGATTAGTTAGCTAAATTACAATTAAGCATGATTTCCTTATAAAGATATTAATGAAATACAGGGATCATGATAATCCCTAACCGATAGGAATGTATAGATAGAGCAACATACGGTTTGTGAGACATTAAACCCATTATATTTGGCTGACATGTCGTGCCGTGATGCTCTCTGACGTAATAGTTAGTGTTCACATTTATATGTCATGTTCTGACGCCTTCTGACAAAACCGCACTCACAACCATAGAGATAATACTTAAATACAGAGTACGTTAGTTCCCGAGAAGAACGAAAAGCATTTGAGAGAAAGTCAAAATTAAGTGATTGCAGCTCTAGACAGACAAATACGTCCATGCCGTATCCTTTTTCTCTTATCCGCCGTTATGATTCCACTTAAATAAACGCCTATACCTCACGCACTCTATCTTTAGGTATATTCTCTGTGCACAGAAAGAACACTGATTATTTCATTTTCTAAGGCCCCATCTCTCAGACGCAGATCGGGATCGGTTCTGATGCGACACATCACAAGCCATCATGACACATCGCATGTTACTAAAGGCGGATTTATATTTGACGTGTCGTGTCGTGATGCTCTCTGATGTTATGGATAGTGTTCACATTTATATGTCGTGTTCTGAAGCCTTCTGACACTTGACATTTTGAAACATTGGTTTGGAAAAGCAATGTTTTCCCAAGAATTATCTGATTCCGATTCGGATTATGAAGAAGAGGTACAATTTATAGTACTGGCTACTCTTTTAAAACAAACAAAAAGAAGACATTGGATTCATCCTTTGAACAGGAAGAGAGAGGTTAATGACGAGCTTCACTGCCTTTTTAAAGAACTTGAAAGCGATGCTGAAAAATTTCATCAGTATTTTAGTTTATCTAGGGCACAGTATGAACAAGTACATTCTTTTATTAAACAGGATGAGTGTCTTTTAATATTGGTTGTACAATAAATACATTTAAAATTCTGTCTATGAAACACGTTCACTTTTAACCTTATAACCTACTTTCCTATATATTCCTAATCATCCATTAATGTATCAAACATAAACTCCTTGCTTCCAATTCTTAAACCCGAAACTAAACATTCTTTATCCGTTGATCTTCGGAAAATATACTTCTATACTTAAAATTTCACTCTTACCGCCACTTCAACCGCAGAACATTGAGAGCCTTAGATCATGTACCTTCTAGATATAGCCTGTCATGCACAAATGTCGTGGTAAGACTAAAGAGAGAGAGGGCAATAGTGAGGGCAAGAGGTTATTTCACTCAGCTGCTTCAAATGAAATCCGTTCAGCATGTTGTTCATTGGCTGCTTCCACCCACTAAGTGAAATAGCCTGTTACTGTCTCTATTGCCCTCTCTTTCTAGCGTTGCCACGATTTTGTGAATGACATGCTATATCTAGGAGGTTCATGATCTAAGTTGAGAGCAGAGCACATTTCACACAGAGAGCTTAAAACACAAATCATTATCGCCGTTTCTCCGGCCAATGTCAATTTTTATGTTCTAAGGTCCAATCCCTCTGATGCAGATCGAGATCGCATCTGATGCGACACGACACAAGCCATCACGACACATCTTTTGGAAATCTTTTTTTAATGACTCCAAATAATTTAAAAGAACAATATTTGTCATTTGTAACATGATTCTGTTATTGCATTCCATGATTTTTTTGATTTTGAAACTTCGACTGAATTAAAATTTTAATTACATTTAAAAAAAGTTGACATACCCAATCGAATTTTCAACTCGATCTACACGCTTTTCAGAAATTGCTTATCGTTAATTTTCGTGAACTCTTACAACGTTAAAAACAGTTTTTTTTTTCAAAACTACTCCTGCATTACAAAAAAAATTCATAAATTTGCAAAAACCAAAAATTCATTTTGCTTTCCGATCATGGTTAGACGGCATTTATCAAAGCCGGAGGTTGCTCGTTTGATCACTCTGCTCGAAGAAGGTTACAGTCAACGTGATGTTGCCATCCGGATGGGTGTTAGTCAATCCGTCGTATCACGAATGTATGCACGATACCGGGAGACGAACCAATACATTCGTCGCACTGGACAAGCTCGCCATCGTGTCACGACTGCTCGTGATGATCGGCAGTTGTCCGACAAGTTCGACGTGAGCCTTTAATCAATGCGAACATCGGGAAAGACATTTTCCAAATCGGGTACAACAGCAACAGAGACAGCGTTAGTGACACCAAGTACGAAACATTTCTTCCCGAACAGTCATTAACCGTCTTCGCGAAACTGAAATGCACGACATCCTAATTGAGTACCCATGTTGACAGAGAGACATCGCCGAGCACGTTTAGCGTATGCAAACGCATATCGGGCCTGGACTTAACTTTCAAGGGAGCGACCGACGTCCCCTTGTTTATCGTCGTCGTGGAGAACGTTTTCGCCAGAACTTTGTTCGTCCGATTGTCGCCTACGGTGGTGGGTCAGTCATGGTCTGGGGGGCGTTTCGCGAGATTGGAGAACACCCCTCATGATTGTGCGCGAAAACTTAACAGCTCAGCGCTATATTGACCAAATTTTGAGACCAATTGTACCGTGCAGACGACAAGATCACGAGGTGCTTATTCTAATGCAAGATAGCGCACGTCCACACACAGTCAATATCACCAGACGCTTTTTTGAAGGACATGACATCACTTTGCTGCGATACCCACCAATGAGTCCAGACCTCAACCCCATCGAGCATGTTTGGGACATAATGGGTGGTCATTTGCGCAGAGAGTTTCCAAATTTGCAGAACTTGGCCGCATTAGAGTGTGCATTTCTGCAAATTTGGAACACCATTCCGCAACCTCTGATTGTCCGCTGTATAAATATGACTAAACGCTTGGCAGCAGTTATTGAAAACAAGGGGGCAATACCCGTTATTAACATAACAGGCGAACACACACAGACACACACACCCTTTAGAGAATGAGTTTAGAGTCATTAAATACGGAGGAAGTGACGAGCCTCCGGGTCTCATTTCTCCTAAAGAAACACACACACACACTCCTTAGAGAATGAGTTTGGAATCATTAAATACGGAGGAAGTAATGAGCCTCCGGGTCTCATTTCTCCTAAAAAACATAACAAACAAACACAAAAAAAGCGTAAATCCGATCGGGCAACATCCACGGGGTACACTTTGGTTATTGCTGATGCCGGCGGTAGTTTTTGTTTAAAAATTTTAGGAGTCAAAAAATTTTCAATGTATTTTTTTTTAATTTTCAATTTTTTTGTTATTTTCCCCATAATTTTAAACTCTTAACAATGAAAATGCATAAATAACAGATTTTTTTGCATTTTGTTAAAGAAACACACCTTCGCATTCTTTAGAGAATGAGTTTAGAGTCATTAAACACGGAGGAAGTGACGAGCCTCCGAGTCTTATTTCTCCTAAAGAAACACACACACACATACACACACTTTAGAGAATGAGTTTGGAATCATTAAATACGGAGGAAGTAATGAGCCTCCGGGTCTCATTTCTCCTAAAAAACATAACAAACAAACACAAAAGAAGCGTAAATCCGATCGGGCAACATCCACGGGGTACACTTTGGTTATTGCTGATGCCGGCGGTAGTTTTTGTTTAAAAATTTTAGGAGTCAAAAAATTTTCAATATATTTTTTTTAATTTTCAAAAAATTTTTTTTCCCATAATTTTAAACTCTTAACAATGAAAATGCATAAAAGTTATGATCATTTAAAGTCAAAATCGTGATCCTTTAAATTTTTTCAAAAATTTGATCGAAGAAAACAAAAAACAGTACGATGGATTTAAACGAAACTTTCTGGGGTTATTGTGGGCATATTGAACTGGAAAAGGCACACTTAACATTACTGGTTTTCTCGATATTTTCACTTTAGCGCCTGATGATCCCAAAAGCCATCAAAAGTCTTTTTTTTTTCTTAATTTTTCAAATTAATGTAAACAATAAAAAAAATCAAAAAACAGTAGCTGATGTTTGTTTATTCAAGATTTTTAAACCTTCCTTAATTTCCTTGTGCCATCAACGATTGCTAAGATATTGATGGTTAAAGACAAAAAGATCATTTCATTTCAAATATAAAAACAGAAAAAATATTGAAAAAAAAAAGTTTTGGTATTCAAGTATTTTCAAGAGAAATACAGCCACTTGAGAAACGTCAAAAAATGGGAATTATTTTTTGATCCTTTAATTTTTTCCACTAGTTTAAATAAAAATATTTTAACAGTACATAATATTAAACAAGTTGTAAGTAGTAAATTCCTTTCATTTTTTTGCTTTTGTTTAAATTATTTATCTTAAAAATTACGGAAATTAATTAGTTCATTTTGTAGTTTTTTTAATTCTTATCAACAATATCCATTATAGCAAAGACCATTTTACGGCAAAATTTGGGTAAAAGCAATAAAATAAATTGTAAGCGTTTTGAAGGATTTTATTGGTTAAAAAATATATCCATTGATAAAAAATGTTGAATTTTGTGGCTAATGCCTACATTTTATTCCCAAAACCGGTTACAATTGTTTATTTGCAGATAACAATTTTGTCCAGCATATATTTAAATGGACTGGACTATAAACGATCGATGAACGAATCAGACCTTTAAGGGCCGCACAAAAACCGCTCATTTAGGGAGTTGGATGGGCAGCAGTAAGAGAAGTGTGGTGTTTATATACTGCTCTGCACTTACATGCCTGCTTCCCGGTCCACTTTGGCATAATGTAGACGAGATTTCATTCCTACCGCAATAATTCCGGCAGCCTGCCGGCAGTGCGAGTGGTGGCGGTAATGGTACAATGTAAAAGTGCCACTCCATGTTGTTGCTAAGTGAAAAACAGGAACTAATTTAAAAAGTGTGATGTGTGATTAACTGTTCATTTTTTAAATCGATCATACATTGGTAACTTTCAAGCAAATCTGATACTAGAATACTGTCAACTAACACTCACTCATTATTAATATCCATAGGTTACACCTTACACCAGGTATGTGCAACGTAAGGCGCGGGATTGTATTTTATTTAGTCAA
This sequence comes from Octodonta nipae, assembly GCA_034190945.1. Taxonomy (NCBI): domain Eukaryota; kingdom Metazoa; phylum Arthropoda; class Insecta; order Coleoptera; family Chrysomelidae; genus Octodonta; species Octodonta nipae. Next base: position 64,827,023 of record CM067219.1, read on the forward strand.
TTTAGAATAGAATTTATTCTGTGATATTGTATAAAAAGTAAATTTGCTGTAAATATATTTTTCAATGGAGCGTTCTGTTTCAGGTCAGTGTATACAGCAACGAACTATTAGTGATTATGAATCGGCGGAGTACAAGTACTTTTTACATTGTATATTTTTATGCTGCCTACTATTAATCGGTTGCTAGCTTTTAGACATGTTTTGAAAATGAGAAATAAGATTTTGGCGAAAGGTCAAGGCAATACTCAACAATATTCAACTGACGAATGGATGCACACCGGAATAAAAAATCAAATATATAGTTCCATCCGCGAAATAATAAGTACTAACATCATATATATATATATATATATATATATATATATATATATATATATATAGCTTTCATTTCAATATTAGCCACCCAAAATAACTTTTAAAATAAAAAAACAAGTTAATTTATATTTACGGGGGGACACATTTTAGAAAATTATTCACGAGGATCTTTTTAACGTCAAAAGGAAGATGTGTTCCGTTGATGATTTCCTTGGTTTTTTTTCCTCTAAGTAAATAGTGATTATTATTAATTATTTCGTAGACTGGAGTGTGGAGTAAAGAATGCATTATTGAGCATAGTCCTTAGTGTTGAGAAGAACGGTTGCGTTACCTTTGTCGGCAGGAAGAATAATTATGTCATCGTTGTCACGTAGTCGTTTTAATCAGGGACAGCTGTCCCTTAAGTGCACTCGTGCGCTGAACCACCAAATTTAATAAGCTTTTAATAAGGTTAGAAATCAACACAAAATGTTTAATAAATATCATTTCAATAACAACAAATTTATCAAAAAACAATTTAAGCTCTAATACAAACTACTATTAAGAATATTTCACCGTGCACTTCGACTAGCGCACGGTGAAACTTATATAGCTTCTATGACATACGATATAACACGCTTAGCGCGTGAGATAGAAGATAGTTAAGGCAAACTATATGGAGTAATGGGCTGATTCTCGTACGCCGCACGGAGACACCGAGCTGTGCTGATATTGACCGGACGTATCCGAACCTTTCAATAATTAAAATTTTTGTTTACGTGAGTTAATTAGTGGTTGCTTTGTTGTTGTCCTCGTAGTTTATGAAAGAATATTTAATATACAGTGTGTGTGTGTGTGTTTACATAAGTGTGAAAAAGTATCACCTTTAACATTGACTATATTAAAAACAATAATAAATCGTTTCAAAACAAATTGGCTGGTCCACCTAAGTCATTTCTTAATTGAAAACAAGAGTGCAAAATGAAAAATAAAGTATTTACACCAAGTTTTAAAAGTGAAATTTATAATAAAAAGAAATGGATGTGTGGATGTGATCGCATCAATACATTATTTTGTTTTCCTTGCATTATTTATGGCGGGGAATCAATTTGAACGGAAACTGGGGTGAAGGATTAAAACGTTTCTTAGAAGTACAATGTCTCAGGACTGGCTAAATGCTCTTTCTGTGGTTAGTATTGAAAAAATATATTCAATCAATGCCATATTTTAATAAAAAAACATTTCGCTTTTAAAAAAAGTCGACAAATATTTTAATTAATAAAAAATAAATGCTGTATTAGCTAAGCTATGGTTTGTTTTGTTGTATCTTTGAATCTCATCACCACCACTGGTTTTAATGCATGTCTTTCGTTAGAAATTAGGTTTGATATTGATGGTTTTGATGTGCCGAGTACTCTAATATGTCCTGACGAGTATCTTCAGCCTCAATATCTGATAGTTCAACCAAGCTTCCTAAACTTGAGAAATAATTCTTTCGGTTAGGATAGATTTTGGCGTCACTGTGAAATTGAAACCTTTGGATAGAATGTGTAAAGTGGTAGAGTCCAAGGGGAAGATAGAAAAGTTGTGCACGGTCGTCTGAGGGAGTGAGGTGACAGCAGGTTTTTGTTTTGTAGTCAGTCGTGTTAGTTTATGTTTCTGAGTGACTGTTTTCTTTTGTGCCATGTGTTTATCGCTAGAAATGCGAACGAAAGTGTCCCACGGAATTTTGTTTTGCTTAGCCTTCCCTTTAACTTTGTCCGGGCATCTTTAATACTTAACCAACAGAATTCGAGGATTACACTGATAACCACACTTATTCGAGTGTGTGATTCGATTTCATTAATAATAAAGAAAAACAAATATTAGCATTAACAGACAAAGAATTTCAAATAGCAAAATGAACAACTTAATGGAGCATGTCACCAAATTCTGCAGTACCTACCTAAATACATATAAGGGAATAAACAACAGATGAACACGTAGAAGAAGTAAAGACAGCGGTGAAAACATGAAGAATGGCAAGACAGTGGGGAACGATGGTGTAATGGCCAAACTAGCAAACTACTCTGATAGAGAAACATGGACGTGTTTGACTAAGATATATATATAAGAGCATACCAAGCATACCAAAACAATGGAAGAGCGCTCTCATACTATTAACCCATAACAAAGGTTCATTACGATTAACAGTGGCATCAGTACACTTGATCACATATATATCACTTTAAGATAAGTTATCAGTCAAACCACAAAATATCAAATAGCACTCGCCTGTGCCTTCATAGATTTCGGGAAAGCCTTTGATATTATTACCGAAGGCACTAATTAGTGAGCAAGGTGTAGATTAGCTATACATAAAAACTTGGTCCAATATATACAGAGGTGCTAAAATCAAAATTTGAATATTTGATGGCAGCTCATAAACCAGTATATAATTCTCAAAAAAAAAATTTAGCCTCACTGTAGCTAGTAGCTTAAGAGAAATTATTCCATTCTTACCTACAAGGGACAGATTCTGATTTTCTTGTAACATTGTAGCTGCTCTAGATAACACTTCTAATGGCGATTCTTCACTATCCATGTTATATGTCGACCTGGAAAAAACATTAATTGGTTTAACGATTAGCTTTTTAAACATTCATGTTTTACTAATTAAACAAATTTCCAATTTCCACTGACTTTTAAAGTTTCGCAAATAAGGGGGAAACTCACTTCAGGTTTTATGTTAACGTTTTAAGTTTACTTGGTAATTTTATATAAAACATCCGAACACACAGCCAAGTTTTGTACCAGTTTGTGTGAGGCAGTGCTGTAAATGAAACAATTTACCATAAAATTTACATTTGAAATCGAACAAAATAAAATCTTTTCTACCCGCAAAGGTCTTTTGTGTACAAGTATATAGTAATAGTAGTAGTTGTTTACTTGTTATGGTTCCTTATATACAATATAATGCCTTATAATATCACTCCGGAATTCTGCCTCTGTCAGATCACAGCAATTTTCTCCTAAACTACTGGACAGAAGAGGTTGAAATTTGGTATCAATGTATAGTTTGGTGACCTGATCAGGAGTACATATCGTAAAAGAAGAAATTTTGATTTTAGGGGTACTTCTGGGGGAAAAACTAAAAAAATCGACAGTTCCCCCCCCCCTTTGATCTCCAAAACTACTGAGGCTAAAATTTTGAAAAAATATGAAATATAGAACGTTGTCAGAACTTTACAAGAAAAATAAAGAGAAACCATTAATATTAATTAATTAATATTAATTATAGAATTAAATGAAAATTTAAAAATAAAAAAAAATTCAAACGCATCATGTAATACATCAAATGAAAGGTCCCATTATGAGGAACACAAATATTTTTTTTTCATATTAATAAAAATAGTTAAAAAGATATTAACGAAAATATACCAAAATTTACCCATTCCTCCCCCTTATCTCCGAAACTATAAAACGTAAAGTTTTGAAAAAAATTAGAGGTATAGGGTCTGACCTGAAGTTTACTGGAAAAATAAGGAAAAACCTCTAATATTCATTTTGGGGGGCAGATTATAGAATTAAATGGAAAATATAAAATTAAAATTGTTTCTAACCCCTCATTTTATATATCAAATGAAAGGGCTCATTATGACGAAAACAAATATTTTTTTCATATTTTTAAAATAAATTAATTAAAAGATATTAACAAAAATATTAAAAAATTACCCATTCCCTTCTTATCTAGGAAACCATAAGCTGGAAAATTTAAAAAAATGAAGCTATAGCCCCTTACCTGAACTTTACTGGAAAAATAAGGAGAAACCCCTAATATTCATTTTGGGGGGCAAATTATATAATTAAATGGAAAATAAAAAATTATAATTGTTTCTAACGGATCATGTACTATATCAGTTCACAGGGCACATTATGACGAATACAAATGCATATTTTTAATTTTGTTAAAATGAATATTTTAAAGTATATTAAAAAAACATTTAAAAAAAAGCCCATTCCCCCCGTTATTCCCCAAACTATGAGACCTATTTTTTTTGTTTACGGGAAAAATATGAAGAAATCCCTAATATTAATATTGGGGGCCAAATTATAGAATTAAACGAAACGGCTCATTATGAGGACTACAACTATATATTGTTCATATTTTTAAAATTAATTGTTTACAAGATATTAAGATGAAGAGATAAAAAAATTTCATTTATCGCTTTATTTCCGAAACCATACTACCGAAATTTTTGAAAATAATTAGGGGTACTGGGGCTGACTTGAAATTTATAAGTTATTAGAAAACCCCCATAGTAATTTTAGGGACAAATTATACAATTAAATGGAAAATAAAAATTCAATTTTCATATGCATCATGTAATATATCAGATAAAAGGCTCATTATGTGAATTACAAATATATCAAATTTTAAATCTTTTTTTTAAAATATTTAACCAAAATATTAAACATCGACTTAATTCCCACTTTAGAAACTACACTATTTAAATTTTGAAAAATATATTTTATTTGTATTTTTAAATAATTTGAATAACAGATTTAATAATTTATAATTTAAAACTTTACCTATTTTGCCCTTTATCTTCCAATCTACAGAGCCTCACAACTCAAACAGTAGATTATAAAAGGGTTTTCTGAAAGTTTACTAGTAAAATAAAACTCTAATGTTAATTTTTGGGGGCCAAATTAGAAAATTAATTACATATGTATTCTAATAAAAATCAAGCGAATCCTGAAGCAGATAAACTAAAAAGTCTATGTGTGGAAAATCAAAGTGTATATTTTTTATAAATTTAAAACGCTTCCTTTAAAATATATTAGGGTAAATATAAGAAAATGCACTCATTCCCTGCTTGCCTTAAACTGGAATATTAGAATCTTGAAGGTGGTATGGAACCCTTAGTATGCGAGTCCAACTCGCACTTGACCAAATTATTTTATTATTTGGACCACTTTCTATAAGTGTAACTATAATTCACCCTATATTGCAACCACCGTGTATATGTTTCTGTATATTGGTCACCCAATATAAATTCTGTCATTTTCTGAACCGCCCTGTACAACTATAATTCAACTCCACACCATGTTGCAACCGCCCTGTATAAGTATTAATCCTTTCCACTTTTAGGCTAAAATCATTCAACTAAACTTGACGTGCCGTGCATTTAAAAACATAGCGTTGTGATGTCAATCGCAATTGGGTGTGATCGTTACTGGTTTTTAAATTTTATTTTCATTTTGATACAATTTTTAAAATATAACGAAAATAAAAAAGAACAATAAATAATTTTATTATAAAACTTGTATAGGTATGATCTTTCCATTTATTAAAAAAAGTTCGAAACCCTAATTCTCCTGAATAATAATTATATATATTAAACTTCATTTATGTCAGTTTTCATACGACATACGTTCTTCGTCGAGTGGTAGAGCCGTCGAATGGTTTCAAGAATCGGGGCCCTGTTGCAGGAAAAAACTGAGAGAAATACCCATGTACAGTCAAAATAGTCAACGACATCCTCAATAACATTCAGAAATTACTTATCTACACGAATATTCTTTGGTGTGCTTGACGACAGTGGTGTCAGTATATATTGCTCATCATTGCAACCAAAGATAACTCAGCAAGTATAATCTAAAAAAATTGGGAATGGTCTTCGTAACCATGTCTCAGGGAACGATTATGGATTACAGCGCTTAGAAGATCACTGCCTCCAAAGATCTAGGAAATCCTTAATGAACCTGAACCAGATGCACCAGTAACAGAGGTATTCCAGTATATGCCAAAAATCGTGTCAGTAAACACAAGGCAATGAAGTACAGGAATAGTGAGGCTGATATTGAGGGAAAATAGACTTACTTTTATTTAATTACACACCAAAGAATGTGGAATAGTTGAATTTTCAAATTTCAATTTTCGTTACTGCTATGATATTTTTTTTGAAAACCATGACTTGTGTTGTGAATTGTTTCAACAAAAACGTTTCTATGCAAAACTTTCTGTATAATGTTAGTCTGAAGCTGGTAAACAATGTAACTCGGACTTTCATCGTCTTGAAACAGATGATCTCAAAACGTTTAATAGCTTTAAATCTGCTATCGACATCATAGACCGAGAGATCAGAATTAGAAGTTCAACCACGAGTCCTGCCTTCTAGAGTACTGAAAGGTTCTATGAGGTACTTACAATTCATGGAAAAATTCTAGAGTTTCCTAGGCGATGTTCCTGTGAAAATTAGATTTTCCAAACAAAAAAAACGAGGTGCTGCGACGATGCCCTCAGTACTACCATGTTATAAAACGATAGGTTACCATCGATTTTATAACGAAAATTTTTTTGACAGGAAGGTAGTAATGGGTCTAAGGGTTGAAATCGATATTTGAACATTTATGGAAAATGTTTAATTCTTGAATAATTTTCTGAGACCTGCCAACTATAATAATCAAACATTTTTATCTTAAAATGATAAAAAAATTGGCATGACGCCTGCTAGGGGGCGGATTCAGATAAAAACTTTCCGGGGTTCCGATCTTATGCTTCAGAGAGGCGATCTCGTAATAAAGTTACCCAAATTAAAACAAAATTTGAACACATAGTATTTCCTGCGTTGTTGCGTTAAGAATAATTAAACTGGAGTTTAAACCCATAAAAGTTACTTTCTTCCATCCCCATCTTCCATTGAGGCGATCGCCCATTGGATCTGCTCCTGATTCATTTCATTACAAAATAAGTGGGCAGGGTAAGGGTTAATCAACAAAAACATAAAATTTTATGAGTGTCCACAAAATAAACATGTTTGCAATTTGAAATACTCAGTGGAGTATCTTGAAATTAATTTTACAACCGATGAAACTCGATGCCCTTATTTTTCATTATATCTCTTATTTTTTAGTAACAAATTTGCAATGATAATATGAAATTTCACAAAGTTGGGAATCGCAGTAATTAGCCTCAATTTTACTACCAACATAATATGGGGGTTGCAGTTACACTATTTTTGTCAAACCCCCTCCTGTCAACACCACACTTTAATACCGGAATATTGACTATTTAAGAAGGTATATACAAATAATGTGTTAGTAAATATAACATAGCTAATGTATGCTAACGGTTCATATATATATATACAGAGTGAGTTTTTTTTATGATCAGTATGGGGATCTCGGAAACTAGGCAGTTTTACTGGCCCAATTTAATGACACTTTCGGATTTTGTAAAAAATTCATGGCTTACTAGATATTTGAAAAAACGAAATTCTGTCGATTTACTCAAATCCCTCTAGCTCCATTGTTTTGATTTTATAAAAAAAGTGTAAATATCAAAATTGAAGGGAATTGTATCCCGAATATGATTGGCATGTCCTCGTTTGCGTGACAGCTCTCGTTTTCGAGATATGACACAAACTTATCTTTTTTTTTGAATGGAAACCATAGTTGGCTATGACCTCAAAAAATCGGACATTTTTAGAGCTTTTCAACGATATAATACTCGATATAGTTATTCATAAAAATAAGGGAGTTATGGATGCTTTTCTCTCTTATTTTCACTTTTAACGTAGTTAGCCATGAAATAGATTGAGTTACTAATAACTATTCCAAAAAACATTGATGGATTTTTTGTTAGGTAAGGTAAAAGCACTAATGCGTGACAGTGAACTAAAGGATCGACACTTACATAGAAAACCTTCCATAATAAGAATAGTTTTATTGATATTACTTTACTACTGATACAGGATATGGCTAGTACCATATACGATGCGTCAGCAAAATCTCACATAGCGCGGAATTTAAAATGGCATCTGTTAGATGCAACGGTGTGCAGGAGTGAAAAGTTGAGCTAAGATTTCTTCATAATTTCATTAAGAAAGTTGACATTTTGCAGGTAAAATTACATTTTATGTTTTTCTAAATTGACCTATTATTTGTTTTGCTTATATAATATACTAGCAGACCCGACAGACGTTGTCCTGTCCCATGTAAACTTTTAAAAATTAGCTGTAACAATATAATCTGAACGCCATCTATCAGACGTAACTGAAACTAAAGCACACTCTTGAATATTTGACACAGCGACTACAGCGCAGTCTGCCGGATTCTATGTAAGTTGTGCCAACATCAACAACAATTTTTAAATAAATAATTTAACTAAAAAAACAATATCTAGTTGACCGTATTGTGAAATCTAAACCATCCTCAAACCCCCTAGAATACACACAAAAAATTTCATCAAAATCGGTCCAGCCGTTTAGGAAGAGTTCAATGACTAACACACGGGGTGGAAACTCATATAGGGAATTCGGTTCGCTTTTTGAGCGCCCTCTACGAATTGTACATGAGCTTAAGTTTGAATAAAATTCATCATGAGGGCGCCATCACAACCGTCATTATCGATCGTCAAGCCTTGTTGCGCAGGCGTGTTTGCATGTTGTCTGCCACGATGTTTCTTGGACCGCTTGGACGTGTTGTCGGCGTTTATCTTACTGAATAATTTTTGTGGTGACTTATTAATAATATGATATACTGAATAGCAGTTGTGTAATTGTTATTCAGTTCTAAATCTTGGAGTATTAAGATTTTTTTAGGTCCAGCAGTAAATACACTAGTAAAGGCATTTTAATACATAATATAAATCATGGCCAATCTTCCATGTTGTGTTCTGAATTGTTTGAATTCAACATCTAAAAGGTAAGTAATTATGGTATTTATTTTCTTAATATAATAATTGGTTTTATTTAGGCATTGTTTTACAACAAATAGGGAGTGCATGGAAATATGGTTGCAGAGGATAAACAATCAAGAACTCTTTCTTGCAAACATAAAGAGGAAGAGAATTTGTGAAATGCACTTTGAAAAAGAATGCATTGGACGTGATGGCAAATTAATGAGAGGAAGTTTGCCAACATTATATTTACCTGGTATGTTTGTATTTTTCTTTTATATTGCCACTTGTCATAAATTGAATTATTTCAGGTTATGAAAGAAGTGCAGGTGACAATTTTCTCTACTCCGTACAGAAACATGCTAGTGATTGTTTATTGCCACCAGTGAGAGGTAAAACAATGAAAATAGAAAATTTTGTATGACTAATGTGTTCTATTTTTATAGAAGATATTGATCAGGATCAGGAAAATGATAGGAACATTCCCAATCTATCAGCTCCAGACCCCCAGATTTCAGTGAAGGTAACTGAAAAAGTCAATAATAGTTAGAGTATATCACATGAAGAGGATTGTTTGCCTGGAGTTGGGGATGAGATGGAACCTGCTGCTGAATCATTACCATCAAGAAGCAAACAAAAGGGTGAGCATTTTATACAGGTTTTTGACTAATTCATAAATTGATTAATGAATTTTTACAGCATCCATAAACAAATGGTAAGAAAGAAGCATATAACTCCAAAAGAGAAGAAAATCGGGGAAAGAATATTGAAATGGAAGAGAATAGCAAGGAGAGCTACTGCAATGAACACCAAATGCTGTTTACAGCTCATAGGTAAGGAATTTAAGTTTTTAAATAAAGTTAATAGTACAACTATAGATTTCATGTCAAGCCAACTAAGAAATCAAAAGTTGAAGCCACAGGGAAGACGCTTTTCATTAGATGATAAAATATTTGCATTATCACTGTATAAAAAAAGTGCTAGAAGTTACAGGTTCCTGTCGAAAGTTTTCAGCTTACCCTCTCATAAGAGTCTTACTAATCTTGTAGATATTATTCCTTTTAAATGTGGGGTTATTTGATTAATGGTAGAAAAATTATTCATTTTTTTGATTGTCCTCATTTATTAAAAGGTGTGAGAAATGCTTTGCTCACAAAAGATTTACATTTTGTGCAAAATGGAGTAAAAAAAGTTGCATCTTGGTCCCATATAGTTGATATGTATCGGGTGGATAAACAAAGAACTGGGTTGAGTGAGTTCCCAAAATTAACGGATGAACATGTTCTGCCTAATAAAATTAAAAAAATGAAAGTAAAAAATTGTACACAGATATTCAGTAGAAGTGTAGCTACAGTAATTCAAGTTAGAACTGAAATCAGTGAAGAGCTTGCTCCATTATCTAGGTTCTATATTGATCCATCAGCATCACAAACAGCAGATTGTCTGTTACTTTTTGATAACCTTTTTGATAGTGTAAATGGTAGTTTCTTTAAGCCTCCTCCAGGAAAAGAATTACGAGGTGTGGTGACTGAAAATTCTGTTCATGTTAAAATCTGATATTCCACTCTTAAGATCAATGTTCTTTATGGATCCAGTCATCTCGTCACATTGTCACACCATCTTTAACAAATTTTAGTTTTACCTTGCAAAGTTTTTTACACATATGGAGATTTTTAAAAAGTATATGTTGAATATAGCTGTAATTTTTTTTCTGTAATTTTAGAATATGTATCATGTTTAAGATGTTAAAGTGTTAAATAGTTGTTCATATCCTACATGTAATGTTTTATTTTCCTTGCTTACCAACAATTTTTGGAAGCTTTATCTAGTGTAATTATATTATTTACATGTGTACAATATATTGTCATACTTTTTATAAAGTTTATTTACAATGAATCATTTAAATGTATCATATTGAATTATATTTGTGCCTGTTTTTTTATAAATAAAGAGTAAATTACATTTGGTGGTTTTAATGGAATGGTAGTGTGTCACAAATGTAAAAAAACAGTTTTTGCACCCTAACTCCAAACCTTTTTATTTACAACACTCAACGCTTTTTCAAATCTGCGTTAAGTGTTTTAAATAAAGGTTTGGAGTTTAGGGTGCAAAAACTGTTTTTTTTTTCATTAGTATTTTTATTTGGGTAGTACAGACATCTAGTGGTGTTTTTTGAAGCATAAATGTAGATTCTTTTTATACATTGCAAATTACAGGTTTCTAACCTAACCTTAATATTTGCTAAACTAGCGAGTGCAGAGCAGTGTAAAGGTTACTTTACTGTAAAAGCAACTACCGTACATGCCGTAGAGGGAGCTAGTCGTAATTTTTGAACACATTTAATAACATTGAGTTTCCCATCTATCCTGTGTTTGATCTGTGCTAACAGACGTACAGAAGATTTATATATGACGAACATGAAGCTACCCGTTAAATTTAAAGGGTTAGAGGTGTCCATACACGAAATGCAGAGAGGCCTTATATGCGACTAATATTAATCAGACATAAATAATAAACAAATAATTGTACCGTCAAATATTAAATTAAACAAAAAAAATGAAAAATACAGTAGTTTATTGCGAATTATCACAAAACTTTTGAATATGGGTGCACATTGTGAATGTTGAAAGTTAGTGATCAGATGTTCACTGTTCAGTTACGATAGAAATATTTATAATTTCTCTTTGCAAAATTTCCGAACCCAGATTTTTTTCGTTGGTCTTCAGTTTAATATTTTGAAGCAATATAACCGAGGATCTAGACCATTCGCGAAATAGTTGCGAAATTTTGCACAGATAAGGTATCTAACGAGCATACAAACGCTCATATCTTCGGTTTGCAAAATTTTTTGGCCTTGATATTTTTTGTTGATATTCAGTTTAATATTTTGAAGCAATATAACCGAGGATCCAGTCCTTTCGCGACTAGTTGCGAAATTTTTCACTGATAAGGTATCTAATGTTCATTCAAAAGCTCATATCTTCGGTATGCAAAATTTTTGGGCCGTGATATTTTTTGTTGATATTCAGTTTAATATTTTGAAGCAATACAACCGAGGATCTAGACCGTTCGCGAAATAGTTGCGAAATTTTGCACAGATAAGGTATCTAATGAGCATACAAAAGCTCATATCTTCGGTTTGCAAAATTTTTGGGCAGCGATATTTTTTGTTGATATACAGTTTACTATTTTGAAGCATTATAACCGAGGATCTAGACCGTTCGCGAAATAGTTGCGAAATTTTTCACTGATAAGGTATATAATGTGGCTACAAAAGCTCATATCTTCGGTTGGCAAAATTTTTGGGTCGTGATATTTTTTCTCGATATTCAGTTTAATATTTTGAGGCAATATAACCGAGGATCCAGTCCGCTCGCGAAATAGTTGCGAAATTTTTCACTGATAAGGCATCTAATGTGCATTCAAAAGCTCTATCTTCGGTTTGAAGAATTTTTGGGCCGTGATATTCTTTGTTGATATTCAGTTTAATATTCTGAGGCAATATAACCGAGGATCTAGACCGTTCGCGAAATAGTTGCGAAATTTTTCACTGGTAAGGTATATAATGTCGCTACAAAAGTTCATATCTTCGGTTGGCAAAATTTTTGGGCCGTGATATTTTTTCTCGATATTCAGTTTAATATTTTGAGGCAATATAACCGAGAATCCAGTCCGTTCGCGAAATAGTTGCGAAATTTTTCACTGATAAGGCATCTAATGTGCATTCAAAAGCTCATATCTTCGGTTTGAAAAATTTTTGGGCCGTGATATTCTTTGTTGATATTCAGTTTAATATTTTGAAACAATATAACCTAGGATCTAGACCGTTCGCGAAATAGTTGCGAAATTTTTCACTGATAAGGTATATAATGTCGCTACAAAAGCTCATATCTTCGGTTTGCAAAATTTTTGGGCCGTGATATTTTTTGTTGATATTCAGTTTAATATTTTGAAGCAATACAACCGAGGATCTAGACCGTTCGCGAAATGGTTGCGAAATTTTTCACTTATAAGGTATATAATGTGGCTAGCTCATATCTTCGGTTTGCAAAATTTTTGGGCAGTGATATTTTTTGTTGATATACAGTTTAATATTTTGAAGCATTATAACCGAGGATCTAGACTGTTCGCGAAATAGTTGCGAAATTTTTTACTGATAAGGTATATAATGTGGCTACAAAAGCTCATATCTTCGGTTTGAAAAATTTTTGGGTCGTGATATTTTTTGTTGATATTCAGTTTAATATTCTGAGGCAATATAACCGAGAAACCAAGTTCGTTCGCGAAATAGTTGCGAAATTATTCACTGATAAGGTATCTAATGAGCATTCAAAAGCTTATATCTTCGGTATGCAAAATTTTTGGGCCCTGATATTTTTTCTTGATATTCAGTTTAATATTTTGAAGCAATATAACCAAGGATCTAGACCGCTCGCGAAATAGTTACGAAATTTTGCACAGATAAGTTATCTAATGAGCAGACAAAAGCTCATATCTTCGATTTGCAAAAGTTTTGGGCCACTATATTTTTTCATTGATAATCAGTTTAATATTTTGAAGCAATGTAACTGAGAATCTAGACCGTTCGCGAAATAGTTGCGAAATTTTTAACTGATGGGGTATCTATTATGCCTTATATCTTCGGTTTGCAAAATTTTTGTGCCGTGATTTTCTTCTTTGGTCTTCAATTTAGTACTTTGAAGTAATATTATCCGAATATTCAGATCGTTTCACAAATAATTGCGAAAATTTTCACTAATTAACTCGCTACTGGTTGCTAGGCTTATAGGTTCGGTAAGCAAAATTTTTTGCTCGGTGTTTATTTTTTCGTTTTTCGTCGGTTTAGTATTTTATTGTTGGATTTCGTTTAAGTTTTTAATAACAAATACCATTAGAATGTTCTACTGCTGTCCTCAATATTTTTTGAATAGAATCACTTCACTTTTTAATGGCATGATCTGTTAATTATTTTGTAGACTCTTAATAATGCTTGGCTCCAACACGTCGCTGGTTGTCCATGTGGACTACCATCAACGTTAATACCTTGAACATTTAATCTACAGTGAATTGAGCAAATTCAAAGGCATTTTAAAATCAGCATTCAACGGTTGGTAAATGTTATATTATCACATAAAAAGATGCGATGACTGAACTTTGTGATATGCTTGCCTCCTTTACCCCTTTACGATTTTTTATTTTATTGCTTTTTATTGCACTATTAATACCTTTAGCCTGGCAGTTAATGATTTTTTTTACAAGCGAACGACCCCAAAGTCCCTTGCATCAAGTCGGGCTTTTGAAGTTACGGACCGTTGGTAGTTTGGACGGATTGATCGAAAACTACGTCAATAAATTATAATTGTAACACCCACCGAAAGGAAAAAAGGGTACAAATTTGTAAATAACAGCCAGCCAGTGGATAATTTCCCATCTATTTCGTAAACGGTCTGGATCCTATGTGAAACTGCTTCAAAATACAAAACTAAAGACGAACGAAAAATATTTACAGCGAAAAAATTTTGCATACCGAACATACTAAAATGAAAACCAACGAAAAAAATTATGACCCAAAAACTTTACAAACCCAAGGTACAAGCAAGCTTTTGTATGCCCAGTAGATACAGTATCAGTGAAAAATTTTGCAAATATTTCGCGAACGGTCTAGATCCTCGGTTATATTGCCTCAAAATATTAAAATGTATATCAAGAAAAAAAATCACGGCCAAAAAAAAATTGCAAACCGAAGATATGAGCTTTTGAATGCTCATTAGATACCTTATCAGTGAAAAATTTCGCAACTATTTCGCCAACGGTCTAGATCCTCGGTTATATTGCTTCAAAATATTAAACTGAATATCAACAAAAAATATCATGGCCCAAAAATTTTGCAAACCGATGATATGAGCTTTTGAATGCACATTAGAACCTTATCAGTGAAAAATTTCGCAACTATTTCGCGAACGGACTGGATCCTAGGTTATATTGCCTCAAAATATTAAACTGAATATCGAGAAAAAATATCACGACCCAAAAATTTTGCAAACCGAAGATATGAGCTTTTGAATGCACATTAGATACATTATCAGTGAAAAATTTCTCAACTATTTCGCGAACGGACTGGATTCTCGGTTATATTGCCTCAAAATATTAAACTGAATATCAACAAAAAATATCACGGCCCAAAAATTTTGCAAACCGAAGATATGAGCTTTTGTAGCCACATTATATACCTTATTAATGAAAATTTTTGCAACTATTTCGCGAACGGTCTAGATCCTCGGTTATATTACTTCAAAATATTAAACTGAATATCAACAAAAAATATCACATCCCAAAAATTTTGCAAACCGAAGATATGAGCTTTTGTAGCCACATTATATACCTTATCAGTAAAAAATTTCGCAACTATTTCGCGAACGGTCTATATCCTCGGTTATAATGCTTCAAAATATTAAACTGTATATCAACAAAAAATATCACTGCCCAAACATTTTGCAAACCGAAGATATGAGCTTTTGTAGCCACATTATATACCTTATCAGTGAAAAATTTCGCAACTATTTCGCGAACGGTCTAGATCCTCGGTTATATTACTTCAAAATATTAAACTGAATATCAACAAAAAATATCACATCCCAAAAATTTTGCAAACCGAAGATATGAGCTTTTGTAGCCACATTATATACCTTATCAGTAAAAAATTTCGCAACTATTTCGCGAACGGTCTATATCCTCGGTTATAATGCTTCAAAATATTAAACTGTATATCAACAAAAAATATCACTGCCCAAACATTTTGCAAACCGAAGATATGAGCTTTTGTAGCCACATTATATACCTTATCAGTGAAAAATTTCGCAACTATTTCGCGAACGGTTTAGATCCTCGGTTGTATTGCTTCAAAATATTAAACTAAATATCAACAAAAAATATCACGGCCCAAAAATTTTGCATACCGAAGATATAAGCTTTTGAATGCTCTCTAGATACCTTATCAGTGAATAATTTCGCGAGCGAACTGGATTATCGGTTATATTGCCTCAGAATATTAAACTGGATATCAACAAAAAATATCACGGCCCAAAAATTTTGCAAACCCAAGATATGAGCTTTTGTAGCCACATTATATACCTTATCAGTAAAAAATTTCGCAACTATTTCGCGAACGATCTAGATCCTCGGTTATAATGCTTCAAAATATTAAACTGTGTATCAACAAAAAATACCACTGCCCAAAAATTTTGCAAACCGAAGTGATGAGCTTTTGTAGCCACATTATATACCTTATCAGTGAAAAATTTCGCAACTATTTCGCGAACGGTCTAGATCCTTGGTTGTATTGCTTCAAAATATTAAACTGAATATCAACAAAAAATATCACGGCCCAAAAATTTTGCATACCGAAGATATGAGCTTTTGAATGAACATTAGATACCTTATCAGTGAAAAATTTCGCAACTATTTCGCGAACGGACTGGATCCTCGGTTATATTGCTTCAAAATATTAAACTGAATATCAACAAAAAATATCAAGGCCAAAAAATTTTGCAAACCGAAGATATGAGCGTTTATATGCTTGTTAGATACCTTATCTGTGCAAAATTTCGCAACTATTTCGCGAACGGTCTAGATCCTCGGTTGTATTGCTTCAAAATATTAAACTGAATATCAACAAAAAATATCAGGGCCCAAAAATTTTGCAAACCGAAGATATGAGCTCTTATATGCTCATTAGATACCTTATCTGGGCAAAATTTCGCAACTATTTCGCGAACGGTCTAGATCCTCGGTTATATTGCTTCAAAATATTAAACTGAAGACCAACCAAAAAAAATCTGGGTTCGGAAATTTTGCAAAAAGAAATTATAAATATTTTTATCGTAACTTAATAGTGAACATCTGATCACTAACTCTCAACATTCACAATGTGCAAGCATGTTCAAAAGTTTTGTGATAATTCCCAATAAACTACTGTATTTTCCTTTTTTTTTTTGTTTAATTTAATATTTGACGGTACAATTATTTGTTTATTATTTATGTCTGATTAATATTAGTCGCATATAAGGCCTCTCTGCATTTCGTGTATGGACACTTTTAACCCTTTAAATTTAACGGGTAGCTTCAGGTTCTTTTATATATGTTACAATAAATGTACACTCTTGGGAAATGTACACATTTTACGGTAAAAGTTAGGTTTATGTGAACTGAATATAATAAATATGTACATTTCCCGGCAAATGTGTACTCTTACCTTCATGTTTTAAGAAAAGTTGGAATACAAATAAATTAAAATTAATGTTGCAGTAATAAAATATTTATTTAAATAAACATATTACAAAAGGCTTTAATAACGGAAATTATTTTAATCAAAAAATGAAAATGACAAAAAAAAACATAATTTTCTTTGCATATTATATAATATGTCATAGGTTATCAAACAAATAATAATAATAACATACTTTTCTTTATTTTAATAGTTAAATTTTATAAAACTATAAAGGAACATATATAAATTTCATAATGAAAAAAGTCTTATTTATTTGAGCAAGAATTGCTACTGTGGCACTTGGAATTACATAATATTCCAGCATTTTTAAAACAGCATTTTTTGAGGAACATGTTCATTTCCAGATGCATCTATTAAAACCCTGTCCACCAGTAAGGGACTGCATTCCTATAATTTCTCTTACCGATTTCTCAACATCTTGAGGAACATCTTCATATGATATAAACTTTTGTTCGCATATGGCAAATTCATGCCTAGAATAAGATTGTTTTAAAACTCCCCGTTTAGTTCCTAATTTATATAAATTTTTGTCGTCATCTTTAGACAAAACAACGCAAATCAATTTTGTTGGATCCGTTTTACCATGATCAACGTCTGGAGTGGAAACTCTAACATTGTCACGAATCACAGCAGCAGGAAATTTTTCTCTCGATTTCGTATTTTGTATGCTCACATTTACCAAAACGACATGGTCATTGTGAATTCAATGTACATTTTCCTTATTTGAAATTGTAAATGTTAGTTGAAATGTTGAAAGTAGTTTGCTTCTTGTTTTGATAAGATTTTCTAAGAATTTTAAGGCTGCCTACTATTGGTACAGAAAAATAAGTAAAAACCTAAAAGATGACACATATGTCATCTATTAGTGTCAGATTATTAGTGTAGCATTATCGTATTCAACAGTAGACAGGGTGGGTGTCAACTATTAGTGTACAGAATGTCAACTATTGATTCATTTGATTCCAGATATTTTTATTGAGCAAAATGCCGCCAATAAAAGAACAAATATTTCGGTATTCTGTGGAGGATCTGGACATGTGAATATATCAATTCTACAAAGAGAAGAAATGTTAAAACAAAGAAAACAAAACTGCGTTCTGGAAGGAATAAACATAAATGAAATAATATATCCCCTTACAGTTAATGACAATTTTAATGTAGCCTTTGATATAATACCAGAAGACTCTAAAACAACAATTAAAGTATCTTATGATATAGACTCAGTGGTAATGTCTTCGACATCACGACAATATATACTACCAGATAACTCCACAAAGGAAACTAATTTGTTAATACCTAGTCCATTCAAAAGGGCTATATTTTAGCCAACTCCTAAAGAAACCTCAAAAAAGGAAGAAAGAAAAAATACCTTCAGTCATATCGTCAACGCAATGACAACAAAAAGGAGGAATTTTAGAGCAAGAAAACAAAGAAGTGCTGAAGACAGTACAAGGATAAAAGAACAGAATGAAAGAGCACAAGAAGTGTTAATAAATTAGCCAGAGAAAACCAAAAGACTGTAAATAAGAAATTTAGACAGAATATGATAGTGACACAGGTACTGAAGAATGGATAGAATCTAGAGATAGTCTAGATGATTTATGTGATGAGTGTGAAAATAATGAGGAAGAAAATGAATATTTAGAACAATAAAAAGAGAATTGCCCTAACAAAATCAACGTCAAACTGAGGTACTACGTAACTGTAAATTTCCCAGGTAAAAAGAAATATAAAAAATGTATTTGCTTAGTGCAAAAATAACACAAAATGGCATTGAGGTTATGGCGATGGTATGCTGTGATTCTATCAAAACCACATTTAAAGAAAATCATAGAAATATAAGTACTGTAAGTTTATCACAAATAATTAAAGTCATAAATGCACCAAAAATGATTTTGTCAGGTGAGAGGATCAAATACCATTTTGAGTCTCCATTGGAAGTTGATGTATATATATATATATATATATATATATATATTGCAAAAAAATATATTTTTTGAGTACTTCTGCTGTTTTTTTTTGCATATTTTAAGTATTAGAGCAAATTGATGTCAATTATTAGTGGTTTAACTTTTTTGAGATGTTGAGATGTCATCTATTAGTTACTTTGGCAAGGTTTAAACAAATGCAAATTATAAGTTGGAAGATGTTGACTATTAAAGATTTTATAAAAAATTGTTGTTTTTTAAATGTCACTATATTACTATATCTAGGTTTAATTCTTCTGTCATAATAAATATATTTAATAATAAACGTCATGTGTTCCTTAAAGTGTCGAGTATTAGTGCTTTTACCTTATTTCAGATATAACGAAAAAACTAAATAAGTAGGTAGGTACTTACTAAAAAAGAAATTAAAGTACATAATAATGGTTACAATTTATGTTCGAAAAGTCCACCATTGTTATTTAGACAAAAATTGCATCTTTTTAAGATTGAGAATACCGCTTTCCTCACAGACCGCCTATCAATTTCTTCAATTGCTTGTAATACCGCCTCCCTTAGGTCACCAACTGTCTCATACTTTCTTTTGTTTACTTTGTTTTTTAGCGCACCCCATAAATAGAAGTATATAACTGCCAAATCGGGAGACCGTGGTGGCCATTCGCGTGGGCCATTTCGTCCTATCCAAGAGTTTGGATAGATATTATCTAAGTGTTGTCTTACTAATAACGAGTTCTCAAATTCAAATTATGCAATATGTCTCGAAAACTGTATTGCAAGAAATGCAAGTTACGCTCCCCAGTAAGTGATTCGTCATAGATAAAAGGCCCCAGAATAGTAGACCCTATGATACCACACCAAACTTTAAACCAAATTTTATCTGGGTCGTCTTTGTTCTACATGGAAAGGGTTTTCTTTAGCCCAGATATGCTCATTCTGTCTACTGAACATACCGCAGTTAGAAAATCTAGTTTCATCTGACCATAACACCTTTAATGGAAACTGTGGGTTGTCAAGGCCCCATGTACAAAACAAAATACGTCGATGTTCTTCACCAGCAAGCAAAATTTGAGAAACTGAAAGTTTGTACGGGTGGAACTTATGCGCTTTCAGTACCTTAACTACAGTTCGTTGAAATATGCCAGCTTTTGTCGCAATCTCACGAGTTGATGTAGATGGATTTTGATTTACCATTGCCAAAACATTTATTTGTGCTGCTTCCTTAATTTGATTACGTTCCTTTGGTGGTTTAGTAAAAGATCCATATCTGCGTTACCTATCGTTAAGCCTCTTAAATGTACATAGAGCAGGTTAAAGACGATTAAAATATCTATGAAAGTATTCCTCAGCTGCAAGAACTGAACTTTTATGGCATATGATATAACATTCCACCATATTCAGTTTTTCTTCGTTAGAATATTCCATTTTATCACGAAAACTTCAATATCCACTGTCAGTCCAGCACTACTAATGGAATTACTCTCAAATGAGGAAACGTCGAAGTGCAAACAATCTTTTTCATGGCTACCTATGTTAAAAGTGAAAATAAGAGAGACAAGCATCCATAACTCCGTTATTTTTATGAATAACTATATCGAGTATTATATCGTTGAAAAGCTCTAAAAATGTCCGATTTTTTGAGGTCATAGCCAACTATGGTTTACATTCAAAAAAAGATAAGTTTGTGTCATATCTCGAAAACGAGAGCTGACACGCAAACGAGGGCATGACAATCATATTCGGGATACAATTCCCTTCAATTTTGATATTTACACTTTTCTTATAAAATCAAAAACAAAGGAGCTAGGGGGATTTGACTAAATAGACAGAATTTCGTTTTTTCAAAATATCTAGTAAGCTTTTTACAAAAATCCGAAAGTGTCATTAAATTGAACCAGTAAAACTGCAAATCTTTCCCAATTTAACCGTTGCTCTATCTCCGCTAGTTTCCGAGATCCCCATACTGATTATCAAAAAAAACTCACCCTGTATATATATATATATATATATATATATATATATATATATATATATATATATATATATATATATATATATATATAGGTATATTAAAATAATGTGATTTAACTGAGTTCGTATCTATTCCTATTCACACAGTAGGTAAATGTATCTATCGGTCGAGTTTGTATAAATCTGTGGAATTCACACACCTATAGTGAAATCTTCACCCAAAAGTAAATCCTGAGTATTTAATATCACAATAAAACGACCTACTGCAATACAAAAACTTATAATGAAAATATGTACATAATAAAATTAATTTCCACATGCATAAAAAAAAGTGTATATTAAACTAAAATTGCACATTTTCAAGTCAAAAGCTCCATACATCTGTAATAAAATTGTGAAATGATTAGTGAAGTACATTCCACAAATTCCGTTGTATTGTTCAAAACAATTTCATTGGCGGAACCAACTGACCTCAATAAAATGTGAAATATTTAAAGTAAGGTATTTGCAAAAAAGTCTCGTAAGTAAAATTTTAAGATGCTCGCGGTAAATACGGAAAAATTGTATTCTTAGGCCGAATTGATTATAATTAATTGTATTATATTTCGATATAGGGCAAGTATTATATAAATCATTAATCTAAGTTCTTTAATGTAATCTCGATTCTCATAAAAACATCTAAACCGAAAATAAAGTATTCCCCTTTACATAGAGACAAAGTAATCCACCCTTAAAATCAATAATGTTTCTCACGTGTATTCACATTGATATTTTAAACTTACCTTATTCCTATGGAGAAATAACTACCACCGATTTACCACTAACACAACACTTTATAATTACAAAAACTCACTAATTTAACCGTTTAAATCACTGCAAACAAATTTGTAGAAAGAATTTGACATTTTAGTCGAACCTGTGAGCTTGGAATGCATGGAATGTCGAGTATTTACATTGGCCCCCTAGCGTACAATTTTCTGACTAATCGGACCAAATTACATCGGAACACACTTTTAAATCTTTGATTTGAGAGATTAGAGGATCACTTACAAAAATACAAATGGCATTAAAAAACTAATTTCAGTAGTTCTTATGATAGCAAACTTGCCTAAGGTGTATTTTTTATTTGTAGTCATTCCTAAACTAATAATGACATGTATTCAACTCGAGTAACGTCATGCAGCTAGTGTAATTTAGACTGTGATTTAGACTTTGTACACCAGCCATTTCGCCAAAATATTATGGAGGGTTGAATAACAACACTCCATACAAAATATTCACTTTAGAACTTTAGAATGTGCTTTGTGCTTTAAAACTTCTACTGTGACTTCTACCCACAAAGCAAATAATTTGTGCTTCTACCTAAAAAATGAAAGATGAGAAGCATGGCATGGCCCATAAAGCAAAATTAACAATTAACAGGTTTTTTCAGCGGAGATCTAAGAAAACAGAGTTTGTCAATAGGCCTTTTTATATTCGAAATTTTTTTATTCCCGTGCGTCATTTGTTTCGAGCAGTTTTCATACCATTGGAATGTAAATACAATGTTTTTTTTTTCTTAAAAAAATGACAGATGTTGACGCATGCCCACTAAAAATGTTCGAATATGAAAAGGCCTATTGCACAGATCATGTCAATTGATCGGGTTGCGGAGTGAAATACGGGCTTTGTACACAATAATGATGGTTAAAAATGTATTCACATTCCCATAAAATTAATTGACTCAATATGACGAATATCTTAAATGTTACAAATTTCACAGTATGCGAGTCTTGAGTGTGGCAAAATGTTCCTACTGTTAGAAATGTTTATTAGTAAATTTAAACTCCAATCATCAAGTATGTTACGTAATCAGTAATTATAACGAGTTTGTGGGTAATATTAAACTGGCTATAGGCAATCAAAACCCACAGTCTAGGGCAACACTCAATATTATAGTACAATACCAGTTTGGGGCCCCACCAACTGTGGACTAAAATTTAAAAAAATTGTAAATGAAAGCCAAAATCCAAAAAAGTTTACAATCAAAAATTTGTTAGTACGTTTTCGTACTCTCAACCGTATATATAAATTATATTTAAAGTTTTTTTATATATATGAGGCAACCCTATTATTTTAAAATGAAATTTAAGATTTTTTGAAATATGTGAGCAACCCTAAGTCTGTAATATAAATAATTAAAATTAGAAGGTAGGTAACTGTAGATAAGACCGGGTGAAATACCTATTGTAATGTTTTTAATTTCACACTTGGGTTCAGTTCTTGGATTTGTTTAAAAACATAGTCCAAAGCACTCTAATTTATTTCCACAAGTTTAACACAATTTATATTCACAAGAACTAATTACAATTTACCTTAACTTAACAATAGCACCGTCGAATACTGAATGAATCCCATCGCCAGCTGTTCGTATTTATATATTTCTCTCGGATTTATTCTGGCAAGTCAACGAACTATCGGGAAACTTGTTTCATGTGTTCTGGAAGCTTCAAGGGAATTCCCAGTAATGGTAGCGGTCGGCCTGTTGAGAGACAAAACATTTCGGATTCACAGAAGTATCGGAATAACGTTCCTTCCAAGAATTGGTTGATGGCCGATTGCACCAGCTACCGGATGAATTCTCGTAACATTGGGCCCTCCTTAAGACCATTTCGTCCGGAATGTCTTAGAATCCTTCCTGGTGTGACGATATTTGCAGGACTCCTCCATTTCGACAACGGGAAATTTGGTGGACGTAATAACAGTCAACGGTATTTGAATCTGGGCTGCAAATATTGAGACAGCATACCAGGATGTCGATGCCACTGAATCGAAATATTGTTTCCATCATACTTCTCACCACCCTCCAATTCAGTCCATCCAACCCGCAGGCTATCTTTGGGACCGCCAATTTCATCAGATTCTTCACCATCATTATATTCCTCAATTCTACCAGAATCTTCCAAAGATCGCTCGCTGTATGTTGGCTTGTGATGCGAGAATGTTTTCGTTACCAAATAAAAGATGTCTCTGGTACCCACTGCTTATTTATCTTCGAGATGAAGGACATTCCCTACCACTGGATCTTGCTCCCGTAGCTTCTGGAACTGGCCGTACTTTTTGGCAAACACTTTGGCTATTCCTCTGGACATCCGGAGATCTCGAGCCACACAATGAGCCAGGGCTTATTCTATGGGGAACCTCAAACAGGTCTTGGGGTTCCTCTGTGGTCACGTCGTGCTGCACTTTCTGCCGATTAGAGTACAGTGCCATAAATTGTTCGAAGGTCATCTCGTCATTGGGTGGTAGGATGCTGCGGAATTGGGCTTAGTCAACTTCGCCATCATGACTTCCGGCATAAGGGGCTAACCTGTTGAAATGTACCACCTTTGGCATTCTCGATATTTAACCGGACTCGTTGGTGGATGTCGTCCATTTTTTGACGTAACTGGCTGACATAGTCTTCACCTGCAGTCTCCTCTCCTGGGGGACATCCAAACGTCAAATCGCATGGCAGTCGTAACTCTCGTCCCATAATAACGCTTGCCGGTGTCTGACCCGTGGACTCGTGCACAGATGAACGATATGCCATTAGAAACAAGTGAAGATACTGGTCCCAGTCTCTTTGGTGGTCAGAGACTCCCTTTGACAAATGGCGGTTAATGGTTCTATTCATCCGTTCTACCATTCCATCGGATTGCGGGTGTAATGCTGTCGTTCGTGTTTTATTGATCTTCAATAGTTTGCAGACGTCTTGGAAAAGGGTGGACTCGAAATTTCTACCTTGGTCTGAGTATAATTCCAAGGGAACACCAAAACGACTTATCCATTCCTTGACAAGGACATCAACAACGGTCAAGGCTTCTTGATTCGGCAAGGTATACGCTTCTGCCCATTTACTGAAATAGTCCATCACCACCACAATGTACTTATTTCCAGAGTCGGATTCAGGAAATGGACCTGCAACATCAATGGCTACTCTTTCGAATTGACTGCCCACGTTATATTGCTTCATGGGAGCTTTATGCACAAACCGTACATTTCCGGCACCAATCCTTGACATCTGCTTAGTAGTTTACCCAATAGAAGCGTTCTCTCAACTTCCCCAGGGTTTTCGTTACTCCCAGATGTCTTCCAGTTGTACCATCATGTGGTTCCCGCAAAACCTCTGGCACCTATTTCTGGGGACTACAATCTGTTTTCTGTCCTTGCCCTCCTGTGGTGTTTCCAGGACCCGCTTCAAAAGTCCATTCTTCACGATGAGGGAGTTCCATTGAGCCGAATAAGACTTCATGGTTGGTGAGTATCAGGAAATCTCCTGCCACGTAGGTTTGCGGTCTTCTTCCTTCCACCGGATAACTTCTTTTAACTCCGGATCCAATTTCTGATCTTCCTGGATCTCCGCAGATTGCCAATGGTTATCGACGGCGGTAGTTCTAGAAAGAACAGCTTTTTCTTCAGCTCGCTGACAATGTTTGCAATTATCAGGGAAGGGTCTCCTCGATAAGGCATCAGCATTCTTATGGCTTGTTCCAGCTCGATGTTCAGTCTCGAAGTCGAATTCTTGCTACCGCTCGATCCACCTGGCCACTTGTCCTTCGGAGTTTTTAAACTGCAAGAGCCACTTCAGTGCTGCATGATCAGTCCTCAGGAGGAATCTTTTACCATAGTGGTACTTGTAGAAATGTGTTACTCCCTTTACCACAGCCAAGAATTCTCTGCGACTAACGCAGTAATTCCTTTCAGGCTTGCTCTAGGTCTTGCTGAAATAGCCGATGACTTTCTTCTGACCGTCTTGGATCTGCGAAAGCACCGCACCAATTCCGACATTGCTTGCGTCGGTGTCGAAAACGAAGTTACCATCTGGCAAAGGATAACTTAAGACGGCGGCACTCGTCAATGCTCCTTTCATTGTCTCGAATGAACGCTGGCACTCTTCGTCCCACTGGTACTGTACCTTCCCCTCTGTGAGTCTAGTAAGTGGATTGGCGATGTTGGCAAATCCAGCTACTTACCAACGATAGTACGTGCATAACCCCAGGAAACTTCTTAACTGGTGGATATCTTTAGGTATCAGCCATTCTTGGACAGCTTTAATTTTCTGTTTATCAACAGCTACTCCCTGCGGAAACCACATGTCCAAGATACTGCACCTGTTCTTGGAACAGCTGACACTTCTTCGGGCTTAACTTTAGTCCTCCAGGTTCCTCACGTGGTGTTCAAACGATTTTCCAACTACGATAATGTCGTCAAGATACACCAGGCCCGTTTTCCATGAAAGCCCTTTTAACACTGTTTCCCTCAACCTTTCAAACATCGCTGGAGCATTATACGACCCAAACGGCATAACCGTGAATTGGTAAAGTCCTAAGCCGAAGGTAAAAGCGGTCTTTTCTCGGTCTTCTTCAGCAAGTTGCTCCTGCCAATAACCGCTCTTCCAATTCAGGGTGGAAAACATCTTCGATCCCACCAACGTATGGTTTAATTGCCGATAGTCCACGCAAAATCGGGTCGAACCATCTTTTTTTTTAACCAAGACAACTGGAGAAGCCCAAGGGCTATTGGATGGTTAAATTACACCTTCTTCCTTCATCTCGCGGACTATCCTGTCGGCTTCTTCTCTTTTAGCTAGGAGTAGTTTCCTCGCCTACTGTCGAATAGGTTGAGCGTCCCCGGTATTAATTTTATGTTTCACCAAATCAGTTCGTCCTCTCTTTCCGTTCCCTACATCGAAGATATCCTGGTAGTTTCTAACGATGTCCCTCAATTTTGATTTCTGGTTTAGTTTCAAATTCTTGGGTGAATCGGTGATGAGTCTTTCCAGTTCCTCAGATAGTTTACCTGGTGGTATTTCTGCATGCTGTGTGCTTCGGACTACAGAGGAAACTGTTGATCAATGGCCCAAAGTTGTTTGTTTCTTTAGTACAACCGAGTAATGATTCAGGTTCATTACTCTTACTGGCACAATCTCCTTGGCACGAAACAAAGTCTTTCCCAGTGCGACTTCTCTGCCTACATTTCCGTGACATCATCACTGTTCCAGCTTTAGCTTTCCAATCCAGGGAAGCATCTACAATAATTTCAGCTCTTTCCGGAACATTTACATCCTCTGCCAAGATTGCTCGAAGCATTTTGTCGTCTTTCCCATGAAGCAGCACTTCTTCGTCATTCACTCGCAGAATTCCATCTTTAAAGTTTAACTGGAATCCCTTAGAGCTCATTACATCCATTCCAATGATGACTTGGTCTTCGATGTCCGCCACTAATGCCTGATGTTGGAATGCTGTATTTCCCAAGACCATTTCAACCTCTATTTCACCATGGACTTTCTCTGCTTCTCCACTCGCTGTTCGCAATTACCATTTTGTTGGTTTTATCATCGTCTCTAAAACGATGTTGGGCCTTATAACTGTTTTTGACGCACCTGTATCCAGCAGCATTGCACATTGCTTCCTATTAATAAGGCCATCTACGAAGACACTGTTAACGGGGTTGCGTAGCGAAGTGACATATGCGTAGATAGTTGGGGCTTGTTGGCTACAGGTCGACGATGGCCCCTTCACATCGATCCACTTTCGTTTTCCGACGAGGAAGTGGGGTTTCCGTTGCTCTCCTTGCAACGACTCCTTATGTGTCCTACTTTACCACACTTTCAACATCTCAGTTGTCTTTTCTCGGTGAGGACTTTCTTACAGAGGCTTCATCGTTTCCGCCATCTTCGGATTCTTCATCAACGATTCGAACCCTGGCTTGACCCCTGCAGGTATTTTTCGCAGCCTCGAATTCCAGAGCTCGAGCCAATGCATCCACTAATTGAGTGGGTCGAGCTAGTGTCAATGCTTGTCTGGCTTCGTGGTCCCTAAGTCCATCTAAAAATGCTTGCACTGCTAACCTTTCAATTACATTTTCCTGTGTGGCTGGATAGGCAAGGCGAACTAGACGGGCAATGTCAGCTTCAAATTCTTGTAGGGATTCATTTGATGTCTGGTGGCGATTTTTCAATTGGGAGTGGTAGACGTGCTCCAAATGTGTCTGGCCATACCTCAACTCTAAATGTTTGACCAGTTGATCGTAGTCTTCTTGCTCAGAGGTATTCAATGTTTGCAAAATATTTGTAGCGTCCCCTCTTAAGGCGAGAGTTAATGCTATTTCCTTCTCCCCTGCTGACAATCCGTTTAGCTTTGCTGCAGCCTCGAATTGGCGCCTATAATTAGTCCATGATGATTTTCCATCAAATGGGGGAGGTTTCATTTTGTGTCTTGTCCCCTCGAGGCCAATTTTCGAATTCACTACTTCTGGACTGTTTCTGCTTTCGGTTTTTGATTGTGTTTCTCCTCTTTGCCTTGTGACTACCTGTTCTTTTATTTTGCTGATCTCACCCTCCATAATCTGTCTTAGCTCTTCTGTCCGCATTTCGTTTTTAACTGCCTCTTCGACCATTGTTTGCTTTAGCTCCTCCATCTGAGCCTCATTCTCGAATTTTTTCTCTTCCAGCATTTCTGAATTTTTCTGTACCATGTTTTTCAAATTTTCTTCTAAAGATTTAGAATTTTCCATTAATTTATCTTCTAAGCTTTTAGAATTTTCTAGTAATTTGTCTTCCAAGGTTTTAGTATTTTCTAATTTTCTAGTAGTTTACTTTCTAGGGTTGTCGAGTTTTCTTGTAATGTTTGTAGCTTATCTTCTAAGGACTTTTTCTAGTAAAGCCTCTTTCAGGTTTTTAGAATTTTCCTCCATTTGTTTTAATAACATGCTCATGTCCCCATTACCAGAAACTTCAAACAAATAAGTATCGGGATCGTTACCTTCATTTATTAGGGCATCTCGTAGCCGTTGTATTAATTCACTTTTCTTCCCACTAATATCTAAATCCCTTTCCTTCAGTTCTTTCTTTATATCAGTCACTTTCAATTGGTCCAAATTCACTGCTTTAAACATCGTTAGACTATTTATTTTCCACTCATAAAGTTCTACAAATACACCTACACCTGACACCACTGTAATGTTTTTATTTTCACACTCGGGTTCAGTTCAATTCTTGGATTTATTTAAAAACACAGTCCAACTCAGTCTAATTTATTTCCACTACTTTAACACAATTTATCTTAACTTAACAATAGGACCGTCGAATACTGAATCCCATCGCCAGCTGTCGGAATTTATATATTTCTCTTGGAATTTTTCTGGCAAGTCAACGAACTATCGGCAAACTTCTTTCATGTGTTCTGGAAGCTTCAAGGGAATTCCCAGTAACGGCAGCGGCCTGTTGAGAGACAAAACATTTCGGATGCCCAGAAGTATCGGAATAATGTCCCTTCCACAAATTGGTTGATGGCCGATTGCACCAGCTGTCGGATGAATTCTCGTAACACTATTTTAAGCCAAGGAGAAGGGCTACTGAAGCAAAACCAAGCAATTTTCAAAATCAGTTTATAACCGATTTATTTGAAAATTTGTAGACGTAATTTTTAAAATGTTGTTTTTTCACTTCAAATTGTTTGAATGCTATATATATTTCGCGTAACTTTATTTATTTTGAGTTATTTTATATAAGTAAGTAAAAATCCTTTTAAATGACATGTTTTATTAAAAATATTAAATGTAAAATACAAATTTGCCTGCCAATTTTGAATTCCTTAAGTACTTAGGCCCCCACTAGTTTTGTGCCCAGGGGCCCCACGAGTTTGTGCTAAACGGCCCCCACCAACTTAAATCTGCCTGTCCATTTGTAACAGCCTACTTTCTCCGGAACTACTGGACGTAAAGGTTGAAATTTTGTCTTAGTAGGTACACAGTTTAATGACCCGGTTAGGAGTATATAGCGTAAATCAAGGAATTTTAAAATATAACTGAAACTAATGAGCCCTATATTATCATAAATAGGAATTATAAGACCTTACGCAAAGTTTACGGAAATCATAAATTGGATATCGTAATATTAATTTTGGGTGCATATTATAAACTTAATTCAAAAATAAAAAATTAAAGATATTGGGTTTCACTCAAGAACTTTACAGGAAAAATAATACAATAGTTAATTTTGGGAGGGCAAACTATATGATTACTACTCTCTTCGAGGTGTCATTCCTTTGTACGCAAGACAATATATATGATATATATTGTTTCTGGTTGGGAACCTTCATCAGTTGCGGTTCCCACAATAGAATGTCCTCTCGGACAGCTTTATGTATTCTAACATCTCCCGTCTACAAATTTATATGATTACCAAATGAAAATTAAATTATCTCAAGTTCATAATGAGGAATTCAAATATATATTTTTTATACAGTGAGGGGAGTACATCCGATATTTCGTGGAATCGGCATTCATGCCAAAGGAATTTAGAAATTAGTGGGAAGAAAAGTGAATTAATACAACGGCTACTAGATGATTAATAAATGAAGGTAAAAATCTTGATATTTATTTGTTTGAAGTTGAAAGTTGAAAAAAAGTCTTTAGAAGATAAGCTACAAACAGTCCTAGAAAATTCTAAAACTCTACAAGATAAATTAGTAGAAAATTTCAAATCCCTAGAAAACAAATTACTAGAAAAAGTTAAAACCTTAGAAGAGAAATTACTAGAAAATTCTAAAACTCTAGAAGAAAAATTGCTAAACAACTGCAAATTCTTGAAAGAGTCCTTAGAAGCCCAAATACTGAAAAATTCTAAATCCTAGAAGAAAACTTGAAAAGCATGGTACAGAACAATTCACAAATGCTAGAAGAGAAAATAGTTGAGAATGAAGCTCGGGCTGAAGCAGGCGACAGTCAAAAACGAAACGCAGATGGAGGAACTCAAGCAGACAATGGTCGAAGACTTGAAGCAGACGGCAGTTAAAAATGAATCGCTGATAGAACAGCTAAAACAGATAAAGCAGGGTGAGATCAGCAATATAAACGAGCAGGTCACAAAACAAAGGGGAGAAATTCCATTAAAATCTAAAAATAGAAACAGTCCGGGAGTAGATTCGAAAATTGGCCTCGAGGAAACAAAAATACAAACTGATACCTCCACAATTTGATGGAAAATCATCATGGACTAATTATCAGTATCAATTCGAGACTGCAACAATGCTAAACAGATGGTCGGCAGAGTAGAGAGCAATAACATTAAGCCTCGCCTTAAGAGGGGATACTACACATATTTTTCAAACGTTGAATACCTCTGAGCAAGAAGACTACGAATAACTGGTCAAACATTTAGAACTGAGTTATGGACAGACCCATATGGACTATGTGTATCACTCACAATTGAAAAATCGCCACCACAAATCGAATGAATCCCTACAAGAATTTAAAGGTGGTATTGGACGTCTGGTTTGCCTTGCCTAACCAGCCACACCAGAAAATGTGGTAGAAAGGTTAGCACTGCAAGCGTTCTTGGATCGACTTCGGGACCCCGAAGGCAGAGAAGCATTGACACTAGCTCGACCGAGGTCGCGAGGCCGCTAAAAATACGTATAAGAGGACAGGGCAGAGTCTGAATCATTGAAGGCGAATCAGAAGATACCAAAAACGACAAAGCCTCTGTAAGGAACATAGCAGAGGAAGTCCTTACCGAAAGAAGACAACTGGGATGTTGTAAGGATGGTAAAGTAGGACATAAACGGAGTTGTTGCAAGGAGAGCAGAGTAGTACTGACTTCCTCGTCGGTAAACTAAAGAGAGTCGATGTAAAGGGATCATCATCAACCTGTAGCCAATAAGCCCCAACTATCAACGCATATGTCGCTTTGCTACGCCAACGAGGCAACAATGTCTTTGTAGATGGATTTATGAATAAAAAGCAATGTGCAATGTTTTTGGATACGGGTGCGACAGTTGTAAGGCTCAAAATGGTTTTAAAACAGAAGAAGCTAAGGTCCATGGTGAAATAATGATTGAAATGGGAAATACAACATTCCAACATCAGACATTAGTGGAAGACATCGAAGACGAAGTCATCATTGGTATTAAACTTTAAGAAAGGAACAATTTTGGCAAACTGTACAACAGTTTCCTCTGTAGTCAGAAGCACACACCATACAGCAATACCACCAGTTAAACTATCTGAGGAACTGACAGATCTGGTGAAATATAAAATTAATACCGGGGACGCTCAGCCTATCCGACAGTCAACGAGAAGACTACTCCTAGCTAAAAGAGAAGAAGCCGACAGAATAGTCCACGAAATGGAAGAACTGTTATTGAACCATCCAATAGCCCTTGGGCTTCTACAGTTGTCTTGGTTAAAAATAAAGATGGTCTGACTCGATTTTGCGTGGACTATCGGCAACTAAACCATGTTACAAATTACTACAAAGAAAGACAGCTACTATCTCCCAAGAAAAAACGATACCCTAGATACGTTGGCTGGATCGAAGATGTTTTTCACCTCGAACTTAAAGAGCGATTATTGCCAGGTGGAATTAGCGAAGGAATACCGAGAAAAGACTGCTTTTACCATCTGCTCACGACTTTACCAATTCAGGATGATGCCGTTTGGGTTGTGTAATGCTCCTGCAACGTTTGAAAGCTTGCAGGAAACAGTGTTAAAAGGGCTTTCATGGAAAACATGCCAGTTGTATTTCGGCGACATTATCGTGGTTCAAAAATCGTGAAGAACCTGGAGGAGATATTTCGCCGACTCCGAAGTTCCAGATTAAAGTTAAGCCCGAAGAAGTGTCAACTGTTCCAAGAAGAGGTGAAATATCTTGGACATGTGGTTTCCGTAGAGGGAGTAGCTGTGGATAAACAGAAAATCAAAGTCATTCAAGAATGGGCGATACCTAATGATATCCACCAGCTAAGAAGTTTCCTGGGGTTATGCATCGAATATCTTCGGTATGTAGCAGGATTTGCCAATATCGCCAAGCCACTCACTAGACTCCCAGAGGGGAAAGTGGGATACCAATGGGACGAGAGTAGGGTGTTTGCGCCGGTTCTAGACCGACCCCACACCACTTTCTACACCCCCCACTACCTGACCTTGAGAGTGCCCTTGACCTTAACAGTGTCATTGACCTCTATCCTTACCATTGACCCTAAGATTTGACCTTGACAGATGTGTACTTGACCTTGAGTCCATTCAACCTTGAGACTTGTTCTTGACCTTGAGAATCTTTGTCCTTGTGCACTATCCTTTGTTGATATTTACCACTAACTTTGGGACTGACCCTGAGATTTGGCCTTAACAGATGTATACTTGACCTTGAGAATTCGTTGACCTTGTGCACTGGTCCTTGACTTTGAAATTTATCCTTTGTTAATATTTACCACTAACCTTGGGACTGACCCTGAGCTTTGGCCTTGACAGATATACACTTGACCTTGAGAATTCATTGGTCTTGTGCACAGTCATTGAAAGTTGCCCCTGAGATTTAACCTTGATACCCCTTCCACCAATGCTGTTGTTATTTAAAGAAGGAAAATGCGTGAAAATTATAGTATTAATGATGTCAGCAGCGAAAAACGAAAAATATATACAGTTGCTAGTAGAGTTAGTAACGCGTGACGTGAGATTAGGAAATATAAGTGACAAAGAACTTTCCGATGTTATAGCACAGACTAAACAGAAACATATTTCTTTTTCGAAAAGTCTCCTTTTGATAAAATTAACTTTGAAAATCAGACAAAAAAAATATTAAACTTAGATTTTTAGATTCATACCGATTTGTGAGCGAATCTTTAGAAAAATTGGCTGAGAATTTAGAACCCGCACAATGTATTGAAATTAAACGATATTTTTTGGAACTTAGTAAATTTGATATTATAACACAAAAGAGGGTTTTCCCATATTCATATGTTGATTCATTGAATAAACTTCAAGATACACAGTTGCCAATAATAAATGATTTTTATGACAACCTTAGGGGAAAAGACATTGAAATTCATGATTACAATCGAGCTTTAAAAGCGTAGGATGTTTTCAGTTGTAATAACTTAGGAGAATATGCTGTGATATATTGAATATCAGATTATTTAATTCTGGCAGATTTCTTTGAGACTTTCAGAAATGTGGCCATAAAATTATTTCAGTTAGAGCCAGCCCATTATTATACAGCCCCTGGCTTATGCTGGGATGCTATGATGAAGGTCACAGGTGTAGAACTGGAACTTTTGACTGACATAGATATGTTACATTTCTTTAAAAATAGTACAAGAGGAGGTATCTGCCATTGTGCAGTAAGAAAGGCTGTAGCAAATAACAAATTTTGCAAAAACTTCAATCTACAAAAACCATCCAGTTATATTATGTATCTTGACGCAACGAATTTATATGGCCATAGTATGAATCAACTATTACCAACAGGTGGTTTCA
Source organism: Octodonta nipae (assembly GCA_034190945.1). Lineage (NCBI taxonomy): Eukaryota > Metazoa > Arthropoda > Insecta > Coleoptera > Chrysomelidae > Octodonta > Octodonta nipae. The sequence continues at coordinate 64,861,461 of CM067219.1, forward strand.
AATGGTTAACTGAAGAAGAAATAAAAATATTGATGTCTTAAATATATCTGATGACGGCGAGTATGGCTATGTTTTTGAAGTTGACCTAGACTATCCTGAAAAGTTACATGAAGAGCACAATGAATTGCCATTTTTACCCGAAAACAAATCTCCACCATTTATAAAGGACCAAAAACTTATTTGTAGTTTTGATAAAAAAGAACAGTATGTCACACATTATAAAGCAAATTAAAATTAAAATTTGAAGCAAGCACTGAATAATGGATTGGAATTGATTAAAATTCATAGAGGAATAAAATTCAAGCAATCTGCTTGGTTAATACCATATATTGATTTAAACACTAAAATGAGAAATAAGGCAAAATCTAAACGAAAAAAAAAACAGTTACAAATTATTCGTTAACGCAATCTACGGCAAGTCGTTAGAAAATATCGACAAACGAAGTCACATTCGGTTAGTGAACCATTGGCAAAATGTTGGGAAAAATGGGTGCAGAAGGGCTCATAGCAAAACCAAATTTTAAAAGCAGTTCCATTTTCATACCAAATTGCAGCAATTCAATTAGATAGATTATCTATATTTTATAATAAACCTGTTTATATTGGGTTTTCTGTGTTAGAGGTATCTAAGACTGTAATCTATGAATTTTATTATGATTTTATCAATAAAGAATTCGGCAAAAAAGCTTTGTTACTGTACACAGATACAGATTCTCTGATCTTGTTTATTGAGACTGACAATTTCTATCAGGTTATTAAAAATAATATTTCAAAGTTTGACACTTCCAATTATGATGAAAATAACATACACGGAATTGCCATCAATGAATCAATACTATGAAGAATGAAAGACGAATATGAAGGCAAACCGCTTTTTGAATTTTTGGGTACGGGAGTAAAGGCTTATTGTGTTCATGCAGGAAATAAAATTGATAAAAAAGCCAAAGGTGTAAAAAAATATGTAATAAACGATTCTATAACTCAACAAGATTATAAAGATATTGTTGAAGGTTCAGTTGTTGTTTTTTCTAAAAATGAATGTGTTTCGGTCTGTTTTACATGAAATATTTACTCAACTCAAAAACAAAGTTGCCCTCTCTCCTCAAGATGACAAAAGATTTGTTATACCGGGAACATACAGAACTTTGGCTTGGAGTCATAATTGATACCCAAAATTCAATCCATGTTGAACATTGAAAATGATGCTGACGTTAATGAATTAATAAAACTTTTATGCAATGAACTGAAATTGCATAATATTTCTGAGGGTTTGTTACAAACTGTGTATGAAAAACTGTTGTTTTAATTCTGTTTATATATCTGAAAAAATCATAATTTATTTCAACACAAAGATGGTATTGTTAACTAAGTAAGTAAGGTGTTTATGTGTGTCTGCAATCACTATTTAATAATTAACTATACAAAAGATATTATTTTTTATAAAATATAAGTTCCACATGTATTAATTTGAGTAGTTCTAGGTACTGTTTGTCTCAGTAATTATATAAAATGTTATTTTATAATAGTATTAGTAAATCTTGTAAAATTTAAAAAAATCCTATAATAAATATAAATAACAGACATTATTTTTTAATTATTTCACCAGTTTACCCAGAAATAGTTGTTATAAAAATTGTCCAATTTTCATAAGTGTGTATAAATATCATAAATATAATTATACCAGTGCCAATATGAATCCTTAAGGATTGGAAATGAAATATAAGTATTAATAATTCATTTAATGCATTTTTAACAAACAGTGTAAAGAGTATCAAATACCACTAATTTAAGGTCTGCAAAGGTAAATATATGTATTTTAGTAGATCATAATGGTCTCCGCCAGATGCCAAATAAGCTCTTATTGAGAACTTACAGAACTTTGGCTTGGAGTCATACATGAAATTCAGTCCAAGTTGAACATTGAAAATGATGCTGACGTTAATGACTTAAGAAAACTTTTATGCAATGAAATGGATATGCACAATATTTATGAGGATTTGTTACAAACCGTCTATAAAAATCTTTTGTTCTGTTTATATATCGGAAAATATTCAATTTATTTCAACGTAAAGATATGTAATAAATATAAATAACAGGCTTTATCTTTGAATTATTTCACCAGTTTACTCCTAAATACTCGTTATAAATACTGACCAATTTCGATAAGTGTGTAAAGACCATAAATATATTTATATCAAATTAATCAGTATTTATTCCATCCCAAAATGCCAATATGAATCCTTAAGATTTCGAAATGCAAGATAAGTATCAATAATGCATTGCAAAATCTTTGCATTAGTTGTTATATGATGATCACACAATTCTATCAAAAAAACATTTATTCCGAAAATTATTAGACCTTTAATTACATGTATTTAACAAAGAATGTAAAGAATGTCAAATACTACAAATCTAAGGTCTGCGGCGGTAAAAACTTGGAATCTTACTCGGGCATTATGTTTTCGTAAAAGAATATTTCCCAGTTGTGTGCTGAAGATGGATTGATTCAATTGCTAATATTTACTTTTGCAGATAATAATATATTTTGTTTTTCGGAAACCTAATGTTCATATTCGATTACAATTTAGCACATAAAAAAATATAATTTGTTTCTCAGCAAGTTACTAACTACTATGTACATACGTCCTACCCTACAGAAAGTATTCCTATAACCTGCAGAAATAAAAGATTTTGCTCTTTTCACATCTTGTACATTAATTAGGAGTAAATTAAATTTATTTCAAGAACAATGAGTTACGCGAGCATATGATGTGAATATTGTGTGGAATGTAAAAAAAATCACAAATATCCATTATATGTCATCCTCTAATAAATATGTAATTTCATGAACAAGAGACACTTATTGATAATATATGTTTACATTGTCGAAGCTTGTACATTACATTCATTTGCAATATACACAATTAATTAATTTGCATGCGTTAGTTGATTCTCGAATTTATGAACCAGTTACATGTCATGGCGGCACTTCACTTGGTGTAGCGTATTCGTATATTTACTATATTTGTCCAAAAACGGCGATATTTGAACAAATAAGTCGAATACCGCTAAGAGCAAATACGCCTTACCGTCCAGTTGTCGGTTTTCAATATACTTCAAAGGAGTCAAATAAGCCAAATATTTGCTTTAGCCGTCCACACTTGGTTCATACAGTTGAACGCGGCACTTCGATCGTGATCAACTAGTGTTGTGTTTAATGGCAAAGTAGTGTTTGTGGCAAATTGGAGTGGTCGAACAATAACATCATGAAGTTTCTTGAGTTGTACCAAATGCATCCTTGCATTTGGGACCCCAAACATACCAGCCACAAAAATAAAAATAAAATAAATGATGCATGGATAGATATCCAAAACAATATGGGACAACCATGCACAATCGCTGATTTAAAGAAAAATAGGGAATCTTTGATGTCTGCGTTCTGGGATTATAACACAAAAATTAAGAAACCAGAAACATCAGGAGCAGGCACGTCTAGCGTATACAAACCCACAGGGTTTGCTTACAAATACATGAATAGTTTTCTGGGAGCCATCTATAAATGCAACCCATCAACGAATACTGAGGTATGTAAAAAATAAATAAAAAACATTTTTCATTAATTTTGTTTATTTATCTTTATGGTGAGGCATGTGTCACATGTCACATTTACTGGTATTCAAACCACTATTCAAACATATTTGGCATGTTTGAGTGATTTGCGATATGTGTTGATGGCACCTTTGGAGTATTTGCGAATATATCAAATATTTGGACGATTATAGCGACACAAAACAAAAATACACTAACACCAAGTGAAGTGCCGCCATCAGATGCATATTCACTTCTGTAATGCCAAGGCTATACGCATATCCAGAGTTTATTCGCATTAGTAAGCGATCAAGACACAACTTAAGATTGCTTGTGTGAATATCCTGACTGGAAAGTGGGAAAGATGTTGAGCATATAAAATCCCTTTAACACTCATGATCTAACAAACTAAACTTCACTTGTAAGTTGTTTATATATAGTCTCAAAACATGTCATTTTTAAGAAAGGCATTGGAAAGTGACAAAATTAATATAACACAAAATATAAGATTGGTGCCACCGTATGAAACAGATTCACCTGAGATAATGGATATAGATGAGATGGTAGCTTTGGTAAATATATAATAAGTAAGCAAACAATTGTTTATATCTGATATATTTTAGTTGGAAGATGAAAGACATGAAGGGACCGAGATTCTGCAACCAATATCGCCGGTCAAGGCAGAACAGATATTAAATGATGTAAAATTAGCATTAATCTATTTTGAAATAATGTAATAGTTGTTTTCATTTTGCAGTTAACAGTTCCGGAACGAAACAATGAGCTAAGAAAAAATCAATGAGAGGAGGAGGCGGAGGCGGATGAGACGGAGGAGGAGGAGGAGTCGGTAAGATTCACTTTTTGTAAAAATTGTCATTGTGTTTCTGATTTATATTTTATAATAGGATGCTGAAATTCAATAGGCTCTAACGAAGTGTTGAGAAGAAACAAATGAATTGCGGCAAAAACTAAAGAAAGCCTCTAAAAAAGAAGAAGATATAGAAAATATTATTATCACAAGAAGAAGAGGGAAAGCCATGATTCGGCGAAGTATATGTCAGTTTCGTCGGCTCATAGCAACTAATGTTTAAGTTTAAAGTAATTTGTATATAATTATAATATAGTTTTAAAATTAGTTTAGTCACAAATGTTAAATGTAGTTTAGTTAATAAACAATTTTGTTAAAACTTATTTCTTTTTTTAACAATCGAGATGAATTTAAAATTAACCAAATATCTATGGAAACGTTAGACACCACACAAAACATGAAATAAAGATCAAATAATATAATCTTACAATGAAATACAAAAAAAGTTGAGTGGAGAACTGTTTACGCTTTAATATGGTGTAATTGTAAAAGAGTGAATAATTACTAACATGACATTATGTGTAAGTACTATTATCAAAATTTTTGAAACACATACAAAAGTTAATTAGGATGTTCCAGAGAAGAAAATATTTCTACTGTTATTTTGATGAATTCATATTTAGAATGAGAATTACTTATAGGTTGTAGTACATTATACTAGGTTTTATGAGTTTGTGAAATAATAACTCTGTTTATATTAAATTATTTATTTACTTTTCATTTGGTTTCCATAATAAAATTTTCATACAAAAGATAAACATTTGATAAAGCACAAATACAATTATTACTTATATGGAAGAAACATTTTGGTTTTGTCTTTTCTAAACATGTTTGTTCATCTAATACAATTATTAATTTCTTGGTATACTGTTTAAGGTAAACCGACCTTATCTATCTTTAACATATATACAGTTTGTTTTGGATGTTATATGATTAATTATTTTGGCAAATTTGTGAAGAGGTGTGAAACCATCCGAGCAAGTAATGTAATGATGATTCCTGGTAAGCCACTTGGCTTCTCTCTGAAATTCTGGTTGGAGCATTTCGAATGGAAAAGGTGGTTTAAACACGTAATGACAAATTCGTTTACCATCATAAGCAGCTAATTCTTTAACTATGAATCTTCCTTTTTCAATTTTGAATCCTTGCATGTCAAGAACAAGATTCATATTTTTAAATTGTTGAGAATTTTTAAAATTTTTAGTATTTTGAATATCTTTTAAAAGTTGTTGTACTTTATTTATATGCTTTTCAAGAGCTGTTTAGTACTTGATGGTAAATATCAACTAAATATCAATCTTGGTCTCACAATTTTTGTTAGAAGATTATAATAAAAAATTCTATCATACAAAATGAGGCAGTATGCAGAAGTATTTTTTGGAACATTTTCGCTTGCCTCAAATCCAATTCGCATAACAACTGCGCTAGATTGTACGGTTTCTTTTTGTCGGGAACAGTTAATATGTACAATTGGTGCAATAGTTTTAAATTCTTTAGGGGAAAATATTGGTTCATTTTCCATTTCGTAATATAGTGAACGAAATTTGGAAAACATTTCATACAAAGAAGCAAACTTGTTGAATTAAAATCCAAAAATAAGTCATTATATGGATATCGTTCAGAGTTTAAAAATACTATAAGACTATTTTTAAACTTTAACAAGATTACAATCATTAAATTTAGATATATTTGATGTTAGTTTATTTTTTTTATCAGTTTGGAAAGCAACAATTACATTACGTGGCCTTTCTAACTTTGGGCACGTTTTTACTGGCCAGGTGTGTCTTGTATTTTCAGGCACTGTTGGATATTCAACAAGTTCCCAACTTCTGAAAAAAGTGGAATATCAAAATTCGTATTTATGATTTTTGTCAGAGCTAAGGAATATCAACGGAAACGTATGGAACCCGCCAGTAAATTTTTTCTATTGTACCTTTCGGTTTTTCTTTGACATCAGATATAACAGAATCATTGTCGTTGTTATTTCTCATTATCACTAACTCTTGTTTCATATTTAAAACAACTTTTTTATAATCTTCAAAGAAACCCATTACCATACCAAGTGGTACGCACACGTTAACCTTTCCTGACTCAGCTATAATTGATTCTTTAGGAAACGAATTTTATTTTGCAATTTCCGACTTTCGCTTTCACCTTTCAAGGGTGTGACGAGACCAACATTTCTCCCTGAATAAATTACTACACCATTCATCTCATAACGAAGCTCTCGAAATAAAAAGTTTATTCTATTATTTATAAATTTTAAGCTTTTAATTGGTTTACCATCTTCTTTTGTCAAATTCCCTTCTATATATAGGAAACTTTGAGATGGAAGTGTTATTGCATCTAATTCTTGAATAGCTATTCGAATTTCATCATTATAATCAAATTTTTAGTTCACAAATGGTTGATTTGGGTGATATTCAAATTCAGTAATCGAATTGTCTACCAATGGTTGTTCGATAACATTTAAAATATTCATTTTATAACAGTTGGAATTTAGGTTTCAGAAATTTTTGGTTTTCTTTTGTCAGCTTAGTGTTACTTCTGAATGATGGTTTAATACTGTTTTTGGAACGTAGTTTTTTTCTATTTATATATGGCAAAGTTTTTCTCGATTATACCTAAAAACCATTTTTAACTTTTCTTAACTGTAATCGAAGAGTTATTATTTCGTTTCTAAAGTTAACAATATCACCGTTTTGATCAACGATTTTAACTATTAGAGAACTGGTTGTTTTAACGCTTATAGGGAAATAACGGATGTTAAGGGGTGCTTCAACTATTTTATAGCCTGGTGCAACAGTTGGAAAAAACTGATGTATTATATGAGTGGGTTTACCTTTCGAAAACGAACCAGTTGCAATACTACAATCGACACACAGAGCGTTTATTTTAATAATTTGTACTGCAAAATCAGAAGTATGCATTATGTTTGCTTCCAATATTCGCAACAATGGAGACAGTTATGTAAGAAGGTAAGTTATTCTGTAAGAAACCAATTAAATCATTTATTTCATACGCTCCCGTTGGTATTGTTAATGAACTGTTGCTATAAATGAACTGATTATTTGTTTCATCAATATTTGGTATTGTATTGAAAGATTCAAAGTCAGATAGCTCAATTTCATATTCATCATTATCCAAATAAATTGGTGGATTAAAATCAGCATAAAAAATTGATGAATTACCAGAAAGGTTAAAAGTTATTGACATGATGCTCTCTTTGTTACTAAATGATTTATGAACATTTATTTATTGGCACACTCTATATAAAAATTTTAAGCATAACTGTCCACAATTGTGAGAGTTGAATTTTTGATCCGAGTAGTAGTTATAATTAATATTTTTTAAATCCCATTACTCTGGAAATATTTTACCAACTTTTGTGGTGGTTTCAAATTACCATAACTACCATAATAAATTACAACATCTTTATTTCGTATGCAGTCCAATGGGTGCCAGAGCCTAAGGAATTGTCTAAATTTATTATTCCACATTCACGCTTCTTTATTTTTTTTTGGTAGTCGATCTCTCATGAATACACCACGAAAATTTGCAATGTTCAATGTTTTGGCAAAACCTTGCAGTTCCAAGTTGGTTAATGCATGTTGTGGTAGTGTCATTTTGAACTTTTTCTGTAAGAGGCAAGATACAAACCTTTCCCTAAACGATTACCGTTTTTTTTTCCAATTTCTATTGCGAGGTTATGTCTTTGTATTTCTGCTAACTGCTCTTTGTTAGCTTTCGCATCATTTACGGCTTTTAAGATTTCTGCGGCCCCTCCTTCTAAAGCACCTAGCGCCCCCAATATAGGTAGCAGAAGGAGTAGAAAACTTCCTTTTTTAGGAATTTTGATAATCCTTCGCGAAACATTTGATCTAAGTTTAGATTTCATTCCACTTCCCTTCTTTGGTTTACCCTTTCTCTTCATACCCATTCCCTATTTTCTTTTAGCTTTCATAACTGATGCAACAATTGCTGCTGACACTTTTTTACCAAGTGATGAGTCAGATGCCTTAAAATGATTTATCTGCCTCAGTTCGAGTTTCCAAATCTTTATACTGTTGGTATTTAATGTCGTGATCCCGACAAAAACTGTCAAGTTTGTTTTTAGGTATATCTCTTCTAACTAACCTCTTATTCAACTTTGTACCCGGCCCACAAAACCTATATCCTCCAGGAATATGTAGCTCTAGAGGAAGATTCTCTGTTAGTTTATTAACGAATCCGGAACCTTTAAGAGTGGGTTGATAACTATTCTTCTTTTAATTGTTTGTTGTCATTTATATATCATTTAGTTCACTTGTTAGAATGGTCTGATTTTTTTGAGCGAATATTTACATATATATATATATATATATATATATATATATATATATATATATATATGAAACTGAAAACGAAATCAAATTCATTTCCTGAACGGTAACATTGAAATGAAGATTAAACAATCAAGAACTGTGTTACCCATAATCAATTATGATAAACTTTCTCAGAAAAATATATTTAAAAAACATGGATTACTGTTTGGTGGAACATATAAAAGAGCGTTGGTAATTGGTCCAAGTGCTAGCGGTGAAACCAATGCTGTGATTAACTTAATATTACAACCCAATGGTTTGAGTTTTGAAAACGTTTGTAATATTTACTGTAAATCACCTTATCAACCGAAATATCAGTATTTACGAAATGTGCTTGAACCAATGAATGAAATCGGTTACTATGAATATTCTTATGACAAAGACGTCATACAACCTCAAGAAGTGAAACCAAATTCTTTAATTTTATTTTATGTAAGTTCATGTAATCAAGATATTATAAGAGCGTACTTCAGTTTTGGAAGACATAAAAATACAGATTGTTTTTATTTATCACATATTCGTCAATTCCTAAGCAGTTAATACGAGATATTTCCTCAAGATAAAATTAATTTACAGCATATCTTTGATGATCATATTAATTTAGAATGACATTCCAGCAGTTCAGAGAACTTTGTTCTACTTATTGGGAAGATCAATATGGATTTGTTGTAATTGATAAAGATTGTGCTAAACATAGCGGCAGGTATCGAAAGGGACTTGATAAATATATTCATCCTTATATATATATATATATATATATATATATATATATATATATATATATATATCATACATTTTATGGATATAGTATAATAGTATAACAGTAACACTTTTTGAACTAACATGGATCCGAAACTTGATAAAGAGCTTATAAAAACGAGAAAAGCTGTTAAACAGAAGTTTACGGCGTTAAAATCGGATATAGCACAAAGTCAAAGCCTTCTAGAACAAAAGCTGAGACCAATTTCGGAACCCCTCCAAAAACTTTTACAAAAAAGTTAAACCGGTTAAAATGGAACCTGTTAAAACGGAACCAAAGATTGAAAAAGATTCCGATTTGAACTTATCAGAGACCAAACGAGAGGCGAAACCGTATGAACATTATTTTCCACTCACAGGTCTCAGTTTTTTGGAAGATACCTACTCAAATATTCATCTGGATGAAACCATTACTGAAGATCTTAATCCTAATCTGGAAGAGCAAAATATTAATGAAAGTGCTCAGCAATTACGACAAGATATAGAGAGTTTAGTTGACACACCAGCATATGGAGATTACCTCGAAATGTTTCATCCTTTACCTCGTGCATATGTTGATAGCTCTATACGAGGTAATGAAGAAAATTTCGACCGGTATTATGGGTTAACGCATGATATTGCAAAAGAATCATTTACCCTGGCCAAAACACCTGTAAATATTGAAGGACCTGGTATTATTGTGGATACTGTAAAGTACATTGGAACCTCCGGGTTATATGAATTACTTTTTTTAAAAGAACCTGTTGGCTACAAGCAACAAGACTTAAATGAGTATATGGACATATTAAATAGAAGCAACGCCTTCCGTAGAAACTATGATTCAAACGCTCAAATTCAGGGAACACAATCAGTAACAAATCGTACAGTAATTAGACTGTATTTAATCCAACATAACTTGCTGAAAGATGTAGGATTAGGTAAATCAACATCCTTCAATAAACCAAAACCACCGGGCAGATTACGTAGAACTCAGTCCAATTGACTACATATTTTACGATAACCCCAATGATCTAGTAGATAGGCTTCGTCTTTTGTTAGCATCAACAGCAAGCGGAAATAATTCCACTACATTGAAATTCATTCCATTATTGAAGAATTGCGAGAAACACATATTATAAGATGTCAATCGATAAATTCGGTCGTCATATGCTAAGTGCATTTAAACAACATTCCACGGATAATACTGAGTTTTATTTTTGTCAGCAGACCAGTTTTACAGCGCCTTGTGTGTTACAAATAAGAGGTGAATATAATATGGGTGAAAGTGTAGCATTCTATTTCTTAGAGAATAATTCACCTTCATATATTGTTCCCGTTTCTGGGACAATAAAAGCGATCAATCTAATCAATCATTATTCGTAATTCAAAATTTAATCGGAAAAGTATTTTAAACCAAAAGATTGTGAAGGGTGATGAAATTGTATTTCTATATAATACAGCATCAAAAAGTTTGTTTGCTGATATAGTCATTCAATGTCCTTTGAGTAAAAATGAGTAATTTGTAAAAGCAAGTAGTAGAGTAACTTTATAGACCAGCCAGAAAAAACTTTCACCGACGAAAAGTTATTGTGAGAGGACTGAATGATCTACTACAAGCGGATTTGGTAGAAATGATTCCATTCGCAAAATTTAACAGAAATTTTAGGTATATTCTAGTGGTTATAAATGTTTTTAGCAAATTTGTTTGGGTTGAACCAATCAAGAGAAAAACATCCAAAGATGTTACGCAAGGAATGATAAAAATTTTATCTCAAATGAAAACACTACCAAAAATTATTCAAACTGATAAAATGGTAGGGAATTTTTTAATAAACGATTTAAAGAAGTAATGAAAAAGAACAACATTAATCATTACAGTACGTTTTCGAATATGAAAGCAAATGTAGTGGAAAGAGTAAACCGAACGGTTAAAGGAATTATGTGGAGAAATTTCAGTTTGCAAGCTTCATATAAATATTTGGACTTCCTTTTTAAAATAGTGAAACAGTATAACAATACTATTCATTCTACTACAGGTTTCAAACCCAATGAAGTAAATTCGAAACACCCAACACTACTCCTTAAAAATGTTTATAGAGAACTAAATCCAATTGTTAAAAAAAGTAAATTTAATAAAGATGATTTTGTTCAAATAAGTAAGCAACGCGAACAATTCTCCAAAGGTTATACACCTAACTGGTCAAATAAAATATTTAAAATTGTTAAGGTTAAATCTACAAATCCAATAACATACGTATTGGAAGATTCAAATGGTAAGAAATCTTGGGAAGTTCTTACACGGAAGAACGTCAAATTCAATGTAGGCTATTTTTGCTCTTCGGTTGTCAAATCGCACTCTATCTACCGCAACAACTTCCCAGTACTTTCTTCTATATTCTTGATAAGCATATTTCCATTCCTCCATTACTATAACTTGATTTAAGTTTTCATTAAAACTACGTTTTCATGTTTTTTTAAGAATTTCTCGTTCAAATGTTTCTGGATATACATCCAATAACTGTATAGCTAGGGCTATGTTTTCAGAAGGAAAATTATCTGCTGTATGAAGGACTTTAAAAGAATTCGCAAATAAATTTCCAGTTTGATTTTGAAGCTCTGCCTTCAATACTTTAAAATAGTTCGGGAATTGTTGTCTTTTATATAATTCAACAACATGTTTTACAAGAGGTATCAGGTCCCGGCAGGGATCAGTTATCAACTACGCGGATGAATTCCCGGAAATCACCTAAAACATATACCTATATATATATATATATATATATATATATATATATATATATATATATATATATATGTTATTCATGCATATCTGAATAACTTTTGTGTAATCAATTTCATCAAAATATATTGCAAAATTGCCTGCATATATGGTTTCATAGTTCTCGTTTGTGTAGAAGTAGTTTGTTATTACTCCTTGGTATTTTAAAAAGGTGTTCCACTCTTGTTCAGTAAACATTATGGTATCATTTTTGTTACCTGTGAGTTTAATTCCAGGAGCAAAACCATATTCATAAACAAATCCCACAGCTACAAATTTACTTTTGGATTTGTTAAGATGAAATCTTCTTTCACCTAACGACACTAACTCCGTTTCATTTTTATTTTTCGCATTATCCTTACTGTTTTGATTTGTAGGTACATCTTTCGACACTGAGGCACTATGAGAGCTTGCAAGATATTGATAAACTGGAAACATGGTTTTGGATAATTAGGTACTGTTTAGTGATTCGCACGATGTTTATGTATATACTGCTTTTTGATTCTTGCTATTGCCTTTATTAACATTTCCAATTAAAGAGAAGTGGGGTTTGAAACATTAGTGAGAGGTGTGGATTGTACATCGCATTCACTTTGTAGATCATCATCGTCATCATCATCATCTTCTCCTTCATGATTAAGTTTAGTAGCTATTTTTTGATCACAGTTTTCCTCACAAAAGTCTTTTGGATACGCTAGTCTTAATTTAATGTTTTCCGGTAGATATAAAAATACCTCAAACATCTCTGTAATATTGAGCTTGCTAACCGCTGATGCCCAACATTCATCACAAATTATATTTTTCATAAACATTCTTGTCAATTTTAGAGCTTTATAATTTTGCTCGGCCTTGTTGTAGCCTTCATCTTCTGTTAAAAACTTTCCCATTCCATAAATTGCTTCGTGATGGTATTCAAAAATGTTTTTTGAAAGCTCAGTACAAATGTATCTTAATGCACTATTAAAATCCAGCACTTCTATCATTGGTGTATAAGCACGCCACATGTTCAAATTGTTAACTAATAATGTGAAATCTGTAGGCTTTAAACTACATGTTGATGTTTTTTGAACTTTAAATAACAGTTTGTTCACAAAGTGGGGGTATCAAGCTTAAACATCAGTATCATGGTGGGGATATTATTACTATCAAAGCCCATAACACTCTTAAGATTCTCAAGGACGAGGATGAGTCTCAAGGTGAATACTAAAGACGACAGGAAATATCAAGGTTTTAAGGTACACAAGGCCAAAGAATTCTCAAGGTCTAGGATAAGTCTCAAGGTTGAATGCACTCCAGGTCAAGTGTATATATGTCAAGGCCAAATCTCAGGGTCAGTCCTAAGGTTAGTGGTAAATATCAACAAAGGATAAATTTCAAAGTCAAGGACAGTGTACAAGGTCAAAGAATTCTCAAGGTCAAGTATACATCTGTTAAGGCCAAATCTCAGGGTCAGTCCCAGTGGTAAATATCAACAAAGGACAGTGCACAAGGTCAAAGAATTCACAAGATCAAGGACAAGTCTCAATGTTGAATGCACTCGAGGTCAAGTATACATATATCCAGGTCAAATCTCAGGGTCAGTCCCAAGGTTAGTGGTAAATATCAACAAAGGATAGTGCACAAGGTCAAAAATTCTCAAGGTCAAGAACAAGTCTCAAGGATGAATGCACTCAAGGTCAAGTATACATCTATCAAGGTCAAATCTTAGGGTCAATGGTAAGGATAGAGGTCAATGACACTCTTAAGGTCAAGGGCAATCTCAAGGCCAACTAGTGGGGGGTGTAGAAAGTGGTGGCGGGTAGGTCTAGAACCAGCGTAAACACCCTACTGACGAGGAAAGTCAGCGATCATACGAGACCCTGGAAAGAGCATTAACCAGTGCCCTCATTTTAAGTTATCCTTTACCAGATGAGAACTTCATCTTGGATACCGACGCAAGCAATGCCTTAATTGGTGCGGTGCTTTCGCAGATGCAAACGTGTCAGGAGAAAGTGATCGGATATTTCAGCAAGACCTTGAGCAACCAGAACGGAAACACTGCGTTACTCGCAGGAAACCCTTGTATGGTAAAGAGGATGGAACATTTCTACAAGTACCTATGGTAAAATATTCCTCCTGAGGACTAATCACGCAGTATTTAAGTGGCTCCTGTAGTTTAAAAATCCCGAAAGACAAGTAGCAAGGTGATTGAGAGGTTGCAACAATTCGACTTCGAGACGGAACATCCAAGTTAAAAGAGGTTATCCAGTGGAACGAAGCAGACAGCAAACCTATGTGGCAGAAGATTTCCCCATACTGGAGAATGGACTTTTGAAGCTCATGCTGGAAATTTCAGAGGAGAGCAAGGACAGAAACCAAATTGTAATCTCCAAAAATAGGAGGCAGGATTTTTCGCGAGAACTACATGACAGTACAGCCGGAGGACATCTGGGAGTGACGAAAACCCTGGGGAAGTTCAGAGAATGCTTCTATTGGGTAAACTGTCAAGCAGATTAGTGCCGGAACTGTAGGGTTTCTGCAGCAGTTAATGATCCTCGAAGGCAAGCAAAAGCTCCAGAAGCTTATGCTTTGCCTTGACCATTGCGGATCTCCTTGTCAAGGAATGGTTCAGTCGTTTTGGTGTTTCCCTCAAGTTGCACTCAGATCAAGGTAGAAATTTCTAATCTACTGTTTTCCAAGACGTCTGCAAATTTCTGAAGATCAATAAAACACGGACGATCGAATGGTAAAACGGATGAATAGGTCCATTAACCGCCATTTGCCAAAGGTAGTTTCTGACCACCAAGGAGACTGGGACCAGTATCTTCACTTGTTTCTAATGGCATATCGTTCATCTGTGCAGAGTCCACGGGTCAAACCCCGGCAGCAATAAATAACTCAGATCCTCGAAAAACGTGACAAAAAGGAGAAACAAAATGAAGAAGAAATCCAACAAAGGTTAATGAAATGTTTTGATAAAAAACGTAAAATAAAATTAGAGAACATTGTTACTAATGTAGATGAAAACAACAAAATCTTGTCACTGCCATGGAAAAAAAAAACAAAATTTAATTGAGGGGTTATTTTCGAAATTTGAATTAACAAGACAAAATGAATTTCTAATATTAGAAGAAACGAGACAGACTGATGAATTAAAAAGATAACAGCAATTTGAACAATTAATGCAAATAGTAACGCAAGTTAATGTAACAGTTCATAAAAGAATGCAATCAGACATAAAAGAGATTAACGACGACATAAAGACCCTAAAAGATAATGTGGAGACTCTTGAAACTAAGTAGATGACATCGATTCCATCCAGAGCCAGGTAAAATTTGAAATCATTTCAATTCAAAGCACAGTTCAAGATAAAAACAGTGCTATTCAAAAGCAGTGGAAACCGAAATTAGACAATTGCAACAAGATTTGCAGAGAGGGAAATACCAGCACACCGTGAGTGTCAAGGGTTCCTTTAGTAAACCACCTACATTTGATGGTAGTTCATCTTGGCCTATGTACTAACGGCAATTTGAAGCTGTGGCTACAGTTAATGGATGGGACAACCATGAAAAATGTTCCGCTCTTGTAATTTATTTAAGAGGTCCGGTATTAGAGCTCCTCCAAAGCAACCCATCGGATGAACAAGGTAATCGCCATCCTAGACCAAAGATACGACAATCACTCCTTGAGTTAAGTATACTGGAGAGAGTGTACAAGAATTCGAAGCAGAAATTAGACGACTAGTACACCTGTCCTACCCAGACCTGCCACATTAAATTAAAGATCAATTGGCCACACAGAGTTTTATAAATGGCATCAGAGACATTGCACTGTAAATAAATTTAAGGCTTAGTGGCATCAAGAAGAGTAATGAAGCTTTGCTTCGGGCTTTAGAGGTAAAGGCCATCATGAACATGTCCAAGCCAAGGGTACGAGCAGTTGCCTTAAACCAGG
This sequence comes from Octodonta nipae, assembly GCA_034190945.1. NCBI lineage: Eukaryota > Metazoa > Arthropoda > Insecta > Coleoptera > Chrysomelidae > Octodonta > Octodonta nipae. Next base: position 64,877,731 of record CM067219.1, read on the forward strand.
AAAAGTTACAGTCACCATTTCAAGAGCTTCTGGCTTGTATGAACAAACTACTAGAACGGTCACAAGGAACTGGCACCAGAGGAACATGTTACCGTTGTGTACGGACAGGACACTTTCGACGTGACTGCAGGGTAAGGCTACCGGAGCTATCACCAAGCAGGAGTAGTCAAAATAACCGACCATACCAATCAGGGAAACTCCGGTCAGTCAGCATAACGGGGCGAATGCTGACTAACCCTCTACCAGCCACCAAAACATTATCCATCCGAGGATTTTGCCGAGATAGCAGCAGTCTAGTGATCAGGGGCACCATCAATGACAGAACCGCTGTATCCATTGCCAGGTCCAGAGTTTTGAGGTCATCGGAAATCCGGCCAATTAACCAGTCACCGGTGAACGATTTTACGTAGAAAGACAGCTATCCACTCCCCCGAAATGATAGGTTTGTTCCAACAGGACGAATTACCGATATACAACCGATAACCTTCGTGAGCGGTGACGAGTTACCGTTTACAATAATGTTACGCGCAATACGATAACCGGTTGCGTATCGGTTGTAAGTCGTGTTGGAACACGTCTCATGACACTCTGACCACACTAGCAGGCTCCCGTTGGTTCTCCACACTAGACCGATAGAGTGAATATTGGCACGTTGGTCTACACGAAAACGACATAGAGAAGACAGCATTCTCTACCAGTAAAGGGCTGTTTCAGTTCACGGTAATGCCCTTTGGGTTATGTAATGCTCCCGCTACATTTGAGAGGCTAATGGAGTATGTATTGAGCGGATTGACATCGAGAAAATGCTTATTTTACCTCGACGACATTCTGGACATGGGTCATACATTCGACGACCACCTGAAAAATTTGGGCGAAGTATTTACCAGAATTGAGAACGCTAACCTGAGACTTAAGAGCTTTTGGGCCACGTCGTTTCTGAGTCAGGAATCCACACAAACGAAGACAAGATAGAAGCCATTCGTGATTGGTCAGTCCTAAGAGACAGGAATGAACTCCGAAGCTTCTTGGGTCTCTGTTCGTACTACAGGCGATTTGTTGAGGGATTTGCCACCATTGCCGCACATCTACATCGGCAGATCACTGAAAAAGAGACCTTCCATTGGAATCAGGACTGTGAAACATCGTTCAGACGACTGAAGGCGGCACTCTGTTCCAGCCCAATCCTAGCGTTTCCTGCACAGTCCGGCAAGTTCATCTTAGACACCGACGCCAGCAACACAGGTTTGGGGGCCGTTCTATACCAGGTGCAAGATGGTGAAGAGTCGTGGATTCTCGAAACCGGAAATGAGTTTTTGTGTCACCAGAAAACAACTTCTTGCAATAATCAGGGCGGTGGGTCATTTCCACAAGTATCTGTATGGTCGTAATTTCTTAATCAGAACAGATGATGCCGCCCTCAAATGGCTATTGGACATGAAGACACCGGAAAGACAACTGGCCAGGTGGATGAAAAAATTACAGCAATACGATTTCAAGGTTTGCATAACAATGCGGACATTGTCTGAAGACGGAACAGCGAGAGGATATCTCCATCCGACAGATCCGAGTACAGGTCAGTGAAGACTGGACAACAGAAGAGTGCATCCAGGACCAAATGGCTGATCCAGACCAATCCTGTCACTTAAAAAGAGAGCGGCACCCAGGCCACGATGGGACGAGGCATCTAGATACTCGGGGTCCTGAAATCGTTATGGTCCCAATGGGACTCTCTAAGAGTAGAGAATGCAATGTCGAAGAGAATTTGGGAAAGCACTGACTGCCGAGAAACCAAATCCCGACTGGTAGTCCCAAAGAACAAGGTACCAGCCATCCTGACCGAAGTACATAATGAGATTACCGGAGATCATCTGGGCATGAATAAAACCATGGATAAAATTCACCAACGATACTACTGGATAAATTAATTCGAAGACATCAGAGCTTGGTGCCAGAAATGTGACACCTGTGCAGCCAGTGAGGGGCCAAAAGACCCGGACCAAGGGCAGAATGCAGCAATGCAATGTGGGCGTCCCATTTGAGCGAATTGCCATTGATGTCGCCAGTCCATTTCCCAAGTCTGACAGGGGGAACATATATATTCTGGTCGCAATGAATTATTTCAGCAAATAGCCTGAGGCATATGCTATACCCAATCAGGAGTCAACCCTTGTGGCGACAGTGCTGATAGAACAATTATTCAGCAGGTTTCGTGTCCCGTTGGAGTTACATTCAGACCAAGGGCGTAACTTTCATTCCAATGTATTCCAGAAGGTCTGTACGATGCTAGGTATCAAGAAAACGAGAATCACACCTCTGTATCCTTGGAACAACATTTGTCCAAGGTCGTCAGCAATAACCAAAGTATTTGTGATGAGTACATTCCTCTTTTCCTGTTGGCCTATCGCTCAGCCGTCCACAACAGCATCGGGCTGACCCCAGCCGAGGTACTATTCGGAAAGGAGGTGAGATTACCTTGTGATCTGGCTTTTGGCTCACCAGAAGAACCGCCCCAAGAATTCAACGATTATGCCGACCAACTCCAATAGAACAAGCTGGCAATAAGCGAACTAGCCCGAAAACAGATTTTGGCCACCAGCGATCGGATGAGGACACGATATGACCTCAAGGCCAATTGAATCGGGTTCCAAGAGAGGGACAAGGTCAGAATGCACAACCATCAGAGGAACAAAGGTAAATCTCTGAAGATGGTCAAGAGGATCAATGAGGTTATCTATCGTATCCGTCGGAACCCAAGACCTAAGATGAAGGTGGTTCATTTGGATCGACTCTTTCTTTACCAAGGAGAGAATGTTTCCGATCGGGACGATCAAAATTAAAGGGGGCAGTGTCATAAAATTTATTTTTCACACCGCCTATGGAGAGACCGTCATTAGTCATTCCGACAAAAACAAAACATTAACCGGCTGAGATAATAAAAAAGGCAATTCTTCCGACTCTTCGATGGGGCAAAAAGTATCGACCTCGAACACTCCGCCAACTACGAGATAACCTTCGAAACTACGAGAAATTTCGATGTTAATTATAGAAGGACATTGTACATTTTGCGTAGTATTAGTTGATATTCCGTGTGACTTGTAGCGGTCAGCTGTTGTAAATAAATAGTAGGTTTATTTGTGTGTAAATAAAGTTCTCGAAAGTGAAGGAGAATATTTTGAATTTAAATTGAACCCTCGAAATTTGTTGCAATACAGACTAATTGAGAATCTTCACCTTGAAGTTGATTAACTGACATTTATTTTTATTAATCGATTTTTTTTCACATTATTATACCGAACAAAAGATTTTTATATTTTAATTCCATCACCTCCACCAAATCTTATTATATAAGAAAGTCGGTAAAAAAGTTTTTCCTAATTTTCTAGAAAACGGTACAACCTATGTTATTGAAAAAAAATATGGCATCATTTCGGGATCCCTCAGAACTAATCTAGTTACTTTTCAATTTATTATATCCCAAGCTGCGAACCGAAACATTTCCATATTTTAATACCAGCACCTCCACCAAAGCTTACAATTTTCTGAAAAAAAATATGGGACTACTTCGGGATCCCCGGAACAGAATCCAATATAAATGGTCGAAATTGCTTGAGCCGTTTTCGAATAATCGCTGAATACACATAAAAAAACATTGATACAGACGAATTGAGAACCACATTCTTTTTGAAGTTGGTTAAAAACCAGCGAAAAACAATTATAGCCGTTACCCGCTGTTTCACCTGCGTATGGAATGTAGAATTTTTTACAAAAAGAAATAACTTATGAAACATTTGGGCTATCCAATATAACAATTTTTTCTAACTTGGTTGAGCCAACTTACAAAACTATAAATCTACCAATCCCGAATATATTTCACCCAAATTGCAAGTGCTTATTGGCCGCATATATAACAATATTATTCAATACATTTTTGAACCACCTTGTATAACTGTAACTCTGCTTCACACTATAGTGCAACCATCCTGTATATGCTGCTGTTTATTTGTCACCCAATATAACATTTTTTAATTACCTAACTATTATAATTCTATTCCACCTTATACTCAATATACCAATTATTTCTGATAATTTTTGAGTCATTTCGTGAAATATAACTTCCCTCCACCCTATATGTTAACCACCCTTTATATGCAACTTTTTCTAACATTGTGTTAAACACAATATATTAGTATGATTTTGCATTTCAGGTATTTCATATAGCAGGATGCAACTGTTTATGGGCTACCTATATAATTTTTTTAACATTTTTTAATCCACCCTGTAAAACTATAATTTTACTAAGCCCCCCCGGTCTCAACCACCTTATATATACAACTACTTATAGTCCTATCAATATATCATTTTTGGTACCACTCTATATATCTATAAATTCACCTATCCCCAACATATCGCCAAAACTGCTACTGCGTATTGGCCACGCTATATAACAATTTTATTCACCTATTTTTGAACCGCCTTGTATAACTATAACTCTACGTCTATCTGTATTTAAACCATCCTATATATACAACTTTTAATTACCAACCATTATAACTTATTTTTCTAGCAGTTTTTATATATCCTGTATAACCATAAGTTTACTCTAGAAAATATTTCTCTGTAGATACATCTGCTTAAGGACCACCAAATGTAACATTTTTTCTACACTTAACTATAACTCTGCTCCACTCTATAATTCAATTCATTTTTCTAATATTTTTTAAAAGCCCTGGAAAGTATAATTTGTATCCACCTTATATTGCAACCACCCCTTTTCCGCAACTTTTTTTCATATTGTATTAATCACACTGTATGACTATAATTTTACTTAGCCTCATGTTTCAGATATTGCATATATGCAACAGCTCATGTTCGGTCCTACAAAAATTTTCTGAATTTTTTTCTGCACCCTGTTTAACTATAATTCTATTCCACCCTCTATTTCAACCACCTTGTGTATCAAAATTTTTTGTACCACCTTGTATAAGCATATATCCATCAATTCCCAATATATTTCACCAAAACTACAACTGCTGATGGAGCACCCTATGTAACAATTTTTAAATACTTAACTACTTAACTCTATTCCTCCCTACATTTCAACTTGACTTCGCCCTATATTTCAGGTACTCTATACATGCAACTGCTCATGCTCTACCCTATATAACAAAAAAAAAACATTTTTTACCCATACTGCATAATTATTATTCCACTTCACCCTATATTTCAATAACCTTGTATATGCCACTACTTATGGGCCACCCAATATAGCATTTTTGCAACACCCTGTATATTTAGAATTCTAATCCACCCTATCCATCTATCCGGTATACGGAACAGCTTGTAGATCATAACATTCCTTTTTAATATTTTTTAAACCCACCTGTATAGCTGTAATTATACTCTGCTCCATATTTTAACCATCCTATATGTATTACTTGTGAACTATTTGTGGATATAATTTTTTTAAGTACTCTAGAAACTATAATTACAATTCCTCTTATATTTTAACCACTCTGAATAAACAATTGCTTCTAACATTTTTTTCAACCCATTTCATAACTATATTAATAGCTCAAGAAAATTCAAATATCACAACTGCTTACATAACACATTTTTTATCCACCCTGTATAAATATAATTCTATTCTACCCTTATTTCAACCGCATTGTATATGCAGTTACTTATGAGCCTAACATAATATTTTGTTATCCACCCCATATAAATATAATTGAACTCCAAAGGTTTTTCAACCACCTGGAATATACAACTATTTAAGGCCCACTCCATATACCTTTTTGAAACATTATTTCAACCACATTGTATCTTCTATGCACCTGCTTATGGGACGCCTAAATATACCTTTTTAACCGACTTCCAAAAAGGAGGAGGTTATCAATTCCCCGCGTTTTTTTTGTATGTATGTTACCTGATTTCTTCTCCTGTTGTGCACCAATTTGGACGATTATGGTTTTGTTTAATAGAGTATATATCCGGATTGGTGAAACTTCAAATTTGGTAATAGAATTCTTTTGGGAAAGTGATGAAATTTGTGAATGAACACATGCGTGCATGGAAAATGAAAAATCCAACATTATTATTTATAATTTCATCGAAGTGACATAACTGACTCCTCGAAGTTTCCTTGGACTTACATCGTCTTGAGGTGGTTGATCTCACAACGTTTCAGTAGCTGTTTATCTGCTATCGTCATCAGGTGAATGATAGGAAATTCAGAGTATCCGTCGTATTTATACGAGGGTGAATCAAATATGAACTGGACTTTTCTGTTTTTCGCCCTGTAGGTAATTCGAGTGGCGTGACGTCTCGATATATGTTAGGTAGGGATGTTAAGAGAGGAGTTCGTCGGTTTGGCGAGGCGTAGTCGATGCACTGTTAGTAGCATCATGCCAGAGCAAGAGGTGCATACGTCTGTTGCGCAACGTGTTGTTATCAAATTTTTGGCGCGGGAGGGCATTAGACCGTCTGAAATTTTGCGTCGACTATCTGCATAGTTCGGCAATGAAACACTTTCAAGGACCCAAGTGTACGACTGGCACAAAAAGTTTTCAGATGGCCGAGAGACAGTGGAAAATGAGCCTCATGCACGCCGTCCCACGACAAGCATCAATGAGGCGAATATCTACGCAATTCGTGAGCTGATTGAAGGTGACCGCCATCTTACAGTATTGGCAATTGCTGAACATGTTGGAATATCATACGGGAGTGCTCAATCAACCATTTCAGATGAGTTGGGTTACCGAAAAGTGTGTGCAAGATGGGTTCCTCGCCTTCTAAGGGAAGATCAGAAAGCAAACCGTCTTGCCGTATGTGAAAGGCTGTTAACAAGATATCGAGCAGAGGGGGATGAGTTTTTGAGACATATTGTCACCTGTGATGAGACATGGGTGCATCATTATACTCCGGAGTCCAAACGTGCAAGCATGGAGTGGCGAAAACCTGGAGAGGCAGCACCGCGGAAAGCCAAGACCCGTCTTTCTGCAGGGAAAATTTTTGCAACAGTTTTTTGGGACTCAAAAGGCGTACTGCTGATCGATTTTCTGCACGAACGCCGTACAATTAATGCTGAGTATTACTGCGAACTACTCCAACAAGTGAAACTTGCCTATCGGCAAAAGAGGCGGGATATATTTATCCGAAGTGTGATTCTGTTGCATGACAACGCTCGGCCACATACAGCTGCATTGACTCAAGGAAAATTGAACAAAATGCATTGGGAAACCCTTGAACACCCGCCTTGCAGTCCTGATTTGTCGCCATGTGACTACCACATGTTTGGGCCACTTAAAGAAGAACTGGGAGGCCACCACTTTGAGGACAACGAAGGTGTAGAAACGTTTGTGCGCAATTGGTTATCGACACGACCAGTTTCATTCTTTGAGAAAGGTATTAAAAAACTTCTGATTCGGTGAGAAAAATGTATACATAAGAGAGGAGACTATATAGAAAAATAATATGTATTAAAATTTGTATTGATCGTACCAATAAAATTTTTAAAACAAAAGTCCGGTTCATATTTGATTCACCCTCCTATTATACCCTTAACCGGTCATGCGTCGCAGGTCATGGTCATTGGGTCTAATCTGGTCCAATCAGCATCGTCGTCCCTGGAGGTTGGTTGCCGGTGATGCGTAGCGGCAGAGGCCGAAAAAGAGCTCTCCAAATATTTTTAATTTGGAAGCTGGGCTCGCTAATTATATTTTCGTTCGAGATTATATAGGCTGTCTCTATGAATTTTCTTTTGCACCAGTGCTCCTCCTTGTGAATTGCTTTAGCCTGGTCCCAGTTGATATTATGCTGTTCGGTCCATGCGTGATTAGCTCGCCCAGACTTCGTTACCTCTGCCCTTTGAGTAGCTGTGCGGTGTTCCTTAATCCTGGTCTCCAGCGGTCGCTTTGTCTCTCCAATGTAAAGATTGCCACATTCACAAGGTATGCTATATATACAGTTATGTGGTATTGCTGGTACGTCGGGCCTCGTTCTTGTTATCATGCTCCTCAAGGTGTCGTTGCTTTTGAAGATCATTCTGATTCCTTAGCTGTGTGTAATTCTTCTAAGTTTCTCCGACAAGCCTTTAGTATACGGTAAAAGTAGAGTTGCTACCGTGGTGTCCTCTTCCTGCCTAGGTGGTTTGTCCAGCTCTTCAAACGCCTTGGTAAGGATCCATTCCGGATATCCATTCGCCAAAAGGTCTTCTCTAAGTTTCACTTGTTCTTCTTTGAGGGCTTCTGGTGTGCTGCATATAGTTTTGGCTCTATGGATAAGTGTTTTGATGATGCCAGTTTTCGTTGCTGATGGGTGGTTCGAATTGTAGTGAAGGTATAATCCTGTATGCGTAGCCTTCGTGTAGACTGTTGTTTGGATTCCGGTCCTAGTCCTTTGTCACTTTATGTCAAGGAATGGTAGGCACCCACTCTCTTCCATCTCCATGGTGAATCTAATGGATGGTTGGGATTGGTTCAGGTGCTCCAGGAATGCCTGTAGTTCTGTCCTTCCATGTTGCCAAATAATAAAGGTGTCATCGACATACCTCAACCATAGCTTAGGCTGCTTCTCGAAACTCTTCAGTGCATGTTCTTCGAACCATTCCATGTAGATGTTGGCGATGGTTGGTGATAACGGGGAACCCATAGGCAATCCATCTTAATGCAGGAAGAACCGGTCCTTCTCCTGAAAGTAGCAGTTCTTGAGGCAACATTCAAGCAAGTCCATGATTGAGTCTATTGGCAGCTTCGTCCTCTCCATCAGGGTTTCGTCTTCAGTAAGTTTCTTTCTCACTATGTTGAGAGATTCGTCTAGTGGTACGTTCGTGAAAAGGTTTTCAACGTCGAAACTTACTAAGCGATGTTCTGGCCCAAGTTCCATGGATCTGGTGATTTCGACAAAGTGCTTTGAGTTCTTGACGTGCGATGATGTTTTACCCTCCAAAGGCTGGATGATTGGTAGAAGGAATTTCGATAGTGCTGCTGTTGGTGAGTTGCGCGAACTTGTAATCGGTCTGAGAGGTACTCCAGCCTTGTGTATCTTGGGTAGTCCATAAAGATGTGGTGGTTTGCTGTGATGTGGCGTCAATTTTCTCCTTGTCTCGGGTAGAATGTATTCAGCATGATCTCTGAGCGTGTTGTAAGTTTTCCTTTCTATTTTGGATGTTGGATCAGTAGGCAGTGGCTTGTATTTTCCCTTCGACAGTACTTCGTCGATTTTCTTGTATTCCGTTCTGTCCATCAGGATGGTGGCATTTCCTTTGTCAGCTGGTAGAATGATGATAGATTTGTCGTCCTTAAGTGTTTTTATGATTCTCCTTTCGGATTCGTTGATGTTTTGTTTGATGTGTTGTGTTTTCTCAATTGCGGTTGTGACTTTTCATCGGAATTCCTCCAGTTGCGGTGTCTCTTTGCTGCCTATTACTGACTCCACGGAACTGTTGATATCTAGTACTGGCAACTTTTTTGGAGCTACAGCGTAGTTTAGTCCCTTAGAAAGCAATGTTTCCTCGACTGCTGTGAGAACTCTGGATGACAAGTTCACCACTGTTTTCTTGTTGGTCGTATCCTTCGGCAGCAGCTTCCTGGTAAGTTTGTTAAGTTTCTCAGTGTGCACCTTTTGGCCGATTCGTCTGATGTTGTCACGGTGTTTTTGAATCGAAGCAAAAATCGGCATGTGGTCCTCGTGTGTGCATCTTCTGATTTCTTGAAACCTTTCTTCTGCGTCCTGCAGAAGTTGGGATTTCTTCCAACGATGATGGTTGATTTCTGACCTCACTAAAGCATGGCTGGCCTTGTCAAGTATCTTCTGTGCTTGTTTCCCTGGGATTGGCGACTTCAATTTGAAACCATTTGGTATGATCTTTAGATCTCTGGCGTAGCGTAGGAACTTGATGTGATCCTCTTCTCTGGTAATTTTCTTCATAGTCTTCTCGTATCCTCTGAATTTCCCATTGATACGGGGTCCGTACCGGGCTTCCAATGTTAGTTTGAAGTTGGTAGGAACGAGTTACATTGTCTACCAACTTCAAACTGACATAACTGACATTTAGCCATAAAGATTTTAATTCCAACATAATAGTGCGAGAATTGTAGGCACAGGAAATTTTAATTGCAAATTGGAAAATTTGCTATGTACATCCCAAAAACATAGCTAGTATAGTATAGTATGTTCGACTCTTGAAATCAATGAGTACCAAACTCATTCTGTTTGAATACCTGGCAAATACCGATTTGAAAGAAAATTTTTCAATTTTGCGGAGACGGTTCATTTGGTGTCACCTATTCTCATTATTAATAATTCAGTACAATAAATCAACAACAGATGGCTAATTCAATTGTCTGTCGAATTAAATATAAAAAAATTGCAAGTAATATCTGTTGAGGATTCATTAACATTTATTAGTAGATTAGTATATTTAGTTTGGAACAAAAGTTTTGGAGTAGCAGTGTAATTCCGATTCTTTTCTTTTGTATATTTTTTTGTTTTTTGTTGGTGAATTTTACGCGCACACTCATTGCCATCGCTCGTAAAAGAACTAATCTCTCTAGTTCTTCATTATTGTAGTTTTAAGTGAAATCAGACCGGTCGTGAAATAGACACACTAAAATCTACTAAAGGGCAGTGCGGGGTCAACTCCTCAAAATACAGTCCACTTCAACACAGAGCGGTCAGCAGAGCAAGCGAAGACAAAACGTAAGTAATCTGGCATGATCGTTCTTTAAATTGTTACCAACATATCAAAGTTAAACCCCCATTCCAACTTCATTTGGCCACTTCGAGCTCGGATTTGCACTGCTTTTATTAGATAATAGCACGCATATTTTGCGATCGGTAAAAATCCTCAAGTAAGTAAAATATCAACGTAGAATCTCTATTTAAAACTCTACTTGTTTTTTTTGCGCTCATAATATGGTAAACATCGTGTACACTACGTTTCATTAAAAATTGCTACAAGACAAAGTATTTTATTTTGGTTTCGCTAATCGTTTCTCGCTCATTTTTGTGGAAAATTTAATATTTTGTCATTAGCATATAGTGGATATAGTTTTGTTTTTATTTAATTAGGGTTTGTTTGTATTCGTATAATCGGATTTTTCAACTCTTTCTCATTCTCTCGGTATAAATATAGGTCAAGTTTGTTGCAGTTGAAGAATATTTTATTTTATTCTCTCATTGGTTATTGCTCTCTCTCTCTCTCTCTCTCTCTCTCTCTCTCTCTCTCTCTCTCTCTCTCTCTCTCTCTCTCTCTCTCTCTCTCTCTCTCTCTCTCTCTCTCTCTCTCTCTCTCGTTGGTGGAAATAAAGTATTCAAAACAGACTGCATCGAATTTGTAAAATAACTCAATTTCTCTGCTTCTCATTTTTTGTTATTGTTTTCGGTTTTTTACAAGACACAGTGTAAAAAATATCGCTTTCATTCCTCATTTAAGTAAATAAGATGGCGGCGGCTGCACAAAAAAGAATTGATCAAGCCAAAGCACTCCGGGATTTATCGGTTGAAAGAATTTCGGAACTCTTTTGTTTAGCGGAAAAGGCTAAAACTGATGTATTTTTACGCTCTAATTTCAAAATTCGTTATGGAAATTTGTTAGATCTTTACTCGGAGTTTAATTCACAACATGCTAATATCTTAAGTAATTATGCTCTCTTAGAAAATCCCGACGTTTCGGAAGAAAAGGATATTAGAAAAGATATCGATCAGAAATATTACTCAATTAGATGCACATACGAGGAGTTATTTAAGACGGAAGTGTCGACTCGTTCTCTACAAGAAACTAAAACTTCTAAAGTGAAGCTTCCGAAGTTAAATATTCCTTTGTTTACAGGAGACATAAAAGATTGGTCACGATTTATTAGTTTGTATAATTCGCTCATTCATTCAAATGATGACTTATCACCGGTGGATAAGTTTCAATATCTACTCTCGTTAATTTCAGATTCGGCTTTAGTGGAAATTAAGCATTTTGAAATTTCTCCTGCTAATTACAAAGCGGCATATGACAAATTAGTGAAAAAATATCAGAATAAACGAATTTTAGCTACACTTCATTGGAAAACTATTGTTGATGCGCATAAAGCTAACTCAGATAATGATTTGAAGATTTTGTTAGACACCTTTGAGGACAATCTCATTGTATTAAAGAATCTAAACTTCCCCGTTGATTCATGGGACTTTGTTCTTTTCAATATGTTAAGTAAAAAGATTTCTCATAGTTTACTTAAAAGTTTTGAACTCACTATATAATCATCAGTATTACCTACGTATCAAGCTCTCTATGAGTTTCTCCGGAAAAATTGTAAAGCTAACGATTCGGTCGCTATGTTGCAAAGAGGTTTTAAACCTCCTCTGAAGCACTCACAAGTAAAACCTATCAAACGGTTCTCTAAAACTGCATTAATCAGTAACGCAGAACTCTATACTGATTCTCGTATTGTACACAAATGTAGTTATTGTAACGAGGAACATAAAATTTATAAATGTCCTACGTTTAACACTTTGTCTCCCAAAGATAGATTTGAAATAGTGAAGCAGCGCAATTGGTGTTTTAATTGTCTCGGTGCCACACACGTAAGCAGACAGTGCTCTTCCACTTCTTGCTGCAGGGTTTGTCACAAACAACACCACACTTTGCTTCACTTTGATACCTCTCCTCGCACTACTGCAAAAACGGTTACCTCAGATTCACACATTAGTACTCCAGCTATTCCACAGCAAAATCAGCCCTCTACTTCTCAAACACTCACTAGTACTGTACCTACGGTTGATAGTACTACTCGAAAGGTTGTTCTCCTCTCTACTGCTTGTGTGGAAATTTTGGATGCTTTTGGAAAGTACCAAAAGATCAGGGTCTTATTAGATTCCGGTAGTCAAACAAATTTCATTTCCGACCCATGTGCCCGTCGACTAGGTTTGAAACGTTACAAACTTCCTACCAGTGTTGATGGCCTTGGACAGTTGGGTTTGAAAACTTCAACTGCACTCTCATCCACCATAAGACCTGTATTTCAAGCAGCTCCTACCTTCGATATTGAAGCTCTTGTAATACCTAAGATTTGTGGAGATATGCCTCAAGTACCTGTATCTCTTGAAAGCCCTAATTCATTCTCTAACCTCATTTTGGCGGATACACATTTTGGTGTCCCTGGTCCGATAGATATGTTGTTCGGAGCAGATCTCTTCTCAATAATTCTCAAGGATGGAAAAATACAAAGTCGAATAGACAGTCCTGTTGCCTTAAATACTGTTTTTGGCTGGATTATTATGGGTAAAGTCAATGCCTCTGTTCCAAAATTGAACTCCTTTTTTTGTACATTAGAAAACACACTCGCCAAGTTCTGGCAGTTAGAGGAAGTTCCCCACTATATGACCTCTTCTCAGGAGGATATAAAATGTGAACAAATTTTCGCTGACACTCATACTCGAACCCCTTGTGGTAGATACATTGTCTCTCTTCCTTTTCGTGATCTCGAACCTCTTTTTCCTGATACTCGATTTCTGGCACTTAACAGATTCCCTGCCTTGGAAAGACGTCTTTTAGCTCATCCCTCTCTCTATGATAGTTATAAAATCTTCATGCAAGATTACCTCGACAAAGGACACATGGAAAAGATTTTAGAAGAGACTCCTCCTCGGAGTTATTACTATATTCCTCACCATGCTGTTATTAATCATAATAGTAAAACTACGAAACTCAGAGTAGTATTCGATGCCTCTGCAAAAACCTCTAATACTCTCTCCTTAAATGATACTCTTAGTTGGACCTAAACTTCAAAAGGATATTAGTTCTATTTTCTTACGTTTTCGTTTACACTCTATTGTTTTCACCGTTAACATTCAACAAATATATCGACAAATTCTTGTAAATGATAATACACCAGAACTGCTCGTAAATATTCCTGAGGATTGTAGATTATTAGATCCCATGTCATTTTATTCGGATGATGATACTAGTCTGAAAGTTTTAGGTCTGCAGTGGCAACCAAACTTGGATACGTTCTTCTATCAAATTACGCCTCTAGATCTCTCTTGTACTAAACGGAATATGCTCTCCGAATTAGCCAGGACGTTTGATCCCCTTGGATTATTATCCCCTCTTTCATTTCTTGCTAAACACCTCATTCAAAAATTGTGGTGTCTAAAATGTGATTGGGATGACCCACCTCCTCCAGATATCCGTGAAAAGTGGAAACGATATAAACAGGAATGCCCTTCTCTCTCGAATCTCATGATACCTCGAAAAATAGTCTCGACCCCATTCGTTTCCTGTGAACTACATGGTTTTTCTGACAGCTCTGAGTTGGGATATACTGCTGTAATTTATCTTAAATTTCTCTATATTGATCGCCCTGCTCAAGTGTCTTTACTATACGCAAAATCGAAAGTTGCACCGCTTAAAACCCTTAGCATTCCTCGATTGGAATTATGTGGTGCTGTCCTCTTATCAAGTTTGATCGAATTTGTTGTCCATACTTACAAAAATAAGTTGAATATAGATTCGCTATATGCCTGGTCTGATTCAATGGTAGCTCTCACTTGGATCAAATCCTCTCCACATCACTGGAAAACTTTCGTTAGTAACCGAGTCTCCTATATTCAGGATAAAGTTAAACTTGAATACTGGTTTTATGTGCCCTCAATAGACAACCCGGCGGATTGTGCTTGTCGCGGGTTGTTTCCTCAATCCCTTGTAGAAATGAAACTTTGGTGGAATGGCCCTACATGGTTATTGTTATCAAAGGAATGTTGGCCTCAAAAGGATATTCTGCTTCAGACAGAATGTACAGTAGAAGAAAAACAACATATTTTCTTAACTCTCTGTTCTCTAAACTCTATTGACACATTACTCAATCGTTTCTCCTCTTTGAACAAACTCAAAAGAATTTTGGCATATTGTAAACGCTTTATATACAATTGCAAAAACCCTAACTCTAAGTTATTTACCTAATTCAGTTCACTCGAGTTATTTCAAGCACTTCTCATGTTAGTTAAAAGTCTCCTATATTCAGGATAAAGTTAAACCTGAATACTGGTTTTATGTGCCCTCAATAGACAACCCGGTGGATTGTGCTTGTCGCGGGTTGTTTCCTCAATCCCTTGTAGAAATGAAACTTTGGTGGAATGGCCCTACATGGTTATTGTTATCAAAGGAATGTTGGCCTCAAAAGGATATTCTGCTTCAGACAGAATGTACAGTAGAAGAAAAACAACATATTTTCTTAACTCTCTGTTCTCTAAACTCTATTGACACATTACTCAATCGTTTCTCCTCTTTGAACAAATTCAAAAGAATTTTGGCATATTGTAAACGTTTATATACAATTGCAAAAACCCTAACTCTAAGTTATTTACCCATTTCAGTTCACTCGAGTTATTTCAAGCACTTCTCATGTTAGTTAAAAGAGTACAACATCTCGAATTTTCAGATATATTTGACATAATAGAAAATAAACGACGCTTACCTAAAACTCTTATAAAACTCAACCTGTTCATTGATAGTGATGGATTCCTCAGGGTGGGCGGTCGTTTACAAGCCTCTGAACTTCCCTATGACAAAAGGTTTCCTCTTTTGTTGCCTCAAAATCATCGTCTAACTCAATTGATTATTGAAAATTACCACATAGAAAACCTATATCCTGGTTTTCAAACTCTGTATTTTTTAATTTCTCAACACTTTTGGATTTTATCAGCTCGTAGAGTAATTAGGCGTACTCTCTCTAATTGCTTACGATGTTTTAAGGTTAAGCCCAAAGCTCTTGAACCCTTTATGGGTAATTTACCCGCATCACGGATCTCAGAAGTCAAACCCTTCTCAGTTGTCGGTGTTGATTACGCTGGACCTTTTCTTGTGACTCCTTGGAAGCGACGAGGTGTCCAGCCTCAAAAGGCTTATATTTGTCTCTTTGTTTGTTTTGTTACGAAAGCTCTTCATCTCGAACTGGCTTCTAGTCTCTCAGCTGAAACATTTCTTTGTTGTCTCAAACGTCTCATAGCGAGACGAGGAAGATGTTCTCATGTATTCTCTGACCAAGGTACCAATTTTGTTGGTGCATATAAAATCCTCAATGATTATATGACCAACGCCGTAGCTACCGAGAATATTACTTGGGCGTTTAATCCCCCTTCGGCTCCACATTTTGGAGGCCTTTGGGAATCCGCTGTGAAGTCAGTAAAATCGCATCTTTTAAGAATTGTAGGATCGCAAATTCTAACATATGAGGAATTCAACACAGTTCTTACCCAGATCGAAGCCGTTCTAAACTCACGTCCTCTATACCCCATGAGTTCGGATCCTAATGATTTATCAGTCCGTACTCCCGGACATTTTCTCACTTTAGCTCCGTTAACTACTATTCCTGAGCCTATTGTTACTCACATTCCCTGTAATAGATTGAATAGATGGCAATTGCTCCAGAAAATACATCAGGTTTTTTGGAAACGTTGGCATAACGAATAATTACACACGCTGCAGCAACGTCAAAAGTGGAATGACATGTTGCGGTCTTTGCATGTTGGCGATTTAGTACTTATTAAGAGTGATAATACCCCGCCACTCAAATGGCAGTTAGGGAGAGTTGAAGAACTTCATCCGGGGTCTGACGGGATCTCGAGAGTGGCTACAGTTCGTACAGCCACTGGGTCTTTACAAAGACCTTTCGTAAAATTATGTCCACTACCCGCGCCCTCCGGGTTAGCTGGCTGAAATACCTTGTATTTCGGTGGGCGGTTTATGTTGAGGATTCATTAACATTTATTAGTAGATTAGTATATTTAGTTTGGAACAAAAGTTTTGGAGTAGCAGTTTAATTCCGAATCTTTTCTTTTGTATATTTTTTTGTTTTTTGTTGCCAGACTCACTTGATCAACCGTCTGGGACGGATAGACACTCTCGCTCGTAAAAGAACTAATCTTTCTAGTTCTTCATTGTTGTAATTTTAAGTGAAATACGAGCGGTCGTGAAATAGACAGAGTAAAATCTACTAAAGGGCAGTGCGGGGTCAACTCCTCAAAATACAGTCCACTTCAACACAGAGCGGTCAGCAGAGCAAGCGAAGACAAAACGTAAGTACTCTGGCATGATCGTTCTATAAATTGTTACCAACATATAACTATGATATTATATTTGAAATACTTCATTCGCCTAATAGACTCAAGATTTTCTGTATACGTCGTTTATACGTTTTTGTAAATGCCAGTGATGGTTTATTATTTTTAACTGACTTCCAAAAAGGAGGAGGTTATCAATTCGTCGCGTATTTTTTTTCGCTTTTTTTTGTATGTATGTTACCTGATTTCTTCTCCTGTGGTGCACCGTTTTGAATGAATGTGGTCTTGTTTAATAGAGTATATATCCGGATTGGTGAAACTTCAAATTTTGGAAAAGAATTCTATTGATAAAGTGATAAAATTTGTGAAAGAACACATGCGTGCAAGGAAATCGACCAATATCCCTAATATTTTAGTCGATTTTTTGATAACTCCTTATGGATGTGTATAGTTTTTTAACGTTTAATCTATTAAGGAAGATCTTTAGGTGATCTCATATACTTTTCTGCGACGTGCAACTTGCAGTTTTGCAGAAAATCGCTGAAAATTCCAAAATTCTTATCAAAAATTCTTCGAAATGACATAACGGACATTTCCTCATAAATATTTTAATTCCAACGTAATAGCGCTGTAATTTTAGGCACTGGAAGTTTTAATTGTGAATTTGAAAATTTTCTATGTACATCTCAAGCATATAGGTAGTAAAGCATAGTATTTTCGGTTCCTTAAATTAATGAGTACCAAGCTCGTTTTCTTTGTATACCAGGCAAATACCTATTTAAATGCAAATTTTTCCATTTTGCGAAGACGGTGCTTTTGGTTGCCACATGTCAAACTTTAAACTGCTATTTGATGGGTTTATAGAAAAGGTGTTTAGTTATAGCAAACAAAATCACAAAGTAAAGTGGTAGGAGTTGCATTTATATGAAGATTGAAATATAGGACGGACTAGAATGATAGTGGTCCGTAGGCAACCGTATATACAGGATGGTTGGAATATAAGGTAGACTGGACGTTTGGTGGTATAAAAATGTTGGAAAAAATGTGAAATTAAAATTATATAGGGTGATTAAAAACCGTTATATGATGTGGACATAAGCAAATCATATACAGGATGGTTGAAATATATGCTGAAGTTGCATTATATTTATACAGTGTGATTAAAAAATTATTTCTTTTATAGCCCATAAGAAGTTGCATAAAGTGTGGAGAAATTAATGTTACACAGGGCGATACGGAATGGATTCTACTCTGTCCTATAGTTTACAGAAGGCAGCTAACAAATTTATGCTTGTCCGTGGGCAGTCGTATGTACAGGATGGTTGGTACATAGGTTGGAGTGGAATTATCTATAGTTATACAGGGTTTTCGAAAAAAGTTGAAAAAAGGTTACATGGCGTAGTCCATAAGGCATAAATATATTCTGGGCTTATTAAGTCAACGCGTACTAGTACATTTTGTTCGTAAAGATTTACCTGTCAATTTAAATGAGAAAGTATCATTGTGTAATGTTGAGGCTTTCGATGTTACCTGGTTCTGTCTATTAAGGTTATACATACAAAATAAAAAATAAAGAATTAAAACTACCTGAGTTCAAAAAAAACTAAAAAGTTGAAAATAAAACATTTTTTAAAAAAATATAACCGACTTCTACCTATAACTAAAAAGCTAAAAATATTTATAACAAAATACAACTCTAGCAAAATAATAAACACATTCAATGTTGTTAGGTACCTACCCAGGAAGTAAAAAATATAAATATTATAAAAGGTGCTCATTCTGTACAAATTAATTACCTACCAATCTAGTATATTTTTGAAGCCAGTACCAAGCAAATCTAAAATCCTTCATTGCATACTTATCTACAAATTCATCAAACTTGATTGTTGCTTGACACCGACTTCAAAAATATACTAGATTGGTAGGTAATTAATTTGTACAGAATGAGCACCTTTTAATATTTACATTTTTTACTTCCTGGGTAGGTACCTAACAACATTGAATGTGTTATTTATTTGCTAGAGTTGTATTTTGTTATAATTATTTTTAGCTTTTTAGTTATAGGTAGAAGTTGGTTATATATATATTTTTTAAATGTTTTATTTTCAACCCAGTAAACAATAACAAGTGCAAGGTAATGTGCACATATGTTACTTCGATAACAAAATTAAAAACGTTTTAAAAAAATTATTTTTACTAAAACACTTTTTAACTTTTACACTTTGAATTGTTACTTGAAATTAATTATTAAAAATTATTACAATAAATTATTGTTAAGTTATGCCGAGTTTTGCAGTGGCGGGAGAGAGATGTCAAAAATGATCTAACTAATATAATGGTTGTGTTAATATCTGTGTTAATATCTTTGTTAATATCAACTCTCCTACAGCTTTACAAAGAATTTATAGGTTCTGTCATGATGACTAAGGTGGCCTTAATAACACGTGCAGTTTTACTTGAACAATAGAATATTATTAGCTATTAAGCTCACCTCTAAATAAGCAATTTTGGAATAAACAGAAATATCAATTACTTGAAAGGAAATATGAAAGATATAAGATACAATGTTGCACAAAGGGGTCTTGCATGCTGACTCACGTAATACATATATTATAATGTTTTTTCTTTCATTGTTGTTTGTTGGATATTCTGTTATGTATGTATATGTAATTTTGTTTTGTTTTGTCATCTAACTCATTAATATATAATTTTATTATTTCACTTAGTAATGGCTTATATGGCTTATGCATAGTTTTACATTTTTGTATATTATTTTAACTTTATGTAATTTGTATACACATTTTCCTGGACGTTTTTAGCCCTGATGAAGCTTTGAATATAATAAAGCGAAACGTTGGCAAGCATTTAACATTCTTATCTATAATTCCATCGAAGTGATATAACTGACATTTAGCCATAAATATTTTAATTCCAACATAATAGTGCGGGAATTGCAGGCACTGGAAATTTTAATTGCGAATTTGAAAATTTGCTATGTACATCCCAAGTACATAGCTAGTATAGTATAGTATGTTTGACTCTTGAAATCAATGAGTACCAAGCTCATTCTGTTTGAATACCTGGCAAATACCG
The DNA here is from genome assembly GCA_034190945.1 of Octodonta nipae. Classification (NCBI taxonomy): domain Eukaryota; kingdom Metazoa; phylum Arthropoda; class Insecta; order Coleoptera; family Chrysomelidae; genus Octodonta; species Octodonta nipae. Next base: position 64,897,873 of record CM067219.1, read on the forward strand.
ATTTAAAAGAAAATTTTTCGATTTTGCGAAGACGGTGTATTTGGTGTCAATTGTCTGTCGAATTAAATATAAAAAAAATTGTCAAATAAACTAGAAAACGTGGTATGGCTTGATAAGAGTTCTTTTTAAAATAAGGAAACAAATTATTATATTTGAAATACTTCATTCGCCTAATAGACTCAAGATTTTCTGTATACGTCGTTTATACGTTTTTGTGAATGCGAGTGATGATTTATTATTTTTTTCAACCCAGTAAACAATAACAAATGCAAGGTAATGTGCACATATATTATACTGTTTTTTCTTTCTTTGTTGTTTTTTGAATATTCTGTTATGTTCCTTGTCCTGGGAAGTATGTCATTATCCAACCGAGCTTGTATCTATCTCATTGATGTAATTATGATATTGATTACACCATATACATATTTTACAATTTTTGTATTTAATAATTTTGTTTTGTTTTGTCATCTAACTTATTAATATATAATTTTATTATTTCACTTAGTAATGGCTTATATGGCTAATGCATAGTTTTACATTTTTGTATATTATTTTAACTTTTAAGTAATTTGTATACACATTTTCCTGGATGTTTTTAGCAATGATGAAGCTTTGAATATAATAAAGCGAAACGTTGGCAAGCATTTAACAACCTGTCTATTTTGATTGTCCTATTCCGACTAGTCTTTTTGGCAATATTAATAAATTGAACTTCAGACATGAGATTCATGTCTCAACTATACCTGATAAAGAAATCTCTCTCATTTTGTTTGGAAGTTGTGACTTTTAATATTTTGGGTTCTATTGTATTTTTTCCCTATAATTTAAATTATCTCAGAAACTGCATATATGAAGTGGATATAAAAAGTTAGTCTTCCGGTATAGCCGGGGGGTTGAAAATATTTTAGCTAAAGTACACCTGAAAACTACCAAACCCAAATTTTCAAAAGCTAGCATATTTATTTTTATATCTAGCATCACCTATTTTCGAAAATACTTAATTAAAAAAAAGGAATTCCTATCTATAGCTTTAAGTTAACTAATATTATGTTTTTAAAATTTATGAAACACCAAAATATTCATTAATAGTCGCGGAAACGACGGACTGGACTGTCCATTTTTGTGCAGTAAGATGGAATGAGATGAAGTTTTTTGCATTCGATTCGTGAAAGCGTCTGCAAATTTGTTGACCATATTTCATGAAAATTTAGAATCGCGAGATCCACTTTATCAGTAACATAATCAAGTGCACTTTACTATAATTAATATGGCAGAAGTTTGAGTGAAGTATGGTGACAATATTGAGAAAAATCAAATAAAAAATTTCATTCAACTTTAAAGTCGTTTCTTTGATTACAGAGCAACAACATAGTTTATTGATGAATCGATTCCTTATATGTATACGAATATAATTGCTCGGTGTATTTTAAGTGCGTATGGGTGGTTGATAAAAAAATTATAATTAATAATTCGAACACAAACATCGGCAATGGTCTCTGGAGTATCTCGCATCCAGGATGGCTGGGCCAAATTACATTTTTTTCATGGAAATCTAATATCTCCGCGAAGTATTGAGATATCGATGCAATTATTGTTTTTATTTTCAGGCTTGGGTCATTCAATTTAAAGGAAAATCATATACAGTATCCATCACTCTAGAGGTGGAAATTAACCTTTATAAACAGATATATATCTTAATAAACAATTTTTTTGTGGAATAACTTCAAAAGATATTATTGTGTATATTTGTTCTATTGCAGGGTAGATTAAGGAAGCATTTATCAAAGTGCGAACATTCTCTAAGTTACGGGTAGAAATAAGGTGATGAGAAGCTGAAATAAAAATCACCGACAACACTAGGCGCGGAACACGATTTCAAAAACCATATCTATATTTCCTACTGTGACGGACATTTACCGTTGGTATCTCATACTCTAGGGGTGGAACCGAGGAGCGAGGGTTGCAAAATGTTAAAAAATCGAATATATAAGGACAAAAATGCGTCCAATTTTCTTATTTGGAGGGTATTTGGGGTCGCTGAACATAAATATGATATCTGTAGTACCTGGTACGGTTGCGATAATGTTTGTTCATAGAGACCAGTAACGGTTTGTAAAATTCTAGGTCAATTAGAGATCTCGGCAGTTGCCTGTGCCAACACTCAACCTTGCAGAATTTTTCAAAGCGTAGGAATCGTTGGCAACTAGTTACTATGATCAAACGTAATAACATCTCACAATTGATTAACTGTCATTTTTTTACCGGAAACCTAATATTTTTCAAAAATAGAGTTATCCCTTATTCTAGGTCTGCACATAAAGGAGTGAAAGGCTACACATTTCAATAACCGATATTGCGTCTCTTTTGTAGGCTAATTAATATGGATTAAGGAACTGTTTATCAGAATGCCATCAATCCTTAAATTAGATTTGGAGATGGGGGCATGGCAAGTAGCTTATGAAACATGTGGGCTGTTGTTGAACCACCCTACAAAACTATAAATCCACTAATCCTGAATATATTTCTTCCAAACTGCAAGTGCTTATGGGCCCCCTATATAACAATTTTATTCAACATTTTTTTGAGCCACCTTGTAAAGTATAAGTTATCAGTATTCTATATTTCAATCATCCTTCATATTCAACACTTTCTAACATTGGGTTAAAAGCTGAAAGGTTCAAGGTCTACCCTATATAACAATTTTTTTATAAAACTATAATTTTTCTTGTAACTCTATTTCAACCACCTTGTATATACAACTACTTATGAGCCACCCACTACAACTATAAATCCACCATAATGGTTAACTAATTGACACTTATTTTATGTGTCAGTTTTTGAACCATCCTGTATAACTATAATTTCACCCCACAAAATATTTCAACCACCCTCCATATGCATTTGGGCCATCCTGTATATGCTGCTGTCAATTAGTCAACCATTATAACTTATTTTTTTGTCGGTTTTTGAAACATCTACTATAATTATAATTTTACTCTATAAAATATTTCAACCACACTGTATATGAATCTGCCCATGGGCCAGTCAATATAATTGTTTTAAAAAAAACTTAACTATATCTGCACTCCACCCTATATTTCAACTATTTTATTTATGCTACTGCTTGTGGGCCGAGCTGTATAACCCTTTTTCAGGTATAATTCTGAACCACCCTGGAAAGTATAATTTTTCTCTATCTTATATTTCAACTAGGGATGTTATGGAGCTCCGTAACCGTAACCGAAACTATCAGATATCCGAAATAAAAATCTATCCGAAACCGTAACCGAATCTGATATAAAAGTTTCGAATAGTTTCGGATAAGGACGGATTTGTATCAAAATGAGATAGGCACTTTATAAGGCTGTTCAAACCCGAAAAATAACCGACTGAGTTAGCGGTGGTTTGTCAGTTCAAATTCAATTAAAAAAATCTAATATCCATAACTGAAACTATCCGAAACTATCGGATAATCCGAAATAATTTCATACTCGTAACGGTAACTGAAACCGATATAATTTTATTCATATATCCGTATCCGTATCCATATCCGAAATTTCATATCCTTAACATCCCTAATTTCAACAACCCGTTATATGCAACGTTTTCTAACATTGTTATAAACACACTATATAATTATACTGCGCCTTTTGTTTCAGATATTTCATATATGCAACGGTCCATATTCTGTCTTATACAACAAAATATAACATTTTTTGGTCTACTCTGTTTAACTATAATTCTACAACACCTTCTATTTCAATCACCTTATAAGTGCAGCTACTTATGTGCCACCCAATATAAAATTTTTTGTGTTACCCTGTATAACTATATATCCACCAATCCCCAACATATTTTACCCAAACTGCAACTGCTTATGAGCTACCCTATATAATAATTGGATTCAACATTTTTTGGATCACCTCTTATAACTCTACTTCAATATATATTACAACCATCCTGTATTAACTGCTGCTTATTGGTTACCCAATATAACTTATTTGAGCTGATTTTTTTAGCCACCCTGTTTATTTATACAAAATATTTCAACCATAGGCAACACTTAACTTACAACTCTACTCCACCCTATATTTCAACCATCTTATATATGCAACTACATATTGGCTAACCAATAAAACATTTTTGTACCACTCTGTATACTCATAATTCTATTCTACCTTATATTTCAAGCATCCTGTATAAATAACTGATTCTAACATTTCTTCAACCCATTTTATAACTATAATAATTATACTATAATAAGGCCTTTGATTCTGTTCCACATGATTGGCTCTTTCATGTGCTGAAACTCTATAATGTAAATTAACTTTTTAAAATATGTCATGACTACCTGGCAAACCAAAATCTTTCTGAATGAAGCCGACTGATCGATACAAGCCGACTCTATCCCAATCAGAAGGAGTATATTCCAGGGAGACTCTCTTAGCCCGCTGTGGTTCTGCCTTGCCATAAACCCACTCTCACACTCTCTCGACTAACTTTGGGTTCAGTCTCAAACACAACAACGAACAGGCACTAAAGATAAACCATTTGTTATACATGGACAACCTAAAGTTGATGGCAGCTACGAATCAACAGCTGCATGATATGCTTAAAATAGTAGAAGGGTTCTTTAGTGACATACATATGCAATTTGGCCTAGCCAAATGCCGAATTATCAATATAGTAAAAGACAAAATACAGCAGGGGCCCTACGAAATGAGAGATGGCACCTCAATTGAATCCATGGAGGAAGGCCATACTTACAAATACCTTGGAATAAAGCAGGCTCAACGAATTGATCACTCCACCATGAAAAAGGACCTATCAATAGAGTTCTATGAAAATGTTGAAAACTAAGCTAAACAGTAAAATTCTGTTTCAGGCTATTAATACCTACGCGTGCTCAGTATACTCAGTTATTCATTCGGAATAGTTAAATGGTGCAAGACTGACATTGAACAACTACAACGGAAAGTTCGAGTTCTACTAACAAAAACCAAAGAGCTCTGTCGAACGTACAACGTTGCCACGGTATGAAGGAGGAAGAGGATTGGCAGATATAGGCAACTTACGAGATCAACAAATTTCTAATTTGCGTAATCATTTCCAGAAACTCACAGAATTTTCTGATCTACACAGAGTCATATGTCATGTTGATGACTCAACACCTCTGCGACAGACAGAACAACAAGTTCAAGTATACCACCAGACAACTGATCAGAATCTGTTCAAATGGAAAGAGAAGCCGCTTCATGGAAGACATATAAATGACGTCAACTAAGATTATGTCGACAGTTTAGCGTCGAACTACTGGTTGATCTCTGGTCATATGTTTCCTGAAACGGAAGACTTTATATTGGCAATCCAAGATCAAGTAATTCCAACTAAGATACTACATCGTTAAAGACCCTTCTATCAACAACGACCGATGCAGATATGGTTGCCAAACATCTGAATCTATCCAGCATATCACAGGAGGTTGCCAAGCGTTCGCTGCAACTGAATACAAAGAACGACACGATGCTGTGCCAAAAATACTGCACCAGGAACTAGAGCTTAAACTTGAGCTATGACAGTCGGTAAGAACACCCTACTATATATACAAACCAGAACCAGAATCTATTTTAGAAAATAACAACTACAAGCTATACTGGGACCGGACGATATTGACCGATCGGACTGTTGCTCACAATAGACCAGATATAGTTTTGGTATATAAAGTTTCTAGAAAAACAACCTTAATTGACATAGCAAGCCCTAACAACAATAATATAAATATTAAGCAGCCTGAGAAAATAGCCAAATATAGGGATTTAGAATTTCAAATACAGAGACAATGGGACATGAACAACACTGGAACGGTACCAATTGTTATGTCAACAACAGGAGTAGTCCCAAAAAATCTATTAAACAATTTGAAATACCTCGGTCTGGACGAACATCTTTACCAACTGATGCAAAAAGCCGTCCTGATAGGAACAGCCCGGACCGTCAGAAAATTCATGGGGAACTGCAGTCACGACGCCAACCACGGGCCTGATAAACTGGCAAGGGCTTCCACAGAGCTAAACCCTTTTGATATGTAGTATATCCGGGGTTTAGTGAATTTTCCCCTAAAACACACATAGTGTGCCTTAGAGGGAGTGTGATGCCATACATTGTATGGTCAAGTCGGGAACATACTATAATTATACTCCGGCCTATAATTCTAAGGGTACAAACCACGTACACACACAAAGGAATCTGATTACCAGCTTACTGGCATTCGGCGCTTATAGGAGTCACAGATCATACAATAGATAGGAGCTGAGAAGTTACTTTGCTTTTAAATGAGAGCGAACATAGACAAAGCTTGTCAGTGCCTGTTACAAGCGCGTATCGGCGCCGACAATTTTACCAGTATCTTATTCTTCTTCAATACATATTATAAAGTAAAGTCCTCTGCCGCGTCTGTCTATCTGTTCGCGATAAACTCAAAAACCACCGCACCGATATTCATGCTGTTTTCACCTGTGGATAGAGTGGTTCTCCAGGAACTTTTTAGTGTATAATTTGTTAAGTTTTTGTATAAATTGACTGAATTATAACGATATTTGTTAGAAGTGTCGGGAAAAAATAAGCCGTCTGGGAGCTTTTAACGAAAACGCTGCCTAAACCCTTTGAGACAGAAAAAATAATGTATGGTCAAATTGTGTATCTTATAGAGGTCTACAAAGAGTCCCCACGGCATATGTCTATCTCTTAAGGATAACATGATATACTCATTTTAATACTTAAAAAAATGGCCAATTATAAAGAGGTAATTGGAACGCTATTTTGACAAATAAGGTATTAATCCTTATCATTTTAAATGCGTTATTTGGCTTCATCATTTCCAGAAGAATATTTTTTCCCTTTATACCATGCAAATTAAATGAATACCTTAGGAGATATATCAAAATATGTAAGAGGCAACGAAATTACTTTCGTGTCGCCGTGATTTGACCGGCCCGGACGGGCTCCCCGTGACCCTGCGCCTCGCGTCCGAGTCGTCGATGTTACTCCACGTAACATCTACGACTACGTAAAAGGCCCTTCTTCTTTCCGTATTCTTTGTATTAGAGAGTAGGAGTAAGAACATTTTGTAAAATTTTAACTCTGAAAATAAAGATATGGTAATTTCAGTAGTCAACGTACTTTTGAAGGTAAAACTGTGTACAACATTTCAAGGACTTTGTAAAGCAATGTGTTTGTTAGAAGACGACTCTCATTGGGAAAGTACGCTTTCTAAAGCTGCCTTATGTTGTTCAGCTAAATCAATTAGTTATTTATTTACCATCATGTAACCGACCCACATCTTCTTTTACAAAATGATCGTCAAAGCATGGATGAAGATTTCTGTGTGTATGCACTACAGACGTCAAGAATTGTCATTAAATAATTTTGACCATTTTATCAAGCTTTTTGTGCATTAAATAAACAAGTGGAATCTCTGTCAGGAAAATCTATAAAAGTTTTTGATTCACCATGACATTAAATTTCAATTTAATTGCAACATTCAATACACAGTATTTACGACAAACTAACTATAATCATTTGAGAGTTTTATTTTAAGTCATTCAAAATGAATGTCGCTTGAATGCACAGGTAAAGCATTTTTAAACAATTCAATTTAATTTAAACCATTCCACATTTAAAATTTTTTTTCAGAAAGACAGTTTGGGTTTCGGAAAGGGAACAGTAAAAGCCGCAAACTGGATTCATGACAAAGCAAGGAGCACTAGAGCGGGCTGGGTGATACTCATCACTTTTGACGTTAGAAATGCATTCAATTCGGCATCATGGAAACATATTGTTACGGAAATAGAGAAGAAAAGGATTAGTGAATATCTAATAAGAATAATAGAGAGTTATTTTTCCAAAAGGAGTATTATGCTCGGGAAAGAAAAAACGTTAAAAATGAGCATAGGCGTACCACAAGGATCAGTACTAAGACCAACGCTATGGAATATTTTGTACGACGATCTTCTAAATCAGAAGCTGCCAACTGGTGTAAATACGATAGCATTCGTAGACGACCTGGCACTATATGTGGAAGGGCCAAACGCTGACAGACTGGTTGAAACAGCAAATGAGGCAATAAGAATAATAGGAGACTGGATGAAAGAGGCAAAGTTGAAATGGGCACCGGAAAAGAGCGAGGCGGTGCTACTCAAAGGTACAAAAATGCAGAAAGTAAGAGAAAAAATAAAAATAGAAATAGAGGATCTAAATATAACACCACAAAAGAGCGTAAAGTTTCTCGGTACATTTATCGATCACCAAGGTACATACGGGACACATATTGTAAAAGCAATAAGCAAAGCGGGTGATAAGTTAGCAACACTTGGAAAAATTATGAAAAACATAAAGGGATCATCACATGCAAAGAGACGACTACTATATGGAGTGGTAAAATCGACACTTTTGTACGGGGCACCAACATGGCACAGAGGTATGAAGATAAAAAGATGTAAGAACATGATGTTAAAAATACAAAGTAAGGCAACGGCAGTTATAGCCGGTATCCCTCCGATCCATATGACGGTAGAAGAACTTAGAGAAAATTACGAAAATAAAAAATACAGATAAAACAGGAATAATACACTAAAAACTGGGTTGCGCTAACGGGAAAAGCGGAATGGACAAAGAAACTAATACCAGACCTAACAAAATGGGCGAGCAGCAAATATAGAAGTACAGATTACTTTATGACACAAGTTTTGTCAGGGCATGGTAGTGTCAAAGCATACCTGAAAAGGATAGGGAAAATGAGGGAAAGTAAATGTGATATACGCCAAATTGAGGAGACAATGAAACACGTGGTTTTTGACTGCGAAAGATATGCAAGAAATAAAACAATATATATAAATGGATAAGGGAAATTAGAGATGAAGGCAAAGAAAAGCAGGAAGGGGGCGATGCAAGTTAGAATAACAGCACCACCACCTTCGGAAACTGCAGAAACAACAAGCTGGTTTTAGTGGGTGTCCTACACTTTGTCCATAATGGATTTCCACCTTAAAAAAAGTTTGTTCATCCCACACAGCAGAGCCTGAAATAGTGACTCAGACTGTTCCTAGTTGAAGGAAACTGCTCCCACCCTCGGTTTGGACATGTTCATGACTGCCTCTACTTCTAAAGCCCGAAGTATAGCTTTATTACTTTTCTTGACGCCACTAAGTCTTAGTTTCCTTTACACTTCAATGTCTCTTATTCCATTAATAAAACTCTGTGTGGCCAATTGAACTTTACTTTCCTCTTGCAGATTCGGATAGGACAGGTGTACTAATCGTCTAATCTCTGCTTCGAACTCTTGTAGACTCTCGCCGGATTTTTACGTTTGTCGTATCTTTTGTCTAAGATGGCTATTATCTTGTCGTAATTACCTTGTTCATCTACTGGAAAGCTTTGAAGGAGCTCCAATCTGGACCTTTTAAAGAAATTTCCAGAGAGGTAGATTTTTCTTGGTTATCCCATCCATTAACTGTAGCTACAGCTTCAAATTGCCGTTTATACATGGGCCAAGATGAACTACCATCAAATGTGGGTGGTTTACAAATTTCACCTGGCTCTAGATGGAATCGATGTCATCTACTTTGATTTCAAGAGTCTCCACCTTACTTTTTATGATCTTTATGTCGTCGTTTATCTCTTTTATGTCTGATTCCACTATTTGCATTCTTTCATTAACTGTTTCATTAACTATTTACTATTTGCATTAGTAGTTCAAATTGTATTAGTCATTTTTTTTAGTTTGGCCTTGTTTTTCTTCAAATATTTTAAAATCATTTTGTCTTATTTGTCTTCAAATTTCGAGAATATTCCTTCCATTTACGTTTTTCATCAAAATATTTCACTAACCTTTGTTGAATTTCTTCTAGATGTTGTTTTTCCTTCTTGTCACGTTTTTCCAGGATCTGAGTTATTTTTTCATCTAGTCCGTAACTTGTTTGAATATTTTTTTGGTAGTCTCGTCCTTTATTTATTTTTTCATGCTTCACTTCTGATACCAAATTGCAACAAATTGCGTGGGTTCAAATTTAATTAAATTAAGAACTGATCTTCATTGTCATTTTCTAGAAACTTTATTTACAAATAAAAATTCAATATTTACATCAGGTGATTTGGATAAACAATTCACACGGAATATAAACTCAACTACCTAAGCTGTACTAACTACTACTTAGGAATTCTGTATTGCTTTATATATCCTACATCGAATTTTCTGATTGTTCTGGATGAGTATTAGTTTTGTTCGCACAGCGTCCAGATCAGCAGTTTTTGCCCCATTCGAAAATTTCAGTTCTTTTTTTTGTTATCCCAGCGATTGATGTCTTATCGGATTGATAATGTTATACGTTGTTTTAGTCAGGGACGGCGTAGATAAATTCTATAACAATATGAATAAATTTCAGAAAATTCTTAGTGTCAGTAAGCCAAAAAGACTAGTCGGAATAGGACAATCAAAATAAACAGGTTGTTAAATGCTTGCCAACGTTTCGCTTTATTATATTCAAAGCTTCATCAGGGCTTAAAACATCCAGGAAAATGTGTATACAAATTACATAACAGTTAAAATAATACACAAAAATGTAAAACTATGCATAAGCCATTACTAAGTGAAATAATAAAATTATATATTAATAAGTTGACAAAATAAAACAAAATTATTAAATATAAAAATTGAAAAATAAATATGTGGTATAATCAATATCATAATTACATCAATAAGATACAAGCTCGGTTGGACAATGACATACTTCCCAGGGCATTCAACACAACAGAGTATTTAAAAAACAACAAAGAGAGAAAAAACATTATAATATATGTTCACATTACCTTGCATTTATTATTGTTTGCCCTGTTGAAAAGAATAATAAACCATCACTGAATTTACAAACACGTATAAACGACGTATACAGAAAATCTTATTAGGCGAATTAACTATTCCAAATATAATAATTTGTTTCCTTATTTTAAAAAGAACACTTAACATAACTATAAATCTACCAATCCCGAATACATTTCACCCAAACTGCAAGTGCAAGTTTATTCAACATTTTTTTGGAACCACATTGTATAATTATAACTCTGCTTCACTTTATAGTGCAACCATCCTGCATATGCTACTGTTTATTTGTCACCCAATATAATATTTTTTAATTACCTTACTATAGTTCTACTCCACCCTATACGCTATATAAAAATTATTTCTGATAATTTTTGATCCACTTCGTAAACTATAATTTTAACCGGCCTCTATATGCAACTTTTCTAACTTTGTGTTAAACATAACATGTAAATATAATTTTGCTTCACTCCATATTTCAGGTATTTCATATAGCAGGATGCAACTGTTCCTGGTCTACTTTATATAACAATTGTTTTAACATGTTTTAATCCACCCTGTAAAACTATAATTCTACTAAGCTCCACCATATATATACAACTACTTATGGGCCACCCAATAAAACATCTTTTGTACCACTCTGTATAACTAAATTCACCAATCCCCAACCCAGTTCACCCAAACTGCAACTATTGATGGCCACCCTATATAACAATTTTATCCAATATTTTTAAGAACTGCCTTCCATGCTATAACCTCCATCAATATTTAAACTATCTTGTATATACTACTGCCAATTAGCCACCTATTATAACTGGTCTATCAGTTTTTCAACCATCCAGTATAACTACGCTAAATAACCAATTTTGAGATATTTTTTAACCATCCTGGAAAATATAATTTGTTTCCAGCTTATATGTCAACTACCCGGTATATGCAACTTTTTCTAACATGTTTTAATCACACTGTATAACTATAATTTTACTTCGCCCCATGTTTCAGATATTACATATATGCAGCAGCTCATGGTCCATCTTAAAAAAATGTAGAACAATTTTTATCCACACTATTTAACTATAATTCAACTACACCCACTATTTCAACACCTTGTATGTGCAACTACTTATCGGCCATCCAGTTTGGAATTTTTTGTACCTCCCTGTATAGCTGTAATCATACTCTCCAACATATTTCAACTATCTTATAATATGCTACTTAAAAATTTGTGAACTACTTTTGGATATAAAACAATTTTTTAACTACCCTATAAACCATAATTCTACTCCAACTTATATTTCAACCACCCAGTATAAACAACTGCTTCTAACATTTTTTTCAACCCATTTCATCACTTTAATAATCGCTCAAGAAAATTCAAATGTCCTAACTACTTACATAACATATTTTTTATCCACCATGTATAAATATAATTCTATTTTATCCTTATTTCACCCACATTGTATATGCAAATACTTATGACCCTAACAATATAACATTTTGTTATCCACCCTGCATCAATATAATTCAACTCCACCCGTTTTTCAACTATCTGGTATATACAACTGTTTATTGTCCGCTCAATATATCATTCTCGAACCACCCCGTTTAACTTCTCCCTTATTTCAACCAAATTGCATATATGCAGCTATTTACCGGTCACCTAATTTACCTTTTTTTTTCAAGATTTCTTAAATACATGTAATTCTATTCCGCTTTACCTATCCTATATATGGAACACCCTGTAAAATTACAACTGATATATCAGTTGAATTTTTTTAAAGCAAAACATGTTACATAATGCCATATTCCGAATTTTGAATAAAAGCTGAGCTGATGAAAGTATCTAATATTTTGTACATGCGGTGGAACCAATTGACTAAATGTGTATTACCGAACAAGGTAGCAATTTTTTCCCTATATCTACCGTTCTTGTCAATGCAGGGAGGTAAAATGTATACCAGATTTTAAGTATACAACAAAAAAAGATTCAGCAAAAACAGTTCAGTATTTATTACGTGATGAGGTAACAAACAAACAAAAAGGCAACTACAATTTTATAATAGTGTACTTAATGTTTTTATTTTCACATTCGGGTTCAGTTCTTGGATTTATTTAAAAACACAGTCCAACTCACTCTAATTTATTTCCACTACTTTAACACAATTTATATTCACAAGAACTATTTACATTTATCTTAACTATACAATACGACCGTCGAAAACAGAATGCCTCCTATCGCCAGCTGTCCATTTTTATATATTTCTCTCCAAATTGTCTGGTAAGTCCACGAACCATCGGGAAACTCTTTCATGATCTGGAAGCTTTAATGGAATTCCCAGTAACGACAGGGGTCGGCCCGTTGAGAGACGAAACATTTCGGATTTCCAGAAGTATCGGAATAATGTCCCTTCCACGAATTGGTTGATAGCCGATTGTACCAGCTGTCGGATGAATTCTCGTAACAATAGTATAGATTCGACAGACAATTGAATTAGCCATCTGTTGTTGATTTATTGTACTGAATTATTATTATTAATGAGACCTATTCTGGTATTTATAATAAAACTTTGCATTGGAAATTTGACGGTTGCAGTTCATACCAACAAGGGAGAGTTCTATCGACGGAATATCATTTTAATTTTGTAAATTATTTATTTATTAAATAAGAGAGAATTAAATAAATTAAGATCCAAAATAATAGGAAAACTTGTGTTAACTAATGAGCTTGCTATATATTGAACTCAAGTTGTTTGTGTCCGTTTTGAAATTAACGACTTTATATTTGTTTTTATTAATGTAAAGCATTTCTAATATTTTTCTTTTCCGTGTGTTAGATTCTAAACAACATACAATAGAGTGATGCAAATCAAAATTGTGACCAGTTGTAAAATGATGGTCAGCCAATGCCGTTCTAACCTCTTTAGACATGTTGGAATTTCGGCAAATGTTGATAAATACGTTTTGACAATTTTTGTTTAGTTTCCCCAATATAGTTTTTATCATAGTTAAAGCAGTTGAGTTGGTATGCTAAATTGGATTGATCCCCGATTGGGGTTTTATCTTTAGTACGTGTGAATAAATTACCAACTGTTTTCATAGTATAAGTGACAATTTTTTTATAATTATTTTGTAATTCCATAAGACGAATAAGTTTATTACTAAAAACTGGAATCATAGGAATTTTGAGAAATTCCGTCTGATCTCTAAGAAGAGTTCTATTATTATTAGAGGAGTAAAGAGCTGAATTTATTAAAGATAGAGGGTAGTTATTTAATATACATATCCGTTTAATGAATTCAATTTTTTTTCTTTAAACTTAGGGTTGCCGAGCTTTTCTGCCCTGTATTTCATGGATTTAATGATTGCTACCTTTTCTGTTAAACTATGACTAGATTTAAAATTAATAATTCTACCACAGGCAGAGGGTTTTTGATACCAGTCAGTGATTAAATTGCTTTTATAACCAAAACATCTAAGAATGGATAACAGTGATAAGAAACTCATTCAATACTAAACTAGCAAATATTGGGGATGAAGGGTTACCCATAGCAGTACCGAAAATTTGTTGATAAATAATGCCAATATATGAAAAAAAGCTAGAATCGTAGGATTTATACTTGTATCTCTAGATGTAAGTTCTCTATTCACTAACATACCTAAAGTTCTTGTATTAAAAGTTACTGAAAAGCATTGGCAAGTCATTAACACTTATACGGAAACTAATTTGAATATTTTCAATAGACTAATTGACTGTCGAGTTAAATATAAAAAAATTGTCAAATAAACTAGAAAACGTGGTATGGCCTGATAAGAGTTCTTTTTAAAATAAGGAAACAAATTATTATATTTGAAATAATTCATTCGCCTAATAGACTCAAGATTTTCTGTATTATAATGTTTTTTCTTTCGTTGTTGTTTTTTGAATATTCTGTTATGTTGCTTGTCCTGGGAAGTATGTTATTGTCCAACGGAGCTTGTATCTCATTGATGTAATTATGATATTGATTATACCATACACTTATTTTTCAATTTTTGTGTTTAATAATTTTGTTTTGTTTTGTCATCAACTTATTAATATATAATTTTATTATTTCACTTAGAAATGGCTTATATGGCTTATGCATAGTTTTACATTTTTGTATATTATTTTAACTTTTATGTAATTTGTATACACATTTTCCTGGATGTTTTTAGCCCTGATGAAGCTTTGAATATAATAAAGCGAAACGTTGACAAGCATTTAACAACCTGTTTATTTTGATTGTCCTATTCCGCCTAGTCTTTTTGGCAATATGAATAAATTTGACTTCAGACATGAGATTCATGTCTTAATTATACCTGATGAAAAAATCTCATCTTGGATTGTATGGTAATTTTTTCCCTATAATTTAAATTATCCTAGAAACTATTTCTCGTGCATATATGAAGAGGATATAAAGAGTTAAAGTCTACTTCCGGTATAGCCGGAAATGGCGGAGGGTTGAAAATATATAATATAAAAGGAATTCCTATCTATATTTTTAAGTTTCAAAATAATCAGACACAAGTTTTTAAATTTAAACTAATATTATGTTTTTAAAATTTATGAAACACCATAATCTATATATAAATAGGCAAAGACAATATGGTCCCATTGCTGGAAAGTTCTGACTTTTAAAAACATTTTAAATATTTGTTTGTAATTATATATGCTAGGTTGGTTTTCAAATGATAAACACGGCAGTGGTTGGGTAACGCTCTTTCAGACCAAGTGATGACCATCTTTTACTATCATCGGAGTTGCCTATAGTTAAATAGGAAAATATTTAATGTTGTAAATTATAGATTAGTATTGATTTTTAGGACAAGTAGTACTAACTTTCGTAGAAAATAATGTTTGTAATTTTTTGTTGTGATTATAATTCTGTCATTAATATAATATAATTTTCACAATATTCCGAAGGTCTTGTGCAACAAATTCTCAATCAGCGGATAATGGAAATATCATTAAATATTAGAGTTTTCATTGGGTTGTTTGTCATCTCTATTTTTAAAATCGGAAACGGAAACTTTTAGGGTACAAAAAAAAATTCGCCCATAATTAGATCGAGCATGTTGTACAGACATGTTTATGTAAAAATAATCCTACAATTATATATTTCGTGAATTATTTCTATAAATGTAATCCAAATGATTAGGATAGGATGATTAGGGATAGCAAAGGCCTGGCCTACTTTTCTAATTTCGCCTCAACTCTATATCTTATACAGACAAAATAACGTCAATAATGTTCAAGCCATAATTTTAATGAATTAGGGTCGAATTTCGACCACTGGGCGACCCCTAGTAATCATTAATAGTCGCAGAAACGAAGGACTGGATTGTCGATTTTTGTGCAGTAAGATGGAATGAGATGAAATTCGATTCGTGAAGGCGCCGGCAAATTTTTTGACCATATGTCAAGAAAATTTATTTCTATAGATCGCGAGATCCACTTTATCAGTAACATAATCAAGTGCACTTTACTATAATTAATATGGCAGAAGTGTGAGTGAGGTATGGTGACAATATTGAGAAAATAAGAAAAATCAAATAAAAAATTTCATGCAACTTCAAATGTCGTTTCTTTGATTACAGAGCAACAACATAGTTTATTTATGAATCGATTCCTTATATGTATACGAGTATAATTGCTCGGTGTATTTTAAGTGCGTATGGGTGGTTATAAAAAATTATAATTCTGTAAATAATTCGAACACAAATATTATATCGGCAATGGTCTCTGGAGTATCTCGCGTTCAGGACGGCTGGGCCAAATTACATTTTGTGTCATGGAAACCTAATATCTCCGCGAATTTTGAGATATCGATGCAATTATTGTTTTTATTTTCAGGCTTGGGTCATTCAGTTTAAAGGAAAATCATATACAAAGCCAGTATTCATCATTCTAGAGGTGGAAATAAACCTTTATAAAGATATATATATTTTAATTAACGATTTTTTTGTGGCATATCTTCAAGAAATATTGTTGTATATATTTATTCTATTACAGGGTAGATTAAGGAAGCATTTATCAAAGTGCGAACATACTCTAAGTTACGGATAGGAATAAGGGGATGAGAAGCTGAAATAAAAATCGCCGACAACACTAAGCGCTGAACACGATTTCAAAAACCATATCGTTCTATATTTCCTACTGTGACGGACATTTACCGTTGGTATCCCCTACTCTAGGGATGGAACCGAGGAGCGAGGGTTGCAAAATGTTAAAAACCGATGTATTGAGTTAGTGAACTTTCAGTTAATTTCTTAGCACCAGTTCATCAATAAATGTTGAAAATTATTACCAGTCGTGATCGATAAAAACATAACTTGATAAATAACGACGAAAATGCTGCCAATTTAGTTACTTGGAGGGTATTTGGGGTCGCAAAACATAAATAGGACATCTGTAGTACCCTGGTATTAGGACGGTTGCGATAATGTTTGTTCATAGAGACCAGTAATGGTTTGAACAATTCTAGGTCAATCAGAGAACTCTGAGAACTAGTTACTATGAACAAACGTAATAATATCGCACAATGGATTAACTGTCATTTTTTACCGGAAACCTAATATTTTTCAAAAATAGAGATATCTACGTATTGTTTTTAACCGAAGCTTAGATCATGGGCATTAGTGCAAGATTATTTATCAAGCCATCATCCCTTACTCTAGGTCTGCAAATAAAGGGGTGAAAGGGTACACACTAACAATACACTGTACACAATAACCGCTATTGCGTCTCTTTTGTAGGCTAATTACTCTGGATTAAGGAACTGTTTATCAGAATGCCATAAATCCTTAAGTTAGAGTTGGGGGGCAAGGGGTTCCGTACATCTTGGAAATAAGTGAAGAGAGTGTAAAAACGCCAAAAATATTATTGGGAATTTTCGTGGGAGATCTGAAGGTATCGCCGCACCATTTTTGAAAATTCATGAAAACATTTTATGAGGGAATGAATTCATGTTAAGCAGGAAATAAATATTTTTGTATACAAAGAAAGTAAATATATACATGATGTCACAATTGTGAGACCTATTCCAATAAAGACTAAATGAATTATTTACTTTAAAATTCAAACTAAACTGGTAAATTTGTACTATACTAGTCATTACCCGCGGTTTCACCCGCGTATGGAATATACAATTTTTTTCAAAAAGGAGTAGCTTATGAAACATGTGGGCTGTCATACGTAACAACTTGTTGAACCACCCTACATAACTATAAATCCACCAATCCTGAATATATTTCATCCAAACTGCAAGTGCTTATGGGCCACCCTATATAACAATTTTATTCAACATTTTTTTGAGCCACCTTTTATAGTATAAGTTATCAGTATTCTATATTTTAATCACGCTTTATATGCAACACTTTCTAACATTGTGTTAAACGCAGTAAAGGTTCAAGGTCTACCCTATATAACAATTTTTTTATAAACCCTGTAAAACTATAATTTTTCGTGTAACTCTATTTCAACCACCTTGTATATACAACTACTTATGAGCCACCCACTACAACTATAAATCCACCAATCCCCAACATATATTTCATCCAAATTGCAACTGCTTATTCCTCCTGGTATAATTATAATTCTACTTCTAGCTGTATTTATACCATCCTGTTTATGTTGGTGTGAATTACTCAACCATAATGGTGGACTAATTGACACTTATTTCTTGTGTCAGTTTTTGAACCATCCTGTATAACTATAATTTTACCCCACAAAATATTTCAACCACCCTCCATATACATCTGCCCATGGGCCATCCTATATATGCTGCTGTCAATTGGTAACCATTATAACTTATTTTTTGTCAGTTTTTGAACCATCTTCTATAACTATAATTTTACTCTACAAAATATTTGAACCACCATGTATATGAAGCTGCCCATGGGCCAGCCAATGTAATTGTTTAAAACAAAACCTCGGCTTGTGGGCCGAGCTATATAACCCTTTTTCAGATATAATTCTGAACCACCCTGGAAAGTATAATTTTTCTCTACCCTATATTTCAATAACCCGATATATGCAACGTTTTCTAACATTGTTATAATCACACTATATACTGCGCCCCTTGTTTCAGATATTTCATATATGCAACAGTCCATGTTCTGTCCTATACAACAAAATATAACATTTTTTGATCTACTCTGTTTAACTATAATTGTACAACACTTTCTATTTCAATCACCTTACGTGCCACCCAATATAACATTTTTTGTATTACCCTGTATAACTATAAATCCACCAATTCCGAACATATTTTACCCAAACTGAAACTGCTTATGAGCTTCCCTATATAACAATTTGATTCAACATTTTTTGGATCACCTTGAATAAATCTACTTCAATATATATTACAACCATCCTGTATTTACTGGTGCTTCTTGGTTACACAATATAACTTATTTGTGCTGATTTTTTTAACCACCCTGTTTATTTATACAAACTATTTTAACCATAGGCAACACTTAACTTACAACTCTACTCCACCCTATATTTCAGCCATCTTATATATGCAACTACTTATTGGCTAAACAATATAACATTTTTGTACCACTCTGTATACTAATAAATCTATTCTACCCTATATTTCAAGCATCCTGTATAAATAAGTGATTCTAACATTTCTTCAACCCATTTTATAATTACAATAATTATACTTCGGCCTATAATTCTAAGGGTACAAATCACGTACACACACATAGGAAGCTGATTACCAGGATTACTAGCTTACTGACATTCGGCACTTATAGGAGCCACAGATCATACTGTTACGAGAATTCATCCGACAGCTGGTGCAATCGGCCATCAACCAGTTCATGGAAGGGACATTATTCCGATAAATTCTGGGAACCCGAATTGTTTGTCTCTCAACCGTCGGACCGCTGCCATTACTGGGAATTCCCTTAAAGCTTCCAGAACATGATGGAATTTCCCGATGGTTCGTGGACGTACCAGACAATTCCAAGATAAATGTATAAATAAGAAACAGCTGGCGATAGGCGGCATTCAGTTTTCGTCTTTGGTATTGAACAGTTAAGATAAAATGTAAATAGTAGTTTCTGTGAATATAAATTTGTGTAACAGTAGTGGAAATAAATTAGAGTGAGATAGACTGTGTTTTTAAATAAATGCAAGAACTGAACTGAACCCGAGTGTGAAAATAAAAACATTACAGTGGTGTCAGGTGTGAAGTGTACTTCTGGAACTTTAAAAGTGTAAAATAAATAGACTGACAATGTTTAAAAACGTGAGTTTGGACCAATTGAAAGTGACGGACTTAAAAAAGGAATTTGAGGAAAGGGATTTAGAAGAAGAAGAAAAGTGAATTAATTCAACGGCTACGAGATGCCCTAATGAATGAAGGTAACGATCCCGATACTTATTTGTTTGAAGTTTCTGGTAATGGGGACATGAGTATGCTATTGAAAAAAATGGAGGAAAGTTTAAAAGAAACGTTACAAGATAAATTGCTAGAAAATTCTAAAAACTTGAAAGAGGCGTTAGAAGATAAATTAGCAGAAAATTCTAAGACCCTAGAAGATAAGTTACAAACATTACAAGAAAATTCTGAATACCTAGAAGAAAAATTAGTAGAAAGATTACAAGACAATTCTAAAGCGCTAGAAGACAAACTGCTAGAAAATTCGGAGTCTTTAGAAGATAAGCTACAAAAATTACACGAAAATGCCCAATCTTTAGAAGAAAATTTGAAAAGCATGGTACAGGAAAGTTCAGAAATGCTAGAAGAGAAAATAGTCGAAAATGAAGCCCGAATCGAAGATCTGAAGCAGACGACGGTCAAATATGAAACCCGGATGGAAGAACTAAAGCAAACAATAGTCGAAGAACTGAGTCAGACGACAGTTAAAAACGAAACGCGCATAGAAGAGTTAAAACGGATAATGGAAGGTGAGATCATCAAAATAAAAGAACAGGTAGTGGCAAAACAAAGGGGAGAAACACAATCAAAGATCGAAAGCAGAAGCAGTCTGGAGGTAGTGGATTCAAAAATTGGCCTCGAGAGGACAAGACAGAAAATGAAACCTCCCCAATTTAATGGAAAATCATCATGGACTAATTATCGTCGCCAATTCGAGGCTGCAGCTAAGCTAAACAGATGGTCGGCAGAGGAGAAAGCAATCGCATTAACGCTAGCCTTAAGAGGGGATGCTACAGATATCTTACAAACATTGAATACCTCTGAGCAACAACAACAACAACTGGTCAAACGTTTAGAACTGAGGTATGGTCAGACACATTTGGAGCACGTCTACCACTCCCAATTGAAAAATCGCCACCAGAGATCAACTGAATCCCTCCAAGAGTTTGAAGCTGATATTGCCCGTCTGGTTCGTCTTGCCTATCCAGCCACACCGGAAAATGTTATAGAAAGGTTAGCAGTCCATGCGTTTTTGGATGCACTTCGGGACCACGAAGCCAGACAAGCATTGACACTAGCTCGACCCACTCAATTAGTAGATGCACTGGCTCAAGCTCTAGAATTCGAGGCTGCGAAAAATACCTGCAGAGGTTAAGCCAGAGTCCGAATCGTTGACGGAGAATCTAAAGATGGCGAAAACGATGAAGCCTCTGTAAGAAAGATAATAGAAGAAGTCCTTACCGAAAAAAGACTAGTGAGATATCGGAAGTGTCGTAAGGTAGGACATGTCCAGAGTCGTTGCAAGGAGAGCAACAGAGCCCAGACTTCCACGCCGGGGAAACTAAGGAAGGCCTATGTAAAGGGACCATCGTCGACCTGTAGCAAACAAGTGTCAACTACCAACGCATATGTCGCTTCGCTACGCAACCACGTTAACAGTGTCTTCGTAGATGGCCTTATTAATAGGAGGCAATTTGCAATGCTGCTGGATACTGGTGCGACGAAAACACTAATAAGGCCCAACATTGT
Organism: Octodonta nipae; assembly: GCA_034190945.1. Lineage (NCBI taxonomy): Eukaryota > Metazoa > Arthropoda > Insecta > Coleoptera > Chrysomelidae > Octodonta > Octodonta nipae. Next base: position 64,919,686 of record CM067219.1, read on the forward strand.
TTTAGAGACAACGATAAAACCAACAAAATGGCAACTGCGAACAGCGACAGGAGAAGCAGCGAAAGTCCATGGTGAAATAGAGGTTGAAATGACCTTGGGAAACACAACCTTCCTACATCGGGCATTAGTGGCAGTCATCGAAGACGAAGTAATCATTGGAATGGATGTCATGAGCTCCAAGGGATTCCAGTTAAACTTCAAAGATGGAATTCTGCGAGTGAATGACGAAGAAGTGGTGCTTCATGGAAAAGATGGCATAATGCTTCGAGCCATCTTAGCAGAGGATATCAATGTTCCGGAAAGAGCTGAAATCATTATAGATGGTTGCTTAGATGGGAAAACTCAAGCTGGAAGAGTAATGATGTTTGATCCCGAACTTAACGACGGAAATGTAGGCAGAGGAGTCGCACAGGGGAAGACTCTGTTTCGTGCCAGGGAGATTGTCCCAGTAAGAGTAATGAACCTGAATCATTATTCGGTTGTGTTAAAGAAAGGAACAACTTTGGGCCATTGTTCAACAGTTTCCTCTGTAGTCAGAAGCACACAGCATGCAGAAATACCACCAGCTAAACTATGTGAGGAACTGGAAAGACTCATAACAGATTCGTCGAAGAATTTGAAACCAAACCAGAAAGCAAAATCGAGGGACATTGTTAGAAACTACCAGGATATCTTCGATGTAGGGAATGGCAAAAGAGGACGAACTGATCTAGTGAAACATAAAATTAATACTCAACCTATTCGACAGTCGGTGAGAAGGCTACTCCTAGCTAAAAGAGAAGAAGCCGACAGGATAGTCCGCGAGATGGAGGAAGAAGGTGTTATTGAACCATCCAATAGCTCTTCTCTTGGGCTTCTCCAGTTGTCTTGGTTAAAAAGAAAGATGGTTCGACCCGATTTTGCGTGGACTATCGGCAATTAAACCACGCCACAAAGAAAGACAGCTATCCCCTTCCAAGAATAGACGATACCCTAGTACATTGGCTGGATCGAAGATGTTTTCCACCCTGGACTTGAAGAGCGGTTATTGGCAGGTGGAACTTGCTAAAGAAGACCGAGAAAAGACTGCTTTTACCATCGGCTCAGGACTTTATCAATTCACGGTGATGCCGTTTGGGTTGTGTAATGCTCCAGCGACGTTTGAAAGATTGATGGAAACAGTGTTAAAAGGGCTTTCATGGAAAACGTGCCTAGTGTATGTTGATGACATTTTCGTGGTTGGAAGATCATTTGAAGACCACGTCAAGAACCTGGAGGAGGTGTTTCGGCGACTTCGGAGTTCTGGACTAAAGTTAAGCCCGAAGAAGTGTCAGCTGTTCCAAGAGGAGGTGCAATATCTTGAACATGTGGTTTCCACAGAGGGTGTAGCTGTTGATAAACAGAAAGTCAAAGCTGTCCAGGAATGGCCGATACCTAAAGATATCCACCAGTTAAGAAGTTTCCTGGGGTTATGCACGTACTATCGTCGGTACGTCGCCGGATTTGCCAACATCGCTAAGCCACTTACTAGACTCACAGAGGGGAAGGTGCAGTACCAGTGGGACGAGGAATGCCAACGATCATTCGAGACACTGAAAAGAGCATTGACGAGTGCCCCTGTCTTAAGTTATCCTTTGCCAGATGGGAACTTCGTTTTGGATACCGACGCAGCAATGTCGGAATTGGTGCGGTGCTTTCGCAGATACAAGACGGTCAGCTGAAAGTCATCGGCTATTTCAGCAAGACCTTGAGCAAGCCGGAACGGAATTACTGCGTTACTCGCAGGGAACTCTTGGCTGTGGTAAAGAGGGTAGAACATTTCTACAAGTACCTCTATGGTAAAATATTCCTCCTGAGGACTGATCATGCAGCACTGAAGTGGCTCTTGCAGTGTAAAAACCCCGAAGGACAAGTGGCCAGGTGAATTGAGCGGTTGCAAGAATTCGACTTCGAGACTGAACATCGCGCGAGAACAAGCCATAAGAATGCTGATGCCCTATCGAGGAGACCATGCCCTGATGATTGCAAACATTGTCAGCGAGCAGAAGAAAAAGGGGCTGTTCTCTGTAGAACTACCGTCATCGATGACCATTGGCAATCTGCGGAAATCCAAGCCGAATCAGGAAGCCTTGACCGTTGCTGATGTCCTTGTCAAGGAATGGATCAGTCGTTTTGGTGTTCCCTTGGAGTTGCACTCAAATCAAGGTAGAAACTTCGAGTCTACTCTTTTCCAAGACGTCTGCAAACTCTTGAAGATCAATAAAACACGGACGACGGCATTACACCCGCAATCCAATGGAATGGTAGAACGGATGAATAGAACCATTAACCGCCATTTTTCAAAGGTAGTCTCTGTCCACCAAAGAGACTGGGACCAGTATCTGCACTTGTTTCTAATGGCATATCGTTCGTCTGTGCACGAGTCCACGGGTCAGACCCCGGCCAGTATTATCATGGGACGAGAATTAAGACTACCATGCAATTTGAAGTTTGGATGTCCCCCAGGAGAAGAGATCGCAGGTGAAGACTTTGTCAGCCAGCTACGTCAGAAGATGAACGACATCCATGAACGAGTCCGGTTAAACATCGAGAATGCCAGTGCCCGAATGAAGGACGCCTACGACATCAAAGCCGAGAGCGGAGAATTCCAAGTTGATGATCTTGTTTGGTTGTATAACCCGCAACGTCTTCGTGGATATTCGCCCAAGCTAAAGAGATCTTGGGAGGGGCCGTACCAAATTGTGAAGAAAATCAACGATGTCGTCTACAGAATAAAGAAGCTACCTCGGGGAAAACCAAAGGTCGTACATTTCAACAGGTTAGCCCCTTATGCCGGAAGTCATGACGGCGAAGATGACGAAGCCCAAGTCCGCAGCATCCAACCACCCGATGACGAACCTTCGAACAGTTTATGGCACTGTACTCTAATGGGCAGAAAGTACAGCACGACGTGACCACAGAGGAACCCCGAGACCTGTTTGAGGTGCCCATAGAATATGCCCTGGCTCATTGTGTAGCTCGAGATCTCCGGATGTCCAGAGGAATAGCCAAGGTGTTTGCGAAAAAGTACGGCCAGTTCCAGAAGCTACGGGAGGAAGATCCAGCGGTAGGGAAGGTAAACAACCAGTGGGTACCAGAGACATTTTTTATTTGGTAACGAAAATATTCTCGCAAGACAAGCCAACATATAGCGATCTTTGGAAGACTCTGGTAGAATTGAGGCATGTGATGATGGAGAAGAATCTGATGAACTGGCGGTCCCAAAGATAGCCTGCGGTTTGGATGGAGTGAATTGGAGGGTGGTGACAAGTATGATGGAAATAATCTTTCGGTTCAGTGGCATCAACATCCTGGTATGCTGTCTCAATATTCGCAGCCCAGATTCGAAGACCGTTGACTGTTACTTCCACCAAACTTCCCGTTGTCGAAATGGAGAGTCCTGCAAATATCGTCAACCAGGAAGGATTCTGGGACATTCCGGGACGAAATGGTCTTAAGGAGGGGGCAATGTTACGAGAATTCATCCGACAGCTGGTGCAATCGGCCATCAACCAGTTCATGGAAGGAACATTATTCCGATTAATTCTGGGAACCCGAATTGTTTGTCTCTCAACCGTCGGATCGCTGCCGTTACTGGGAATTCCCTTAAAGCTTCCAGAACATGATGGAATTTCCCGATGGTTCGTGGACGTACCAGACAATTCCAAGATAAATGTATAAATAAGAAACAGCTGGCGATAGGAGGCATTCAGTTTTGGTATTGAACAGTTAAGATAAAATGTAAATAGTAGTTTCTGTGAATATAAATTTGTGTAACAGTAGTGGAAATAAATTAGAGTGAGTTAGACTGTGTTTTTAAATAAATCCAAGAACTGAACTGAACCCGAGTGTGAAAATAAAAACATTACAATACAATAGATAGGAGCTGAGAAGTTACTTTGCTTTTAAATGAGAGCGAAGATAGACAAAGCTTGTCAGTGGCTGTTACAAGCGCGTATTGACGCCGGCAATTTTACCAGTATCTTGTTCTTCTTCTATAAATAGAAATGATAAAATAAAGTCCTCTGCCGCGTCTGTCTGTATGTCTGTTCGCGATAAACTCAAAAACTAATGCACCGATTTTCATGCTGTTTTCATCTTTGGATAGAGTGGCTGGCCACGAACATTTTAATGTATAATTTGTTAAGTTTTTGTGTAAATTGACTGAAATATAACGATATTTGTTGGAGGTGTCGGAAAAAATAAGCCGTCTGGGAGCTTTCAACCAAAACGTCTAGAGGTCTACAAAAAAGTCCGCGACGGGATTTGTCTATCTCTTAAGGATAAAATGCTGTACTCATTTTAATTAATTAATACTTAAAAAATGGCCAATTAGAAAGCGGTAATTGGAACGCTATTTAGACAAATAAGGTATTAATACTTATCATTTTAAATGCGTTATTTGGTTTGATCATTTCAAGAAGAATATTTTTCCCTTAATGCTATGAAAATTAAATGAATACCTTAGGAGATATATCAAAATATGTAAGAGGCAAGGAAATTAATTTCGTGTCGGCGTGATTTGACCGGCCCGGTCGGGCTCCCCGTGACCACGCGCCTCGCGACCGAGCCGTAGATGTTACTCCACGTAGTAAAAGGCCCTTCTTCTTTTCGTAGTCTTTGTATTAGAGGGTAGGAGTAAGAACATTTTGTAAAATTTTAACTCTGAAAATAAAAATATGGTAATTTCAGTAGTCAACGTACTTTTCAAGGTAAAACTTATAAATCATTTCAAGGACTTTGTAAAGCAATGTGTCTGTTAGAAGAATACTCTCATTGGGAAAGTACGCTTTCTAAAGCTGCCTTATGCTGTTCAGCTAAATCAATTAGTTATTTATTTACCATCATGTTACAGATCCACATCTTCTTTAACAAAATGATCGTCAAAACATGGCTGAAGATTTCTGTGTGTATGCATCACAGACGTCAAGAATTGTCATTAAATAATTTTGACTCAATTATTTTATCAAGCTTTATTTGCATTGAATAAACAAGTGGAATCTCTGTCAGGAAAAACGTTTTTGATTCACTATGACATTAAATTTTGCAACATTCAATACAGAGTATTTACTTTACGAGAAACTAAACATAACCATTTGAGAGTTTTACAAGTCATTCAAGATGAATGTCGTTTGAATGCACAGGTAAAACATTTTTAATAAATTTATTATTAGCAAAAGTACAATCCAACAGAAAAATTGCCTTAGCTGTGCCATCGTCCGGCATAGCAGCCAAACTTTTGGAAAGTGGGCGAACCGCCCATTCCACATTCAAACTGACATTAAAAATATGTAGTGATGACGTCACTAGCATTTGCAATATCTCTAAACAGAGTAGTGCCGGAAATTTAATGAGGGATTGCAGTTTTATTATTTGAGATGAGGCTTCTATGTCTCATAAAGCTTCATTTGAGGCACCAGACAGGACAATGCAAGATCTGCGCAACAGTAACTGCCCAATGAGTGGTTGTATTGTTTTATTCTCTAGAGATTCTCGTCAAATTTTGCCAGTTATAACTAGGGGAACGTGAGCAGATGAATTCAATGCATCGTTCAAAATATAGCATCTTCTCACATATAACGAAATGTGAATTTAAAACAAATATGAGGATTTTATCGTTTAGCGAAGATAATTGGCAATTTTCTAACGACTTGCTCCAAATAGGAAATGTCTATGTACATTTTAACAATATTTGTGTTTTGGTACTAAATGTGGAAAAAGTTATTGAACAATTTTATCCCGATATTAGTAACATATCCACTGAGAAACTAAATTGGTTTTAAATTAATATTAAAGTAATATAAAAGGAGCCTAATCCTTTTATATTACTCAGCAATTTGAGTCCAATGAAACTGTGCAACGGTACAAGATTCAAAGTAGTCAATTTAAAAAAAAAGATCGAATGTATCATATTAACTGGCAAAACAACTGGTGTAACTGTTTTTATACCAAGAATTCTCATAATACCCTCAAAATTGCCTTTCCAATTTAAACGGCTTCAATTTCCCGGTGCCAAGCAAACCTGAAATCCTGCGTTGCGTATTTATCTACAACTTCATCAAACTTGATTGTTGCTTGGCACCGACAGCAAAAATATACTAGATAGGTAGGTAATTAATTTGTACAGAATGAGCACCTTTTACTGTTTACATTTTTTAGTTTGTGTGTAGGTACCTAACGACACGACATTGAATGTGTTATTTATTTTCTAGGTTTGTATTTTGATATAATTATTTTCAATTTTTTAGATATACTTGGAAGTCAGTTATATTAAAAAATGTTTTATTTACAACTTTTTAGTTTTTTCAAATCGGGAAGTTTTCATTTTTTATTCCTTAATTTTTATTTTGAATGTATAACCTTAATAGACCATGTAATATCGAAAACCCCAAACATTTCAGAATGATACATTTTCATCTAAATTGACAGGTAAAAGTTTACGAACAAAATGAACTGGTACGCGTTAACTTTAATAAGGCAAAAATATGTTTACGTCACTGACCAGACAGACATTGTCTTGTCCAAACGTTTTATAAAGATTGTAATTATTTGGACCGTTTTGATGACATTATATGAAAGAAGTCATTAAAATATCTAACGTACAGTTAACACAATTTCACCTCTGAATAACGTGTAAATATATCTGTATACTTTAAGCTTTAATGTGTTAAATATAAATTTAAAACTGTGTTAATTACTAATGTAATGTTTTTATTGTCACACTCGGGTTCAGTTCAGTTCTTGGATTTATTTAAAAACACGGTCCAACTGACTCTAATTTATTTCCACTACTTTAACACAATTTATATTCAGAGAAACTACTATTTACATTTTATCTCAACTGTACAGTGCATCCCATTTTGGTTGAGATTGCCAGGTTACTTGGTTGTTATTGAAGATAGAGTCTTGCGGTTTTCACATACCTGTTCTACTTTTTTGTGAAACTCAGAATGGCCATATCAGATTTTGCATGTTTCCATTTATAAGATACAGGGCGATTTTGATAATTTATACTTTTTGGACCCCTTCTATATCTACGAAGTTATTAGAAATACTCTTGCTCTAAGAACTACGTCTAATAGAAAATTTTGCATAGAATCCAGTGGAGTACTCAATTTTTTTTCCGAGTATGGTTTTAAGATACTACACCACATTATATATTTTTAAATGGAACACCCTGTATTTTATTATTTCATTGAATTCGTTATTTTTTCCCCTTTAAAATAATGTATAATACAATACACATGGTATTATTAGAAATGCTAAAAAACACTAAAAAGCTGAGTTTTTTGCTAGTAGGCCATGTATTTTCCATTTAAAAGGAGAATCAAACAAATAATTCCATTTGAGATTTTTTATAGGAGTTTGTTTATCAGCAAAGAAAAATAATGTTAACAATAATTCAATAACATGAAACACGAAATTTAGGTACCTAAAAGCAACTAATAAATAGTTATACATCGTTCATTATGTATAACAAACAGAACAAGTATTACAAATCAAATATCTATCTTAAAATTAATTTTGGACATTATTTATTACCTTATTGATATAACTGTTCAAATTGTTGTCCATTTTCCCTAACACATAATTGGCAAACCTTTCCATCTCGCATGAATCCATTTAAAATTATTATAGAATTCCGCCTTTCGGAACAATATTTTATCTAGTGAGCGCTGGAGAGAAAAACGCAAATCTGATCAAGCTGTCATTGTTAGTAACTATTGTGTTTTATCGTGTTTGAGTTTACAAGATCATTATATAAATAATTATTGGTGAGTTTGCTGGTTGATAATTGATAATGGCTGGAAGAGAATTCGTTTTTCAAAATAACGAAAAATACGATATGATACAATGTTTAAATCAATGTTATGAGAATGTTGAAGAAGCTTTAGACCTATATTTCCACAGGTATAAAGTACGAGTATTTTACCATAAGATATTTAATGAAATCGCGTTTTTAAAACTTTCAGATATCCAGAGAGGCATTAACCTAGTCGAGCAACTATATTTAGATTAAAGAATAATTTACTAAGTTTTGGTGCATATTCTAAACCTCGATCAAAGGTGTATAACAAAGAAAATCGAGAAATGAATGAAATAAATGTGTTAGCTAGCGTTCATGCCTATCCCCAGACTTCTTGTGCGAAATTAGAAAATTACACTGGAGTTTCTCAATCACGGGTCCAAAGAATTTTAAAAAAATATAAATTTAAACTTTACAAAGTCAATATTGCCCAGCACTTATATCCTGGTGATGCAGCAAGACGGTTAAATTTTTGCAATTGGTTTTTAGACCAAACCCGAACGGACAATGATTATTTTGTAAGGAAAGTTATTTGGTCAGACGAATCTCATATAAGCAGTGCCGGTATATTTAACAGGTAGAATACAAGATACTGGTATGATGAGAACCCGCACTTAATTTTTGAGCGACAACAGCAGGGTCGATTTGATTTTAATGTAGCCTGTTTCATACTGGGGACAAAAATAAAGTACCGCATTTTTGAAGGAACCCTTACCGCCAATAGGTACTTGACAATCCTAGAAGATTTATTACCCGAAATATTGGAAGATGTTCCCCTCGCCTTTCGCAATTCTATACACTCTCAACAAGATGGCGCCCCTGCTCACAATTCTAGATTAATTGGGCGCTTTTTAGAAAATAATTTTCAAGGATGTTGGATAGGAACACATGGACCAATTAGGTGGCCTCCAAGATCACCCGATTTATCTATATTGGACTTTTTTGTGGGGTTATTTGAAAAATAAAATCTATACCAACAGACACAATAGTCGCGAAGAACTTCGTGCCGCAACGGAGGCAGCTTTTCGGGATTTACAAAGGCGACCTGTTATAATTTTAAATGCACTCAGGCGTATTGAAAAGGTTTGCCAATAATGTGTTAGGGGAAATGGAGAACAATTTGAACAGTTAAATCGATAAGGTAATAAATAATGTCCAAAATTAATTTTAAGATAGATATTTGATTTGTAATACTTGTTTTGTTTGTTATACATAATGAACGATGTATAACTATTTATTAGTTGCTTTTAGGTACCTAAATTTCGTGTTTCATGTTATTGAATTATTGTTAACATTATTTTTCTTTGCTGATAAACTCCTATAAAAAATCTCAAATGGAATTATTTGATTGATTCTCTTTTAAAATGGAAAATACATGGCCTACTAGCGAAAAACTAAGCTTTTTAGTGTTTTTTAGCATTTCTAATAATACCATGTGTATTGTATTATACATTATTTTAAAGGGAAAAAATAACGAATTCAATGAAATAATAAAATACAGGGTGTTCCAATTAAAAATATATAATGTTGTGTAGTATCTTCAAAACCATACTCGGAAAAAAAAATTGAATACTCCACTGGATTCTATGCAAAATTTTTTATTAGACGTAGTTCTTAGCGCAAGAGTATTTCTAATAACTTCGTAGACATAGAAGGGGTCCAAAACGTATACATTATCAAAATCGCCCTTTATCTTATAAATGGAAACACTTATGCAAAATCTGATATGGCCATCCTTAGTTTCACAAAAAAGTAGAACAAGTATGTGAAAACCGCAAGACTCTATCTTCAATAACAATCTGTTCATATTTATATATTTATCTCGGAATTGTCTGGCACGTCCACGAACCATCGGGAAACTCTTTCATGTTCTGGAAGCTTTAAGGGAATTCCCAATAACGGCAGCGGTGCGCCTGTTGAGAGACAAACATTTCGGATTCCCAGAATTTATGGGAATAATGTCCCTTCCACGAATTGGTTGATGGCCGATTGCACCAGCTGTCGGATGAATTCTCGTAACATTGCCCTCTCCTTAAGACCATTTCGTCCCGGAATGTCTTAGAATCCTTCCTGGTGTGACAGTAGTTGCAGGACTCTCCATTTCGACAACGAGAAGTTTGTTGGAAGTAACAGTCAACGGTCTTCGAACCTGAGCTGCGAATATTGAGACAGCATACCAGGATGTTGACGCCACTGAATCGAAAGATTGTTTCCATCATGCTTCTCACCACCCTCCAATTCAGTCCATCCAACCCGCAGGCTATCTTTGGGACCGCCAATTTCATCAGATTCTCCTCCATCATCACATTCCTCAATTCTACCAGAGTCTTCCAAAGATCGCTATATGTTGGCTTGTCTTGCGAGAATGTTTTCGTTACCAAATAAAAGATGTCTCTGGTACCCACTTGTTGTATCTTCCAGATGAAGAACCTTCCCTACCGCTGGATCTTACTCCCGTAGCTTCTGGAACTGGCCGTACTTTTTGGCAAACACCTTGGCTATTCCTCTGGACATCCGGAGATCTCGAGCCACACAATGAGCTAGGGCATATTCTATGGGCACCTCAAACAGGTCTCGGGGTTCTTCTGTGGTCACGTCGTGGTGCACTTTCTGCACATTAGAATACAGTGCCTTAAACTGTTCGAAGGTCATCTCATCATCGGGTGGTTGGATGCAGCGGACTTGGGCTTGGTCAACTTCGCCGTCATGACTTCCGGCATAAGGAGCTAACCTGTTGAAATGTACCACCTTTGGTTTTCCCCGAGGTAGGTTCTTTATCTGTAGACTACATCGTTGATTTTCTTCACAATTGGGTACGGCCCCTCCCAAGATCTCTGTAGCTTGGGCGTATATCCACGACGACATTGCGGGTTATACAACCAAACAAGATCATCAACTTGGAATTCTCCGCCCTCGGCTTTGATGTCGTAGGCTTCCTTCATTCGGACACTGGCATTCTCGATGTTTAACCGGACTCGTTCATGGATGTCGTTCATCTTTTGACGTAGCTGGCTGACATAGTCTTCACCTGCGGTCTCTTCTCCTGGGGGACATCCAAACTTCAAATCGCATGGTAGTCTTAATTCTCGTCCCATGATAATACTAGCCGGGGTCTGACCCTTGGACTTGTGCACAGACGAACGATATGCCATTAGAAACAACTGCAGATACTGGTCCCAGTCTCTTTGGTGGTCAGAGACTACCTTTGACAAATGGCGGTTAATGGTTCTATTCATCCGTTCTACCATTCCATCGGATTGCGGGTGTAATGGTGTCGTTCGTGTTTTATTGATCTTCAAGAGCTTGCAGACGTCTTGGAAAAGAGTAGATTCGAAATTTCTACCTTGGTCTGAGTGCAACTCCAAGGGAACACCAAAACGACTAATCCATTCCTTGACAAGGACATCAGCAACGGTCAAGGCTTTTTGATTCGGCAAGGCATACGCTTCGGCCCATTTACTAAAATAGTCCATCACCACCACAATGTATTTATTTCCAGAGTCGGATTCAGGAAATGGACCGGCAATATCAATGGCTACTCTTTCGAATGGGCTGCCCACGTTATATTGCTTCATGGGAGCTTTTGGACGCTTCTGAGGCCCATTACTTGCTGCACAAACATCCACAGACATCCACTTGGCAGTTTACCAAATAGAAGCGTTCTCTCAACTTCCCCAGGGTTTTCGTTACTCCCAGATGTCCTCCAGTTGTACCATCATGTAGTTCTCGTAAAACCTCAGGTCTCCTATTTCTGGGAACTACAATCTCTTTTCTGTCGTTTCCCTCTTCTGGAGATTCCAGGACGCACTTGAGAAATTCATTTTCCAGAATGAGTTTGCGGTCTTCGTCCTTCCACCGGATAACTTCTTTTAGTTCTGGATCTAATTTTTGGTCTTTCTGGATCTCCCCAGGTTGCCAATGGTCATCGACGGCGGTAGTTCTACAGAGAACAGCCCCTTTTCCTTCAGCTCGCTGACAATGTTTGCAGTCATCAGGGCATGGTCTCCTGGATAGGGCGTCAGCATTCTTATGGCTTGTTCCCGCGCGATGTTCAGTCTCGAAGTCGAATTCTTGCAACCGCTTAATCCACCTGGCCACTTGTCCTTCGGGGTTTTTACACTGTAAGAGCCACTTCAGTGCTGCATGATCAGTCCTCAGGAGGAATATTTTACTTGTAGAAATGTTCTACCCCCTTTACCACAGCCAAGAGTTCCCTGCGAGTAACGCAGTAATTCCGTTCCGGCTTGCTCAAGGTCTTGCTGAAATAGCCGATGACTTTCTCCTGACCGTCTTGTATCTGCGAAAGCACCGCACCAATTCCGACATTGCTGCGTCGGTATCCAAAACGAAGTTCCCATCTGGCAAAGGATAACTTAAGACAGGGGCACTCGTCAATGCTCTTTTCAGTGTCTCAAATGATCGTTGGCATTCCTCGTCCCACTGGTACTGCACCTTCCCCTCTGTGAGTCTAGTAAGTGGCTTGGCGATGTTGGCAAATACGGCGACGTGCCGACGATAGTACGTGCATAACCCCAGGAAACTTCTTAACTGGTGGATATCTTTAGGTATCGGCCATTCCTGGACAGCTTTGATTTTCTGTTTGTCAACAGCTACTCCCTGTGCGGAAACTATATGTCCAAGATATTGCACATCTTCTTGGAACCGCTCACACTTCTTCGGACTTAACTTTAGTCCGGAACCATCTTTCTTTTTAACCAAGACAATTGGAGAAGCCCAAGGGCTATTGGATGGTTCAATAACAACTTCTTCCTCCATCTCGAGGACTATCCTGTCGGCTTCTTCTCTTTTAGCAAGGGGTAGTCTTCTCGTCGACTGTCGAATAGGTTGAGCGTCCCCAGTATTAATTTTATGTTTCACCAGATCAGTTCGTCCTCTTTTGACATTCCGTACATCGCAGATATCCTGGTAGTTTCTAACGATGTCCCTCAATTTTCCAGTTCCTCAGATAGTTTACCTGGTGGCATTTCTGCATGCTGTGTGCTTCTGACTACAGAGGAAACTGTTGAACAATGGCCCAAAGTTGTTCCTTTCTTTAGCACAACCGAATAATGATTCAGGTTCATTACTCTTACTGGAACAATCTCCCTGGCACGAAACAGAGTCTTCCCCAGTGCTACTCCTCTGCCTACATTTCCGTCGTTAAGTTCGGGATCAAACATCATTACTGTTCCAGCTTGAGCTTTCCCATCTAAGCAAGCATCTATAATGATTTCAGCTCTTTCCGGAACATTGACATCCTCTGCTAAGATTGCTCGAAGCTTTATGTCATCTTTTCACTCGCAGAATTCCATCTTTGAAGTTTAACTGGAATCCCTTGGAGCTCATGACATCCATTCCAATGATTACTTCGTCTTCGATGTCTGCCACTAATGCCCGATGTAGGAAGGTTGTGTTTCCCAAGGTCATTTCAACCTCTATTTCACCATGGACTTTCGCTGCTTCTCCTGTCGCTGTTCGCAGTTGCCATTTTGTTGGTTTTATCATCGTCTCTAAAACAATGTTGGGCCTTATTACTGTTTTCGTCGCACCAGTATCCAGCAGCATTGTAAATTGCTTCCTATTAATAAGGCCATCTACAAAGACACTGTTAATGTGGTTGCGTAGCGAAGCGACATATGCGTTGGTAGTTGGGACTTTTTGGTTACAGATCGACGATGATCCCTTTATATTGACTTTCTTTAGTTTCCCCGACGACGAAGTCTGTATTCCGTTGCTTTCCTTGCAACGACTCTGGACATGTCCTACCTTACGACACTTCCGACATCTAACTAGTCTTTTTTCGGTAAGGCCTTCTTCTATTATCTTTCTTACAGAGGCTTCATCGTTTCCACCATCTTCGAACTCTCCGTCAACGATTCGGACTCTGGCTTGACCTCTGCATGTATTTTTCGCAGCCTCGAATTCCAGAGCTCGAGCCAGTGCATCCACTAATTGAGTCGGTCGATCTAACGTCAATGCTTGCCTGGCTTCGTTGTCCCGAAGTCCATCCAAACACGCTTGCACTGCTAACCTTTCTATCACATTTTCCGGTGTGGCTGGATAGGCAAGGCGAACCAGACGGGCAATATTGGCTTCAAATTCTTGTAGCGATTCATTAGATTTCTGTGGTATACGTGCTCCAAATGGGTCTGTCCATACCTCAGCTCTAAGTGTTTAACCAGTTGTTCGTAGTATTTCTTGCTCCAAGGCATTCAATGTTTGCAAAATATCTGTAGCATCCCCTTTTAAGGCAAGAGTTAGTGCTATTGCCTTCTCCTCTGCCGATCATCCATTTAACTTTGCTGCAGCCTCGAATTGGCGCCTATAGTTATTCCATGACGATTTCCCATCAAATTGTGGAGGTTTCATTTTGTGTCTTGCTTCTTCGAGGCCAATTTTCGAATCCACTTCTACTGGACTGTTTCTGTTTTCGGTTTTTGATTGAATATCTCCCCTTTGTATTGTGACTACCTGTTCTTTTATTTTGCTGATCTCACCCTCCATTATATGCTTTAGCTCCTCTATCCGCGTTTCAATTTTGTCTGTCGTCTGTATCAGCTCTTCGACCATTGTCTGCTTTAGCTCTTTTATCCGCGTTTCATTTTTGACTCACTCTTCGACCATTGTTTGTTTTATCTCTTCCATCCGAGCCTTATTCTCGAATATTTTCTCTTCCAGCATTTCTGAGTTGTTCTGTACCATGCTTTTCAAATTTTCTTCTGAGTATTTAGAATTTTCCAATAATTTGTCTTCCAGGGTTTTAGAATTTTCTGCTAATTTATCTTCTAACGCCTCCTTCAAGTTTTTAGTATTTTCTAGCAATTACTCTTATAGGGTTTTAGAATTTTCTAGCAATTTCTCTTCTAGGGTTTAAAATTTTCTAGCAATTTGTCTTCTATTGTTTTAGACTTTTCTTGTAATGTTTCTAGTTTACTTTCTACATTTTTTTCCATTTTTTTAATAGCATACTCATATGTCCATTAACAGAAACTTCAAACAAATAAGTATCGGGATCGTTACCTTCATTTATTAGGGCATCTCGTAGCCGTTGTACTAATTCACTTTTCTTTCCACTAATTTCTAAATCCGTTTCCTCAAGTTCTTTTTTCAAGTCCATCACTTTCAATTGGTCCAAATTCACGTTTTTAAAAATTGTCAGTCTATTTATTTTTCACTTCAAAAGTTCCACAAATACACCTACACTTGTCACCTCTGTAATGTTTTTTTTTACACTCGGGTTCAGTTCAGTTCTTGGATTTATTTAAAAACACAGTTCAACTCATTCTAATTTATTTCCACTACTTTAACACAATTTATATTCACAAGAAACTATTTACATTTTATCTTAACTATACAATACGACCGACGAGAACTGAATGCCTCCTATCGCCAGCTGTTAACATTTATATATTTATCTCGGAATTGTCTGGTACGTCCACGAACCATGGGGAAACTCTTTCATGTTCTAGAAGCTTTAAGGGAATTCCCAGTAACGGCAGCGGTCCGCCTGTTGAGAGACAAACATTTCGGATTCCCAGAATTTATCGGAATAATGTCCCTTCCACGAATTGGGTGATGGCCGATTGCACCAGCTGTCGGATGAATTCTCGTAACAATAGAAAGAACGAAAATTTTAGTAGCGAACATTTGCTCTGTAAACTAATTTTTTCGAAGACGAAGTAAATCAGTTTAATTTCAATTCTCTTTTATTAAAACACTTTGTCATAATTCCACTTCACAAAAAATCTCAACCACTCTGTTTACTACCTTATAAGTATCACATTATTGTAAAATTTTTAACCACCCTGTATAACAATTATTCTTCTCCGCTCTATATTTCACTATCACATATTTATGGAAAACACTTTATAACATTTTTCTATCATTTTTCGCCCATTTCACCCTATATGCGAACCATCCTGTACATATGGCTACCTATGGGTCACCATAAATTTTTCAACTGCCTTTTGTAACTATCATCCTAAAAAAATATTCCAAAAATGGTTATTTAGCGTAGTATACTGGATGGTTCGAAAACTGATAGATCAGTAAGTTATAATGGGTGGCTAATTGGCAGCAGTATATACAAGATAGTTTAAATATTGATGGACATTATAGCTATGGATAGTTGCGGTTTGGGTGAACTGGGTTGGGGATTGGTGAATTTAGTTTTACAGAGTGGTACAAAAAATGTTTTATTGGGTCTATATATATGGTGGTTGAGATCGGAGCTTAGTAGATTTTTAATTTTACAGGGTGGATTAAAACATGTTAAAAAAATTGTCATATAAAGTAGACCAGGAACAGTTACATCCTGCTATACGAAATACCTGAAATATGGGGCAAAATTATTTTTACATATTATTTTTAACACAATGTTAGAAAAAGTTGCACATAAAGGCCGGTTAAAATTATAGTTTACGAAGTGGCTCAAAAATTATCAGAAATAATTTTTATATAGCGTATAAGGTGGAGTAGAACTATAGTTAGGTAATTAAAAAATATTATATTGGGCGACAAATAAACAGTAGCATATGCAGGATGGTTGCACTATAAAGTGAAGCAGAGTTACAATTATACAAGGTGGTTCCAAAAAAATGTTGAATAAAATTTTTATATAATGTGGCTCATAAGCACTTGCAGTTTGGGTGAAATGTATTCGGGATTGGTAGATTTATAGTTATGTTAAGTGGTTCAACAACGTTAGAAGAAATTGTACTATTGGATAGCCCATATGTTTCGTAAGCTATTTCTTTTTGTAAAAAATTCTACATTCCATACGCGGGTGAAACTGCGGGTAACGGCTAGTTAAATATAAAAAAAGTCAAATAAACTAGAAAACGTGGTATGACCTGATAAGAGTTCTTTTTAACATAAGGAAACAAATTATTATATTTGAAATTAATTTTCTGTATACGTCGTTTATACGTGTTAGTAAATTCAGTGATGGTTTATTATTCTTTTCAAGAGGGTAAACAATAACAAATGCAAGGTAAGGTGCACATATATTATAATGTTTTTTCTTTCTTTGTTGTTTTTTGAATACCCTGTTGTGTTGAATGGCCTGGGAAGTATGTCATTGTCCAACCGATCTTGTATCTCATTGATGTAATTATGATATTGATTATACCACATACTTATTTTTCAATTTTTGTGTTTAATAATTTTGTTTTGTCATCTAACTTATTAATATATAATTTTATTATTTCACTTAGTAATGGCTTACGCATAGTTTTACATTTTTGTGTATTATTTTAACTTTTATGTAATGTGTATACACATTTTCCTGGATGTTTTTAGCCCTGATGAAGCTTTGAATATAATAAAGCGAAACGTTCGCAAGCATTTAACAACCTGTTTATTTTGATAGTCCTATTAAGACTAGTCTTTTTGGCTTACTGATACTAAGGACACTAAGAATTTTCTGAAATTTATTCATATTGTTATAAAATGTATCTACGCCGTCCTTGACTAAAACAACGTAAAACATTATTCATTTCGATAAGACATCAATCGCTGGGATAACAAAAAAAAAGAACTGACATTTTCGAATGGGGCACAAACTGCTGTTCTGGACGCTGTGCGAACAAAAGTAATACGCATCCAGAACGATCAGAAAATTCGATGTAGGATATATAAAGCAATACAGAATTCCTAAGTAGTGGTTAGTACAGCTTAGGTAGTTGAGTTTATATTCCGTGTGAATTGTTTATCCAAATCAGCTGATGTAAATATTGAATTTTTATGTCTAAATAAAGTTGCTGATGCCCTATCCAGAAAACCCTGTAGAGCGGAATGCGGACATTGTCTGAAGACGGAACAGCGAGAGGGTATCTCTATCAGGCAGATCCGAGTGCAGGCCAATGAAGACTGGACAACGGAACAGTGCTTCCAGGACCAAATAGCTGATCCAGACATCGAACCAATCTTGTCACTCAAAACGAGAGGGGCACCCAGGCCACGATGGGACGAGGTAGCTAGATACTCCGGCGTGCTGAAATCGTTATGGGCTCAATGGGACTCTCTAAGAGTAGAGAATTGAATGCTCAAGCGAATTTGGGACGGCCGAGAAAGCAACTCTCAACTGGTAGTCCCAAAGAAAAAGGTACCAGCTATCCTGACCGAAGTACATGATGGGATTCCCAGGGGTCATCTGGGTATGAATAAAACCTTAGATAAAGTTAGCCAGCGGTACTACTGGGTAAATTACTTCGAAGATGTCAGAGCTTGGTTCCGAAAATGTGACAACTTTGCAGCCAGTAAGGGCACGAAGACCCGAACCAAGGGAAGAATGCAGCAGTACAATGTGGGCGTCCCATTTGAGAATTGCCATCGATGTCGCCGGTCCATTTCCCTAGTCTAAGAGAGGGAACAAATACATTTTGGTCGCAATGGATTACTTCAGCAAGTGGGTCAAATGGCTTTTTTTTAACGGAAACCTAATATCTTGAGCAAAAATAGAGATATAGAAACATTTTTTTTAAATTGAACCTTAGGTTGTGTAGATTAAGGGAAAATTATTTAAAATGTCATCATCCACCATTTAAGGTGTGGAAATGAGAGTTGAAATGGTGCTCATTTAAAAATTCGATCTTTTTAGGGTTCCGTATATACAATATACGGATACCCTTATAATATCACTCAGGATTTCTGACTCTGTCACATCACAGCCATTTTCTCCTAAACTACTGGACGGAAGAGGTTGAAATTTGGTATCAATTTGGTTTGGTGACCCGATCAGGAGTACATATCGTAAAAGAAAAAAAATTGATTTTAGGGGTACTTCTGGGGGAAAAACTAAAAAAATCGACCGTTCCCCCCCTGATCTCCGAAACTACTAAGCCTAAAATTTTGAAAAAAATAGGAAATATAGAGCATTGCCCGAACTTTACAGGAATTAAGGAGAAACAATTAATATTAATTTTGGGGGGCAAATTATAGAATTAAATAATAATTTAAAAATAAAAAAAATTTCAAACGCATCATGTAATGAGGAACACAAATATATTTTTTTCATATTTTAAAAAGAATTATTTAAAAAGATATTAACTAAAATATACCAAAATTTACCCATCCCCCCCCCTTATCACCGAAACTAGAAAACGTAAAGTTTTGAAAAAAAATAGATTTATAGGTTCTGACCTGAAGTTTATTGGAAAAATAAGGAGAAACCTCTACTTTTAATTTTGGGGGGCCAATTACAGAATTAAACGGAAAATATAAAATTAAAATTGTTTCTAACCCATCATGTTATATATCAAATGAGAGGGCTCATTACGACGAAAACAAATATATTTTTTTCATATTTTTAAAATAAATTAATTAAAAGATATTAACAAAAATATGGAAAAATCGACCGTTCCCCCCCCTGATCTCCGAAACTACTGAGCCTAAAATTTTGAAAAAAATAGGAAATATAGAGCGTTGCCCGAACTTTACAGGAAAATTAACGAGAAACCATTAATATTAATTTTGGGGAGCAAATTATAGAATTAAATAAAAATTTTAAAATAAAAAAAGTTTCAAACGCATCATGTCATATATCAAATGAAAGGTCTCATTCTGAGAAACACAAATATATTTTTTCATATTAAAAAAATTATTTAAAAAGATAACGAAAATATACCAAAATTTACCCATTCCCCCCCTTATCTCCGAAACTATAAAACGTAAAGTTTTGAAAAAAATAGATTTATAGGTTCTGACCTGAAGTTTACTGGAAAAAGAGGAGAAACCTCTACTTTTAATTTTGGGGGGCCAATTACAGAATTAAACGGAAAATATAAAACTAAAATTGTTTCTAACCCATGTTATATATCAAATGAGAGGGCTCATTACGACGAAAACAAATATATATTTTTCAAAATTTTAAAATAAATAAATTAAAAGATATTAACAAAGATACAAAAAAATTTACCCATTCCCCCCCCCTTATCTCCAAAACCATAAGCTGGAAAATTTTGAAAAAAATTGAGGTATAACCCCTCACCTGAACTTTACTGGAAAATTAAGGAGAAACCCCTAATATTTATTTTAGGGGGGCAAATTATAGAATTAAATGGAAAATTAAAATTAAAATTGTTTCTAACCCATCATGTTATATATCAAATGAAAGGGCTCATTATGACGAAAACAAATATATTTTTTTCATATTTTTAAAATAAATTAATCAAAAGATATTAACAAAAATATAAAAAAATTACCCATTCCCCTTATCTCCGAAACCATAAGCTGGAAAATTTTGAAAAAAATGGAGGTATATCCCCTCACCTGAACTTTACTGGAAAATTAAGGAGAAACCCCTAATATTTATTTTGGGGGGGCAAATTATAGAATTAAATGGAAAATTAAAATTAAACTTGTTTCTAACCCATCATGTTATATATCAAATGAAAGGGCTTATTATGACGAAAACAAATATATTTTTTTTCATATTTTTAAAATAAATTGATTAAAAGATATTAACAAAAATATAAAAAAATTTACGCATTCCCCCCCCTATCTCCGAAACCTTAAACTGGAAAATTTTGAAAAAACAATGGAGGTATAGCCCCTCACCTGAACTTTACTGGAAAAATAAGGAAAAACCCCTAATATTTTTTTGGGGGGCAAATTATAGAATTAAATGGAAAATATAAAATTAAAATTGTATCTCACCCAGCATGTTATATATCAAATAAAAGGGCTCATGATGAAGAAAACAAATATATTTTTTCCATATTTATAAAATAAATTAATTAAAAGATATTAACAAAAATATAAAAAAATTTACCTATTCCCCCCTTATCTCCGAAACCATAAGCTGAAAAATTTTGAAAAACTGGAAGTATAGCCCCTCACCTGAACTTTACTGGAAAAATTAGAAGAAACCCCTAATATTCATTTTGGGGGCAAATTATAGAATTAAATGGAAAATAAAAAATTATAATTGTTTCTAACGGGTCATGCAATATATCAAATCCCAGGGCTCATTATGACGAATAGGTACAAATATATTTTTTTAATTTTATTAAAATGAATATTTTAAAATATATTAAAAAATATTTTAAAAGAATTACCCATTCTCCCCATTATTCCCCAAACTCTAAGACCTCTTTTTTTTTGTTTATAGGAAAAATATGAAAAAAAAAATTCCCTAATTCTATTATTTGGCCTCCAAATAATAGAATTAAACGGAAAATAAATTACTAGAAAACCCCCATAGTAATTTTAGGGACAAATTATACAATTAAATAAAAAATAATGGTTCAATTTTCAAATGCATCATGTAATTAATATATCAGATAAAAGGCTCATTATGTGAATTACAAATATAACATATTTTTAAATCATTTGTATAAAAGATATTACAAATATTAAACATCGACTTAATTCCCACTTTAGAAACTACACTATTTAAAATTTGAAAAATATATTTTATTTATATTTTTAAATAATTTGAATAACAGATTTAATAATTTATAATTTAAACTTTGACCTATTTTGCCGTTTTTCTTCCAATCTACAGAGCCTCAAAACTCAGATAGTAGATTATAAAAGGCATTTCTGAAAGTTTATTAGTAAAATAAAACTCTAATGTTACTTTTTGGGGGCCAAATTAGAAAATTTAATACATATGTATTGTGATAAAAATCAAGCTAATCCTAAAGCAGATAAAATAAAAAGTCTATTTTTGGAAAATCAAAGTGTATATTTTTTATAAATTTAAAACGCTTCCTTTAAAAGATATAAGGGTAAGTATAAGAAAATGCACTCATTCCCTGCTTGTCTGAAACTGGAATATTCGAATCGTGAAGGTGGTACGGAACCCTAAGTATGCGAGTCCAACTCGCACTTGACCAAATTATTTCTTTTGTTTATGGTATATCTCAAAGACAAATACAAATATTTATACGGATATTTTTTTAAATTGTAAGGTTATTAATATAGATTAGAAAAAAATTATTGCAAAGCTTTCCTTCCAAAAGTATAGGTGAGAATAGGAGGTGAGCAGCTGAAAATGTGAAAAATAGTAAAAATACTATTAGTGATTCACTGGGCGCTGAACACGTCACAGTAGAGATCGTTTATCGTTATCATTTTTCTCTAAAGTCATCAAAAATGGTTGTCTGATTCATTCTAATCTCTCAAAATGCAATACAAAAATTTTCTTTCATAAAAACAATAATTCTATAGGTTTTTGTTAATAGGTACCCAAAGCATTTCGGATCATAAAAAAGATGAGAGATAATAAGCGCATACCTCAAAAACAATAATCCCTTAAAATGGCAAAAATAAAAAATTATTAATCTAACTAAACATTGTTGAACAATATTCAAAATAATTGACTGAAAACTCACTTACGGGATTCATCAACGATTTTAGTGTTGTTTTTTCACTCCCATGCCCCGTTTTCATTCTTATAGTGAAAAATGATAACGATAAATGATCTCCACAGTGGAAAATGAAAAAGAAATGGTCTTTATAACCGAGGTCAGCGTCCAATGAATCACTAAACAGTATATTTTGGGGACTTTTCACGTTTTCACCCTCTCACCCCTATTAACACCTACACTTTTAGGAGGAAAGCTTTGCAATAAATATTTTTCTGATCTATATTAATAACATTATAATTTAAAAAAAAAACATCCGTATAAATATGTGTATTTGTCTGAGATATACCAGAACCCCCTCATTTCCACCCCAATAATAGTGGATGATGACATTCTAAATAATTTTCCCTTAATCGACTAACCTGAGGTTCAATTTAAAAAACAATTGTTTCGATATCTCTATTTTTGCTCAAGATATTAGGTTTCCGTAAAAAAAAATGCCATTTGATCCATAATGCGGCGTTGGTGGAACAGCTATTCAGCAGGTTTGGCGTCCCGTTGGAACCACATTTAGACCAAGTGCGTAACTTCGAATCAAATGCATTCAAGAAGGTCTGCACGATGTTGGGAATCAGGAAAACGAGAACAACACCATTGCATCCACACTCGGAAGGAATGGTACAAAGATTTAACAGGGCTTTGCTATACTATTTATCCAAGGTCGTCAGCAGCAGCTAGCGAGTTGGGGATGAGCATATTCCCCTATTCTTACTGGCCTATCGCTCAGCTGTACATAACAGTACAGGCCTGACTCCAGCCAGGGTACTATTTGGAAAAGAGCTGAGTTTACCCTGCGATCTGGCCTTTGGGTCTCCCGAAGAACCGTCCCAAGACATCAACGATTATGCCGACCAGCTCCGACATAATATGCTGGCAATACACGAAGTAGCCCGAACGCAGATGTTGGCCACCAGTAACCGGATGAAAGCACGATATCACCTCAAGGCCAATTCAGTCGGTTTCCAATAGAGGGACAAGGTCTGGCTGTACAACACCCAGAGGACCAAGGGTAAGTCTCCAAAGCTTACACCCGTCTGGGAAGGTCCATACGAGGTGGTCAAGAGGATCAATGATGTTGTCTACCGTATCGGTCGAAACTCCAGGGCTAAGTTAAAGGTAGTTCATTTAGTTCGAAACGCACCCTACCATGGAGAGGATGTTTCTGATAGGAACGATCAGAATTAAAGGGGGCAGTGTTATAAATTTTTTCTGCGCCGTCCCTGACTAAAGCAACGTATAACATTAGTCATTCCGATAAGACATCAATCGCTGGGATAACAAAAAAAAAAGAACTGGAATTTTCGAATGGAGCAAAAACTGCTGATCTCGACGCTGTGCGAACAAAAGTAATACCCATCCAGAACGACCAGAAAATTCGATGTAGCATATATAAAGCAATTCAGATTCCTAACTTAGTTCGTACAGCTTAGAGCTAGTTGAATTTATATTCCCTGTGAATTATTTAGCGATCAGCTGTTGTAAATATTGAATTTTTATGTGTAAATAAAGTTTCTAGAAAATGACAGTGAATATCAGTTTTTAAATTAATTAAATGTGAACTCACGGAGTTTATTGCAATATATATTTTCTGACAAAAAACAAATTACAACAATTTCAAACTCAAATAAATTTTTTTCAGATACCATAAATAATTTTTTATTATATTCCTATTTTTATCCTCTTTTGATCTATATGAGTCTTTCTTATTGCAAAATAAGGAAAATGTCGAATTCTTTTGGACTAATTCGTCGGTCATACTAAGTGGGCCGAGAAGTAAAGTCGTACATAGAGCCCTGCACGAGTTAGTACAGTATATAATATATATATATATATATATATATATATATATATATATATATATATTGCTGCATATATACAGGGTGTAAACGGTTTGAGTGCAAAGATTTTGATGCTCAATACTTCAGGCAAAACAAATCAAAAAGCTTTATAACATTTTCTAAAATAAACTATAGTTTTGCCAAAAAAAACACATAAAGTTAGATTTTATGTAGCCCTTGCTACAGTGAATAATACAATAATTTCGATTTCAAAATGTCGGTAAATCTAAATATGTAAATACTCAATAGCTTATACATCTTTAATAGCCACATTAAAAATGAAAATTGATTATTTAAACTCGAAATATGCTTTTATAATTTAGTGTAAGATTCTCCGAATAGATATGGCAACGTGGCATACAGACCAACTTATTTACTACATTTTTTACTTTAACGACGACTGAGAGTTACGATTGTTTTTTGCGATTTCGATTCTTGTAAATAAGAATAGATAAACGGTAAAGTCATTTGAATGATATCTATTTGATGTAGACTTCGTGGTTTGCTTTCCATTTAATATATTTTTTAAATAAATAAAATCGGTTGTGATTAGTGTGTAAGTTCGAAAATTAAGAATAGTGCGGCAGTATTTATTTGTGATAAATAATGGCCGATTACACAATTAGGGAAAGACATGACATGCTCTTAATTTATGGGGAAAGCAGACGTAATTGTAGAATAGCAAGAATGTTATACAGGGAAAGGTTTCCAAACAGACGCCTGCCCAATGCTAAGACATTCGTAGCTGTTTCGCAGAGGCTTCTGGAAACAGGTAGTGTAATACCACAAATAAACAATCGCGGACCACAGCGACATAATCGTATCTTAGCTGCTGAGGATCAAATACTAGACCTTATCGACATCAACCCATATCGTAGCACGCGGAGTATTGGAATTGAGCTGCAAATTTCTCACACTGTTTTTCATAGAACATTACGGAACAATTGCTCTATCCATATCACATGCAGC
The DNA here is from genome assembly GCA_034190945.1 of Octodonta nipae. NCBI lineage: Eukaryota > Metazoa > Arthropoda > Insecta > Coleoptera > Chrysomelidae > Octodonta > Octodonta nipae. The sequence continues at coordinate 64,944,690 of CM067219.1, forward strand.
GGGTTCAAGGGCTTTCAATTGATGATTTTCAACCAAGACTCAATTTCTGTCGTTGGTTCCTCAGAAAACATCGACAATTTACACGACTCCAATTATTATATATATATATATACAGGGTGTAAATAGTTTGAGTGCATATATTTTAGGTGGAGGTAGTATACACCAAATTAAACAAAAAACTCTTATACCACTATGGTCAGTAGGCCTTAATAACCAAGAAAATCCCTAAAACATATTAAGTAAATTATTGTCAATCCGGCAACGTCGCTCGCGTTCGAAGCAGATTAACTCTTAGCGCGAATAATAAAGGAATGACTACGCCGACAAAAAAGTAAAAACACCTGTGTTTTTGTATTGACTGATGACATTGACCTTAGAATTAAATAAAAATGTATGAAATATTTTGTTGAAAATATTTACGTTTTTAATACAAGGTATTGCAATTAGAATTTGTATTTGGCGGTTTCTTTTATGCAATTATACAAAGTTGGGTAAATACATATGATATTCAACTCAAGAGATCTGTATATGTAGTTTTTTACCAGTTAAATTATTCGAAGAGTCATTATTACTGATTTAAAAAATATTATTTATATTAGACAAGTAAATATGTAATCTTACTTACCGAATTTATTATAATGATAGAACTGAGTTGAAACAACGGATTATTCACAGCAAATGTTCAAAATGCCCACCATTACTATCGACACAAGCACGACACCGTTTAATCCAATTTTCACGTATGCGAGAAAAAATTCCTGGAATATTTCGGATTTCGTCAGCAGCATCAAAAATGCGTTGTCTAAGGTCATTCTCGTCAATAATTGGAGTCGTGTAAATTGTCGATGTTTTCTGAGGAACCAACGACAGAAATTGAGTCTTGGTTGAAAATCATCAATTGAAAGCCCTTGAACCCGCTGCATGTGATATGGATAGAGCAATTGTTCCGTAATGTTCTATGAAAAACAGTGTGAGAAATTTGCAGCTCAATTCCAATACTCCGCGTGCTACGATATGGGTTGATGTCGATAAGGTCTAGTATTTGATCCTCAGCAGCTAAGATACGATTATGTCGCTGTGGTCCGCGATTGTTTATTTGTGGTATTACACTACCTGTTTCCAGAAGCCTCTGCGAAACAGCTACGAATGTCTTAGCATTGGGCAGGCGTCTGTTTGGAAACCTTTCCCTGTATAACATTCTTGCTATTCTACAATTACGTCTGCTTTCCCCATAAATTAAGAGCATGTCATGTCTTTCCCTAATTGTGTAATGGGCCATTATTTATCACAAATAAATACTGCCGCACTATTCTTAATTTTCGAACTTACACACTAATCACAACCGATTTTATTTATTTAAAAAATATATTAAATGGAAAGCAAACCACGAAGTCTACATCAAATAGATATCATTCAAATGACTTTACCGTTTATCTATTCTTATTTACAAGAATCGAAATCGCAAAAAACAATCGTAACTCTCAGTCGTCGTTAAAGTAAAAAATGTAGTAAATAAGTTGGTCTGTATGCCACGTTGCCATATCTATTCGGAGAATCTTACACTAAATTATAAAAGCATATTTCGAGTTTAAATAATCAATTTTCATTTTTAATGTGGCTATTAAAGATGTATAAGCTATTGAGTATTTACATATTTAGATTTACCGACATTTTGAAATCGAAATTATTGTATTATTCACTGTAGCAAGGGCTACATAAAATCTAACTTTATGTGTTTTTTTTGGCAAAACTATAGTTTATTTTAGAAAATGTTATAAAGCTTTTTGATTTGTTTTGCCTGAAGTATTGAGCATCAAAATCTTTGCACTCAAACCGTTTACACCCTGTATATATGCAGCAATATATATATATATATATATATATATATATATATATATATATATATATATTATATACTGTACTAACTCGTGCAGGGCTCTATGTACGACTTTACTTCTCGGCCCACTTAGTATGACCGACGAATTAGTCCAAAAGAATTCGACATTTTCCTTATTTTGCAATAAGAAAGACTCATATAGATCAAAAGAGGATAAAAATAGGAATATAATAAAAAATTATTTATGGTATCTGAAAAAAATTTATTTGAGTTTGAAATTGTTGTAATTTGTTTTTTGTCAGAAAATATATATTGCAATAAACTCCGTGAGTTCACATTTAATTAATTTAAAAACTGATATTCACTGTCATTTTCTAGAAACTTTATTTACACATAAAAATTCAATATTTACAACAGCTGATCGCTAAATAATTCACAGGGAATATAAATTCAACTAGCTCTAAGCTGTACGAACTAAGTTAGGAATCTGAATTGCTTTATATATGCTACATCGAATTTTCTGGTCGTTCTGGATGGGTATTACTTTTGTTCGCACAGCGTCGAGATCAGCAGTTTTTGCTCCATTCGAAAATTCCAGTTCTTTTTTTTTGTTATCCCAGCGATTGATGTCTTATCGGAATGACTAATGTTATACGTTGCTTTAGTCAGGGACGGCGCAGAAAAAATTTATAACACTGCCCCCTTTAATTCTGATCGTTCCTATCAGAAACATCCTCTCCATGGTAGGGTGCGTTTCGAACTAAATGAACTACCTTTAACTTAGCCCTGGAGTTTCGACCGATACGGTAGACAACATCATTGATCCTCTTGACCACCTCGTATGGACCTTCCCAGACGGGTGTAAGCTTTGGAGACTTACCCTTGGTCCTCTGGGTGTTGTACAGCCAGACCTTGTCCCTCTATTGGAAACCGACTGAATTGGCCTTGAGGTGATATCGTGCTTTCATCCGGTTACTGGTGGCCAACATCTGCGTTCGGGCTACTTCGTGTATTGCCAGCATATTATGTCGGAGCTGGTCGGCATAATCGTTGATGTCTTGGGACGGTTCTTCGGGAGACCCAAAGGCCAGATCGCAGGGTAAACTCAGCTCTTTTCCAAATAGTACCCTGGCTGGAGTCAGGCCTGTACTGTTATGTACAGCTGAGCGATAGGCCAGTAAGAATAGGGGAATATGCTCATCCCCAACTCGCTAGCTGCTGCTGACGACCTTGGATAAATAGTATAGCAAAGCCCTGTTAAATCTTTGTACCATTCCTTCCGAGTGTGGATGCAATGGTGTTGTTCTCGTTTTCCTGATTCCCAACATCGTGCAGACCTTCTTGAATGCATTTGATTCGAAGTTACGCACTTGGTCTAAATGTGGTTCCAACGGGACGCCAAACCTGCTGAATAGCTGTTCCACCAACGCCGCATTATGGATCAAATGGCATTTTTTTTACGGAAACCTAATATCTTGAGCAAAAATAGAGATATCGAAACAATTGTTTTTTAAATTGAACCTCAGGTTAGTCGATTAAGGGAAAATTATTTAGAATGTCATCATCCACTATTATTGGGGTGGAAATGAGGGGGTTCTGGTATATCTCAGACAAATACACATATTTATACGGATGTTTTTTTTTTAAATTATAATGTTATTAATATAGATCAGAAAAATATTTATTGCAAAGCTTTCCTCCTAAAAGTGTAGGTGTTAATAGGGGTGAGAGGGTGAAAACGTGAAAAGTCCCCAAAATATACTGTTTAGTGATTCATTGGACGCTGACCTCGGTTATAAAGACCATTTCTTTTTCATTTTCCACTGTGGAGATCATTTATCGTTATCATTTTTCACTATAAGAATGAAAACGGGGGCATGGGAGTGAAAAAACAACACTAAAATCGTTGATGAATCCCGTAAGTGAGTTTTCAGTCAATTATTTTGAATATTGTTCAACAATGTTTAGTTAGATTAATAATTTTTTATTTTTGCCATTTTAAGGGATTATTGTTTTTGAGGTATGCGCTTATTATCTCTCATCTTTTTTATGATCCGAAATGCTTTGGGTACCTATTAACAAAAACCTATAGAATTATTGTTTTTATGAAAGAAAATTTTTGTATTGCATTTTGAGAGATTAGAATGAATCAGACAACCATTTTTGATGACTTTAGAGAAAAATGATAACGATAAACGATCTCTACTGTGACGTGTTCAGCGCCCAGTGAATCACTAATAGTATTTTTACTATTTTTCACATTTTCAGCTGCTCACCTCCTATTCTCACCTATACTTTTGGAAGGAAAGCTTTGCAATAATTTTTTTCTAATCTATATTAATAACCTTACAATTTAAAAAAATATCCGTATAAATATTTGTATTTGTCTTTGAGATATACCATAAACAAAAGAAATAATTTGGTCAAGTGCGAGTTGGACTCGCATACTTAGGGTTCCGTACCACCTTCACGATTCGAATATTCCAGTTTCAGACAAGCAGGGAATGAGTGCATTTTCTTATACTTACCCTTATATCTTTTAAAGGAAGCGTTTTAAATTTATAAAAAATATACACTTTGATTTTCCAAAAATAGACTTTTTATTTTATTTTATCTGCTTTAGGATTAGCTTGATTTTTATCACAATACATATGTATTAAATTTTCTAATTTGGCCCCCAAAAAGTAACATTAGAGTTTTATTTTACTAATAAACTTTCAGAAATGCCTTTTATAATCTACTATCTGAGTTTTGAGGCTCTGTAGATTGGAAGAAAAACGGCAAAATAGGTCAAAGTTTAAATTATAAATTATTAAATCTGTTATTCAAATTATTTAAAAATATAAATAAAATATATTTTTCAAATTTTAAATAGTGTAGTTTCTAAAGTGGGAATTAAGTCGATGTTTAATATTTGTAATATCTTTTATACAAATGATTTAAAAATATGTTATATTTGTCATTCCTTTATTATTCGCGCTAAGAGTGAATCTGCTTCGAACGCGAGCGACGTTGCCGGATTGACAATAATTTACTTAATATGTTTTAGGGATTTTCTTGGTTATTAAGGCCTACTGACCATAGTGGTATAAGAGTTTTTTGTTTAATTTGGTGTATACTACCTCCACCTAAAATATATGCACTCAAACTATTTACACCCTGTATATATATATATATATATATATATATATATATATATATATATATATATATATATATATATATATTGTAAAGTTTTTATTTGCACTTCGGGTTCAGTTCAGTTCTTGGATTTATTGAAAAACATAGTCGAACTCACTACAATTTATTTCCACTACTTTAATTTATATTCTCACAACTATTTACAATTTATCTGAAATACCTGTTGTTGACTATCTAATTCGGAGTGAATCCTACCGTCAGCTCTCGGTATTTATTGTTTATTTCTTCTCGGAATTCTCCAGAAGGTCAAAGATGAGCCGGTGAGAAATTTTCTTCAAGGGCTCTCATTCTTCGAAAACTTTAACAAAGGAAGCCGTTGGCCTCGAGGCGAGAGACGAATATTTCGGATTCTACTAAATATCGGATGAATGCCAATTCCACGAAATATCAGATGAATGCCGATTCCACGAAATATCCCAGAATTCTTAATGGTATGGCGATATTTGCAGGACTCTCCATTTCGACAACGGGGCGTTCGGTGAAAGTAGCAGCCGACGGTCTTCGAATTTGGGCTGCGAATATTGAGACAACATACAAAGATGATGTCACTGATGCGAAATGTAGTTTCCACCATACTTCTCACCACCCTCCAATTCAGTCCATCCAGCCTACAGATTATTTTTGGGACCGCGATTTCATCAGGTTTTTCTCCATCATCACAGTCCTCAATTCTACCAGTCTTCCAACGATCGCTATATGTTGGCTTGTCCAGTGATAATGTTTTCCTTACCAAATAGAAGATGTCTCTGGTACCCATTCGTTGTTTATCTTCGAGATGAAGGACCTTCCTTACCATTGGATCTTGCTCCCGTAAGTTCTGGAACTGACCGATTACCGGTCACAGAGCGAAAGCGTTGATTGGCCAAAGCAAACAGGACCACGCCCCCTCCGACCGATAGCATAAAACTGAGACGCCGAGCATCGTCGACTAATTTTGTAATACGCTTAGTTAGTTACAACATGTGTTGCAGGTGGTTTCCGGGAATTCATCCGGGTAGTTGATAACTGATCCCTGCAGGTATCGATGGTAAAATGACGACGTTTCGGCAGAGTCGCATCTGCCCTCTTCAGGTCGTTTCGCATAATTCTCGCAGCGTTCTGCTTTCGCTTCTAGTAACACAAATACTAAGATTTTCAAGAGCGCGCACGCTGTTATATAGTCGCGGCTCGGCGCCTATCGGTTGGCAACGTGAACGGCTGCGTGTGATTGGCCCTTGGCGCTCAGTGGCCATGCCTCCCTCTTGCTGATTCCGGTTTAGTGGTTATAGGACGGGTCCGGACCGGCACGGTGTTTAATTGAATTTTCCAACAATTCGATAAGTTCTGAATTTCATTGCGTGAGTTTAGACTGTAAGGCCTATTCGCTATTTCAATTGCCTCTCTTACGAGTCTTCATCTCGGGAGTTCTGTATATGCCAGTACTCTGGTGTTCTCATAGTCTATTCGGTGTGACATCGTGGTGGCGTGTTCCGCAATGGATTTTGTTTTTTCCTACTTTCTTATAGCGTTCTTGATAAACACCTTGGCTGTTCCTCTGGACATCCGGACATCTCGAGCCACGCAATGAGCCAGGGAATATTCTATGGGCACCTCAAACAGGTCTCGGGGTTCCTCTCTGGTCACATTGTGCTGCACTTTCTGCCCATCCGAGTACAGTGCCATAAGCTGTTCGAAGGTCATCCCTTCATAGGGTGGTTGGATGCTGCGAACTGTGACTTGGTCATAACTTCCGGCATTATGGGCTAACCTTTGGTCTTCCTCGAGGCGGCTTTCTTATCCTGTAGACAACATCGTTGATTCTCTTTACAATTTACCCTCCCATGATCTTTGTAGCTTGGGCGAATATCCACGACGACTTTGCAGGTTATACAACGAAACAAGATCATCAACTTGGAATTCCCCGCCCTCGACTTTGACGTTATAAGCTTCCTTCATTCGGTCACTGCCATTCTCGATATTTAACCGGACTCGTTGGTGGATGTCGCTCATCCTTTTTATTGGTCTTCAAGAGTTTGTAGACGTCTTGGAAAAGAGTAGACTCGAAATTCCTACCTTGGTCTGAGTGCAACTCCAAGGGAACACCAAAACGGCTGATTGAATGTCGTCGAGATATACCAGGCTTGTTTTCCATGAAAGCCTTTTTAACAATCTTTCAAACGTCGTTGGAGCATTACATAACCCAAACGGCATCACCGTGAATTGGTAAAGTCCTGGCCGATGGTAAAAGCAGTCTTTTCTCGGTCTTCCTTAGCTAGTTCCAATAACCGCTCTTCAAGTCCAGGGTGAAAAACATCTTCGATCCAGCCAATCTATATAGGGTATCGTCTATCCTTGGGAGAGGGTAGCTTTTTAACCAAGACAACTGGAGAAGCCCAACAGCTATTAGATGGTTCAACAACACATTCTTTCTGCATTTCATGGACTATCCTGTCGGCTTCTTCTCTTTTAGTTAGGGGTAGTCTTCTCGCCGAGTGTCGAATTGGCTTAGCGTCCTCGGTATTAAGTTTATGTTTCACGAAATTAGACTGTCCTCTTTTTCCTTTCCCTACGTCGAAGATCTCCTGATAGTTTCTAACGATGTCTCTCAACTTTGTTTTCTGGATTGGTTTTAACTGTTAACTGTTCTGAATTTCTGCAGTTCCTCAGATAGTTTAGCTGGTGGGATTGCTGTATGTTGTGTGCTTCTGAATACAGAGCAAACTATTGAACAGTGGCCCAAAGTTGCTCCTTTCTTTAACGCAACCGAGTAAGAATTCAGGATTATTACTCTTACTGGCACCATCTCCTTCGCACGAAACAAAGTCTTTCCCAATGATGGCTCTACCCTAACAGCACAAAATATTTTAAAAGATTTAAATATTTGAAAATATTGAAAAAAAATTTCATACATTCTTTAAAAATATTTTATAATATATTAATAATATATTTTTTTCAAATATTAACAAAACATTTCTAAAACATTTTGCAACATATTTAGTAATTAATATATTTTATAAACTTTTTGAAAAATGGCAAATATATATTTCATAAAAAGATTTTACAATATTGTACAAAAATATTTCACAATGTTGAAAAAATGTTTTCAGAAATACAATAAAATATATTCTCAACAGATTACTTAAAAATATTACCAAATATTTTTAGACTCTTATTAAAACATTTCATAATCAGTCTGTCAAATATTTTATAAAAATATTTGGAAATGTTGTTTCCGCATTTCAAAAAAATATTTTACATAAGTTTCAAAAAAATTTATTAATAATATTCCTGTGTAATAACAAAAAATATTTCCAGACTATATGTTATATTAATATTCTGAAATATTTTTAAAACCTTTCTTCAAAAGTTTAAATTCTATAATATTTCAAAACTCTGCTACAAAAAGTTTTATTGATATTCTGAAAAAGATTCATTATAGTCATATTTATCTAAAAACATATTAAATAAAAAGATTTAAAAATATTGTATATAATATTTCTGAATAGTGTAAAAATATTTCCAGAAATTCTAAAAAATATTTTTAAACAATCCCTAAAAATTGTCTTCTAAATGTTATTTGTGGCATGTTCATGATTATTTTTAAGTTTTCTTGGGAATAACACCACAATTGAATTAAAAAGCTGTGTATTGAAACGTTTGGTATTTTCTTTCAATATACAGATTTTTTATTTCAATTGTGGTGTTATTCCCAAGAAATAAAAATAACCTAACAATATTATAAATTATTTTAAAAATCTTTTTTTTGGATAAGTATTTTATATTTTCTCAATCGGAGATATTTTAAAAACTATTGAATATAAATATTTCTGAACGTGTAAAAATATTTCCAGAAATACATTAATAAATATTTTTAAACAATCCATAAAAATATTCTAAATTATTTTCTTTTGTTTTTATAAGTATTACATATCAATATATCAATCCGGGAAATATTTTAAAAACTATTTGGAAATATTTTACACTCATTTCAAAAATATATTTTAATAATATTTCTCTGTAATAATACAACAATATTTTCAGATAATGTTTTATATTCATATTCTAAAATATTTCTAAAACGTTTTTTCAAATTATTTTGTAATGCAGCGCCAATTCGTCCAAAAACGGTGCGTCTTGGAAGCTGAGATGTCATTTCGGCCATTTTATCAGTTTGGTCAAAGAATGTAGACGCGTATCGTTCGTTTGGTGCTGTTTGGTGTGTTTAATGTTAGTTTGGTGTGTTATTCTTACTGTTTATTTTATTAAGTGATTATTCCGATTTACGGTGAGTCCGTGAATATACCATAAGAATTATATAATAAGTGATTGTCTATGGACGCATAGTAAGTATTAATTATAGATAGATACATAACATACCTACATGCATTACATGTTATATCATATAAAAGGTTGTTGAAATATGGGGTGGCTTATAGTTAGAATTATACATATATAGAGTATCTGAAGTATGGTGCGCAGTAAAGTTATAGTTATACAGTGTCACTCAAACAAGGTTAGAAAAATTGTAAATGAAGGGTGGTTTAAATGAAGAGTGGAGAGAAATTATAATTTAACCTTGAAAAAATATAAGGAAAAAATGTGAAATAATAAGAATAATAAGAAGTGTTAAGATAATTATTTAAAAAATGTTATATTGGTTGATCAATAAGCAGTAGCGTATACAGGGTAGTTGTAATACAAGGTGATTCAAAAACATGTTGAACAAAATTGTTATTTTCGGTGCTCCATAAACAGTTGAGGTTTTGGAGAAATATATTTGGCATTGATGGATTATACAGGGTGGTAGAAAAAATGTTATACTGGGTGGCCGATAAGTAGTTGCAAATACAAGGTGGTTGAAATAGCGGGTGGAGTAGATTTATAGTCAAACAGGTTGAATAATTTTTTTTGTAGGATAGAACATAAGCTGTTGCATAAATGCAATATCTGAAACATGGATCGTAAGTAAGTAAGTAAAATTATGTTTATACAGTGTGATTAGAAGTATTTAAAAATTTTATATTTGGTTGCCCCTAAGCAGATGCACATACAGGGTGGTTGAAATATTTTGTAGAGTAAAATTATGGTTATACAGAGTGGTTCAAAAATAAGTTATAATGATTGACAAATTGGCAGCGGTGTATAGGGGATGGTTTTAATGTGGATGGAAGTAAAATTAGTTATACAAAGCGGCTAAATTTTTTTAAATAAAATTGTTATATAAGGTTCAACATCATTTCTGTTAGGATGGATAAAAAAAGTTTAAAAAAATGTTATATAGGGTAGACCATAAACAGTTGCATTCTACTATATGGAATATCTGAAATATGGGGGAGAAGCAAGATTATAGTTTTAGAGTGTGTTTAACACAATGTGAGAAAAAGCTGCATATAAAGGTTGATTAAATTATAGAGTAAAGAGAAATTTTACTTTAAACGGTCGTTCAAAAAATATCAGGAATAATTGTATACAGCGTAGACCATTAGCAGTTGCATAGCTGAAATATAGGCTAGAGAAGAGCTATAGTCAGGTGTTCAAAAAGTTATATTGGGTGACAGCAGCATACAGGATGGTTGCAATATAGGGTGAAGTAGAGTTACAGTTATTCAAGGTGATTCAAAAAAATATCGAATAAAATTGTTATATTGGGTGGCCCATAAACTTGTACTTGCAGTTTGGGTGAAATATATTCGGAATTGGTGGATTTATGGTTAAGTACGGTGGTTCAAACAAGTTAAAAATTTTTGTTATAGGATAACCCATATGTTTTAGTTTTTTTGTGAGGGCTTGAACATTCCGTACGCGGGTGAAACAGCGGGTAACGGCTAGTGTATTAATAAAGTTGTTCTTTCATTGTGTTTTTTTTGGCAATTATTGAACACCAGATAAGTATACACAATACAGATGTTTGTACACATGAAGAGTGATTGATCAGTTTGTAGATATTACTTCTTTCATGTTACACGAGCAAGATCAACAAGTTTCTCGAAATTGCTCTTCAACATTTTAATTAAACCAAAATTGAAATATTTACCTGTTTAAAAAACACTGAGAGGTGAGAAACTGAATGAGACATCAGAATATTTTTGAAAATCTTAAAAAAAGAGTAAGAAGATATACTAAAATATTTTGTTGGTTTACAGTTCTTGCTAGATCTTTCAAAACATAAAATAATTTATATTAAAATTTCAAATGTATGGAAATATCTGCTTTATTTTTATTTTGCCATTAATAGTATGGTTTTATTTCAAATTAAGTATTTGTTTCAGTTATCAGAAAAATTGAAGAAAAAATCTAAAAAATTGAAACAAGCTGTTACTTCTATTGAAAAAATTATAATGAGACAAAAACTCTGTAGCTACACTAAAACCGTTACAATCATGCATTCACATCTTCCTTACAAAGAGAAGAATGCTAGATAACATTAAAAACAGTTGATATTGATTTAAGTTGAATTGTCTATGAAGATGTATATTGCAGCAGTCCAAGTATTTCAATTATAATAATGATTTGATAAAAGTGTAGATAAGCACTGGTCGATAATGAAGATATAAATGTACAAACAATACTTCCAGTCCCTTTCATCTAACCCATGGACATGTACAGGAGCCCCACAAACTATAATTATATAGTATATGCATTCTTATTCTTGAAGAAATATACATTAATATGTTAAATAAATCGTGTTACTTCTTTATATACCTACCTCAATTTTGCTACATGTAAACACTAATTGTGATATATATATATATATATATATATATATATATATATATATATATATGTGATTTTTAAAATATTGTTCAATAGAATAGATTGTTTTACAAACTTTTAAAAAGTTAGAAAGATATACTAAAAAATATATATCAATATTGACAAATATTTTATAAATATTTAATAAATCTTTCATTAATATGTTTGAAAGTGTTTGAATGAAATGTTTTTACCCTAGGACATTTTGCCTTATTAAAAATATTTTGATAATGATCTAGAATAGATTGTTGAAATATTTTTCATGACAATAAATCGTTTCAAAAACATTTTCAAAATATTTCAAAGATATATTAATATATTTGTTATATAAGTTTATAACATGAACTTTGGGTGAACTTATGTAGCAACTGTATTTCATCGTTCCCAGCTGACTCAGGGAACACGTGCAGTGTCACACTACAGTCCCGCCGAGCATCCGTGGGAATCGCCGTGTCGACAGTGCCGATTCAGCATTCATTATCTTATAAATTGTAGAGTTTCACTTAGTCTTTATTCATTATTACTTAGTTACTCTGTCACTTTATATTGCTATTTTCATTTACATTTTTAAAGTTATAATTTTTGTACTGTTATTAATAAAATCTTTTTTAAAAAGTTAATATTGAGAAGTGTGATATAACATATATATTGTTATATACTCCGTGGGTTCAATTAAAAACTAATATTCACTACCACTTTCTAGAACTTTTATTTACATCAAATATATACAACATCTGATTAAAATATCACAATAATACTTTTAAATAAGCTCTTCTCTGCACTAACTGCCGCGATTATGGGTCGCTCCTTTTTAAGATCAATTTTTTTTGTCCTAAAAGCGATCGATGTCGTACTGGAATGAAACCAGGACCAGGGGAAAATTTCGTTACAATATATATATATATATATATATATATATATATATATATATATATATATATATATATTAAAATATTTGAAAGATATATTAAAAAATATATATCAATATTGACAAATATTTTAGAATAAAAAAATAAAAAAAATTTTAGGTAAAAAATGTTCTATTACCGAATAGGACCCTGGCTGGGATCAGGCCTGTACTATTATATACGGCAGAGCGATATGCCAACAGGAATAGGGGAATATGTTCATCCCAATCACGCTGGTTATTGCTGACGACCTTGGATAGGTGTTGTTTCCACCATTCCGTCTGACTGTGGGTGCAATGGTGTTGTTCTCGTTTTCCTGATCTCTAACATCGTGCAAACCTTCTGGAATACATTCGATTCGAAGATACGCCTCTGGTCTGAATGTAGTTCCATCGGGATGCCAAACCTGATAAATAGTTGTTCTACTAGCACCGTCGCTACCGTGGTTGCCTCTTGGTTGGGTATCGCATATGGCGACATCGATGGCAATTCTCTCAAATGGGACGCCCACATTGTACTGCTGCATTCTGCCTTTGGTCCGGGTCTTCGGGCCCTTACTGGCGGCACAGGTGGCACATTTGCGGCACCAAACTCTGACGTCTTCAAAGTAATTCAACCAGTAGTACCGCTGGCGAACTTTGTCTAGGGTTTTATTCATGCCCAGGTGACCTCCGGTAATTCCATCATGTACTTCGGTCAGGATGGCTGGTACCTTTTTCTTCGGAACTACCAGTTGGGACATGGTTTCTCGTCCATCAGCGCTTTCCCAAACTCGCTTGAGCATTCCATTGTTTACTCTTAGAGAGTCCCACTGAGCCCATAACGATTTCAGAACGCCGGAGTATCTAGCTACCTCGTCCCATCGTGGCCTGGGTGCCCCTCTCGCTTTGAGTGACAAGATTGGTTCGATGTCTGGATCAGCCATTTGGTCCTGGATGCATTGTTCCGTTGTCCAGTCTTCATTGGCCTGCACTCGGATCTACCTGATGGAGATACACTCTCGCTGTTCCGTCTTCAGACAATGTCCGCATTCCGCTCTACAGGGTCTTCTGGATAGGGCATCGGTGTTATTGTGCATACGGCCGGCACGGTGTTCCACCTTGAAGTCGTATTGCTGTAATTTCTCCATCCATCTGGCCAGTGGTCCTTCCGGTGTCTTCATGTCCAGCAGCCATTTGAGTGCGGCATGATATGTTCGGATTACGAAATGACGACCATAGAGGTATTTGTGGAAATGGTCTACAGCCCTTATTATTGCAAGAAGTTCTTTTCTGGTGACGCAATAATCTCTTTCCGGTTTCTGTGTTTCTGGCGTCGATCTCTAAGATGAACTTGCCGGACTGTGTAGGAAAGGCTAGGATTGGGCCGGAACATAGTGCTGCCTTCAGTCGCCTGAATGATGTTTAGCAATCCTGATTCCAATGGAAGGTCTCTTTCTCAGTGGTCTGCCGATGTAGAGAGGCGGCGATGGTGGCAAATCCCTCAACAAAACGCCGGTAGTATGAACAGAGGCCCAAGAAGCTTCGGAGTTCATGCTTGTCTCTTGGGACTGGCCAATCACGGACGGCTTCTATCTTGTCTTCGTTGGTGCGGATTCCTGACTCGGACACTACGTGGCCCAAAAACTCTACTTCTTTTTGGAACAAGGAACACTTCTTCGTATTGAGTCTCAGGTTGGCGTTATTAATTCTGGAGAATACTTCGCCCAAGTTCTTCAGATGGTCGTCGAATGTCTGACGTATGACTAGAATGTCGACGAGGTATACTAAGCACGTCCTCCATGTTAACCCACTCAGTACATACTCCATTAGCCTCTCAAATGTAGCGGGTGCATTACATAACCCAAAGGGCATGATCGTGAAGTGAAACAGCCCTTTACTGGTGGAGAACGCTGTCTTCTCTCTGTCGTTTGCGTGTAGACCAACCTGCCAATATCCACTTTTTAGGTCTAGTGTGGAGAATCAACGGGAGCCTGCTAGTGTGGTCAAAGTGTCATCGATTCGGGGTAGTGGATAGCTGTCTTTCTTTCCATCCTTCTTTTTAACGAGCACGACGGGAGCAGTCCATGGGCTGATGGATGGCTCAATAACTCCATTTTGTAACATGGACTCGATGTTTTCCTCGACTGCCTGTTGTTGCCCCAATGTTAGTCGTCTAGGTGGTATTCTGATGGGTTGAGCCTTTCCGGTATCTATTCGATGCTGGATGATGTTGGTGCGACCGGTGATTCCATTTTTACTGTTAAAAATTTGCCAGTGCTTTGTGATAAATTGCTTGGCTTTCTTCTGGTTCTCTGGTGTCAAGTGTGTCAAATGGTTAGCAAACTGTTGTAGGAACTCTTTATCGGGCCCTGTCTCCTTCACCGAAAAACTCTTCGCAATTGATGATGGTCTCTACTGGCTCGAAGCAAGCTATCTCTTGACCATTGGTAATTCTGATGTCGTTGTTGGACAAATTCAGGACTCTGATTGGTATATCTCGTCCGGTTTTAACTATAGCCCGTCCAACTAAGTAGTCATGAGTTGAGTGTACGGGCTCCACCATTCCAACGCAGCGCCCAGGATTGCTGTCTAGCTGCCCATGAATAATCTGTTCCGATCGACCGGGAATTCTAGCTGAAGACTTTGCCACAATTTTTATGGGCGTGACTGATGTGTTGACGGGCCGTGTCAATACAAATTCCTCATTCAGGAACCGAAGAACATCATATCTCGGGTCGAACATAAATCCATGCTGGCTAATTAGGTCCATACCCAGTATAAAATCATCCTCAATATTCGATACCAGGACACTATGCCGGATCATGTTGTCCCCTATCTGTAGCACGACGTCTGCCTCACCCTGTATTGACATGGACTCACCGGTGACTGTTCTGAGCTGGATGTTATTGGTAACTGGTCGAATTTCTGATGCTCTCGAGACCCTGGACTTGGCAATGGACACAGCGGCGCCGGTATCGATGGTGATGGTAACTGCTCGCCCATTGATGGTGCGTGCCTCTGATGACCAGGCTGCTGCTATCTCTGCACAATCTCCGGATGGATCACGTTTTGGGGGCTGGTGGAGGGTCAGTCAGCATTCGCCCCCTTATGCTGACTGGCTGACGGTCCCTGGACATGTGGCTGTTCTGTTGGTTACTCCTAGTCGGTGATCGTTCAGGTAGCCTCAGGTAACCTCACTCGACAATCACGTTGAAAGTGCCCTGTCCGTCCACAGCGGTAACATGCCCCTCTGGTGCCAGTTCTTTGTGACCGTTCTAATATTTTGTTCAGACAGCCATCAGCGCTTGAAATGGTGACTCTGACTCTTCCTGGTTGAAGGAAACTGCTCGGACCCTCGGCTTGGACATGTTCAGGATGGCATCTACTTCCAAAGCCCGAAGTAGAGCTTCATTATTCTTCTTGACGGCACTTAGTCTTAGATTTCGTTGTACTTCCACATCTCTGATGCTGGTTATGAAACTCTGTGTGGCCAACTGGTCTTTCGTTTCCTCTGGCAGGTCTGGGTAGGACTAGTGAACTAACCGTCTAATCTCTGCTTCGAGTTCTTGGAGGCTTCCAAGGCAGCTCCCAGGATGGCTGTCTAGCTGCCCATGAATAATCTGTTCCGTTCGAGCTACAATTTTTATGGAGGTCGATGAGTTGTTAACGGACCGTGTCAATACAAATTCCTCGTTTAGGAACCGAAGGACATCATATCTCGGGTCGAACATAAATCCATGGTGGCTAATTAGGTCCATACCCAGTATAAAATCGTCCTCAATATTCGCTACCAGGACCCTATGCCGGATCATGTTGTCCCCTATCTGTAGCACGACATCTGCCTCACCCTGTATTGACATAGACTCGCCGGTGACTGTTCGTTAACTGGCCGGATCTCTGATGACCTCAAAACCCTAGACGTGGCAATGGACACAGCGGCGCCGGTGTCGATGGTGATGGTAATTGCTCTGCCATTGATGGTGCCCCTGATGACTAGGCTGCTGCTATCTCGGCAAAATCCCCGGATGGATAGTGTTTTGGGAGCTGGTGGAGGGTCAGTCAGCATTCGCCCCCTTATGCTGACTGGCTGACGGTCCCTGGACATGTGGCTGGTCGGTGATCGTTCAGGTAGCCTTACTCTGCAGTCGCGTTGGAAGTGCCCTGTCCCTCCACAACGGTAACATGCCCCTCTGGTGCCAGTTCTTTGTGACCGTTCTAATATCTCTTGTTCAGGCCAGCCAGCAGGGCTTGACATGGTGACTCTGGCTCTTCCTGGTTAAAGGAAACTGCTCTGACCCTCGGCTTGGACATGTTCATGACGGCCTCTACTTCTAACGCCCGAAGTAAAGCTTCATTACTTTTCTTGACGCCACTTAGTCTTAGATTTCGTTGTACTTCTACATTTCTGATACCGTTTATCAAACTCTGTGTGGCCAACTGGTCTTTCGTTTCCTCTGGCAGGCCTGGGTAGGACAAGTGAACTAACCGCCTAATCTCTGCTTCGAGTTCTTGGAGGCTTTCACTGCATTTTTGCGTTTTTCAACTCAGTTGGAATTGGTATACCTGGCTCAAGGATTGATTGTCGTCGCGTTTGTCTAGGATGGCGATGATCTTGTCGAAATTGTCTTGTTCATCGACTGGAATGCTATGGAGGAGTTTTAGGGCCAGACCTCTTAACGAAATTACAAGAGAGGTAAATTTACTTGGTTATCCCATCCATTAGCTGCAGCCACTGCTTCAAATTGCCGTTTATACATGGGCCAAGATGAGCTGCCATCAAATGTGGGTGGTTTGCTAACGGAACCTTTGATACTCATGGTGTTCTGGTATTTTCCTCGCTGTAAGTCCTGTTGCATTTTTTTGATTTCTGTTTTTACCTTGGTGTGGATGGCACTGATTTTATCTTGTACCTTACTTTGTACTGTTTTTTTATGGAACTGATTTGGTCTTGCACTATGTTTTGAATTGAACTGATTTCAAATATTACCTGGCTTTGGATGGAATCGAGGTCATCTACTTTGGTTTCAAAGATGTCCACGGTATTTTTTATGGTCTTAATGTCATCATTTATCTCTTTTATATCTGATTCAACTATTTGCATTTTTTCATTAACTGTTTCATTAACTTGTCCTACTATTTGTATTAATTGTTCAAATAGCAGTTGTCTTTTCTCTTCAGTTTCGTGTCGTTTTAATTCAATTTGATATTGTTTCTCTTCAAATACTTTAAAATCATTTTGTCTCTGTTTATCTAATAATTTAAATTTCGAGAACAATCCTTCAATTAAATTATGTTGTTCATTTTTCACAGTGGAAACAAGATTTTGTTGTTCGCTTTTCATCGTAGTGACAAGATTTTCTAATTCTATTTTACGTTTTTCATCAAAAGATTTTACTAACCTTTGTTGAATTTCTTCTTGATGTTGTTTCTCCTTCTTGTCAGGTTTTTCCAGAATCTGTGCTATTTTTTCGTCTAGTCCTATTTTTTGATAGTTTCGTCCATTTTTTCCATGCTACGGGTTTCCATAAATCAAATTACGATTTTAACTCCACCAAATTGTTATATAGTCCATGGGTTCAATTTAAAATTATAAAACCAATATTCACTTAATGGAATATTTTGTGACATTGCACGACTGTAAGCCGCATAAAATGAAAATCGTTACAAACACCCTGTACGATATACTTTATGGCATATCTTGACATTTAAGCTAGATATTTATGACGAAAATTTGACATTTACGTTGATGTTTACCGTTTGTTGCATATATTTTCCGATTTTCAGAAAAGCGGATGTTTTGCGTTGTAGAAAATTATACGGAATCAAGCTGGAACATCTCTTTGTATAATAGAATTAAAAATATTCATATTGATTGATGCGTTTTAGAGGAAACAGTGTAGATTCATTGAAATTAACGTACATGTAATCCCTTAATTTCTGTTTATTCTGATTCTGAATAAATACTGGATTGAATAGGCCAAAAATAAAACTTCGTCTCATATTTTCTCTCGTATTGCTAATTTGCTTGGAATAATTGTCTAACTTAAACCTAACTAAATTCAGGAAACAAATATGTAGGCCGTTTTTCTGCTCATAAGACGCTGAAATACCACTTTATTATTATTTATTAAACTTATACAAGGTAATCACGGAGAATTAACAACCAAAAAGCATTTAAATAATATCAACATTAAAGTTAAAACCGAAATATAAGCAAACAGAACTGTCGGGATATTGCGCAGTTGCGTGCTCGTCACATGAACACGAAGAGATCTAGAAATTGGTGAAACATCATTGTACAATGCTTATATTTACGTTTTATTTTTACAATTAAAATAAGTTTGGGATCGGTAAGTATTTGTGTCGTATGTTTCGGCAATTAACTTTCAACCCTGTTGAATGTAAACACTTAGCAATCATTGAAATATTCCATCTATTGTTGAGCTTCTTTTTCTGAAATCTATTTCTGCGATTATTTGTTCTGTTATAGGTTTCAGTCATTTGTTTCAAATTTTGGTATACATTTTGTGGACTTACTGCAGTAAGCTTATTCTTCTATAACACAGGCACACAAAATAAAAAAGTCAATGTCCACGAAGGTGGCCTGTCAGGTTATACGTATTTCGGGACACTCATTCCGAATCTGCGATCGGTGTTTTCGCATCAGATCGTTTTCAAGGTCATTTGAAGGCCAACTTCTGAAGAAAGGCTCAAAAAAATCTGAAAAAATTCATACATGGGTTTTTCAGAATGCTGAATACGAATCCGGTGTCGGTTGAACTTTATCAGCACAAGGTCAAGGTCATTTGAAGGTCAAATTCTGAAAAAAAGGCTAAAAAAATCCTGAAAAATTCATAGATGGGTTTTTCAGAATGCTGAATATGAATCCGGTGTCAGTTCAAGGTCAATGTCATTTGAAGGCCAAATTAATTATGATGTTAAAAAAATTGAAAAAAAAATCATATATAGGTTTCAAGAGTCGCTGAGTATAAATCCTAGCTCATTTTGACCATATCTAGTATTTCCAGGTCATTGAAATATAAAAATAACAATCTATATATCCAGTTCGGTAGAGCTATATCAAGCCATTAAGTTCATGACAAGTTCATTATAAGATCAAAAAATCGATGATACATCCACACATCTAGGCATCCTTACATCCACATATTCGCACATCGACACATTCACATATCCATACATCCCCACATATACACACATTTATTCATCAACGCATCTAAAAATCTAAACATGCAGGGATCTGCATATCCGCAAATACATCCGGACATCTCCAGTAAATGCATTTTTTGCCATTTTAAGCTAAAAAATGAAGACAAACTTCTTTTTTCAAGGTACATTTTTCTTGTGAGTACAAAGCTTTCTCGTTTATGATCGTATAATGAATTTGTACATTTGATGTAGGTCTACCGAACTCGATATATGGATTGTTATTTTCATATTTCAATGGCCTTGAAAAAGCCAGACTCTTAAAACCTATATATTATTTTTTTTCATTTTTTTTAATCCTACTTTATTGATTTGACCTTCAAATGACCTTGACTTTGAGCTGATAAAAGTCAAACGACACCGGATTCGTACTCAGCATTATGAAAATACCATGTATGAATTTTTTCAGATTGTTTTGAGCTTGTTTTCAGAATTTGACCTTCAGATGATGTTGACCTTGAGCTGATAAAGGTCAAACGACACCGGTTTCATATTCAGATATCTGAAAAACCTATGTATGAATTTTTCCAGATTTTTTTTACCCTTTTTTCAGAATTTGACCTTCAAATGACCTTGAAAACGATCTGATGCAAAAAAGCCGATGGCAGATTCGGAATCAGCGACCCGAAAAACATATAACATGACTGGTCTCCTTGGTGGATTTGGTTTTATTTTGTGTGCCTGTGTAATTTATTGTATCGTTTATATCACTCTATTTAAATATTGATAGATCTTTCGCCATTTTCCTTTCTCCTGGTATTTTATTATTTTTCTAGAATCTATTATATACCAGGAGACGTCTCAGTTATCGTAGTGTCCTTCCGTATTTCCACAATTCTGAAATGATACCATCTCTTACATGTTGCTTTTTTTGTAGTTTTAAAAGCTGCTCTTATTCCTCTAAATCTATGTCATCTAGACCTCTTCCATTTCTATTTCTTATTTTACATTTGCCTTCTTGGGTGGTAGTATTACTTAGTAAGGACTGTTTTTTTGTTCAATTTTGTTAGTTAATGAGTTTTTTTCTTGCAATATGCTTGTTTTACAATACTCCGTTCTCCATTTAGAAAAAGTTCACCTTTTAATGTAGTCTTTCTGTACCTTACACGTATCGTCTTATGCATGTACAGCAAGGTTGTCCGATGTGATGAAATTTCAAAAATTTTGATAACGAAATAGGTCTTTAACTATATAAGGTAGATATATAGATTGTTAGGGCGATCTTTCAGAGGAGATATGCACAATGTTGGGTATCAACAAAACGAGACCTTCTTACATCCACAATCTGTCATAATTTATTGTCGTGTTTTGCTCAGTTATCTTTTCTCTATATTATTTTTGGATTCTATCATTTTCTTGTTTATACAGTGCTTCCATTATCTTATATGTTATTTCTTGCCTACTATGTAAGCCATTTTAAGTTTCGCAACAAAGCTTTCTTTGGATTGCTCTTGTGCATTTTTAGTTAGTTTTTTCATACAGTTTCAATTCTGTTTATACATCTTCCGATTATAGGATTACTTAAATACTTTTTATAAGCTAGTTGCTTTTCGTCTACTGATTGCCCAAAATATTCTGTCCATATTCATATTTTCCATGCTTATGTTCATTTGTTTAATCAAATGTTTCTGAAGGTGTCTGTTATACTGCTTTTTGTATTTTGAACTTATGTCATTCAAAACTTTTTTGGTTTCAAGCCGTCCAAGAATTTTATTCAGTTTACATTTATAGAGTTTTCTTTCTTTATTTAGTAAATGGGATTTATTTTTTTCATTGATCTTAGATTCTTCAATTTTTCAATCTACTCTAACATAGATGGCTACAACAGTTGCATTACCTCTTTCTAATTTTAACCGAACTATCCATATACGTGCACATATACACGATTAATTCTTTACATTTTATTCCTATTTTCAGTGTATACATATAGATGGCAATACAGTGTTATTACATAGGTATTTTGACCTTTTCAGTTTTTTCTGTAGAAATATTGACCTCGCAGCTAATGTTTCTCTTTTTTAGAGCACAAGCTAGTTGTGTTTCCTTCTGAACCAGTGCTCTCACATGCACAAAGTTGCAAATTTGATTTGATTTTGTTATGACTACATTTCTTATCCTATTTTTGCCAATGTCGTCATCGGTTGATCTGTGCTCCGAAGCTTGTTTAGGTGCTGTAAGATTATTCAGTTTCTCACAGTTGGTTACTGGTCAACTCTGTTCAACCTCCATCCTGGAGGGCCATTCTTGAGTTTATTGGAAACTGAAATACTTTAAAGAAAATTGTACGTTTAGACAGGAAACAGAGGATGGGACATTAATGTCCCCATTCCGGTACTGGGAGATAAACCCAACAATTGCGTGGGCAGGGGCGAGCGCATCCCTCAAGTCATCTATCGGGATAACAGATGAGTGTCTACCCGTTGAACAATGAATTTACTGAAAAAAAGAAATGCAATTAAAAAATTTGAAGGTATGTGCAAATAGATCTTTTAATTCTATTACCATCTAGTTGGTCAACAAAAAAAAATGGCATGAGTTTGGATTTAAAAAAACAGCAATTTTTGTTATTATTTTTACGAAATTTTATATCTTCATTTTTCATTGATCTAAATTACAAAACTCTTTGCTTATAACAAGTTACTTTATTTAGAACTAGCATTATTTTAAATTATTAATGCAAAGAAAGAATAACATTTAAATAATTAAATTTCGATGGCACAAAAGTTTTGACAATTATTAATCCAAATTGGAAGGGGTACATTCCAATAATTGGCTTGATTGACATACTGTGACCCATATATAATTCATATTCTTATTTGTTTTTAATCCCTTTATTTTGTCCCACCAAATTAACTTTAACATTTTCGGTTAGGTTTTCCTGTGAACTATTTCTTTCAAAATATTGTGTTTTCCGGGTTGTTTTGCAATGATCTACTGGTATTTCTTCCTACCGTTTCATCTGCAACTACGGCATACGTTTTTTTTTAGTATTCAAAAAATGTTTGAAATCTTTCTGTATAGTGTAGTTGAATTCAACATAATTTTCAGGCAGTAAATTATTTTTAATTATATACGCTTTACTTCTCTACTTCAAAATAAAAAAATATATTGCAGTGTATTTTTATTCCAAAATGTTTTAAAATATTCGTGAATAATTACAAATCTTCATCGTCGAACTCAAGCACCTGTAACAAATATAAATATTACTATATATACAACTAAACTATTTCATATAAAAAAAAATTTCTATTAGATGTTTTACAATTGTCAACCCACAATTGAAGAATAAAACAGACAACAAAACAAAATAGTATTCACCGAAAAAATGATCAGCATATAGTAAGTTAAGAGTTAAAAAGCGTGTAAAGTTTGTTTTAACAACTTCAGTTACCTATTATTACAGAGTTTCTGTGGGTTCAACACAAGTTTTAACACCGAAAATTTTCACAATTCTTGACAGCAGCTTTTACAATCAATAATATTTCCAGGAAATACCCCTTTTGAGTAACTGCTTAGTCACCTTGTATTTACTAATTGCATTAGCTGTTCAAATTGCCGTGGCCTTTTAATTCAGTTTGTTTCTGTTATACTTTTAATTCATCTGGTCTCTTGTAATTTAGAAAATAATCCTTCAATTAATTTTTGTTGTTCACTTTTCAAGGTTTAGTTGCTTCTCATCTATGTAAGTGACAAGTTTTAGTTGTTTTTCATATATTGAGGTTAAACAAAAGATTGCACTAACCTTTGTTGGACTTCTTCCCGAATTTGCATCTCTTTTTGTCACATATTTCAAGGATCTGAGTTATGTTCTCGAATATTTTCCTGCTAATCAAGTCCATTTCTGCAGCCATACTTCTGGTATTTGCCATAAATAAATTGAGATTTTAAACTTCACTTTCGATCACAACGACGAGTCAACGTTCATAAGCTTTCCACTACTCTCTCAGCTCGTTTCCGGATAGTACTCTGGCTGGACATAGTCCAGTGCTGTTGCGAATAGGGAAATATGCTCATATGGTTGTTGCTGATGACCTTGGATAGATGCTGTACTAAGGTCTGTTTAATTCTTTCCAACATTCCGTCCGATTGAGGATGTAAGGGTGTGATTATCGTTTTCTTCATGCCAAAGATAGTACCGACTTTCTGGAATACGTTGGATACAAAGTTTCGCCCTTGGTCTTGTGACTAGAAAGTATTTGTTCCCCTCTTAGACTCGGAACAGTCACTTTAGGCGGTATGATCGCTTGTTTAAAAAATGACGACCATATAGATATTTGTGAAAATGGATTACAGTCCTGATTATTTCAAGAAATTCTTTTTTAGTGTTTTTGGGAATCCAATGCTGCAGTACTCGATCAGCCCCTTTTCACCATCTTGCACTTGGGATAGGACTGTCCCCAAACCTGTGTTGCTGGAGTCGGTGTCTAAAACGAACTTGCCGAACTGTGTAGGATTAAGCTGGAACATAATGCAGCATTCAGTCCTCTAAATGTTATTTTACAATCCTGATTCCAACGACTGTTCTCTTTTTCGGTGGTTGGCCCAAAAACTGTACATGGAACACTTCTTAGGGTTGAATCTCAGGTTGGCATTCTTAATTCTAGAAAATACTTCGACGAGGTTCTTCACAGGTCATCATGGACAAAATGTTCGGGAGGTACACTAAGCATGTCCTCCATGTCAAGCCGCTCAATACCTTCTCCATTAACCTATAGAACGTAGCGGGAGCATTACATAACCCAAATGGCATGACCGTGAATTGAAGCAGCATTTTATTGGTGGGAAAAGCTGTCATTTCTCTGTCGCTTACGTGATGTCCAACCTGCCAATAGATCCTGTCTTCCTTAGATCTAGGATGGGGGAGTAGACGCTGCCTTGCTTCGTGGGGTAGTTAAATTTCCTATAATCTACGCAATATCGATAGTTTACATCCTTCTTTTTATCTAAAACGAGTAAAGCAGACCATGGGCTAATGGATGATTCAATAACTCCATTTGGTAAAATGGACTGAATATCTTCCCGACTGTCTGTTGCTACCCCAAATGGTAGTCTTATGGTTTAAGCCTTTCCAGTATTTATTCTGACCTGGATTATGTTTGTAGGGACGGAAGTAGCATCTTGACTATTGAATATCTGCCAGTGATCTAAGATAAATTGCTTGGCTTTCTGCTGTTGTTCTGGGTAAGGTGTGTCAAATGGTCGGAAATCTGTTTTATAAACTATTTACTGAGACCTGTCACCTCCGTCGAAGCCTGGTAAGCTTCTTCGCAATTGTGAAGGTGACTATTGGTTTTTTTTTCACCATTGGCAAATGGATGTCATTGCTGGACATATTTAGGAATATAACTGGTATGTGTCGTTCGGTATTAACTATAGCTCGCCGAATCAAGTAGTCCCGAGCTAACTGTTATAGGCTTCACCATTCCTACACAGTTCTCAGGAGCTCATGAATAATTTCTTCCGTTCGACCGGGAATTCTGGTAGAGGATTTTGCTATAATTTTTATGTCAACGAGTTGCTAACGGGCCGTGTCAATACTAATTTCTTTTTTATAATTCTCAGGATATAAACTATTTTTGACTATTTAGGTCCATACCCAGTATAAAAACCGAGTGCAAGTATTCTGCCACCGAGAGAGAATTCTTGGTTATTGTTTAGCCCGTGAAAACCAATAATCCACGGCCGAAACTCGTGACCAATCACCGCCCATTAACGTGACTGTTTTCGATAAAAGACACGGGAAGCCAGTTAGCCCGATGGAGACTCACCGGTAAGAAAGAGGCATGAATTACGTACAAACTCCATATATCGGCACACACAGCCCGGTTGCAACCCGGCGCCGACAATTTTACCACAGTTGTCTACAACTGTGCTTTTGATCGGTTCGTCATCTTCTATTACGAAATATGATATATTCGATGTGTCTACCATAAGCGCTAGATAACGACTGAGGGCAAATCAAGAAAGTGTGTGGCGATGCCCCGGATTCTCTTCTGTTCTTATAAGAACAGAACACAAACAGTAGGTCTGTGCCCGGCCTAAGGTACATTTTTCAACTTCCAAATAATATAATAACTTCATAATTCTGTGGTTCATTGAACCCACCCTCAAATTAATGGCTTTGTCGCACATGCGCAAAGAAATTTGTACCTGGTGGCAACGGAAACTTTTGCATCTGAGTGGGATTATTCTGTGTAAATACTATATTATAAATATGTATTTTAAATTATTTGCTTTTGTGTATTCTCTGTGTAAAATTTCACTAATTAATGACTCTTCGAAATCGGCTGATATTACTTACTTAAGTTAACGTATAACCCCAGAATTTAAGGGCGACAAGACTGTTTTTCAAGTTACTTCCTTGGGTAAATACAATGTACGAATATTATGGATATTATACGCGAAAGCAGGTATATTTTAGGTATAAATAAAGCAAAATGCTTAAATTACTACAAATTGAGCATTAAAAGCTTTAGTTATAAACTTACTTCACTGAAATTAGTTTCTTTAAACATTTCTGTTAACAGGGCAACATCTTCAAGATGTTTTGAGTCGTTAAATACTTTCAGTAAAAAATTGGTTCCATGTTGTTCATACTCCTTTAAAACCATTCTTGAACAAGCGACACAATTGGTATACTTCTCTGTAGCTGGTAAAATTTGTTCAAATGAATGAAGAAAACCTCTAATAGAGTGTGGAACAAGGCCTAAAATCGATCCATTAAGATCGGAATTATCCAGTGAAGTCTTTCCGGAAACACCATAAAAAGCTGAAGCTTGAATACTGTGAACATTAAAAAATTAACAATATAATAATCATTTAAACATTTGTATTTGTAACTCAATAATCTCTCAAATGTCCTCATTTATAAATTGTTTATAAAACTAACGCATTCTTCAAAACAAATGATGATTCCCGAATTATAATTGTCCGTTTAGATATTCGTAATGGGAATTTGCAGTGATTATTTAAATATTAGGTATTGGGCTTAAATTATTGTTGCTAACAGCAGGAGGCGGCAATGCACAAACGGGCTCTTCGTAGATAGTGAACTATGAAAATAGGTTCTCAAATATTTACTGTAACTGAAAATAAAGAAGGACATGATTCTGTGGCAAAAATAGTGCCAGAAGGAGTAGCACTGAAATTTGAAACTATCACAGTCGGTAAGAATACTCAACTATACATGTAAATAACAACTAGAAAAATAACTTTAATTGGCATAGTAATCCCTAATAACAATATTATAAATATTAAACAGGTTAAAAGAAAACCAAATACAGGGATTTGGAATAAACTTCAAATAAAGGGAGAATGAGAAATGAACAACCCACGAACAGTACCAATTGTTATGCCAATAACAGCAGTAGTCCAAAATTATCAAACAATTAAAAATACCTCGGTTTGGATGAACATCTTTACCAACTGATGCAAAAAGCCGTCCTGTTAGGAACGGCCCGGACGGTCAGAAAATTCATGGAAAACTGCAGTCCGGCGTCAACCATGTGCCTGATAATCTAGCAAGGGCTCCGCAAAATACTTTTCA
This sequence comes from Octodonta nipae, assembly GCA_034190945.1. Lineage (NCBI taxonomy): Eukaryota > Metazoa > Arthropoda > Insecta > Coleoptera > Chrysomelidae > Octodonta > Octodonta nipae. The sequence continues at coordinate 64,972,119 of CM067219.1, forward strand.
TATCTGTTATATCTGGACCATCTGGGGTTTAGTGCATGCTAGTTGTTTCTTAGAGGGAGTGTACTTGCCATAAATTGTATGGTCAAACCGAGATATTATTTATTTTGAGGAATAAACGTAAACCTTTGGACCAAAAAGTGTCACACAGAGACATTATAATATACCACATATAGTTTTAAGCTAACTAACATTATATGAATTTCTTTTTTAAACTGATTTTTAGGGATCCGTATATACAATATACGGATACCCTTATAATATCACTCCGGATTTCTGCCTCTGTCATCACAGCAATTTTCACCTAAACTACTGGACGGAAGAGGTTGAAGTTTGGGATCAATATATAGTTTGGTGACCCGATCAGGAGTACATATCGTAAAAGAAGAAATTTTAGGGGTACTTCTGGGGAAAAAAACTAAAAAAATTGACCGTTTCCCCCCTGATCTCCGAAACTACTGAGCCTAAAATTTTGGAAAAAATAGAAAATATAGAACGTTGCCCGAACTTTACAGGAAAAATAAGAAGGAAGCATTAATATTAATTTTGGGGGGCAAATTATAGAATTAAATGAAAATTTAAAAATAAAAAAAATTTCAAACGCATCATGTAATACGTCAAATGAAAGGTCTCATTCTGAGGAACACAAATATATTTTTTTCATATTAAAACAAATAATTTAAAAAGATATTAACGAAAATATACCAAAATTTACCCCTCCCCCCATCTCCGAAACTATAAAATGTAAAATTTTGAAAAAATTAGAGGTATAGGGTCTGACCTAAAGTTTACTAGAAAAATAAGGAGAAACCTCTACTTTTAATTTTGGGGGGCAAATTACAGAATTAAATGGAAAATATAAAATTAAAATTGTTTCTAATCCATCATGTTATGTATCAAATGAGAGGGCTCATTATGACGAAAACAATTATATTTTTTTCATATTTTTAAAATTAATTAATTAAAAGATATTAACAAAAATATAAAAAATTTACCCATTCCCCCCCCCCCTTATCTCCGAAACCATAAGCTGGAAAATTTTGAAAAAAGAGGAGGTATAGCCCCTCACCTGAACTTTACTGGAAAAATAAGGAGAAACCCCTAATATTCATTTTGGGGGGCAAATTATAGAATTAAAAGGAAAATAAAAAATTATAATTGTTTCTAACGGATCATGTAATATATCAAATCACCACAGAGCTCATTATGACGAATACAAATATATTTTTTTACTTTTTTTTAAATGAATATTTTAAAATATACTAAAATATATTTAAAAAAATAACCCATTCCCCCCGTAATTTCCCAAACTATAAGACCTAAATTTTTTTTGTTTATAGGAAAAATATGAAGTAATCCCTAATATTAATATTGGGGGCCAAATAATAGAATTAAACGGAAAATAAAAAAATATTTTTTTAACGCATCATGCAATACGTCAAATGAAAGGGCTCATTATGAGGAATACAAATATATTTTTTTTCATATTTTTTAAATTAATTGTTTACAAGATATTAACATAAAGATATAAAAAAATTTAATTTCTCGCTTTTTCCGAAACCATACTACCTAAAATTTTGAAAATAATTAGAGGTACTGGGGCTCACTTGAAATTTATAAGAAAAATTATTAGAAAACCCCCATAGTAATTTTAGAGACAAATTATACAATTAAATGGAAAATAAAAATTCAATTTTCAAATGCATCATGTAATATATCAGATAAAAGGCTCATTATGTGAATTACAAATATATCAAATTTTTAAATCATTTGTTTAAAAGATATTAACAAAAATATTAAACATCGACATAATTCCCACTTTAGAAACTACACTATTTAAATTTTGAAAAATATATTTTATTTGTATTTTTAAATAATTTGAATAACATATTTAATAATTTATAATTTAAAACTTATTTCGCTCTATATCTTCCAATCTACAGAGCCTCAAAATTCAGACAGTAGATTATAAAAGGCTTCTCTGAAAGTTTATTGGTAAAATAAAACTCTAATGTTAATTTTTGGGGGTCAAATTAGAAAATTAAATACATATGTATTCTCATAAAAATCAATCGAATCCTGAAGCAGATAAAATAAAAAGTCTATGTGTGGAAAATCAAAGTGTATTTTTTTTTATAAATTTAAAACGCTTCCTTTAAAAGATATTAGGGTAAATATAAGAAAATGCACTTGTCTGAAACTGGAATATTAGAATCTTGAAGGTGGTACGGAACCCTTAGTATGCGAGTCCAACTCGCATTTCACCAAATTATTTAAATTTTTAATACTACTTGGACATTTCTAACATAATATAGATTAAGAGGTTCAGATTGTTATTCATGTGCTTGAAGAAAAACATTAAGCTTTTCCCCTAAATTTGTTTGAACAGGTGCGTTATAGTTTAATAATATCACTCTATGGACTATTTTTGTATTAACAATTTTCTCTCTGTCACTCTACTACCACCAAAGAAGATTTTTCTAAATGTTAGCTGTTAATAAATAATTTTTTCCTTCGTCTGTTCTAGAGCAATCCGGTTGTAGTTTCTCGTACCATTATGCATAACAAGAGGGATATACTTTTTATATTTTCCAGCTTCTTGGGATATAAGGGAATCTCTTCGGAATATAATTCTTGTATTGAGAAAAAGTCAAAAGTGAACAAATAGACATCTTTCTGAAAACAACATGCAATCAATCACCTTTTTCTCACATATCTTGATTTTCAAATTTGGAATGATATTTATGCCATATTTACTTAAACATTTTCGGACTTTCACCTCTCTCTCTCTCTAATATGTACTCCTTTTCAATTTTTCCACATATTTTTAGACTTTAATTTTTTTATTATTATTTGGACCACTTTGTATAAGTATAACTGTATACCACCCTGTATATGCTTTGTGGTGACCTAACATAACTTATTTGTCTATCATTTTCTGTAAAACTATAATTAAAATAAAAACAGCCTTGATATTTTTTAAACCACCGTGTACAAGTATAAATTCTCTCCACCGTATTGACTGTTCCTAATAATGGTTCAATCACCCTGTATATCTATAATTTTATTTCGTCCTATATTTCAAGTATTCCATATATACAACTGCGCTTGGTCTACCATATATAACAAAATTATTCACATTTTTGAACCAACTATAATTTTACTATACCTTTTACTTCAACAAACCCTGTATTTGTAACTGCTTTTAACATTTTATGAACCCATCTCTATAACTATAATTATACTCACCCCCATAATTCGAATATCCTAAGTGCTTATGTTTATATAACAATTTTTTTATTTACCCTGTATAACTATAATTCTACTACACTATTATTTCTACTACCTCGTATATGCAACTAGTCTATAAGAAACATGAGAAACAACCTGACAGTTAGAAAAGATGTTTCACGCCGGCATATAGGATTCTACAGGTGTGGGGTGTGCTAAAATATCATATTGGGGGAAATTCGAGTACCAATATGTTATATTTCGGTGGCTTTTATAGGCTCAAACACGACTTTCATATTGATATTGAATGGAGAATATGAGATTTATGACGAATTCTATAGCAAGAGTTCTCGTCTAGAATTCGATATCTCTCTTCCGAAGTCGATTTTATGACGCGATATTTTTCCGTTAAGGAAGGATAATTTTTATGGCTATTTCATATTGAATTCAAATGAAAAAATGTATCCGACAGATATATGTATATGTATATATATATATATATATATATATATATATATATATATATGTTTTTAAGTTTTCGCGGGCACTAAATGTTTTAGTTGGTTTCCGGGAATTCATCCGCGTAGTTGATAACTGATCCCTGCCGGGATCGATGGTAAAATGACGACGTTTCGGCAGAGTCACATCTGCCCTCTTCAGGTCGGTTCGCATAATTCTCGTAGTCTTCTGCTTTCGCTTCTAGTTACTCGAGTATTCAGTTATCAACTACGCGGACGAATTCCCGGAAACCAACTAAAACATATATATATATATATATATATATATATATATATATATATATACATACATATATACAGTGATGGGCAAATGTGTGGAACCAAGTAAATATCTCTGGAATTCTCTGGAATTATTAGAGATATCAAAATGAAATTTGGAAGGTGGATACTGCAGTAGATTGCCTATTTGTTTCCATTTTTTTTTACAATTTTGAACTTCCTGTTTTACCGGAAGTAATGTCAGACTATATAATATTTTTGTTTCACACTATATAACTATAATTATACTCCACCTTTTATTATAACCATTTTGTATATGCAACTGTTTCTAACATTTTTTGAACTCTTCTGTATAACTGTAATTGTACTCCGCCATGTAATTCAAATGTCCTAACTGCTTATTTAATATTTTTTTTACCATTTTTGATCCACTCTGTATAATTATAATTCCATTTCACCCTTATTTCAAACACCTTGTATGCAATACAACATTTTTTGGACTACCCTGCCTAATTCTATTCCACCTTATATTTCAACCATCCTGTATATGCAACTGCTTATGAACCACCCATATTACTTTTCATTTTAAGATTATTGAATCCACCTGTATACTTAACTGTCATGTTACTTCGCCCTATATTTCAATCGCGCACTTTGCTAGCTGCTTGAATACCGATTCTTACACGCACGACGCACACACATACACACACCTACAACAGTATTCCGTATAGAAAAAGTCGCTGACATAAAAAATTTTCGTTTCCATACACTAACTGAATATTTGCTGCCATTTCACTCTATGATAAGCCGCGTAAAAGAACTTCGTTTCAAAAAGAAATTCGTTTCAAAATTAAAACTATTGCAAAGACAATGTACTATATACTTTTATGACATATCTTGAAATTTTAGAAAATTTGACATTTACATTGATGTCTTTTTTACCGATTTTCCGAAAAATGATATGTTTTACAGTAAAACAGTAAAGATTCATTGAAATTCATTGAAGTGTAGTCCCTTAATTATTGCTTTTGCTGATTTTCAGGAAAAAAATTATATGGTACCTTTCCGCAATATTCTTTAATACAATGCAGTTTAAATTATCAAAATAGCTTTAGCCGTTTTTGCATAATCACTGAGGACACACAAAAAAAATTGCAAAATTGCGGACGAATTGATAACCTCCTCCTTTTTGGAAGTCGGTTAAAAAGGCAACGACACGCGGTGTTCTCAAGCGGTCACCCATCTAAGTACTAACCGCGCCCGGCGATGATTTCATACTCTAAAAAACATTACTCTCCTTTTTGGGTAGTCTGCTAAAAAGTAGCCTATATGTTAGTCCAAGGTATCAGTTACCTCCATACCAAATTTCATCAAAATGTGTCCAGGCGTTCTTGAGTTATAAATGATGTAACTAACACGACTTTTATTTATATAGATTTTTTATTTTGTACGTAAAACGTTAATAGACCGGGGCAGGTACCACCGAATGCCTTTAAATTGGCAGGTAACTGTTACACGAACAAAATTAACTTGATACTCCTTGATTTAATAAGCCAAACATGTTTAAATAAATTAATTATCCCGACTTGACCATACAATGTATGGCATTGGCACTCCCTCTAGGGGAAATTCACTAAACCCCAGATATACTAGATATCAAAAGGATTTAGCTCTGTGGCAGCCCTTACCAGGTTGTCAGACTCATGGGTGGCGTCGTGGTTGCAGTTCCCCATGAATTTTCTGACCACCCGGCCTGTTCCTAGCAGGACGGCTTTTTGCATTAGTAAGTAAAGATGTTCGTCCAGACCGAGGTATTTTTAATTATTTGGTTTTGGTACAGTTCGTGTGATATTCATGTCCCACTGTGTCTTTATATGAAATTATAAATCCCTTTGGCTATTTTTTTAATATTGTTGTTAGGAATTGCAGTCAATTAAGGTTGTTTTTCTAGAGACTTTATCTACCAAAACTATATCCGGTCTATTGTGAGCAACAGTGCGATCGGTCAGTATCGTGCGGTCCCAGCAACAGCTTGTTGTTGTTTTCTAAAACCGATTGTGATTTGTATACATAGTATGGCATTCTTACCGACTGCAATAATTCACATTTCAGTGATACTTCCTGTTGCAGTATTTTTGCCACAGCATCATATCTTTCTGTATATTTGGTTGCAGAGAACACTTGACAACCTTCTGTGATATCCTGGATAGATTCAGATGTTTGGCAAGCATATATGCAACTGTCGTTGTTTATGGAAGGGTATTTCACGATGTACTTTGGATAGTTTTGAATTGGAATTACTTGGATCTTGGATTGCCAATATAAACCCTCCCGTTTCAGCAAATATATGACCAGAGATCAACCAGTAGTTCGACGCTGAACTGTTGACATAATCTTGGTAGACGTCATTTATATGTCTTCCGTGAAGGGGCTTCTCTTTCCATTTGAGCAGTTTCTGATCAGTTGCCTGGTGGTGCAAATGAAATTGTTGTTCTGTAAGTCGCAGAGGTGTTGAGGCATCAACTTGGCACATGCAGATCAGAAAATTCTGCGAGCTGCTGGAATTACGCAAAATAGAAATTTATTGATCTAGTAGTTTGCTTATATCGGCCAATCCGCTTCCTCCTACATACTTTATCTACACCTTATTTCTCAACTCCAGCTTATATGCAACTTTTTCTAACATTGTTTGAAACACACTGTATAACTATAATTTTGCTCCAACCTTTGTTTCAACTACTATATATATGTAACTACTTATCGACCACCCAGTTTAACATTTTTGTACCACCCTTTATAACTATAAATTCACCAATCCCCAACATATTTCACCTAAACTGCAATTGCTTATTGACCATTTTATATAACATTTTATTCAACTTTTTTATCGAACCACCTTGTAGAACTACACCCATACTTCCATCTGTATTTAAACCACTCTGTTTATACTGCAGCCAATTAGTCAACGGTTATAACTTATTTGTCTATCAGTTTTTGAACCATCCCGTATAACCATAAGTTTACTGTACAAAATATGTTAACCACCCTGTATATGCATCTGCTTAGGGATCACCAAATATATTCTTTTTTAAATCACTTAACTATAACTCTGCTCCACTCTATATTTCAACACCCTGGAAAGTATAATTTGTCTCCATATTTTAATTACACTGTATAACTATAATTTTACTTTGCCTATATTTCAGATATTGCATATATGCAATAGCTAATATTCTATCTTTACATCTCGAGTCATCAAATTTAACGAAATGTATCAAATACATAAAGAAGTGTTCGAGTGGACATTCAGTTGTGGGAATCTCAATTGATAAAGGTAGGGAACCAGAAATAATATATATTATATATACTCTCTTCGAGGTGTCATTCTTTTGTACGTAAGACAATATATATAATATATATTGTTTCTGGTTAGGAAACCTTCATCAGTTGCGCTTCACACAATTGAATGTCCTCTCTTCTTTATGTATTTAATACATTACGTTAAATTTGAAGACGCGAGATGTAGAGACCGACATCTAGGATTTTCGGGGAAACTAGCACATAGAGGTTCCGAATCTGGAGCCGTTCCATGTAATTCCTGTTACCCGTAATTCCTAGGTTAGAATGTCAGGATGAAATTTTCAGGTTAACTTCACCTGTCAGAGATAAATACTCTCTTCGAGGTGGCATTCTTGCGACAGGTGAAGTTAACCTGAAAATTTCATCCTGACATTCTAACCTAGGAATTACGGGTAACAGCAATTACATGGAACGGCTCCAGATTCATGTGTGTTAAGCTAGCAGAGTCATTTCAAAACGCGCAAATAGGACCTACTCCAGAATTTATTGCTAATTTATTACGCAAAAATTACATTTATTGCTCCCACCCCTCCCGAGAAACAGTGGCTATGCTAACTTTAGACTAAAGTTAGCATAGCCATATTCTATATCTCCGGAACGAACAGCACCACAGAGGTGATCTCGGTGGCGTATTTTATTGCTAATTAATTGCTATCGAATGGCACTAGACCAAATAAACCAAAAACACCCCTTCATCCCCTACTGAATTTCTCACCCCCCAACAATTACTAAAAAAAAATTAATTCAATATTTTGTGTTGTATAAAATCAGTAGACTTTTAATTGCTAATTAATTGCTGAAGTTTTACCCTCATTACGATTTCATTCCTCCAACCCCTTCCGAGAAACTGTGGACACGCCAAATTTAGACTAAAGTTAGCATAGCCACATCTATATCTCCGGAACGAACAGTGCTACCCGGGTGATCTTGGGGGGCGTATTTTATTGCTAATTAATTTCTATCGAATGGCATCAGTGCAAATATCCAAAAACTACCCCTTCATCTCCTACTGAATTTCTCATCCCCTGACAAAAAACAAAAAAATTTATTTCAATGTTTTTCTTTGTTAACTTCAGTAGACTTTCATTTGCTAATTAATTGCTGAAGCTCTACTTTCGTTACGATATTATTGCGACAGGCCCTTCTGAGATACTGTGGTTATGCCAACTTTAGACTAAATTTATCATAGCCATATCTATATCCCCGGAATAAACGTCGTTATCGGTATGGTCTTGGGGTCGTATTTTATTGCTAATTAATTGCTATCGAATGGCACCAGACCAAAAACTACCCTTACAACCCCTACTCAATTTCTCACCCCCTGACAAGTAACAAAAATATTTATTTCAATGTATTGCATTATTAAAATCAGTAGACTTTTAATTGTTATTTAATTGCTGAAGGTCTACCTTTCTTACGATTTTATTGCTCCAACCCCTTGCGACAAACTGTGGCTATGTCATCTTTAGACTAAAGTTAGCATAGCCATGTCCATATCTCCGGAACGAAGGTCGTTATCGGTAGGGTCTTGAGGGCGTATTTTATTGCTAATTAATTGCTATCGAATGGCACCAGATCAAAAACCCAAAAACTATCCCTTCATCATCTACTCAATTTCTCACCTCTTGACAAGTAACAAAAATATTTATTTCAATGTTCTTCGTTATTAAAATCAGTAGACTGTACATGATTAGGAAAATAAGACTATACTTATTAATTATAGATATAATTATAGGATGGTTGTCGAATAATACTATGTATCCATGAATGTTCTCAAATTATACATTACCCTACTTATTTTTTTCTGAATCCCGTTTATAGTAATTTTTTCTCGAGCCTTACTGCAATTGGAACTTTGTTGTTATAATCGAGATTCAAGATTGAATTTAGAATTTGTGCCATTCTTATTTATTTTTAGTCAGTTTATTTAAAAAAATTTCATTTAGATACTCCCAAGCCTGGCTTTTAAATTCCCTATACAAATGGCCTACATACATCTAACAAAATGCTATTTCAAATGAATATGAATATTGATTACTCGATGTAAGTAACATAATATAGGTACCAAACAATACGCAATGTAGGAAGATACCTATAAGAAATAAGAACTTTATTATAATTTCGGCAGTGCTAAGACACACCAAAACATCATTTATTTAACCCTATTTAAAAATATACTATTAAGATAAAGTTTAAAACAGTTAAATCACTTATCGTTAATATACCGGTACAAATCAGAACGTTTGACAGCCTTGTAAAATACTCGATCTAATATTGGGAATTTACATTACTGCGAAAAATATTAAGTGTCTCTCCGAATAATAGGTCCAAATTATCGATATACAGGTGGATTCAACTTAAAAGTTAACTAACTGAGTCATTATTCACTTTATTACCATTATTCACCTTATTATGCATGTTGTATTTTCCAATTGTAGTTAACTTTCAATAAATTGTTTTATGTAAAGTATTTGGGACAGTCTTTTTTCTGATCTAAAAATATGTAAAACACTTTCCAATTTATGAAGAATTAAAAATAAAATCTTCATCATGTATAGTCTGAGTTTGAAAACGTTCTGGAAATTTGATTATTAATTTACTATTTTAAAAATGAAAATATATAGGAAAGACTATTGATGCTGTAATTTGAGTATTTATTTACCAACTTTTCTTAGAAGGATTATTTGAGGCAGTTCTTCCGTTGGCCAATAGTGCATAAAAATATTTATGGAAACATGACTAGTGGTAGTATTTTATCCTTAAATATATTAAGTTCAGCAGTATGTCAACAAATGCGTGCATATTATGTTAAATTATTTTCAGTATTATTAAAAGTTTACAAGAACAATCGAACATAATATTAATTGATCTGTATCAAACTATAATTAAGTAATTGAAGTTAAAGGTTTTAATTGATTTGCTCATTTCTTATTTTGTTGTATTGCTGAAGCCCGAAAGATATAAAACACGCATTTAAGGCAAAATCTAAGCTCTACTGGAATGGGATACAGTGTGTCTCAAAATAAAACGAAGTTAGTTTTCAATTCTCGATAAGTATTCTACTTTAATTGATAATCTGTCATACACGTAAAAAACAATGTCATATGTTAAACTGTTTCTTTAAATTAATAATTGATTTCAACAAATAGAGTAATATAGTTTGGTATAGATTTTACAGTTAGTTGTTTTTTTTATTGAAGGAATTTGATTAATTATCTGTTTCAACTTCTGATTTTTGATAAAGTTTATGTAGAATTCAGTTTAGTAACTTAATCTTTGGATTTGGGAATTTTTAGTTAAGGTTTTTTACCAAAATATAAACATTTTCGATGAAACAATTCGATCAAATATCTGACTTGTTAAGATGTTATTAACTGTAATTTTTGAGTGAATATTAATTATTCAACATTTTCTTTAACAGTTATGGAAATTTTCTATATTCAGGCCGATAATCAATTTAAATTATTCCGCAATTTGGAGAATTTTTTTAAGACCGCTTATTGAAATATTAAACTCCAGGATACATGATAGTTCGTATTAGTTGTGGAAGAGTATGGTGAAGTAGACCTTCTATCTCCTAACATATTGAAGTAGAGCCAAAAATTAATAAAAAAATTAATATGAGTTGTCTCCGTTTGTTCAGTATGATTAGCATCTGATATTTATACTATTTATTATAAATAAACAATCAAACTTCGAAATCTTGTCTCTTTACCTATGTATATGCTAACCATATATTGACCAAATACCTATATGCTGAGTAGTTTTCAATTGTTGAGGTTAGCTAAGATAATAATATTCATAGTTTAAAAAATTCACATTCAAGCATTTTCTTGTATTTTCACAACTATATCCCAGTCTGCTTCAAATCAAAATAAAATACAACGTTTCTAGATGTCATTCTTTAATTGGCGTTTAAATAACTAATTGTTGTTCATCATAACTAAAACAAACAGTAGAAAAACACTTTCTATGAACCAATCTCACTTAAAATGTTTATTTAAGTGCACCAATCTGCATATATAGCATCGTAAAGTTTTATAATTTATATTTAAAAAAGAACCGACTTCAACTGGCTTAAAATAAAAACCGTTTAGAAACCGTGTGAAATTAATAACTATTTTCTGACATACATTCTTTTTTATCTGATTTACGGTACAATTCTATTGATTATGTTATTCTTATCTCTCCCTCTCCCTCTAATTTCTATTTTTTTATATTATCCACATATTTTTTTCCCTTTTTGTTTGTTATATTATCTGACCCAGTTTCTATAAGTGTAATTCTAATTCACCCTATATTGCAACCACCCAGTATATGTTTTTGTTTATTGGTCACCCAATATAAATTATTTATCTATCATTTTCTGAATCACCCTGTACAAATATAATTCAACTCTATATGATATTGCAGCCGCCCTGTATAAATATTAATCCTCACCACCCTATTGGCTGTTTATATTTTTCTGTTGTTTAAATCACCCTGTATACCTATAATTTTACTTCGCCCAATGTGCCAAGTATAAGCAACTACTTGTGTTTCACACTCTATAATATTTTTTTAGCTACCTTGAATAACTATAATTCCACTCCACCTTATATTTCAATATTCAATATATGCAACTGCTTCTAACATTTTTTGAACCCTCCGTCCTCTAACACGAATATCCTCACTACATATGATTATTTTACCATTTTTTAAGTTTTTTATCCACTCTGTATAACTATAGTTTTACATCACTCTTATTTCAACCTCCTTGTAAACGCAACTACTTATGTGCCACCCCATACAACATTTTTTGAACACCCTGTATAACTTGAATTCTATTTCATGTTATACTTCAACCACCCTATATCTGGAACTGCTTATGTACCACCCAATATCACATTTATCTGTAAGATTTTTAAACCCACCACATAGAAAACATCGCTCACCTAAAAAAATTTCTTTTTGATACACTAATGGAATTGTCATTTCACTGGACTGCAATGAAAACCGTTGCAAACACCCTGTACGATATACTTTCATGGCATATCTTGACATTTAAGCTAAATATTTATGATGAAAATTTGATATTTACATTGATGTGTTTTTGCAAATATTTTATGATTTTCTGGAAAACGGTATGTTTTAGGTTATAGATAATTAATCGGAATCAAGCAGGAACACTTCTTAGTAGAATACAATTAAAAATATTTAAATTGGTTGAGTCGTTTTTTAATTATTGAAATTCACTGAAATGTAGTCCATTAATTACCGTTTTATCTGATTTTCTAGAAAACCGGGAATCACACGTTGCAGAATATTGTATGGTATTTTTCTGTAATATTCCTTAATACAATCGCGTTGAAATCATCAAATTTGCCCAAGCCGTTTTTGAATAATCACTAAGCATACATAAAAAAAAGTGCCCACGAATTGATAACCTCCTCCTTTTTGGATGTCGGTTCAAAATATACATTTGCTTGCACAGTTCATTACAATTTACAAATACGAGTATGTAAAAGAAAATTCTTAACTTATGTTATTTTTTTGTACGTTATGTACAATTTTAGCATATAAAACATTTAAAAAAAAATATAACCGACTTCTACCTATAACTAAAAAGCTAAAAATAATTATAACAAAATACAACTTTAGCAAATAAATAACACATTCAGTGTTGTTAGGTACCTACCCAGGAAGTAAAAAATGTAAACATTAAAAGGTGCTCATTCTGTACAAATTAATTACCTACCAATCTAGTATATTTTTGAAGTCGATGCCAAGCAAATCTAAAATCCTTCATTGCGTACTTATCTACTAATTCATCAAACTTGATTGTTGCTTGGCACCGACTTCAAAAATATTCTAGATTGGTAGGTAATTAATTTGTACAGAATGAGCACCTTTTAATGTTTTACTTACTGGGTAGGTACCTTACAACATTGAATGTGTTATTTATTTGCTAAAGTTGTATTTTGTTATAATTATTTTTAGCTTTTTAGTTATAGGTAGAAGTCGGTTATATATTTTTTTTAAAAATGTTTTATTTTCAACTTTTTAGTTTTTTTTGAACTCAGGTAGTTTTCATTCTTTATTTTTTATTTTGTATGTATAACCTTAATAGACAGAACTAGGTAACATCGAAAGCCTCAACATTACACAATGATACTTTATCATTTAAATTGACAGGTAAATCTTTACGAACAAAATGTACTAGTACGCGTTGACTTAATAAGCCCAAAATATATTTATGCCTTATGGACTACGCCATGTAATCTTTTTTCAACTTTTTTTGCAACCCTGTATAACTAGATATTTCCACTCCAACCTATGTACCAGCCAGCCTGTACATACGACTGCCCACGGCAAGCATAAATTTGTTTGTTGCTTTCTCTAAACTATAGGACGAAGTAGAATCCACCCCATATTTACGGAGTCAAATCCGTCTTATATTTCAATCATAGTATATATCGCCTTGTGGACTACCCCATAAATTATTTCATTTTTAACATTTTATGTTGTCGCCCTGTGTAACATTAATTCCTCTCCACACTTTATGCAACTTCTTATGGGCTATAAAAGAAATAATTTTTAATCACACTGTATAAATATAATTCAACTCCAGCATATATTTCAACCATCCTGTATATGATTTGCTTATGTCCACATAATATAACAGTTTTTTAATCACCCTATATAATTGTAATTTCACATTTTTTCCAACATTTTTATACCACCAAACGCCCAGTCCACCCTATATTCCAACCATCCTGTATATACAGCTGCCTACGGACCACTATCATTCTAGTCCGTCCTATATTTCAATCTTCATATAAATGCAACTCGTTCTATCACTTTACTTTGTAATTTTGTTTGCTATAATTAAACACCCTGTCTATAAACGCACCAAATAGCAGTTTAAAGTTTGACAAGTGTTGTCACTGAATTTTCTATTAGGCCGGGAGAATGTGACAACCAAAACCACCGTCTTCGCAAAATGGAAAAATTTGCATTTAAATAGGTATTTACCTGGTATACAAACAAAACGAGCTTGGTACTCATTGATTTAAGGAGCCGAAAATACCATGCTTTACTACCTATATGCTTGAGATGTACATAGAAAATTTTCAAATTCGCAATTAAAACTTCCAGTGCCTAAAATTACCGCACTATTACGTTGGAATTAAAATATTTATGAGGAAATGTCTGTTATGTCATTTCGATGAAATTTTTGATAAGAATTTTGGATTTTTCGGCGATTTTCTGCAAAACCGCAAGTTGCACGTCCCAGAAAAGTATATGAGATCACCTAAGGATCTTCCTTAATAGATTAAACGTTAAAACACTACACACATGCATAAGGAGTTATCGGAAAATCGACCAATATGTTAGGGATATTGGTCGATTTCCATGCACGCATGTGTTCATTCCGAATATCCGGATATATATTCTGTTAAAGAAGACCATATTCGTTCAAAACGCACCACAGGAGAAGAAATCAGGTAACATACATACAAAAAAAAAGCGAAAAAATACGCGACGAATTGATAGCCTCCTCCTTTTTGGAAGTCGGTTAAAAATTTAAAAGAAGTTTGCCCAATAATTACGGAATTTATTGTTATAATAAATTAATCATTTTTTATAGAATCTTCTGGAGTGCGAGCTATTTGTTATTTTTCCCGTTTCTATAGGGATTTATGAAGTAATGAAAATAATAGAATAAGAAATTAAACCCCAGAAAATGTAAATGTTTAAATTTAAAAAAACCTAATTTTTTTGTGAATGTCTGAGGAGGCAAATAGTTATTATGAATGCTCATTTGGGTTTTCATTGCTTATAGAAACAATAATTTCTGTAAAAAGCAGATAAGTAATTGAAATCAAGGTGTAGTATCTAAGAGCACTTTGTGGAAACTGTCCGGAACACTTGCCTTTTTATAAAAATAATTTGGTCTAGTGCGAGTTGGACTCGCATACTTAGGGTTCCGTACCACCTTCAAGATTCGAATATTCCAGTTTCAGACAAGCAGGGAATGAGTGCATTTTCTTATACTTACCCTTATATCTTTTAAAGGAAGCGTTTTAAATTTATAAAAAATATACACTTTGATTTTCCACACATAGACTTTTTATTTTATCTGCTTTAGGATTCGCTTGATTTTTATCACAATACATATGTATTTAATTTTCTAATTTGGCCCCCAAAAAGTAACATTAGAGTTTTATTTTACTACTAAAATTTCAGAAATGCCTTTTATAATCTACTATCTGAGTTTTGAGGCTCTGTAGATTGGAAGAAAAACGGCAAAATAGGTTAAAGTTTAAATTATAAATTATTAAATCTGTTATTCAAATTATTTAAAAATATAAATAAAATATATTTTTCAAATTTTAAATAGTGTAGTTTCTAAAGTGGGAATTAAGTCGATGTTTAATATTTTTAATATCTTTTAAACAAATGAATTAAAAATAGGATATATTTGTAATTCACATAATGAGCCTTTTATCTGATATATTACATGATGCGTTTGAAAATTGAATCTTTATGTTCCATTTAATTGTATAATTTGTCCCTAAAATTACTATGGGAGTTTTCTAGTAATTTATTTTCTGTTTAATTCTATTATTTGGAGGCCAAATAATACAATTAGGTTTTTTTTTCACATTTTTCCTATAAACAAAAAAAATGAGGTCTTAGAGTTTGGGAAATAACGGGGAGAATGGGTAATTTTTTAAAATATTTCTTTTTAATATATTTTAAAATATTCATTTTAAAAAAATTAAAAAAATATATTTGTACCTATTCGTCATAATGAGCCATGGGATTTGATATATTATATGACCCATTAGAAACAATTATAATTTTTTATTTTCCATTTAATTCTATAATTTGCCCCCCAAAATGAATATTAAGGGTTTTTTCTTATTTTTCCAGTAGAGTTCAGGTGAGGGGCTATACTTCCAGTTTTTCAAAATTTTTCAGCTTATGGTTTCGGAGATAAAGGGGGGGAATGGGTAAAATTTTTTCTATTTTTGTTAATATCTTTTAATTAATTTATTTTATAAATATGGAAAAAATATATTTGTTTTCTTCATCATGAGCCCTTTTATTTGATATATAACATGATGGGTTAGAAACAATTTTAATTTTAATTTTCCATTTAATTCTATAATTTGCCCCCCCAAAATAAGTATTAGGGGTTTCTCCTTAATTTTCCAGTAAAGTTCAGGTGAGGGGCTATACATCCATTTTTTTTCAAAATTTTCCAGCTTATAGTTTATATTTTTGTTAGTATCTTTTAATTAATTTATTTTAAAAATATGAAAAAAATATATTTGTTTTCGTCGTAATGGGCCCTTTCATTTGATATAGAACATGATGAGTTAGAAACAATTTTAATTTTAATTTTCCATTTAATTCTATAATTTGCCCCCCCAAATAAATATTAGGGGTTTCTCCTTAATTTTCCAGTAAAGTTCAGGTGAGGAGCTATACATCCATTTTTTTCAAAATTTTCCAGCTTATGGTTTCGGAGATAAGGGGGGGGAATGGGTACATTTTTTTATATTTTTGTTAATATCTTTTAATTAATTTATTTTAAAAATATGAAAAAAATATATTTGTTTTCGTCGTAATGAGCCCTTTCATTTGATATATAACATGAAGGGTTAGAAACAATTTTAATTTTATATTTTCCATTTAATTCTGTAATTGCCCCCCCCCAAAATTAAAAGTAGAGGTTTCTCCATATTTTTCCAGTAAACTTGAGGTCAGAACCTATAAATCTATGTTTTTTCAAAACTTTACGTTTTATAGTTTCAGAGATAAGGGGGGGGGGTAAATTTTGGTATATTTTCGTTTTTTTTTAATATGAAAAAAATATATTTGTGTTCCTCAGAATGAGACCTTTCATTTGATATATTACATGATGCGTTTGAAATTTTTTTTATTTTTAAATTTTTATTTAACTCTATAATTTGCCCCCCAAAATTAACATTAATGATTTCTCCTTAATTTTCCTGTAAAGTTCGGGCAACGCTCTATATTTCCTATTTTTTCAAAATTTTAGGCTCAGTAGTTTCGGAGATCAGGGAGGGGGAATGGGTAAATTTTGGTATATTTTCGTTAATATCTTTTTAAACAATTTTTTTAATATGAAAAAAATATATTTGTGTTTCTTAGAATGAGACCTTTCATTTGATATATTACATGATGCGTTTGAAAAAAAAAATTATTTTTAAATTTTTATTTAATTCTATAATTTGTCCCCCAAAATTAACATTAATGGTTTCTGCTTAATTTTCCTGTAAAGTTCGGGCAATGCTCTATATTTCCTATTTTTTTTCAAAATTTTAGGCTCAGTAGTTTCGGAGATCAGGGGGGGAACGGTCGATTTTTTTAGTTTTTCCCCCCAGAAGTACCCCTAAAATAAATTTTTTTCTTTTACTATATATACTCCTGATAGGGTCACCAAACTATACATTGATACCAAATTTCAACCTCTTCCGTCCAGTAGTTTAGGAGAAAATGGTTGTGATGTGACAGAGGCAGAAATCCTAGTGATATTATAAGGGTATCCGTATATTGTATATACGGAACCCTAAAAAAACTCTCGGGGGATTAACTGACCGAAAGTAGGTCAACGGATTTGTCAACTAAGTTTTCCTATATAATAGATTGAATGTATTGTGTATTTTACTTACCTGTGTAATGTGACATTTTATCCTTATCAAGAATCGTTGTCGAACAATGTTGTTTGAACCAATTTGAATAGAGACTTTTCTCTCAATGTCAGTTGATTGATTAATTAATCAATTCAATTGCTATTAGATACTACATCTTCAATTTCAAATACTTAATTTATCTATATTTTTCAGAAACCATTGTGAGGAGTGTGAACCCAAATAAAAAAAACTAACCTTGGTTGAATGTTAAGTAGGTATTATATTATTCTTTGTTTGTATACGAACGGTTAGTGACAAACCATATACGTACCCTGTAGTAAGGGGAGACTATCAAGGATTCGGTTGGAAACAGAAAAATAAACTATTTATGCATTTCTGATATTTGTTTCCTGAAGGAGAGTTGTGAGTTATGTAGTTAATGTTTAAGCATTCTTTGGGAAATAACACCGCAATACTTAAACTAACTGTATCTTTCCAAACGATTCGGGGTCTATGGCGGACCCCGTTGTCAATGGTAAAGAAACTATGAGAAAAATTAAGGGTCCTGTCGTTGTGAACAACTCAGTATCGGTATAGTTCATAAGGTTTTTCCTTGGTTTTGCTCTATGATTTTAATGGGATCACTGAGTTAACAGAAATCTTTGATCGCTTTTTTGGCGAATCTTATAACAAAGTCGCACCTAGGAGCACCACATAAAATTCTGAAGATCACCCTTTCACATTCTAACAATGTGAAATGAAGGTTATTATTACATGATCTTTAGAAGTTTCTGTGCTACCCTGTATTTTATCAAATTAAATTCTCTTAGTTACGTCATACGTCACTTAATATTGACATACATTTTAATTTTAAATGTTAGAATTGTACCTTTTTTCATAGTTTCTGTGCCATTGACAAAACGGTCTGGCCGAGACTCCGAAATGTTTGGAAAAATATAGTAATTTCAAGTATGGGGGTCTTATTTATCGAAGTGATTAAAAATCTGATATTCCACATAACAATGAAAATAACTGATGTGTAATTTAACACCTAGTACCTTAGAGTGAATATTTTGGTTATGTTATTATTTGAAATAATATTTGGACTTAATACTTTTTTCTTTATTGTCGGGGGGTGAGAAATTCATTAGGTGATGAAGGGGTATTTTTCGGTTATTTGTTCTAGTGCCATTCGACAGCAATTAATTAGCAATAAAGTACGCCACCAAGATCACCTCGGTAGCGCTGTTCGTTCCGGAAATATAGAATACGGCTATGCTAACTTTAGTCGAAAGTTGGCTCTCAAGGGGTTGTAGCAATAAATCGTAACGAAGGTAGACTTTCAGCAACTAATTAACAATTAAAAGTCTAATGATTTTAATAAGAAAATACATTGAAATAAATATTTTTGTTACTTGTCAGGGGGTGAGAAATTGAGTAGGGGTTGAAGGGGTAGGTTTTGGGTATTCGCCCTGGTACTATTCGATAGCAATTAATTAGCAATAAAATACGCCACCAACATCAACTCGGTAGCGCTGTTCGTTCCGGAGATATAGAATATGGCTATGCTAACTTTAGTCTGAAGTTAGCATAGGCACTGTTTCTCGGGAAGGGTGGGAGCAATAAATTTAATTTTTGCGTAATAAATTAGCAATAAATTCTGGAGTAGGTCCTATTTGGGCGTTATGAAATGGCTCTGCTAGCTTAACACACATATCATTAGCTCGCGTTTAAATGACTTCTGCTAGGTAGGACTATATGGCATGAGATTTTATACTTAAAAGGTTGATAAATACACTCTAACATTTGTCGGTGAATAAGTAGTAAAACATCATTAGTAGAAGTATTGAGATGCAAGATATAGTAAAGAAGTAAAAAAGAACAATTAATTTAAACATGTAAAGTATATTTTCAATAATGAAAAAACATCCGACATACTATTAGGAATGTATGAAAATAATTAAACTTGAGCTCAAACCTTCGGTTTTACAGACCTTCAACAGAAGCAACTATCGACACTGTATGATATATTTTTCAAGCACATAAATTGTTCACTGTTATATCAAACAAAGAAGTACAGATTAATTAAGAAATGTACCATTCATTTAAAATTGTTAATATTGGAACCCATGAGAGAATTGAATGGAATTAATGTTAATTATAAAATAGCGTCTCAAGTAGTTTAATACACTTTTAAGGAGAAAATTACGAATATTTATTGTTTATGAACAATCTTTTGTTATTGTGAATTAATTACCTTTATCGTATTTTAATAGTATGCAAGTTCAGTTCGGCAACTCTGTTCGTTCGGGAAAACCGAAGAATGGCTTGTTGTTATTGTTTTGCAGCGAGTGGATAGTTTTTTGGGTGCAAGGCCCACTAAATTCACCGAATCGAACTTGGATGTTTCCTTTTAAATACTAAAGAAATTGAAATTGAACACTTGTGAACAATTTAGTAAATACGTATTTTGATTATCAAATTTTGTTTTCTTCAGCATAGAGTCTGTGAATGTCGTTTATAAAGAACTAATATCCATGTAACTATGATTACTTTTATGTTTTTTTTGGGCAATAACACGACAATCGAAATAAAACGACGTATATTGAAAGAAAACCAAACGTTTCAAAGAATCTATTCTTTGAAACGTTTGGTTTGCCCAAAAAAAAAATAAAAGTAATCAAGAATATGCAACAAACAACGTTTAGAAGACAATGTAACTATGATTACTAACATATAAAGGGTTTCCCTATTAAGGATTTGTTTACGTGTTATGAAAGAAAAACAGCTAATATATTTTTAAACATTGCCTAGATACTCTTTAGTTCTGCAACAATCTTTTCGGCACTCTGAGACATCGAATTGTAACTATATTTTTATCAATTATGTAACGGTGTTGTTTAGGATTGATTCATATGTCCAAATTGATCAATACAACTATTTACATCGAAGTATCAGGGAATTATGAAGTGCAAATATTATGTTCAAATGATAACATAACCAAAATATTCACTCTAAGGTACTAGGTGTTAAATTACACATCAGTTATTTTCATTGTTATATGCAATATCAGATTTTTAACCAGTTTGGTAAATAAGACCACCATACTTGAAATTACTATATTATTCCAAACATTTCGGGGTCTCGACCAGACCCTTTTGTCAATGGCACAGAAAGTATGAAAAAGGCACAATTCTAAAATTTAAAATTAAAATGTATGACAATATTAAGTGACGTATGACGTAACTAAGAGAATTTAATTTGATAAAATACAGGGTAGCACAGAAACTTCTAAAGATCATGTAATAATAACCTTCATTTCACATTGTTAGAATTTGAAAGGGTGATCTTCAGAATTTTATGTGGCGCTCCTAGGTGGGACTTTGTTATAAGATTCGCCAAAAAAGCGATCAAAGAATTCTGTTAACTCAGTGATCCCATTAAAATCATAGAGCAAAACCAAGGAGAAACCTTATGAACTATACCGATACTGAGTTGTTCACAACGATAAGACCATTAATTTTTCTCATAGTTTCTTTACCATTGACAACGGGGTCCGCCATAGACCCCGAATCGTTTCGAAAAATACAGTTATTTTAAGTATTGCGGTGTTATTTCCCAAAGAATGCTTAAACATTAACTACATAACTTACAACTATCCTTCAGGAAACAAATATTATCAGAAATGCATAAATAGTTTATTTTTCGGTTTCAAACCGATTCCTTGATAGTTCTCCCCTTACTACAGGGTACATATATGGTTTGTCACTAACCGTTCGTATACAAACAAAGAATAATATAATACCTACTTAACATTCAACCAAGGTTAGTTTTTTTAATTTGGGTTCACACACCTCACAATGGTGTCTGAAAAATATAGATAAATTAAGTATTTGAAATTGAAGATGTAGTATCTAATAGCAATTGAATTGATTAATTAATCAATCAACTGACATTGAGATTTTCAATTTGGTTCAAACAACATTGTTCGACTACGATTCTTGATAAAATGTCACATTACACAGGTAAGTCAAATACACAATACATTCAATCTATTATACAAGAAAACTTAGTTGACAAATCCGTGGACCTACTTTCTTTCGGTCAGTTAATCCCGCGACAGTTTTTATTTATAAAAAGGCAACTACTGTTCCGGACAGTTTCCACAAAGTGCTCTTAGATACTACACCTTGATTTTCAATTACTTATCTGCTTTTTACAGAAATTATTGTTTCTATAAGCAATGAAAACCCAAATGAGCATTCAAAATAAGTATTTGCCTCCTCAGTTTTTCACAAAAAAAAGTTTTTTAAATTTAAACATTTACATTTTCTGAGGATTAATTTCTTATTCTATTATTTTCATTACTTCATAAATCCGTACAGAAACGGGAAAAATAACAAACCGCTCGCACTCCAGAAGTTACCAGAAAAAATGTTTAATTTATTATAACAATAAATAAAATCGTATATACCGTACAAAAAATAACATAACTTAAGAATTTCCTTTTACATATTTGTAAATTGTTTTGAACTGTGCAAGCAAAAGTATATTTTTTACCGACTTCCAAAAAGGAGGAGGTTATCAATTCGTGGGCACGTTTTTTTATGTATGCTCAGTGATTATTAAAAAACGGCTTGGGCAAATTTAGATGATTTGAACTGCTTTGTATTAAGGAATGTTAGAGAAAGGTACCATACAATATTCTGCAACGTGAGATTCACGGTTTTCTAGAAAATCAGATAAAACGGTAATTAATGGACTACATTTCAGTGAATTTCAATAAATAAAAAACTGCTCAACCAATTTAAATATTTTTAATTGTATTCTACAAAGAAATGTTCCAGCTTGATTCCCAATAATTATCTATAAAATCATAAAATATTTGCAAAAACACGGTAAACATCATTGTAAATATCAAATTTTCATAATAAATATTTAGCTTGAATGTCAAGATATGCCATGAAAGTACATCGTACAGGGTGTTTGCAACGGTTTTCATTGCAGTCCAGTGAAATGACAATTCCATTAGTGTATCAAAAAGAAAATTTTTTAGGTGAGCGATGTTTTCTATGTGGTGGGTTTAAAAATCTTACAGATAAATGTGATATTGGGTGGTACATAAGCAGTTCCAGATATAGGGTGGTTGAAGTTTAACATGAAATAGAATGCAAGTTATACTGGGTGGTTCAAAAAATGTTGTATGGGGTGGCACATAAGTAGTTGCGTTTACAAGGAGGTTGAAATAAGAATGAAGTAAAACTATAGTTATACAGAGTGGATAAAAAACTTAAAAAATGGTTAAATAAATATTTGTAGTGAGGATATTCGGATTAGAGGACGGAGGGTTCAAAAAATGTTAGATATATTTAATACTGAAATATAAGGTGGAGTGGAATTATAGTTATTCAATGTAGCTAAAAAAATGTTTTATAGTGTGGAACACAAGTAGTTGCTTATACTTGGCACATTGGGCGAAGTAAAATTATAGGTATACAGGGTGATTTAAACAACAGAAAAATATAAACAGCCAATAGGGTGGAGACGATTAATACTTATACAGGGCGGTTGCAACAACATGTAGAGTTGAATTATATTTGTACAGGGTGATTCAGAAAATGATAGATAAATAATATATTGGGTGACCAATAAACAAAAACATATACTGGGTGGTTGCAATATAGGGAGAATTAGAATTACACTTATAGAAACTGGGTCAGATAATAAAACAAACAAAAAGGTAAAAAAAATATGTGGATAATATAAAAAAATAAAAATTAGAGGAAGAGCGAGAGATAAGAATTCGCTAACATAATCAATAGAATTGTACCGTAAATCAGATAAAAAAGAATGTATGTCAGAAAATAATTATTAATTTCACACGGTTTCTAAACGGTTTTTATTTTGAGCCGGGTTCTTTTTTAAATATAAATTATAAAACTTTATACGGTGCTATATATGCAGATTGGTGCACTTAAATAAACATTTTAAACAAGACTACATTTGTACTTAGTAATATTTAAGAATGTATAATTGAGTGATATTGGTCCATAGAAAGTGTTTTTCTACTGTTTGTTTTAGTTATGATGAACATCAACAATTACTTATTTAAACGCCAATTAAATAATGACATCTAGAAATGTTGTATTTTATTTTGATTTGAAGCAGACTGGGATATTGTTGTGAAAATACAAGAAAATGCTTGAAGGTCAATTTTTTAAACTATATTTTTTTAAACAAACGGAGATAACTTTTTTCTTAATTTTTGGCTCTACTTGAATTTGTTAGGAGATAGAAAGTCTACTTCACCATACTCTTCCACAACTAATACGAACTTAACTTAACTAAAAATTCCCAAATCCAAAGATTAAGTTAAGTTAAATTAAACTGAATTCTACATAAACTTTATCAACCATCAGAAGTTGAAACAGATAATTAAATCAAATTCCTTCAATAAAAAAACTAACTAACTATAAGATTTTATTCTATACCAAACTATATTACTCTATTTGTTGAAATCAATTATTAATTTAAAGAAAAAGTTAAAAATATGACATAGTTTTTTACGTGTATGACAGATTATCATTTAAAGTAGAATACTTATCGAGAATTGAAAACTAACTTCGTTTTATTTTAAGACACACTGTATCCCATTTCAGTAGAGCTTAGATTTTGCCTTAAATGCGTGTTTTATATCTTTCGGGCTTCAGCAATACAACAAAATAAGAAATGAGCAAATCAATTAAAACCTTTAACTTCACTTTCTTAATTTTAGTTTGGTAAAATCATTTCTTATATTATTCAGTATATGTATATTTAATATGAATATTTCTTCTATTACAATACAGATCAATCACGATTAACATTATGTTCGATTGTTTTTGTAAACTTTTAATAATACTGAAAATAATTTAACATAATATGCACGCATTTGTTGACGTACTGCTGAACTTAATATATTTAAGGATAAAATTCATGTTTCTATGAATATTTTTTATGCACCATCGGCCGACGGAAGAACTGCCTCAAATAATCCTTCTAAGAAAAGTTGTAAATAAATACTCAAATTACAGCATTATCATCAATAGTCTTTCCTATTATTTTCATTTTTAAAATACTTTCAGTAAATTAATAATCATTAAGCAGTGTGCTACACACACAATGTGAAGGGGAATAAAAAAACTGTAAAAGTTCATTTCCTTAACCAAATTTCCAGAACGTTTTCAAACTCAGACTATACATGATGAAGATTTTATTTTTAATTCTTCATAAATTGGAAAGTGTTTTACATATTTTTAGATCAGAAAAAAGACTGTCCCAAATACTTTACATAAAACAATTTATTGAAAGTTAACTACAATTGTCGGAAAATACAACATGCATAATAAGGTGAATAATGGTAATAAAGTGAATAATGACTCAGTTAGTTAACTTTTAAGTTGAATCCACCTTTATATCGATAATTTGGACCTATTATTCGGAGAGACACTTAATATTTTTCGCAGTAATGTAAATTCCCAATATTAGATCGAGTATTTTACAAGGCTGTCAAACGTTCTGATTTGTACCGGTATATTAACGATAAGTGATTTAACTGTTTTAAACTTTATCTTAATAGTATATTTTTAAATAGGGTTAAATAAATGATGTTTTGGTGTGTCTTAGCACTGCCGAAATTATAATAAAGTTTTTATTTCTTATAGGTATCTTCCTACATTGCGTATTGTATGGTACCTATATTATGTTACTTACATCGAGTAATCAATATTCATATTCATTTGAAATAGCATTTTGTTAGATGTATGTAGGCCATTTGTATAGGAAATTTAAAAGCCAGGCTTGGGAGTATCTAAATGAAATTTTTTGAAATAAACTGACTAAAAATAAATAAGAATGGCACAAATTCTAAATTCAATCTTGAATATCGATTATAACAACAAAGTTCTAATTGCAGTAAGGCTCGAGAAAAAATTACCATAAACGGGATTCAGAAAAAATCAGTAGGGTAATGTATAATTTTGAGAACATTCATGGATACATAGTATTATTCGACAACCATCCTATAATTATATCTATAATTAATAAGTATAGTCTTATTTTCCTAATCATGTACAGTCTACGGATTTTAATAACGAAGAACATTGAAATAGTTTTGTTACTTGTCAAGGGGTGAGAAATTGAGTAAGGGTTGAAGGGGTAGTTTTTGGTCTGGTGCCATTCGATAGCAATTAATTAGCAATAAAATACGCCCCCAAGACCATACCGATAACGACGTTTATTCCGGGGATATAGATACGGCTAGGATAAATTTAGTCTAAAGTTGGCATAACCACAGTATCTCCGAAGGGGCTGACGTAATAATATCGTAACGAAAGTAGAGCTTCAGCAATTAATTAGCAAATAAAAGTCTACTGAAGTTAACAACGAAAAAAATTGAAATAAAAATTTTTGTTTTTTGTCAGGGGGTGAGAAATTCAGTAGGAGATGAAGGGATAGTTTTTGGGTTTTTGATCTGGTGCCATTCAATAGCAATTAATTAGCAATAAAATACGCCCCCAAGACCATACCGATAACGACCTTCGTTCCGGAGATATGGACATGGCTATGCTAACTTTAGTCTAAAGATGACATAGCCACAGTTTGTCGCAAGGGGTTGGAGCAATAAAATCGTAAAGAAGGTAGACCTTCAGCAATTAATTAACAATTAAAAGTCTACTGATTTTAATAACCACATACATTGAAATAAATATTTTTGTTACTTGTCAGGGGGTGAGAAATTGAGTAAGGGTTGAAGGGGTAGTTTTTGGTCTGGTGCCATTCGATAGCAATTAATTAGCAATAAAATACGCCCCCAAGACCATACCGATAACGACGTTTATTCCGGGGATATAGATATGGCTATGATAAATTTAGTCTAAAGTTGGCATAACCACAGTATCTCCGAAGGGGCTGACGCAATAATATCGTAACGAAAGTAGAGCTTCAGCAATTAATTAGCAAATAAAAGTCTACTGAAGTTAACAACGAAAAACATTGAAATAAAAATTTTTGTTTTTTGTCAGGGGGTGAGAAATTCAGTAGGAGATGAAGGGGTAGTGTTTGGATATTTGCACTGATGCCATTCGATAGCAATTAATTAGCAATAAAATACGCCCCCAAGATCAACCCGGGAGCACTGTTCGTTCCGGAGATATAGAGGTGGCTATGCTAACTTTAGTCTAAAGTTGGCGTGTCCACAGTTTCTCGGAAGGGGTTGGAGGAATGAAATCGTAATGTGGGTAAAACTTCAGCAATTAAAAGTCTACTGATTTTATACAACATAAAATATTGAAATAATTTTTTTTTCTTTTTTTTTGGGGGGGGGGGGGTGAGAAATTCAGTAGGGGATGAAGGCATATTTTTTGGATATTTGCTCTAGTGCCATTCGATAGCAATTAATTAGCAATAAAATACGCCACCAAGATCACCTCGTTAGCGCTGTTCGTTCCGGAGATATAGAATATGGCTATGCTAACTTTAGTCTAAAGTTGGCTCGCAAGGAGTTGGAGCAATAAAATTGTAACGAAGGTAGACCTTCAGCAACTAATTAACAATTAAAAGTCTACTGATTTTAATAACGAAATACATTGAAATAAATATTTTTGTTACTTGTCAGGTGGTGAAGAATTGAGTAGGCAATGAAGAGGTAGTTTTTGAGTTTACGTCCTAGTGCCATTCGATAGCAATTAATTAGCAATAAAATACGCCCCAAGGCCATACCCATAACGACGTTTGTTTCTTAGATGTGGATATGGCGATGCTAACTTTAGTCTAGAGTTGGCATAGCCACAGTTTCAGGGAAGGGGTTGAAGGAATGAAATTGTAACGAGCGTAGAACTTCAGCAATTAATTAGCAATTAAAACTCTACTGATTTTAACAACAAAAAACATTGAAATAATTATTTTTGTTATTTGTCAAGGGGTGCGAATTTCAGTAGGGGCTGAAGGGGTAGGTTTTGGGTATTCGCCCTGGTACTATTCGATAACAATTAATTAGCAATAAAATACGCCCCCAAGATCACCCCGGTAGCACTGTTCGTTCCGGAGATATAGATGTTGCTATGCTAACTTTAGTCTAAAGTTGGCGTGTCACAGTTTCTCGGAAGGGGTTGGAGGAATGAAATCGCAATGAGAGTAAAACTTCAGCAATTAATTAGCAATTAAAAGTCTACTGATTTTATACAACACAAAATATTGAAATAATTTTTTTTAGTAATTGTTGGGAGTGAGAAATTCAGTAGGGGATGAAGGGGTATTTTTGGTTTATTTGCTCTAGTGTCATTCGATAGCAATTAATTAGCAATACAATACGCCACCGAGATCACCTCGGGAGGGGTGGGAGTAATAAATTTAATTTTTGCGTAATAAATTAGCAATAAATTCTGGAGTAGGTCCCATTTGGGCGTTATGAAATGGCTCTGCTAGCTTAACACACATTCCAGATTCGGAACCTCTATGTGCTAGTTTCCACGAAAATCCTAGATGTCGGTCTTTACATCTCGCGTCTTCAAATTTAACGAAATGTTTCAAATACATAAAGAAGTGTTCGAAAGGACATTCAATTGTCGGAAGTGCAACTGTTGAAGGTTCCCTAACCAGAAACAATATATTTTATATATATTGTCTTCCGTACAAAAGAATGACACCTCGAAGAGAGTATTCAATATCTCTGACAGGTGAAGTTAACCTGAAAATTTCATCGTGACATTCTAACCTAGGAATTACGGGTAACAGCAATTACATGGAACGGTTTCAGATTCGGAACCTCTATGTGCTAGTTTCCCCGAAAATCCTAGATGTCGGTCTTTACATCTCGCGTCTTCAAATATAATTCTACTTTCTACTCCTCCCTCTATTTCAAATACCTTGGATATGCAACTACTTATCGGTCACCCAGTATTTTTGGAGTTTTACGTGTAATCCTGTGTTACCCGACATCGTAGTGGTTTTGTCACTAAATCTACCGTTTTTGTCATTGAAGGAGATAAAATGTATGCCAGATTTTAAGTCAAACTATAGGCTGTAACAAAAAAAGATTCATCAAAATCGGTTCAGTAGTTCTTACGTGATGCCCGAACAAACAAACAAACAGGACAAACTACAATTTTCTAATAGTATAGATAATATATTTGGCACTAGTCTAGGCCAAATTGCATATGGATGTCACTAGAGAACCTTTCTACTATTTTAATCATATCTTGCAGGTGTTGTTTCGTAGTTGCCATCAACTTTAGGTCGTCCATGTATAACAAATGGTTTATCTTTAATGGTTGTACGTTGTTGTGTTTGAGGCTGAACCCAAAGTTATTCGAGTTCAGTTTATTTGAGAGAGGGTTCATGGCAAGACAGAAACACAGCGGGTTAAGAGAGTTTACCTTCTGATTGGAATGGGGTCAGTTTGTATCGAACAGTCGGCCTCATTCAGTAAGATTTTGGTTTGCCAGGTGGACATGGCATATTGTAAAAAGTTAATACAATTATTTACTTTATAGAGTTTCAGTGCCTGAATGAGCCAGTCATGTGGAACTGAAGGCCTTTTTGTAGTCGACATATGTCATGTAGAGATTTCGTCGTTTGGTGTGGGCTTGATTGCAGACAACAGAATCAATTATTAGTTGTTCTTTGCACCTCATAGAATTTTTCGCACATCCCTTGTATTCAGTAATTATGTTGTTCAGCTCGATGCACGATGTTATAAGTTTGGTTTGTATAAGGTTGGGAGGCAAGTGATTGGTCGGAACTTTGCTGGGTCCTGTGTACATAGGTTGTCCTTTGGTGAGAGATATGTAGCACCATATGTAAGGAAACTAGGCCACTTGTGTGGATGGGTAATATGTAATTTATAAGGTCTGTTAATGTTTAATGGATGGCATACAGTTTCTTTATGCAGTAATTTTGCTTCCGTTGTAATTGGTTGGTGTTGCATCTTATCACAATTCTGAAATGCAGCCTCCTTCTCATTAATCCAACTGGCTCTGGAGTTATAGGAAATTATGGTGGAAAGCTGTGTTTTCCAGAATTCCTCGATGTCCGTTTTACTGAGATAGGGGCTTCATTATTATTGATGTTGTTAAGTTTTCTATAGTAGTAGTATAAACGCTAAATTTTATATATGTTGCTTGGGGACCTAAAAAAATTGTTAATTCAATAACCGGACAGTGTTAATGGTTTTTACATCTTGCCATATACATTGAAATTCTCTCTGTATGATCTGTGCATTGAGATTGAGAGTCCGCTATAGGCCCGAGCGCGAGGTAAGAGCTGTTCAAGCGGTTGCGAGTGAGATAGGGCGCTTCCTCTAGAGCGATATTTCACTGCGCACAATCTGTCGTTTATGATTGTATTATTGGTTGTATGTGTACAACCAACGTTTTAAAAGTGATATTTGTGCAGTTTTTTGCGAAATAAAACTGCAATTTTAGTAAAGAGTAGTAAAGAGTATTATCAAATCATATACGTCAGACTTGTCGAAAATAGTTTCGAACTCGGATATTAAATTATATGCTGACGATACCCAATTAATTAATTATTTCCCCTCTTTAGAATCACCGGAAAATGTAACAGCAAATATTAACCGAGATTTAGATGCTGTTTTCCAGTTTTCTACTGAACACAATTTGAGTCTAAATGCAAATAAACATCTGTAATCTGGAATTATTAGAGATATCAAAATGAAATTTGGAAGGTGGATACTGCAGTAGATTGCCTATTTGCTTCCAAATTTTTTTACAATTTTGAACTTCCTGTTTTACCGGAAGTAATGTCGATTTTAAAATTTTCAATGAAACACCCTGTATAGTATTTTAGTTTCTGATGAAACATTTTATTGCGAATACAAAAATATCGGGTTTGATATCGTTTAGGAAAGGAAAAATTCGATGGTAGCTAAACTCGGTTCAGATTTCATTTACGCCGGATATAAACAAACCGCTCGGTAAGGATTTGTATTTCTATTGGCCAATCAGTGGCATTATACCGTCACAGCCAACAGCACTGCTTGTTCCATAGTCGAATACACGTGCGTTTGTTTAAATCAGGCGCAGATTAAATCTGAATCAAGTTTAGTAGTCCATGAAATTCATTGCAGAAGTGACAGTAGTGGTCAAAATAAGTTATTAGTTTTTTTTATTTGAACGTAAAAAGATTGTATTGTTTTAATTTGATCGTAAAATGGCCGAATTAAGTGAAAGAGAAAGAATAGAAATATTAATGATGATTGGGTATGGGGAGACGAAAAGGACGCATCAAGAAGTTTGTGACCTTTTTAACATTGTTCATCCGAATACACAAATATCCCGTTCAGTAGTGACGAAAACTTTGCGAAGGTACGACACAAGTGGAACAGTTAGCAATTTACCAAAAAGTGGACGGTTAAAAAGTGCAAGTAATGAAGGTGTAAGTCAAAATGTTGCTATATCTTTGGAAGAAAATCGTCACTTATCCACTACCGACCTCGCCAATATGTATGGAATTAGCCGTCGTTCAGTAGGAAGGATATTAAGGCGAGAAAAATATCATCCTTACAAGATTCGCCTCGTTCAAGAACTCTCCGAAGACGAATTCGACAGACGTTTGCAATTTTGTGAAACAATCATGGATATTTGTAACCGTGATAATATTTTTATAAGAAATGTGGTGTTTTCAGACGAGGCTACATTTTGTTTAAATGGTACGGTTAATCGACATAACTGCCGCTACTGGTCGCAAAGTAATCCTAATTGGGTACAAGAGGCTCATACACAACATCCCCAAAAATTGAACGTTTGGGCCGGAATTTATAACAACAGAATCGTGGGACCCTTCTTCCTACAAGAAACTTTAAACGGAGATAGGTATTTACAGCTCTTGGAGACACAAGTTATTCCGGCATTGGAGGTAAATGGACAATTACCAAATAATATCTGGTTTCAGCAGGATGGAGCACCACCCCATTACGCTCGCATTGTTCGAGATCATTTAGATAGGAAATTTCATCATAGATGGATTGGAAGAAGGGGTACTTATGAATGGCCTGCACGAAGTCCCGACCTTAATCCACTAGACTACTTTCTGTGGGGTTACTTAAAGTCTAAGGTTTATGTTGATAGACCAAATAATTTGCAAGAATTAGCTGCAAGAATAACTCAAGACATCCAGAGAATTACACCAGAAGTAATAGCTAATGTTACTAGAGAATTTAAAAACCGACTTGCTTATTGTCAAGAAGTAAACGGTGCTCAGTTTGAACATCTAATACATTATGTTTAGTTAAGTTAAGTTTCAATGTTTTGAAAATCACTTTGATTTAGTTAATAATTATGATTATGTATTTCTTTAGTGGATATTAGATTTTTTCCTTTCCTTAATTACTTTTCTGTTAATATCTCGGTAGGTATTGAAGTAAACAATATCAACCCGATATTTTTGTATTCGCAATAAAATGTTTCATCAGAAACTAAAATACTATACAGGGTGTTTCATTGCAAATTTTAAAATCGACATTACTTCCGGTAAAACATGAAGTTCAAAATTGTAAAAAAAATTGGAAACAAATAGGCAATCTACTGCAGTATCCACCTTCCAAATTTCATTTTGATATCTCTAATAATTCCAGAGATATTTGCTTGGTTCCACACAAGCCCATCACTGTATATTCTCTGCTTTACCGCTTTACAACTAAATCAGCTATCAAATTCTGTGTTGATATTACGCAAAAGTGTCGCCAACAAATAAACATAACTAGTGAAAATAACTACTACTAGAAACAAAAGTTTTCATTCAGCGAAAGCAAAACGTTGTGGCGCTTCAACGCTTTAATGCTATAATTCCCTGAATGCAGCCATTGTTTACTACCCCTGTTTGGATGTTTCTTCGAAAAGGAGACTACAGTACGTTCAAAATTGTTGCTGTAGATACGTGTGTAATCTCCGCAAATATGATACGGTGTCGGCTAAGATTTGTGAACTAAATTGGCTGAAAGTCCAAAGTAATTTTAATTTTCTCTTTCTAACCTTTTTGTACAGATTGGTAAAGACTGAGTTACCTGAATACCTTTTCAAAAAGTTAATATACAGACAATATGTTCACAACAGATTGATAAGACTAGCTTAACACTCACAATGCATCACCATCGGACCGCACTGTTCCAGCGAAGTTTTACCTACAATGCGGTGAAACTATTTAATACAAATTACGCCTATGTTTCATTGCCTGTATCTTCATTTAGTAAAGTAATTAAAATGCAACTATTGTTGGGACAGTAAAAACACGATTTTATAAGCTTTTTGTGATTTCTTTATTTAATGTTTTTTTCTATGATATGTCTTAGTGTTATTAGTTTCCTACAAGGTTAAGAGTCAGAGTAGCTTTAAGCTAATCTTCGCCTTGCCGGGGCAAAGCTTCTATTTTGTTTTCTTTTATACATATTTTTTATAACCTGTTTTTCATACTTACTTTTAAATGCTTGTATGCTTTGCTAATAAAGACGATTTATTATTATTATTGTTATGGGAGATAAACAAATTAAAAAACTTGAAGACGCGAGATGTAAGACCGACATCTAGGATTTTCAAGAGAATCAGTACACAGAGGTTCCGAATCTGGAGCCGTTCCGTGCAATTGCTGTTCTCCCTTAACTCCTAGGACAGAATGTCACGATAAAATTTTCCTTTGTACAAAAGAATGACACCTCGAAGAGAGTATTCAATATCTCTGACAGGTGAAGTAACCTGAAAATTTTATCGTGACATTCTGTCCTAGGAGTTAAGGGAAAATCCTAGATGTCGGTCTTACATTTCGCGTCTTCAAATTTAACGAAATGCATCAAATGCATAAAGAAGTGTTCGAGAGGACATTCATTGTTAGTGTGGATTATTCATTGATTCGAGTCGTCGTCGTCGAGTACAGTTGGTTCTCCCTTGCTGAAACGCAAGAGATAGGGAACCCTTGCTCGAGAGGGCGATTACCTGAAACGACTACCTGCCAGAGACCTTTCGAGGTACCGAGGCGGAAAATAAAAACAAGGGTTTAAGTTATAATACCTAGTATTATAGCATAATAGATTCCTTTAATCCTAGGCCGTTCACGGTTTAGGATTTAAATTGCACTAATAAAAGTTTATTTTACAGATTAGCAAGATGATATTAATAGAAGATCTCAATGTAGAGGAACTAAAGGGATTAGTAGTGGCAATAAACGAGAGGATCATCGAACTTTCCAGCAGAAAAGAAGATAAGCCAAATAAGGAGGATCAAACGGTAGACATGGAAGGTGACTTTCAAACAGGGACCAGGAGAAAGAGGAAAACAAAATCCAGGGCAAGTGACTCCTCATCGTCTAGTGAGACGGAAAACGAACAAGTCCAGCAGAAAAAACCCAAGGGGAAGAAGAGGGAATATGCCGACGCCAGCATACCTATACAGAAGACTGACATCCCAGCACACACAAGGACCGATGCCCCCACAGAGACAGAACCCGAGAAGGAAAAAAGACGAAGAATACCACCCATTGTCATACGCGAAAAACAGAAGTGGACTGAGGTGACCAGGCTCATGAGAGAACGGAAGATAAACGTGCCAAAAGCAACTAACACACAGGATGGCGTAAGGATGTACCTGAGCACAGAAGAGGACTTTAGGACAACTACAAGAATGTTAAACGCGAAGAAGATACCGTACCACACGTACGCGCTAGAAGAGGAGAAGACGGCTAGAGTGGTGATAAAGGGCATCCCCGAATTTATCACAGGAGAAGAGATAAAGAAGGAACTCCAGGAGAAAAACATCCAACCCATCAAGGTCACCAGGATGATCAGAACAACCAGGACAGAGAAGGGTGTAACAAAAAAGACACCGATGGCCATGGTCATCGTCCAACTGGAAAAAACAACAGAAAATAAACAAGTTTTTCAATTACAGGATATCGGAAACTGCAAAGTCAGAGTGGAGGCACAAAGACCCAGAGCATCTATCGGGCAATGCTACAATTGCCAAAAGTTCGGCCATGGACAAGGCAGATGTACAGCGCCCCCAAAATGCGTAAAATGCGGAGGATCACATGAATCCAGGGAATGCAGAAGACCGAGTGAACAGCCACCAAAATGCGCCAATTGCGGAGGGCCACACCCAGCGAGCTATAGGGAATGCGAGAAGTTCCCAAAGAAGAGAAACAACGATGATGAACCAAGAACAAGGACCGGAATAAGCTACGCAGCCGCAGCTAGACCAACCGTAGAAGAATCAAGAGAAACTCACAATGATGGAAGAAATGAAGAAAATTTTCCAGTCCTTCATGGGGCTGGCAACAAGACTAAACCTCGTACATGGATAAGACAACCCCAACAACTTTGAAAATCATGACGTGGAACGCCAACGGGCTCAAGAATAAGAAAAACGAACTGGAATTACACCTAGAGGAGAACAACATCGACATAGCAGCAATACAGGAGACCTGGCTCAAAGAAGAGGACAATTTTAGGATCAGAAACTACACAGTACACAGGGCGGACAGGCCAGGAAGGAAACCAGGAGGAGGAGTCATAATCGCCGTGAAGAACCGACTAAAACACCAGCAGGACGACCCATACCAAACAGAGAACATCGAAAACGTAACTGTAGAAGTAGAAATGAAGGACGGAAGGAAGATACAGATAATTAGCGCGTATCGACCACCAAATAAAGAACTTACGAATAATGACTTAAATCTTATTTTTAGGGACAACGTCAAGCCGAAAATACTAGGAGGAGACCTAAACGCCAAACATCGAGACTGGAACTCGAGAATCAGCACACCGAGCGGAAAGAAACTACAGGAACACGCAGAAAGAGGGAGATACGACGTAATGGGACCAACGGAACCAACCCATCACCCAACAAGAGGCCAAGGAGACGTACTGGACATCTTTATCCTGCAGAACACGGACATGGATTACGACATAGAAACAGCGGAGGAGCTATCATCGGACCACAACCCAGTGACGATAACAGCTGCTATATGGACAGATAAGCCACAAACCAAGGCGGAGACAAGGACCAGCTGGGAGGGATTCAAAACTAGTCTGACATCGAAGACGGAAGAAGAAGAGGAAACAATAACAAGTATAGATGGGGAAGCAAGAAGAATCAGGGAGCAGATCATAGAAGCACACCGAATCAACACAACAACAACAAAATGCAGAATCTACACAGGAGACATACCAAGAGGGCTAAAGGACAAAATACGGGAGAGAAACAGACAAAAGAGAAGGTACAGAATAAACTACGACCCAGGGGTAAAAAGGACGATCAACAGGTTAAGCAAAGAAATAAAAGAAGAATTGACTGAACACCGGAGCGAAAAGTGGAACAATTACCTGCAAGGATTAGACATCGACAAGAACACACACTGGCACATAATGAGAAGAATGAAAAAGAACACAGAAGGGAATTAAGCGGCACCGCTACAAGGAAGAAACGGACTAAAACACAAAATAGAGGACAAGGTGGAAATATTCGCGGATGCTATGGAGGAACAATTCACACTCAATGTAGACCCAGGAGACGATAGAGAATTCGAAGAAGAAATCAAGAAATTAGCGCAAGAAGTACGAAGACCACAACTAAACGAAGAGCAAATGAGGGAAACCACGACAGAAGAAATAATGGATATCATAGGAAGACTGAATACGAAGAAAGCACCAGGATGGGACAGGATCACGAACAGGATGTTAAAGGAGCTGCCAGAGGAGTACATAGACAAAAGAATGAAGAGCCTATTCAACAACATTCTAAAGGACCAAAGATACCCGAGGGAATGGAAGAAAGCAGAGATCATATTATTACCAAAGCAAGGAAAGAACAGGAAACTCCCACAAAACTACAGGCCAATAAGCCTACTGAGCAACACAAGCAAAATCATGGACAGAATCATTTTGAAGAGGATCAAGGAAGAAGAGGAACAACTAAGGATCATACCACACGAACAATGCGGATTCAGAGAGGGACACTCGACGGAGGATCAAGTAATGAGGATGGTGGAGGACGCGATGGATGACACGGAGAACAAAAGGTCGACGTGCATAATATTTTTCGACGTAGAAAAGGCATTCGACAGGATCTGGCAGGACGGGCTTATAGCAAAAATGGACGAAAAAGGATTCAGAAGAACCACCACAAGGATAACCCAGGACTACCTCACAGGAAGGACATACAGGATCAGGATCGACGGAACCACATCAACGGAGAGACGCATCAGGGCAGGAGTACCACAGGGATCAGCACTATCACCGGCATTATACAACATCTACACCAGCGACATACCAAAAGGGACGAGACACTCAAGGACTTACGTATACGCAGACGACACAGCAAAAGCAGCAACATCAGCAAGGGCAGACCAGGCAACAATCTACTTACAACAGGACATCGATGAGATGGAAAAATGGGCCAAGAAATGGAAGATCAGGATCAACACAGAAAAGACACAAGCAATAGCAATAGGAAGGAGAAAAAAGGACAAGCCAGCCAGGAGACTAACTGTAGGAGGAACACCCATCAACTGGCAGGAAAACGTAAAGTACCTAGGGATCCACATCGACAGGAAGCTAACATGGGGGAAACACATAGAGGAAACAGTGAAGAGAGCCAAACAGCGCATCAGCATGATAAACGCATTAATAGGACGGAGGAGCAGGCTACACCTGAGGATAAAGAAGACGATCTACGAGGCAGCAGTAAAACCATTGATGATGTACGGAGCAAGCATATGGGGACAAGCAGCGGACACACACACCAAGAAATTAGAAAGGATTCAGCACAACGCCCTGAGAAGAATGACGGACGCACCATGGTACATGAGAAACGAGCAGCTAAGAAGAGATCTAGGGATACGCACTATAAAAGGGGAAATAATAAGGAGGACTAAGAAGGAGATAGCAAGAATGGAAAACCACAGGAACCCACTACTACGAGAGGCCACAAACTACGACGAAAGCAAGAAACACAGGACGAAGAGACCCAGGATGGCGCTACTGCAGACAGAAGAGGAAGTAACAGGTAACTTGAATATCTTAGGGAATGAAATATCTTAGTGAATAAAATATCTTAAGGAATAGCGTAGGGAAAATATTGTAACAGCGTAGGGAAAAGTATATGAAACATGGAAAACAAATTAGGGAAATAGGTATAAAAATATGGACTAGGAGTAAGAAATTTGTAAAAATTTAACTCTGACAATAAAGACATGAAACTGAAACTGAGAGGACATTCAATTGTGGGAAGCGCAACTGATGAAGGCAGTGTTACCAGGTCTACTGTTTTAACAGTAGATCTACTGTTTTGTCTTCTTCTACTGTTCTACTGTTACGGACTCCTTTTCTAATGTTTTATTTTTAGCAGCAAATTACGGTATCGCCTTTATGTTTTTATAGAAAAAAAAATGCTAATAAGAAGAATTCAACTATTTGTATAGTTAAGCTAACTATTTGTGCATTATATATACCACGGTATATTTAATTTTATAAAAGGTTCAGAGCTTTGAAAAATTGTGAATGGTTCAGAGTAGTATTCTAATTCGACCCGTTAAGCGAAAGGTGGCACCACGTATCTGTTGCTTTGGAAATACCTACTACGCGCGACACTTTAACAACTATTTAGCGAACAAAAGCGAAATAGTTGTTTAAAATGTCGCGCGTTAATCAAGATGAACTTATATAGGCTATAACAAAGCAATTTTAGACTAATACAACATCTGAATGATGGTGCCACCCATAACAACAGGTCGAATTTTCAACCATTAATTCAGAACTGTATTTTTAGATGGCGCAGTCATATTAAGCTCAAGCAACAACAGTTGGAAACTATGAAATTTTATACAATATTAATTATTACTGCTTTCTCAGTATTTTACATTATTTAAGCAGGATTGAAAATTATTTATGCTGGCAAGAATGAAAACTACAGGAATTTTGTTATTTTCTGAAAAGAAAATAACAAAATTGCAATATTGGGCATAATAAATTATTTATTAACTTTATAAACAAGTACTAGCGATATTATTTGTCAATTTTTTTGGTTTTTCATCATTTTAAGTAAGTAATACACCAATTTATTTTTAAATATTATCAAATCTACTGTTTTGATGTGCCATCTACTGTTATTTCACTGAGCTAACTACTGTTTTCCTGAAAAATCATCTGGCACCACTGGATGAAGGTTCCCGACCAGAAACAATATATATTATATTTATATATAATATTTATTGTCTTGCGTACAAAGGAATGACACCTCGAAGAGAGTAGAAATTAAAAAACGTTAAAAAAATGTCAAATTGTTTTGAAAATCTGAAAAAATCGCCAGTCTCCGATGTAAACAAAGATTTTACCGAAAGAAGTTGTGAAATTTTGACGCTAGCAATCTACCACCTTGCAAAAGCGAGCTATTGCAACAATTTCTGCGAGTAAATTATATATGTAACATTTGGAATAATGCTCAACTGAAAAATCCAACCATATACCAATCAGACAATAATTGCTGGGTATTAAAAGATGACGAGGATCAAGCCATCGACTGGAGTAGTGGTGACGAAGAAAATGAAAATATCGACGACTATGATGAAAATTGTAGAAATGATTAAATATTTTTTTACATGTAACAATACTTTTTTTGTACTTTATAATATTACAATCTTTTTTTTACTTCATATAACATGGCTATGAACGTAATAAAATTATTTTATTATTGGATATCTTAAATTTAATTCAAATAAAATACTAATTAGTTGAACGTAATTAGTTAAGCAAGAATTTCTAATAAAATGTGTAAAATATATATTGGCCAAGAAGAGAAAGCTTACATTTTTACGAATTCTGTTCTAATAAATGTTTGGATAATATTGTAATTTTATGTAGTCCTTTTCAATCCTTTTTTTAACTGACTTCAAAAAGGAGGAGGTTATCAATTCATCGGCATCTTTATTTTATGTATGCTTAGTGATTATTAAAAACGGATTGGGTAATGTTGATGATTTAAACTGCATTGTAATAAGGAATATTATGGAAAGGTTCCCTATAATTTTCTATTACCTGAGATTTACGGTTTTCCAGAAAATCGGAAAAAAATAGTAATTAAGGGACTACACTTTAGTGCATTTCAATGAATCTTCAGTTTTCTCTAAAACGGCTCAATCAAATTCAATATTTTAAATTATATTCGACAAAGATATGTTCCAGCTTGATTCTCTATATTTCTTTATTAAGTAAAACATATCGTTTTTTTGAAAATTGAAACTTGAAAAAATATGTGCAAAAAACGGTAAACATCAATGTAAATGTCATAAAAATATATCGTACAGGGTTTTTGAAACGATTTTTATTTTGATTCATTTGAGGTCAGATTCAGAAATGGCAGAAAATATTCCATTAACATATCGAAAGAAAAATTGTTAAATCGGCGATCTTTTCCATACGGTTGTAGGTGTGTGTCTGTGTGTGCGTGAATTGAAATTCAAGTAGCAAGCAATGCGCGCAGAAATATAAGGCGAAGTAAAATCACAGTTATACAGGTGGGTTCAAAAAATCTTACAAATATAAGTGATATTGGGTGGTACATAAGCAGTTGCATATATAGGATGGTTGAAATATAAGGTGGAATAGTTATACAGGGTGGGTTAAAAAATGTTGTATTGGGTGGCGCATAAGTGTTTTGTATACAAGTTGGTTAAAATAAAAGTAGAACTATAGTTGTACAGAGTGGATCAAAAAATGGTTAAATAAGTATATACAGTAAGGGTATATTGTGGAGTATAATCTCAGTTATACAGAAGGGTGTTAAAAATTTAGCAATTGCATATACAAAATGGTTGAAATATAAGTTGATGTAGGATTATAATTGTACAGGGTGGTTGAATAAATATTATATAGTGTAGAAAATAAGTAGTTGCTTATATCAGGCGGTTGAAATAAGGGTGAAGTAAAATTGTAGTTATTCAGGATGAATAAAAAATGTGTTATATAAGCATTAGCAGTAGAGTAAAATTATAGTTATACAATGTAGTTAAAAAATAAATTTTGTTACATTTGACCATGAGCAGTTGCATATATAGAATACTTGACATCTGGGGCAAAGTAAAATTGTAGGCATACAAGTAGTTCAATTATAGTTGTACAGGGTCGTTCATTAAATCATAGGCAAATATGTTACACTAGGTGACCAAAACACAGAAACATATACAGGGTGTCTGCAATATAGGGTGAATTATAATTATACTTATAGAAAGTGGTCTAAATAATAAGAGAAATAGAGATATGTAAAAGAGAGAGAGGGAAAGAGAAAGAGAGAGACGTATTATTAAGTACATTTCAAACAGCAGATGATTTAATAACGATTTATAAATTAAGTTATAACATTAATGCGAGGATATTGTTACAAGATCTTAAAATTAACAGAGGATTGATTTATGCATTATCGTGTCAGAAGATTGAAATATATATATATAATTGAATGCAAAAAGTTAATATTATAATACCGAATACAGTTTATACGATCTTCTAATATTTTATCTCATAGTTTAGAATTTTATATCACATACAGAAAGTGTTCTCAGTTTTCTGATAAATACAGAATGAACGATATCCTCTACTAACAGATCCATCCACATTTGAATAAATCCAAACCAGCATAAAATACCAATTCAGTATGTCTGTATTTATCTGGATTATTATTATTTTTTTGAATATTACAATTCGGTACCCCACAGTGCTAAACCATTTTCAAAAATTGTGCTGCAGAATATATTATACTAATACAACCAAAAACACACTGAAATAGCAATGACAAAGGCGCAAATAGGGCTAGACTTTTTTGACATAGCCGTAGCACGGAATAGGGTCGACCACCTTTTTAATACACCGTGCCTTTACCAATAGAATTCTTTTTTTAAATTTGACATTTCCCCAATCCCGATGTGCAGTATGTACACTCTATCAAACACAATAAAATAATTATTCAAATTGGTTCACAATCGTAGAAGAAACGACTAGAACACGAGAATTCTAACTAGTCGTGATGGTTTCCAAACCCTCGTGGGACAATCCAATCAACCTCTTTCTGGAGACACAACTGGAAGCGAGCTAACACCAGGAACACGCAACGGCTAACACACTGCACTCAGTTAACTTAAAGAACAGTCCATGCCAAGAATTATATTGTAAGGATTACGTCCCCGACTTGACCATACAATGTATGGCATCACACTCCCTCTAAGGCACGCTAAGAGTGCCTTTAGGGGAAAATTCACTAAATCTCAGATATCCTAGATATCAAAAGGGTTTAGCTCTGTGGGAGCCCTTGCCAGGTTTTCAGGCCCGTGGTTGGAGTCGTGGCAGTAGTTTCCCATGAATATCCTGACCGTCCGGGATGTCCCTAACAAGACGGGTTTTTGCATTTGTTTGTAAAGATGTTCGTCCAGACCGAGGTATTTTAGATTGTTTAATAGATGTTTTGGGACTAGTCCTGTCGTTGATATAACAATTGGTACAGTTCGTGTGTTGTTCATGTCCCACTGAAACTTTATTTGAAATTCCAAATCTCTATATTTGGTTATTTTCTCAGCCTGCTTGACATTTATATTATTGTTATTAGGAATTGCTATGTCAATTAAAGTTGTTTTCCGAGCGACTTTATCTACCAAAACTATATCTGGTCTATTGTGAGCAACAGTCCGATCAGTAAGTATCGTGCGGTCCCAGTACAGCTTGTAGTTGTTATTTTCTAAAACAGATTCTGGTTTGTATTTATAGTATGATAATCTTACCGACTGTGATAGTTCAAGTTTCAGAGCTGGTTCCTGGTGCAGTACTTTAGCCACAGCATTGGGTCGTTCTTTGCATTCAGTTGCAGCGAACACTTGACAACCTCCTGTGATATGCTGGATAGAATCAGATGTTTGGCAACCGTACCTGCATCTATCGTTGTTAATAGAAGGGTCTTTAACGATGTACTTTAGATAGTTCTTAGTTGGAATTAGTTGATCTTGGATTGCCAATACAAAGCCTTCCGTTTCAGGAAACATATGACCAGAGATCAACCAGTAGTTCGACGCTGCACTGTCGACATAATCTTGGTTGACGTCATTTATATGTCTTCCATGAAGGGGCTTCTCTTTCCATTTCAGCAGTTTCTGATCTGTGGTCTGGTGGTGTAATTGGACATGTTGTTGTATCAGTCGCAGTGGTGTTGAGTCATCAACCCGGCACATGACTCTGTGTAGATCAGAAAATTCTGCGAGTTTCTGGAAATGACTACGCAAAATGGAAATTTGTTGATCTAGTTTGCTTATATCTGTCAATCCTCTTCCTCCTTCATACTGTGGCAAAGGTGTACGTTCGACAGAGCTCTTTGGGTGGTAATTTTGAGCTTTTGTTAGCAAGACTCGAACTTTTCGTTGTAATTGTTCAATGTCAGTCTTGCACCAATTAACTATACCGAAAGAGTAAATGAGCACTGAACACGCATAGGTGTTAATAGCCTGAAACAGATTTTTACTGTTTAATCTAGTTTTCAACAGTCGTCTTACCCTTCTATAAAACTCTACTGTTAGGTAGTTTTTCATATTCATGTGATCAATACGTTGAGCCTGCTTTATTCCAAGGTATTAATAAGTATGACCTTCCCCCATAGATTCAATTGAGTTGCCATCTCCCATTTCGAAGTGCCCCTGCTGTATTTTGCCTTTAACTATATTAATAATTCGGCATTTGTCTAGGCCAAATTTCATATGGATGTCACTAGAGAACCCTTCTACTATTTTAAGCATATCATGCAGCTGTTGTTTCGTAGCTGCCATCAACTTTAAGTCGTCCATGTATAACAAATGGTTTATATTTAATGCTTGTACGTTGTTGTGTTTGAGACTGAACCCAAAATTAGTCGAGTTCAGTTTGTTTGAGAGAGGATTCATGGCAAGGCAGAACCACAGCAGGATTACGTTATCCATCCCGACTTGACCATACAATGTATGGCATCCCACTCCTTCTAAGGCACGCTATGAGTGCATTTAGGGGAAAATTCACTAAACCCCAGATATCCTAGATATCAAAAGGGTTTAGCTCTGTGGGAGCCCTTGCCAGGTTTTCAGGCCCGTGGTTGGAGTCGTGGCGGCAGTTTCCCATGCATTTCCTGACCGTTAGATTGTTTAATAGATGTTTTGGGACTAGTCCTGTCGTTGACATAACAATTGGTACAGTTCGTGTGTTGTTCATGTTCCACTGAGTCATTATTTGAAATTCCAAATCTCTATATTTGGTTATTTTCTCAGCCTGCTTGATATTTATATTATTGTTGTTAGGAATTGCTATGTCAATTAAAGTTGTTTTCCGAGAGACTTTATCTACCAAAACTATATCTGGTCTATTGTGAGCAACAGACCGATCGGTCAGTATCGTGCGGTCCCAGTACAGTTTGTAGTTGATATTTTCTAAAACAGATTCTGGTTTATATTTATAGTATTGTAATGTTTTTATTTTCACACACGGGTTCCGTTCAGTTCTTGGATTTATTTAAAAACACAGTCCAACTCACTCTAATTTATTTCCACTACGTTTACACAAATTTATATACACAGAAACTACTATTTACATTTTATCTTAACTGTACAGTCCGACCGACGAGAACTGAATGCCTCCTATCCCAAGCGGTTCCTTTTATATATTAATCTCGGAATTGTCTCGGTACGTCCACGAACCATCGGGAAATTCTATCATGTTCGGGAAGCTTTAAGGGAATTCCCAGAACGGCAGCGGTCCGCCTCTTGAGAGACAAACTTTCGGGTTCCACGAATTTATCGGAATAATGTCCCTCCCATGAATTGGTTGATGGCCGATTGCAACAGCTGTCGGATGAATACTCGTACCATTGCCCCCTCCTTAAGACCATTTCGTCCCGGAATGTCCTAGAATCCTTCCTGGTGTGACGATATTTGCAGGACT
Source organism: Octodonta nipae (assembly GCA_034190945.1). NCBI lineage: Eukaryota > Metazoa > Arthropoda > Insecta > Coleoptera > Chrysomelidae > Octodonta > Octodonta nipae. The sequence continues at coordinate 65,017,070 of CM067219.1, forward strand.
CCCCATTTCGACAACGGGAAGTTTGGTGGAAGTAGCAGTCAACGGTCTTCGAACCTGGGCTGCGAATATTGAGACAGCAGACCAGGATGTTGATGCCACTGAATCGAAAGATTGTTTCCATCATACTTCTCACCACCCTCCAATTCAGTCCATCTAACCTGCAGGCTATCTTTGGGACCGCCAATTTCATCAGATTCTTCTCCATCATCACATTCCTCAATTCTACCAGAGTGTTCCAAAGATCTCTATATGTTGGCTTGTCTTGCGAGAATGTTTTCGTTACCAAATAAAAGATGTCTCTGGTACCCACTGGAAGTTTATCTTCGAGATGAAGGACCTTCCCTACCACTGGATCTTGTTCCCGTAGCTTCTGGAACTGGCCGTACTTCTTGGCAAATACCTTGGCTATTCCTCTGGACATCCGGAGATCTCGAGCCACACAATGAGCCAGGGCATATTCAATGAGCACCTCAAACAGGTCTCGGGGTTCCTCTGTGGTCTTTCTTTGGCTTTCCTCGAGGCAGCTTCCTTATTCTGTAGACAACATCGTTGATTTTCTTCACGATTTGGTATGGTCCCTCCCAAGATCTCTATAGCTTGGGCGAATATCCACGACGACGTTGCGGGTTATACAACCAAACAAGATCATCAACTTGGAATTCTCCGCCCTCGGCTTTAATGTCGTAGGCTTCCTTCATTCGGGCACTGACATTCTCAATGTTTAACCGGACTCGTTCATCTTTTAACGTAGCTGGTTGACATAGTCTTCACCTGCGATCTCTTCTCCTGGGGGACATCCAAAATTCAAATCGCATGGTAGTCTTAATTCTCGTCCCATGATAATACTGGCCGGGGTCTGACCCGTGGACTCGTGCACAGACGAACGATATGCCATTAGAAACAAGTGCAGATACTGATCCCAGACTCTATGGTGATCCGAGACTACCTTTGACAAATGGCGGTTAATGGTTCTATTCATCCGTTCTACCATTCCATCTGATTGCGGGTGTAATGCTGTCGTCCGTGTTTTATTGATTTTCAAGAGCTTGCAGACATCTTGGAAAAGAGTAGACTCGAAATTTCTACCTTGGTCTGAGTGCAACTCCAAGGGAACACCAAAACGACTGATCCATTCCTTGACAAGGACATCAGCAACGGTCAAGGCTTCTTGATTCGGCAAGGCATACGCTACGGCCCATTTACTAAAATAGTCCATCACCACCACAATGTATTTATTTCCAGAGTCGGATTCAGGAAATGGACCGGCAACATCAATGGCTACTCTTTCGAATGGACTGCCCACGTTATATTGCTTCATGGGAGCTTTTGGTCGCTTCTGAGGCCCATTACTTGCTACACAAACCGTACATTTCCGGCACCACTCCTTAACGTCTACTTGGCAGTTTACCCAATAGAAGCGTTCTCGCAACTTCCCCAAGGTTTTGGTCACTCCCAGATGTCCTCCGGTTGTACCGCCATGTAGTTCTCGCAAAACATCTGGTCTCCTATTTTTTGGGACTACAATCTGCTTTCTGTCCTTGCCTTCATCTGGGGTTTCCAGGACGCGCTTCAGAAGTCCATTCTCCAGGATGAGAGAGTTCCACTGAGCCCAGTACGACTTTATGGTTGGTGAGTATCGGGAAATCTCTTGCCACGCAGGTTTGCGGTCTTCTTCCTTCCACCAGATAACCTCCTTCAAATCTGGATCTAATTTCTGGTCTTTTTGGATCTCCGCAGATTGCCAATGGTCATCGATGGCGGTAGTTCTACAGAGAACAGCCCCTTTTTCTTCTGCTCGCTAACAATGTTTGCAATCATCAGGGCATGGTCTCCTCGATAGGGCATCAGCATTCTTATGGCTTGTTCCAGCTCGATGTTGTCTCGAAGTCGAATTCTCGCAATCGCTCAATCCACCTGGCCACTTGTCCTTCGGGGTTTTTAAACTGCAAGAGCCACTTCAGTGCTGCATGATCAGTCCTCAGGAGAAATCTTTTACCATAGAGGTACTTGTAGAAGTGTTCTACCCCTTTACCACAGCCAAGAGTTCCCTGCGAGTAATGCAGTAATTCCGTTCCGGCTTGCTCAAGGTCTTGCTAAAATAGCCGATGACTTTCTCCTGACCGTCTTGGATCTGCGAAAGCCCCGCACCAATTCCGACATTGTTTGCGTCGGTATCCAATACGAAGTTTACATCTGGCAAAGGATAACTTAGTATGGGAGCACTCGTCAAAGCTCTTTTCAATGTCTCGAATGATCGCTGACATTCCTCGCCCCATTGGTACTGCACCTTCCCTTCTGTCAGTCTAGTAAGTGGCTTGGCGATGTTGGCAAATCCGGCTACGTACCGACGATAGTACGTGCATAACCCCAGGAAACTTCTTAACTGGTGGATATCTTTAGGTATCAACAGCTACTCCCTCTGCGGAAACCACATGTCCAAGATATTGCACCTCTTCTTGGAACAGCTGACACTTCTTCGGGCTAAACTTTAGTCCGGAACTTCGAAGTCGCCGAAACACCTCCTCCAGGTTCTTGACGTGGTCTTCAAATGATCTTCCAACCACGATAATGTCGTCAAGATACACCAGGCACGTTTCCATGAAAGCCCTTTTAACACTGTTTCCATCAATCTTTCAAACGTTGCTGGAGCTTTACAAAGTCCAAACGGCATCACCGTGAATTGATAAAGTCCTGAGCCGATGGTAAAAGCAGTCTTGTCTCGGTCTTCTTTAGCAAGTTCCACCTGCCTATAACCGCTCTTCAAGTCCAGTGTGGAAAACATCTTCGATCCAGCCAACGTATCTAGGGTATCGTCTATTCTTGGAAGGGGATAGCTGTCTTTCTTTGTAGCGTGGTTTAATTGCCGATAGTCCACGCAAAATCGAGTCGAACCATCTTTCTTTTTAACCAAGACAACTGGAGAAGCCCAAGGGCTATTGGATGGTTCAATAACATCTTCTTCCTCCATCTCCCGGACTATCCTGTCGGCTTCTTCTCTTTTAGCTAGGGGTAGTCTTCTCGCCGACTGTCGAATAGGTTGAGCGTCCCCAGTATTAATTTTATGTTTCACCAGATCGGTTCGTCCTCTATTGCCATTCCCTACATCGAAGATATCCTGGTAGTTTCTAACGATGTCCCTCAGTTTTACTTTCTGGCTTGGTTTCAAATTCTTAGATGAACCGGTGATGAGTCTTTCCAGTTCCTCAGATAGTTTACCTGGTGGTATTTCTGCATGCTGTGTGCTTCTGAATACAGAGGAAACTGTTGAACAATGGCCCAAAGTTGTTCCTTTCTTTAGCACAACCGAGTAATGATTCAGGTTCGTTACTCTTACTGGCACAATCTCTTTGACCCGAAACAGAGTCTTCCCCAGTGCGACTCCTCTGCCTACATTTCCGTCGTTAAGTTCGGGATCAAACATCATTACAGTTCCAGTATTAGCTTTCCCATCTAAGCAAGCATCTATAATGATTTCAGCTCTTTCCGGAACATTGACATCCTCTGCTAAGATGGCTCGCAGCATTATGTCATCTTTTCCATGAAGCACCACTTCTTCGTCATTCACTCGCAGAATTCCATCTTTGAAGTTTAACTGGAATCCCTTGGAGCTCATGACATCCATTCCAATGATTATTTCGTCTTCGATGTTTGCCACTAATGCTCGATGTAGGAAGGTTGTGTTTCCCAAGGTCATTTCAACCTCTATTTCACCATGGACTTTCGCTGCTTCTCCTGTCGCTGTTCGCAGTTCCCATTTCGTTGGTTTTATCATTGTCTCTAAAACAATGTTGGGCCTTATTACTGTTTTCGTCGCACCAGTATCCAGCAGCATTGTAAATTGCTTCCTATTAATAAGGCCATCTACAAAGACACTGTTAATGTGGTTGCGTAGCGAAGCGACATATGCGTTGGTAGTTGGGACTTTTTGGTTACAGATCGACGATGATCCCTTTATATTGACTTTCTTTAGTTTCCCCGACGACGAAGTCTGTACTCCGTTGCTCTCCTTGTAACGACTCTGGACATGTCCTACCTTACGACACTTCCGACATCTAACTAGTCTTTTTTCGGTAAGGCCTTCTTCTATTATCTTTCTTACAGAGGCTTCATCGTTTCCGCCATCTTCGGACTCTCCGTCAACGATTCGGTCTGGCTTGACCTCTGCAGGTATTTTTCGCAGCCTCGAATTCCAGAGCTCGAGCCAGTGCATCCACTAATTGAGTCGGTCGATCTAACGTCAATGCTTGCCTGGCTTCGTGGTCCCGAAGTCCATCCAAAAATGCTTGCACTGCTAACCTTTCTATCACATTTTCCGGTGTAGCTGGATAGGCAAGGCGAACCAGACGGGCAATATCAGCTTCAAACTCTTGAAGGGATTCATTCGATTTCTGGTAGCGATTTTTCAGTTGAGAGTGATAAACGTGCTCCAAATGCGTTTGCCATACCTCAGTTCCAAATGTTTGACCAGTTGTTCGTAGTCTTCTTGCTCAGAGGCATTCAAGGATTGCAAAATATCTGTAGCGTCCCCTCTTAAGGCGAGTATTAGTGCTATTGCCTTCTCCTCTGCCGACCATCCGTTTAACTTTGCTGCAGCCTCGAATTGGCGCCTATAGTTAGTCCATGACGATTTCCCATCAAATTGTGGAGGTTTCATTTTGTGTCTTGCTCCTTCGAAGCCAATTTTTGAATCCACTACTTCTGGACTGCTTCTGCTTTCGGTCTTTGGTGGAGTCTCTCCCCTTTGTATTGTGACTACCTGTTCTCTTATTTTGCTGATCTCACCCTCCATTATATGCTTTAGCTCTTCTATCCGCGTTTCATTTTTGTCTGACTCTTCGAACATTGTTTGCCTTAGCTCTTCCATCCGAGCCTCATTCTCGAATATTTTCTCTTCCAGCATTTCTGAGTTTTTCTGTACCATGCTTTTCAAATTTTCTTCTAGGGATTTAGAATTTTCTGCTAATTTATCTTCTAACGCCTCTTTCATGTTTTTAGAATTTTCTAGTAATTTGTCTTCCAAGGTTTTAGTATTTTCTTGTAAGGTTTCTAGGGTTTTCGAATTGTCTAGTAATTTATCTTCTAAAGTCTTAGAATTTTCCATTAATTTATCTTCTAACGACTGTTTCAAGTTTTTAGAATTTTCTTGTAATGTTTGTAACTTATCCTCTAAAGCCTTCGAATTTTCTAGCAATTTATCTTCTAGAGCCTCTTTCATGATTTTAGAATTATCTTGTAATGTTTGCAGCTTATCCTAAGTCTTAGAATTGTCTTGTAAGGTTTCTTTTAAATTTTCCATTTGCTTTAATAGCATACTCATGTCACCATTGCCAGAAACTTCAAACAAATAAGTATCGGGATCGTTACCTTCATTTATTAGAGCATCTCGTAGCCGTTGTATTAATTCACTTTTCTTCCCACTAATTTCTAAATCCCTTTCCTCAAGTTCTTTTTTAAGTCCGTCTATTTATTTTCCACTTCTAAAGTTCCACAAATACACCGCACACCTGTCACCACTGTAATGTTTTTATTTTCACAAACGGGTTCCGTTCAGTTCTTGGATTTATTTAAAAACACAGTCCAACTCTCTCTAATTTATTTCCACTACGTTTACACAAATTTATATTCACAGAAACTACTATTTACATTTTATCTTAACTGTACAGTCCGACCGACGAAAACTGACTGCCTCCTATCCCAAGCGGTTCCTTTTATATATTAATCTCGGAATTGTCTGGTACGTCCACGAACCATGGGGAAATTCCATCATGTTCGGGAAGCTTTAAGGGAATTCCCAGAACGGCAGCGGTCCGCCTCTTGAGAGACAAACATTTCGGGTTCCACGAATTTATCGGAATAATGTCCCTCCCATGAATTGGTTGATGGCCGATTGCACCAGCTGTCGGATGAATACTCGTAATAGTATGGTAATCTTACCGACTGTGATAATTCATGTTTCAGTGCTAGTTCCTGGTGAAGTATTTTTGCCACAGCATCGTGTCGTTCTTTGTATTCAGTTGCAGCGAACGCTTGACAAACTCCTGTGATATGCTGGATAGATTCAGATGTTTGGCAACCGTACCTGCATTTATCGTTGTTAATAGAAGGGTCTTTAACGATGTACTTTAGGTAGTTCTTAGTTGGAATTACTTGATCTTGGATTGCCAATATAGAGCCTTCCGTTTCAGAGAACATATGACCAGAGATCAACCAGTAGTTCGACGCTGCACTGTCGACATAATCTTGGTTGACGTCATTTATATGTCTTCCATGAAGGGGCTTCTCTTTCCATTTCAGCAGTTTCTGATCTGTGGTCTGGTGGTGTAATTGGACATGTTGTTGTGTCAGTCGCAGTGGTGTTGAGTCATCAACCTGGCACATGACTCTATGTAGATCAGAAAATTCTGAGAGTTACTGGAAATGACTACGCAAAATAGAAATTTGTTGATCTAATAGTTTACTTAGATCTGTCAATCCTCTTCCTCCTTCATACCGTGGCAAAGTTGTACGTTCGACAGAGCTCTTTGGATGGTGATTTTGAGCTTTTGTTAGTAAAACTCGATCTTTTTGTTGTAGTTGTTCAATGTCAGTCTTGCACCAATTAACTATACCGAAAGAGTAACTGAGCACTGAACACGCATAGGTGTTAACAGCCTGTAACAGAATTTTACTGTTTAGTTTGGTTTTCAACAGTCGTCTTACCCTTCTATAAAACTCTGCTGTTAGGTCCTTTTTCATAGTCATGTGATCAATACGTTGAGCCTGCTTTATTCCAAGGTATTTATAAGTATGACCTTCCCCCATAGATTCAATTGAGGTGCCATCTCCCATTTCGAAGTGCCCCTTCTGTATTTTGCCTTTAACTATATTAATAATTCGGCATTTGTCTAGGCCAAATTTCATATGGATGTCACTAGACAACCCTTCTACTATTTTAAGCATATCATGCAGCTGTTGTTTTGTAGCTGCCATCAACTTTAAGTCGTCCATGTATAACAAATGGTTTATCCTTAATGCTTGTCCGTTGTTGTGTTTGAGACTGAACCCAAAATTAGTCGAGTTCAGTTTGTTTGAGAGAGGGTTCATGGCAAGGCAGAACCACAGCGGGCTAAGAGAGTCTCCTTGGAATATACCCCTTCTGATTGGAATGGGGTCAGTTTGTATCGAACAGTTGGCTTCATTCAGTGAGATTTTGGTTTGCCAGGTGGACATGGCATATTCTAAAAAGTTAATAATACAATTATTCACTTTATAGAGTTTCAGCACCTTAATGAGCCAATCATGTGGAACTGAATCAAAGGCCTTTTTGTAGTCCACATATGCCATGTAGGGATTTCGCCGTTTGGCGTGGGCTTGATTGCAGACAACGGAATCAATTATCAGTTGTTATTTGCAACCCATTGAATTTTTCGCGCATCCCTTTTGTTGTTGAGTAATTATTCGAGTAATTATAATTAGATTACGTTATTATTATTTTATTATTTCCATTCATTGATACCCTTAATCACCATTTCTGTCATCAAAGAGATATCCATTAATATTCATTAAAGATTTTAAACAAATTACATCACTACCTTTAATATTATTATATTGTTAATTTATTTTGAGTAAAAGTGCAAGGTAAGAAATATTTTTGACCAATTTATGTAAATATTGATAACTACACATTAAATGTATACTATTATTTTGAACTGATTTAGACTTTTAATATTGTGCAAATACTTGATTTTTAAGCAAAATGACCACTACACGGCAAGGTAAATTTCCGAGAATTTTGCGATAGTATCAGAGTACGGTAACCCCATCTTTTTAAATACTGTTATCACATATTGTAACACCGCCCACAGTATGGCGACCGATAACCAACAGCTCCTACTTATATTCCACAATAAAAAACCGTGGCAGGACAGCGGAACTAGTAAATTCGCGAAACCCTACACAATTGACTGACATTGTATCTCTTTTAGAAAACCATTTCGGAGACCCTCGAGACCTATCGGCGCTCATTCAGGATCTCCAACGTATGAAACAATTACCATCCGAATGACCCTTAACTTTCTCACCTAGAAATCAGACCAACCAGGCAAAAATGCTGGCAGCGGTCACAAAACCAAATTTGACTAGTACGGAAAAATAAGCCCAAATAGATTTAATTGAACCCATGGCACTAAATAGCCTGCTTACAGGCCTAGAGCCAAAAATGGGACAAGTAATTCGAGCAAGTGACCCGAGAGATATTTTAACCGCGATCTGTAGAATCAAAAGAGAACTCCAATTGAACCATCTCGAAACTAAAAAAATTTCTAATTTCAAAACTACAACTTCGTCCTTTAGAAGACCCAATCAATTGCGACTTTTAAAACAATACTTTCTGTAAGAGAATGGGCCCCTCAGTTAATGAATGCCTCATTAGATCGAGGCAATTCCAACAAAACCAAATTTGGACAAAATCAAAGTTTGGGGCAAAATTTTCAAAGACCTCGCCCTCCGTTCCAAATTACCAGCAACCTCGTCAAACAAACTTTCCACCCAATAGGAATTTGCAGCAACAACGCCAACAACAAGTAATCAACCCCCAAATACGGCCAATTTAAATCGAACCCTAATTTTTACCGCCAACAACCTAAATAATCATGACTTCGAAAATCATAGAAGTGAACAGACTTATTCGAACCCAACACACAACCAGTACCAATACACAGATTTCGTCTATAACTATTATTGTTCCTACGACAATTCCCAGAATGACTTAATTCTTGTGGACACCGGTGCAGGACTCTCTATTTATAAGCCAGAAACTTGCAAAAGCTTCAGGGAAAGGTTCCAAGAAAATGTCGTCATCCAGAGAATAACTAACGAGAAAATTCATATCAACGAATCGACTCTCGTCCCGTTTAATACTCGATCAATGATCCTCAAAAGGTTTACATTTGTAATATCGATATCGAGTTCGACGGATTTTTAAGTTCCGATTTCCTCGAACATTATAATTGCGTCGTTGATTTCGATAAGAAGCAACTAGTAACCAACTGCAAAACACTTCCGTTGTATAAAGTAACAGACGATTTAATCAGTAAAGATATCCCCAAAAAATTTTCATGTAGCGCCGTCAACACAATTTCTCTTCAACCACGTACAGAGCAAATTTGTAAACGTACTTGCAACCTTAGAGATACAGATGCCTTATTAACAGCCATAGAAGTTGAAAAGTAATCTTCCGAATGCTCTAACAAAAGTCGATAGCAATGGCCAATTTCTGACATCCGTATTAAATGCAAATGCCATCCCTAAAAGTATAAATTTCACTGACATTAAACTTGAGCCTTTACAACAGTTCAGTGTGAATTTTATTTCACAAACCCAACCAACAGACAACAACCTACTAGAACGACAAGAGCAAATTTTCAATCTACTTCGACTTAACCACTTAAATGAAGAAGAATCCGACCTAATATCGCAACTATGTCTTGACTACTCTGACATATTTTATCACGAAGTAGACCATCTGTCATTCACGAATGAAATTAAACATACAATCGAAACTAACAACTCTAGACCAGTTTTCACGAAATCTTATCGCTACTCTCAGATACATAAAGAGAAAGTTAAATCCCAGGTAACGAAAATGCTAGACGAAGGTATTATACGCCATTCAAACTCGCCCTGGTTCTCCCCTGTATGGGTAGTACCGAAAAAACTGGACGCTTCAGGAAAGCAAAAATGGCGCGTTGTAGTTGACTATCGAAAACTCAACGAACTAACGGTTGATGACAAATATCCTCTCCCTAACATTTCGGACTTATTAGATCAACTAGGCAAATGCCAATATTTCACAACACTTAACCTCGCCTCAGGATTCCATCAGATTGAGATTGACCCAAACATTTCCAAAATCGCGATTACCGTAGAGAATGGACACTGCGAATTCGTAAGGATGCCCTTTGGTCTAAAGAATGCCCCTTCAACATTCCAAAGGGTTATGGACAACATTCTTTTAGGAATTCAAAACGAACGTTGTCTCGTCTATATGGACGACATAATCATTTTGTCCCATCTTACTGATGCTTTTAAACGCCTACGAAAGGCAAACCTCAAAATCCAACATGACAAATGGGAATTTCTTCGAAAAGAAGTTGTCTATCTCGGACATCTGATTACCAAAGATGGAGTTAAACCGAATCCATCAAAGGTAGAATGTATATTGAAATTTCCCCAGCCCCAAAATCAAAACGATATCAAATCCTTTCTGGGATTAGCCGCGTATTATCGTCGATTCATACTCAATTTTGCTTAAATTTCAAAACCACGCACAAAATTGCTTCAAAAAGATGTTCCATTCTATTTCAATTCTGAATGCGTTAATTCTTTTAATGAATTAAAGCAAGCCCTCACTTCGACACTAATTTTAATTTATCCCGACTTCAATGAGCCCTTTATTTTGACAACTGACGCTAGCGCATTTGCAATCGGCGGTGTGCTTTCACAGGGACCAATAGGCAAAGATCTGCCAATTGGATACACATCTAGGACCCTCTGCAAAGCTGAGACTCGATACTCCAGTATAGAGCGTGAATTTCTGGCTATTGTTTGGGCCGTTAAATACTGCAGGCCAATAATTTTTTGACTAAAGATTAAACTTCTGACCAACCACCGCCCTTTAACGTGGCTCTTTTCTATTAAAGATCCAGGTAGTCGACTTGTCAGATGGCGCCTCAAACTCGAGGAGTACGATTATGAAATTATATACAAACCGGGAATTGATGAATGTATGACTTTCCAATCAAACACCAAACTCCAACACTTTACGATAACTCCCTTAAACGAAAACGAAGACAGTGATACAGAACAACTTGAAACCGACGACGAGGACAACTCAATATTTACAAAATTTCGGACATTTGTAGAAATGTATAATACCGTCTCACTTATTGACTATAGTAAAATTCAGTACTCCAACTGTCAACTCCTTGATAGAGAAAACAAAAATATCTTAGTTTTCTTTCAATCCGGCAATTTAAAAGAATTTCATAACCAAATTCTTGAGGATATCTTCGAAGAGAACGCCGACTTCGAGCAATTAAAAATCAATATTTTCAATAGTAAAAGAGTTCGAAAAAGACGATATTACATTATTCCCCTACCGACTGATTTGGACACTGTGAATGAGGTATTAGTTCCTCAATTTACAAGAGTAAAGACCTTCTCACTGACCCTGAACTATACTGCGTTGAAAATAACTTAGACCTACCTATACTCGAAATGCTTTCGCTTATATTCGCAAGAAATAGACATAAAGTGGAAAGTCTGTCAGAACATAACATAACGGTAAAAACAACATACACAGAGGAATCAACGAAACCATTAGACGAATTAAAGAAAAGTATAACTGGCAAGGAATCACAAAAGACGTAAAAAACTTCATTAGGAACTTCAAATCTGTCAGACAATTAAAGCTTTCCGTACAACCTTGACAATCCATTAGTAGTAACCGAAAATAAATATGGACTATCTCGAGTTCCTAGCAAAAATTATGCCCTTACTATCCGAGACGAATTAACTAAATATTCCCAGGCCTACCCGATCAGGGACAAATCCGCTAAAACTGTCGTTAGTACACTCTTGGTGTTTTTCCAACACTTCGGAACGCCTCTGAGAATACACTGTGACTACGGTCTTTAATTCGACAATGCACTTCTCAAAGACCTTTGCAAATTGTTCGATATCAAAGTTTCCTATTCTAGTCTAGCATTTCACAGTACTACAAAATAGCACGCGAAAGAACCGATACTCAAAAACTGAAAGCCAAAATTCGATTCGATAAACATGTTTCGGACAAAACTCCAAATTATCAAGTAGGTGACAAGGTTTACATACGCGAATCTCAGTTCAAAGATACAAAACAAATTTAATGGCCCCTTTCAAATAGTAGAACTACATACAAACTCAGCTACTTTAGTAAATTCTCATACTAACCAAAACACCAAGGTAAACTTTGACCGTATGAAACCTTTCACAGAAGACTGATTTCTTTACAGGATTATCCTGCTGTTCAGATCGGCAGCATCCCAATTCGAAATAAAGCCAATCAATAACACCCTAGGGATTTATTATCATGAGGAATCACGTATAGCCGTGTCAAACCACAAATGGACTCTTCTAGTTCATAGAAATCTCTCCGCTCTAGAACAAGCTTTCGCTACCAACGACAGAATTCTCGATGCACAAACGTTATCAATAAAAACTAACGTCCACCCAACCAACGTATTTTGTGATGACGTTCAATCGCACATTAATTTACTTAACCAAATAGCAAACTCTGTCAAAAACAAATTCACTGAGATCCACATGGACACTCGAAGATACAAACGTGGATTAATCGATGGCGCCGGATCAATTTTCAAAGCTATAACTGTTAACTTAGACGCCGCCGATGGCGAGTACTTCACCAACAGTATAAATAGTTTAAACAAAGGACAACTTCAGATCGAAAACCTTTTGAAAAACCAAATTAATGTAACCACTTCAGTTATAAAGAACTTTAACGAGACTATTGAACACATTAAAATCGACGAGAAAATATTTAACGAAAATATTCGAAAAATGGATTCGTAAGGTAAACGACAAAATGGCGTACGTATAAACAAAACTTTCATTTCTATAAATGAGGGAAAAACTAATGGAAAATTATCTCTTTCTAGAAGACAACTTAAATGATGTTCTTACTTCTGTAACTTTTGCCCATCTAAAAATTATCCATACCACAATTTTAACTCCTGAACATTTCATTGGTGCCTTACAGGATATCACAGAATCTCGTAAAAAATAATTTACCTTTGCCCGTCAAATATTCAAGTATTGCACGATACTTAGAAATTACTGAATTAGAAGCTTTTCAAACAGATTGTATTTATACTCAGAATTCCACTTATTGAACAGCAATCATTCCCTGCTCTCCGCTTCTACCCAATCCCTGTCTATGATGATAGAGATACGATTTACTTTCATTCACTCAAAAATATATTGCAAAAAACGACGACTCCTTACTGTATATTCCGATAAAAGACCTATGCTTATCCAATAGACTCAAATGCTTTGTGCGAGGCCCAACTTTTAACAAACTTTAAAAAAGTGCCGTGATTTCTGCTCAAGGGTACCACGTTCAAAAACTCGAAACCAACGTGTGGTTAATTATGGTTTCCGAGCCTCTCAGTATTACCATCACCTGTACCGACATCAATACAAAACCTTAACACTCAATATTAACTCTATATTAAAACTTCAGAAAGAGTGCTTCAATGGGATAACCCAAATCGAAGCAGAAGCCACAAAAAAACAGCAACACCCTTGACAACTATCAACCAGTTCTTATCCCTTTCAGCTGCTGCCATACCATACCAAAAAAAATTATCGTTCCCGAACTCAAGTCTTTGAAGCTCCATGAATTAATTAAATGATTCAAGTAATGTGAAAAAACCATGATAAATCAAATGCAATTTAAAGATCAATACATGAATAGAAATGATTAATTATAAAACTAGACCATAAACTGGTAATTTGGAAATGATTTATATAACTAAAACTGAACAGTAAATACACTTTTGAAAATAACAAATCTGACAGTTTAAAATAAATTTCTTAAAAAAGCAATTAGGATTTGAAATGAACATTTAAAAATAATCTATAGGTTTGATATATTACAATGAAAACATCTAACGAAAAGAAAATATAAAATATTACCTTAAATTCGAGATGTAAACAACCCATCTGACAGGAGCAGAATGCTATCGTCCAGATTTAAAGTAACTTCATATTTTAGGGTTAATAATTCAAAATGTTAGGATCTTAGTAAAGTATTTTGGGGTAAATAAACTTTAAAAACACATTATTTCTACACAAAATAACCAATTCAAAATTAGATGTCATGATAAAACTTTGGAGCAAGATTCTGACAGTTCTACCGATCGAAATACATTGAAATTCATAGGACAAGGCAAATACAGAACGGGGAATCAGGTGATAATATGTTTCGTGCCAACAATGAAAATATTATTAAAATTTTAGTACGGGTTAAACTGAGAATAGCAGGTGCCCAAATGATGTGCACAAAAGTAAAAATAGCAATTTTAAAGAAAAGTAAAAGGTATTTTAGGAATCTGTTTAGATAGAAAATTCAATATAAAAAAATGAGTATTATATATAAAAAGGGGAATTCAAAATTGCTGATTTAAAAAGACTAAAATGTGCAGTTCTATGTTAAAATTAGAAACTATAAAAGCAAGAACTGACAGCATGTAGAGGGAGAGTCTAAATTTGCAAGTGTAACATTTTTAGCGAGTACAAAGTGACAGCTATTGTCAAAAAGGTCAAAAAGTTTATTAAATCAAAAGTTTGATAAAAAAGTGAAAATTTGAACAAAAATAATTGTATCCAAGAATAGTGGAGGTATAACAGTACAAGTAAATGGTGATGTACTAAAATCCAGCAGCAGATAAATATCAGTAATTGACATCAAGTAAAAAATCCAGTTTTGGGAACTTGAAAGCAAGTAAAATTTTATATTGGGAACAAACATAATTTGGCAGTAAAAATATAATTGGCAGTAAATAACAGTAAAAATCAAATTGGTAACAGGGACCAGTGGCAGTTGATAATAAGGTGAGCAGCAGTCATCAATAAAAGCAATTTGAGGGAGTAAAGTGAATGCACTTTGATAAAAGTTTGAAAGTGAATCAGGTATTTACATTTGAAGTTTTTAAACCATTTATTATTTTGATTTTCATTTATATTAACAATTAGAAATTTAAAAACATAATTGGGGAAATAATCATTTTAGTACGGTATAAATTTTGGATATTTTGAATAACACTGCATTTGAATCATCATTGATCTTGAAATTTAATTGTTGTAAGTAACTTAATCATTTCGAAACGCAAATCTTTTTAGATCAATTGAAAATTTAATTATAAGGTGTTTTGGTATTTATATTTTGGAAAGTTATTTGTTGATTTGATTTATTCGTTTATGTTTGATTTTGTTAATGTTTAAATTTAAATTTGAAGCAGTTGAAAGTAACATATAATAATAAAAATTTTGGTTGTTTTATTATTGACAAAGGGTCAATTGGGGCATATAAACTTTACAGAAAATGAATCTCAAGAGCTGGAGCAGTCTGTCCAAAGAAAAGAAAATTGTGTGGAGTTTTTACCGAGTAGACAAATTTGAAAATAAAATAAACAAAGTTCAATCATGAAAATAAAAATTCCATTAAAATTTTTAATGGCAGGCCCAACGTGGTGCGACGTGGTATAACGTGGTGAGACGTGGTGCAGTAGAACGTTGCCTAATAAAAGTTTACAAATTTATTGGCGAACTCAACGGTAGAAGACAGACTAGGAAGTAATCAGGTTCGAAATTTGCATAAAATTAATTTAAAAAGATAATTACTAAAAGGTATTTCCCAAACTAATAATCTTAAATAAATACATAACTAAAAAATAATAAAATGGAGATAACTAGAAAGACAAACAAGAAAAATATGAATAATGAAGACCAAGAAGAACAGCAAATGGGACCTGAAGAAATTATGGTGGAGATGGACCATGGAGACGAGGAAGTAGTTGATAACCAGGAAGTGGAGGATGCAAGGACACTCACCGAAAAGAAGAACACCGGAAACAGCAGTGGATCTCAATATGATTTTGACAGCCATTATTGAATCCAACCATAATATTAAAAAATTTGAGGAATGAGTTGGAGGCATCCGCTGGAAATATACGAAATTTAAGGGAAGAATTGGGTGAAACTACCGCTCATTTAAGAAAAGATTTAGTGAACAAGATAGGAGAATCAACCAGTAATTTATTCTCAAAAATAGAGGAGACAAAACAAGAATTGAATACAAAATTAGAATGCAAGATACAAAATTTTGAAAGAAATTGGAGACAAGAAATGCAGGAGATTAAAGAAGAGATGCACCAGGGACAAGAAAAGGCCAGTAATGAATTAGAAATCGAGCAAAGAGAACGTCATTACCAGGTAGAAAATATCAATATGTCTTTTCTTGAATTTGATTTACAATTTTAAGAAACGAGAGAAAGAGAGAATGTCAAAAAATGGGAGAGATTTTCAGCAACAGTGGCAGGAAGAATTAAGTCGAATGGAACAAGCAAGGATACCTGTGATGCTGGAAAGATCTATGGTAATGGATAACAATATAAAATTCAGTGAAAGGTTTGGAAAAATTCATCCATGCATTTTCATCAAAACCAGAAAACACAACTACAAGGAATACGAAATATTAAAGAGATTAAAATTAGAATGAGACAAGGAATGGTTGAAGGTGCAGCGTTATGGTTTGCGTCGATAGAAGGAGAAATAACATCGTTTGAAGATATAGAAGAAAGCTTTTAAAATTATTATTGGGGAGAAATGGAACAAGCTGAATTTCGGGAAAAATTATATTTTGGAACATTTGATGAGAAGTGGGGAAGAATGAGTGATTGTGCGTTGCGATTGGTGACATCGGCGAAACACATGAATGCTCCAATGCGGGAAGAGGGAATTGTGTTAAATATTGCAAGACAATATGGAGGAGGCATTGCGGGAACCATAGTGATCCAAAACATTAAGAAGGTAGACCAATTCATAAATTATTTAAATAGAGCGCAAAGACTGAAAAATAATAGTAGTCAAGGGAATAATCAAAGACCAGTAAGAAGTAGAAGCCATGAAAACAGGACAAGATGGAATGGGAACAGAAATCAATTTAATTATAGAGCAAATTTTGGAAATAATAGAGGATATCAAGAGAGTAATTTTAACAATCAAAGAAATAATAACCAATACAATGGAAGGAGCAATTTTAGGAACAATAATGAATTTCAAAATCAAAATTATTTTTCAAGACATAATGGAAATGGAAGGAATGCAAATTTGAGCAATCAAATAAGCTATGAAGGACCAAGGCATGACAATAGAAGAATGAATAACCTCCAGTGAAGAAACAGCCATGAAGAAGCTATACCAAGGAAAGACAAAACCGGTACAAATGAAGCAAATAAAGAATATGTTAGAAGAAGCAGAAGTTGTGAAGCGCAACGAAGGAACAATTTACCAAGAGTTCAACAGCAAGGACAACAGATAGAACAGGATTTTTAAAGCAGTCGAATACCAAAAAGACTACCGCAAATCAAATTTTAAACAATTACTACTTTTCACCAAATAATGTATGTATTTATCAACATTTGAAAGATATAATTGTTGAGGAACCAGAAGAAGAAAATAATGAAAATTTTGAATTAATTTATATCTATGGTAAAGTTGAAGTATAAAATCCCAAAATTCCTGTGTATAATGAAGTAACTAATTTAAATCAAGATAAACAAAATCCCAAAATTCCAGTGTACAATGATGTAACAGTTTCAAATAAAGATAAGAATAATAAGAATATAATCAAGAATGAAAATAATATAAAAATCTTAATAGATACAGGATCCGAAAGAAGTTTTATAGATGAAGAGATGTTAAGAAAATTGAAGAAAAAATATAATGAAAATAAAACGGATTAATATAGTAGCGGCAAACAACAAAAGGATATTTGAAGTAAATAAAATGGTCAATATAAAAGGTTAGATTTGGTAAAGAAGAAGTATCGTTTGAATTTTTAATTGTGAAAAATCTTTCATACCAAGTAATAATAGGCATAGACATGCTAAGAAAACTCCATGCTTATATTAATATTGAAGAAAAAATAATTGTTTTGTAGAACAAAGTTATAAGAATTGGTGTTGAATCACATGCAGAAAGTCATGATGATAAAATATGATAGTGTTGATTATTTATTTATTTACCAGATACATTCCATGCATATTTACACAGTAAATCCTACAAGATAACAAAGCTACCTGCTCGTAGAGTGGTATTTACTTACTAACTACTAACTAAAACTAACTACAATTAAACTACCTGGTTTTAAAATTTTTCATTGTACTTATAAATTAAGTTGTCCATAACACAGCAGTTGTATCCTAACTACTTTCATACTTTTGTCATAATCCAGGGTTTAAGTTTTGCTTTACTCTTATTTACCTTTGCTGTTGTCATTGTTTTAAATTCATTTGGTAAAGAATTAAATGTTATTACTGCTCTATAGTAACTATTCTTGACGCTGAGAGTTTTACTTCTATTAAGGATTTGAATGGTTTTATTTCTTGTTATGCTCTTAGTTTTATTGAATACATTACTAAGGGTTTTATAATGATATACAACAGATTTACATGTAAACAGTTGTTTAATGTCGAGTGGGTATTTTTGTTTAGGTATAAATTGTTTCTTTTCTATAATTTTTAGTAGTCTATTTTGAAATCGCTGAAGCATTTGTAAAGTGGTCCTTCCCATGCTATTACTTCGTAGCTAATAACGCTATGGAAAAGAGAGTAGTATAACATAAGTAAAGTTTCAGTGTTCATAGCTTTACTTAAATTATAGAAAAAATATATAAGATACTTAGTTTTACTTAATATATATTTAATATGTAATTCCCACGTCTACCTATATTCAAGAACTACACCCATATATTTAAAATGTTCTACCCTTTTTATATTGAGTCCATTGATATTGATGTTTATGCGTTCCGGTACACTATTAGAATAGTGGCCAAATGTAATATACTGAGATTTGTCAATATTTAGTGATAATTTATTTACAGCCAGCCAATTACTTATTTCAAGTAGGTACTTGTTCATGTTGGTTTCCACTTCCTTCCAAGTGTCTCCACTAGCTACAACAGCAGTATCATCAGCAAATGATATTACAATACCATCAGGCAATAGCTTTAGAAGTTCATTAACATATAATATAAACAGAAACGGCCCTAAGACAGTTCCTTGTGGAACACCTGTATTAATCTGAGAGAATTCACTCATAACATTATTGATTTTTACTCTCTGGTACCTACTGTCTAAATAATTTGCTATTAATTTATGAGCCTTACCCCTTATACCGTAATTATATAGCTTGTCAAGTAGTATCTGATGATCAACCGTGTCGAACGCCTTGGCAAAGTAGAGGAATGTCTCAGCTACAGGACGACTCTTGTCTAATTTGTTATATATAATGTCTGTTATTTAGTTCGATGCGTCCTTGGTTCCCATATTTTGTGTAAATCCATATTACCTTTCTGATAATATTTTAGATTTTTGAACAAATTGTAGTAATCTAATATAAATTATCTTTTCAAATATTTTAGCAAAGTTTGATACCAATGAAATAGGCCTATAGTTTGATGCAAACCGTTTGTCTTTAGATTTATGTATAGGTATAACATCAGCTTTTTTTAAAGCATTGGCCATATAGATTTTTCAATACAGAGATTTATAACATGAGTCAGTGTCTCAGCAATGTGCTCCGATAAAGCTGAAATAGTTTTCGCATGAATGTTATCTACACCATTTTTAAGTTTCAGTTCTTTAATAATTTTAATAACCTCAAATCTATTAGTTGGTGTTATAAATATAGTTTCAGAGTTAACAGGTGGTAATTTATTTATGGCATTTGTTGGTTGCTGTATTTTATGGCTTAGCAGAGACCCAATATTAGAGAAAAATTGATTCATGTCATTAGCAATTTGTTCTGGTTCCATAATGTTTTGATTATTTTCATTATGAATGTAACTAATATTTTGGTTATATTTACGTTTTTTTTGCCAAGTTTTGTATTTATTATAATCCATAATTTTTTAGGATTTTTTAAATTTTTGTTTATTTCACTCCTATCATATAATGTTTTTGCATTATTTATAACCTTCTCTAAAATCTTTACATAGTTCTTATATGCAATTTTATTTTGGATATTTTGTAGATTTGATTTTCAAGTTTTATATCTCATGATCGATCTAGTAATCCAACTACTTCTAGGTATATACTTTTTTGACTTTCTTAATTGTTTTGCTTTCTCCAACACATATTTCTTTTGTGAGTGACTCTATGGCGTTATTTGGGTCCTGTTCCTCCAGTATACGGTCCCAGTTAATATTCTCAACTAATTCAATCATTTTTTTATAATCTATTTGCATACTTTGTTTTTCTCTAACTTGATCTCTAATTTTTCAAATTTTAACGCAGTTGGTTTAACAGTTTGCAACTTAACAAATATACTGTCGATACAAGTGACCTGCATTGGATTTAAATTAGACGGTCTTGTTACAGTTTGAAATTTCGGTAACTTCGGTGACTGCAGTCATCAACATCAATTAGGTCAATATTAAAATCACCTAATATCAGGTGATTTTTGACTTTTCTTTTATTCATTAAAAATTGTTTTAATTCAAATATAAACTCTTGTTTAGGTAAATCATGACACCTGTACATAGCTGTTAGTTCCATAGGTGAATTGTCACTGTCGTCTAATTTTATTACTGAATTTAGTACTTTAAATCTACCTAGAGTAATCACTTCAGTATTTTCAATTAAATTGTCTTTAATATAAACAACTGTTCCATATGATCTGTTTATCTTACTTAAATTATTGTACATTTAATAACCCGTTAATGACAAGTAATTAGGATACTGTAGATTCCTAGTCTCTGAGCAGACTATAACCCTGGGTTTTTCACTGGGTTTATTAACAAATATCCTTAGGTCATTAATATGAGCATTTAAACTTCTAACATTAAGAGAGAGTTTAGCATTCTTATTTAATATATTCATATTTACTGACTCTGTTGTCGGTAATAATTTCTTCTCTAACAAATTAATTTTGCATATTTTCTAATATTTCTAATTATTGTCCATTCTAACTTAATATATAGATCTTATTAAGTGTAATTAAAATAAAGACATCAACTAACTGTTAATTTAAAATTACTTGTTCACTGTCAGAATCTGTTGGGAATTGTTGAATTGGTTTCTTGATATTTGTCGTGTTTTGTATGGTTGTATATTTGTGTCCCCATTTATCCTGGATGTCACTATTTTGGGTAAGTAGCCAAGAGTTTTAGGAGTATCCAGCATCACCGAGTAATCACTGGAGTTTATTTTATTTTTAATTTGTATCTTGAGAAATTCACAATGTTTTACATCAATAGCCTTGTGATTAACGTCACTATCATGGTTGTATCTCTTGTTCCTATACTTGCAATTAACACATTTTGATTATTTAAATTATAACATTCTTTGGTAAGATGTTCCTCAGCGCATCTTAGACAAGTTGTTTTATTGGTACACTTGGGGCCAGAATGGTCAATTCGTCCACAATTAAAACAAGGCACCATATTCAGATCATCTTTTGCTCTCAATGATTGATAACCTACGTAAATTTTACAGGAATTGTCCTTAATATATTTGTAGTGTTCTCTAGTGACTTCGAGAACAGCATTCATTTTACCTTTACTGTTTTGATAACAATGTATCACTTTGCAGTTAAACTCGTGGGAAGAGAAATTTCTGGAATTAATATCAGTTTCAAGTTGCTCATTGCTGTATGATCCATCAATGTTAAAAATTGAGAGCTTTGGGTTATTTATTGTTGTGCTACTAAAATCATTTGCATTTTTACATTTAATAGTTATACTGGTATTTTTATCATTATTATAAAGTTTACTCATAGGTATTTAGTTTAGATATCTCATGTCGAAGTCGTACGGGACGGATGTGTTTAAACAGTCTCCTCTTATTTTTATAGTTTTCATTGGTAAACTGTATATAATAATTTGCCGTTTTCACTCATCGTGATATTTAAATGGTAATAAGTTTGTGATTGAAAAGGTGTAGTGGTTTGTGCAAAAAACGGTATCATGCTGATTGTGTTTCGGTTCCCAACGAAGCAGTAAACATTGTACAGAGTGTACCAGGCATATTTTGGAAATGCCAAACTTGTGCTGGATTTAGTACCGACCTACAGTCTCTATCACAAAAAATTGATGACATTCAAAATGAAATTTGTGAAGCCGTTTGTAATAAAGTAGAAGACAAAATCGTCAACCCCTCAGTGTCCTTAGAAAATAAATTTACTTACGCTGATGCTGTCACAAAAACTAAGAAGGTCTCTTCTGTAGTCATAAAGCCGAAAATGAAAAACAACCAAGTACGCAAACTAAACTTGAAATGTTAAAAGTGATAGATCTTGCTGAACAACAAATCACACTTAGTAAAATAACATACGTAGCAAATGGTGGAATCCTTTTGACTATGAATACAGATTGTATACAGAAATTTAAAAATATGACCACTAGCTTGGAAGAACAATATGATGTCCGGGAACTAAAAAAGCGTGTCCTTTAATGCGCGTTGTTGGCCTATCAGCACAGTATAATCAAGAAAAAATCCTGGAATTTCTGCGAAAACAAAACAAAGGCATTTTTGCTGAATCTTCAGAATGCAATATTAACAAAATTTGGCCAACTAAGAAAAATCCAAACGTGTACCAAGTAGCAATGCAAACTGACCCTGAAACTTCTAAAAGGATTATTAATCAAGGTAAGCTGTTTATTGGATTTGATCATTGCCTAGTTTTTGAAGCATTGTCTGTTCCACGCTGTTTTACGTGTAATAGTTTTAATCACACATCTAAATTCTGAAAAGGCCGTCTTACTTGCCCTTTGTGTTCGGAAAATCATGAGGTTAAGTCGTGTAAAACACGGGAAGAAAATTTTAAATGTATAAATTGCTTTAATCTAAATTCCAAAAATAAACTTGATATTGATATCAATCATGCGGTCCGGAACACTAGTAAATGCTTTGCTTATAAACAAGCTGTAGAAAAATTACGTGAAGACATCTATAGTAATCCAAAATAGTTATTACCAACGAAGATATTGTTCTGACTAATTTAAATAACGACGCAGAAAAGCATAATGGAATATTTTGTGAAGTAAGTGCAATCCAAGATTTAATTAACTCCAAATCGAAGTGCTTCTCGCTAATTCACTTTAACATACGAAGTGCCAGAAAAAATTTTGATGAACTACTTGCAACAATTGTGACTTATAATCTTGAAAATTGTGACGTTATAATATTAAGTGAGTGCTTTCGTATTGATAATATAAAAAAATTTCAAATACCTGGTTATTCAACTTTTTATAATGAGGGAGATTTTAATAAAAATGATGGTATTCTGATGTTTGTAAAAAACTAGATAAAAGCACGTATAGAAAATAATCAACTACCGTCTTGCGGGATAACTATAAGCGTACTTGAGTTTACTATAAATAAGCAAACTTACAGAATAATTGCTTTATATAGACCAAACCCCTCAAATATACTTACATTTATAAACGATCTCGACCTATTTCTTGCTAAGCTATCAACTCCGGCTAATTTTGAAATTTTTACAGGTGATATTAATATCAATATACTAGGTGATGATGCCAATGTCAATAATTATTTATCTACTTTGGCCAAGCATGGTTTTGAGGCGTATGTAAGACAACCCACTAGGGCAACATGTGAAAGTGCCACATGCATAGATCATATTTTTGCAAAGAAAAAATATTGTCTTAACAACTATCAGTACAATTCGTACATTTTAATACCGGGGTTCTCAAACAAAAGCTGAGTAATCTAAACTGGTCCACTGTGTTAAATTCTCAAGATTCTCAAATAGCAACTAACATGTTCTTAAATACATTCGAAGGGGCAATTAAACAAGCTACTTTTGCGACTACTAGTAAGCAAAGAAATTTTGAAAAATTAAAAGTATGGATTACAGAAGATTTAATAACTTCTATAAAACATAGACATCTACTAAAAAAGAAATTATCAGAAAACTACTCAAATAACTTAGAAAAAGAATACAAATCTTATAGGAATTTTCTAAATAAACTGCTCAAAAACACAAAAATTGATTATTACAAAAATCAAATTGCCTAATTTAAACCAAAATAATTTAAAAAAAAATCATTGAATTACAAAAGCGGCAACAAACGAAAACACGGGTAGAATTACAACTGAATTAAGATTGGTTAACGACAACGGCACATACATGAATAACAATAAAGATATGGCTAATTTTGCAAATAATTATTTCGCAAACATTGGAATGCAAATGCTGGACAACATTCGAAAACAAAGAATAGTCTGTAAATACTAGAAGCGTAAACAATTCAGTTTTTTTAAATCCTGTATCCAAACTCGAAATCATAAGGCATATTAAAGCCCTCAAAAACAACTGTGCTCGTGGACCCGACAGTATAGCAACAAAAGTAATAAAAGATATGCATATGTACATTATTAGTCCTCTTCAGGATATAATTAATTTAATATTCTCAACAGGGATTGTACCCACACAATTTAAATTGTCGGTAATTACGCCAATTCACAAAACAGACTGCAAATATAAAATATCAAACTATCGACCGATAAGTCTAATCAACAACATTACAAAAATATTCGAAAAATGTCTCAAAGAGCGATTTGTAATTTTCTTTCAACAAAATAATGTTATTCACGGTTTTCTTGAAGGAAAAAGTACGTCAGATGCTATGTATACGGTTGTTAAAGAAATAACAAACAATCTCGACAACAGCAAAAAATGCCTTGCGGTGTTTCTGGACTTGGCGAAAGCCTTCGACACCGTGCATCATAATATTTTACTTGAAGTATTAGGTTATGCAGGTATTAGAGGTTGTGCGAGAAAGCTAGTTACCAGTTACTTAATAAATAGGAAGCAATATACGAAAATTAATGGATGTTTAAGTGAAAAAACTCCTGTGAAAATAGGCATTCCCCAAGGAACGATTTTAGGTCCGATTCTGTTCCTAAGTATATATAAACACACTTTTGTCTTTGGAAAGAGACGCAAGAATAGTATCCTACGCAGATGACACCGTTATAATATTTAGGGGAACAACATGGGAAAGTGTCGAAGAAAAGGCGAAATCAGGCCTCTACAAAGTTAAAACCTGGCTAGACATACATCAGCTAACCTTAAACGTCAATAAAACTAACTATATAGCATTTGGTCTATATAAGACTAACAAACCTCACTTTAATAATATTAATAAGACAATAATAATAATACTAAGACGTTTATTAACTTCTCAGTTAAAATACAATATAAAAAACAATAAAGTATGCAATAAAGGAAAAAAGCTAAAGAAGTTAATGCGCTATAAGGCCGCTTCTTAACCCAGGTTAAGTGCTGTTGAAGCGCCAAATTAAAGAACAAATAAACATGGAGGTGGTAAATACATAATTTATAGAGAATATATAAAATATAATACAACAAAGATAAAGCACCGAAAAAAACAGTATTATCATAAGGATAGGAAGGGTCGGTGGATGAGGTGGGAATATGGGTGGGGGAGTTGCTATTTATTGTTGATGAAGCAATTTTATTTTAATTTTTTTTTTCAGTGACAGACAGAGTCACGAGTACCAGATATACTAAAGTTGTTGATTATATTTGCAATTTGATATGAGAATCCTTTTTTAAAATATTGGTTTTTATGTTTAGGTACAGTTAATAAATTTTTTCGACGCAGATTTAATCTATGCACAACTGTGCGAAAAGTTATTTTGTTATACACGTAAGGAGGACATTTGAATTTCAAAATTTTGTATAAAAAACCAAGAGAGTGCAACGTGCGTCTATTGAACATATTTAGCCAATCGAGGTGTAACAATTTGTGGCTGATCCTATCGCGTCGCTTAATACCAAAAATTAAACGAAGGGATGAATTTTGTACTTTCTGTACTTTTCTCTTATTGATTTCATCTAAAAAAGGCCCATAGACGATATCACAAAAGTTGAAATGGGAAAGAATTAATTAACGATTCACACAGAAGAGCTTTGGTGTCTACACAGAGATGGTGCCTATGAGGATAAATTGCTGTTATTCAACATATAACTTTTACGCAGACAGTTATTTATGTGCTCCGTGAATTTTAGATTATCGTCGATGATAAGTCCTAAATTTTTTGCAGAGTGCTTTATGGGAATTGGAGAACTGCCAATTTCAGGCTTAATGGTATCTTGAATCTGCTTCTTAACGGTTTCACTGCAAAAAAGCATTGCAACGGATTTTGCCGGATTGATTTTAAGTTGATGTTTGTTGGACTCAATATAAAGATTGTTTAGATCTGCATTAAGCAGACGATTGGCTATCTGAGCATCACCAGGCTTAAAAGAATAATATATTTGAGTGTCATCAGCGTATAGATGGTATTTGCAGTGATTCAGTAAGTTTATCATATTGGAGGTGTACACGTTAAATAAGAGTGGGCCAAGTATACTACCCTGGGGAACTTCGCAAGTTAGTTGTTGAAGATCAGAGGCTATGCCATCTAAAACAATACATTGTTCTCTACCTGTTAAAAATGAACTAATAAAATTAGACGAGTTTGTATGAAAGCCAGAATATTTTAAGATCGATATTAAAATTTCGTAATTTAGTAAATCGAAGGCCTTTCTATAATCAAGAAGAATGAGAATTGTAGCTAAGCCTTTATCTTTGGATATCAAAACTTTATCTAGCATCTCAGATAATGCAGTAGCACAGCTAAATTTAAGTATACAACAGTTAACAATATGGGTGACAGTTGGCATTATAAATGGACAGCAAAGAGTAATGAGAGTAATATTTAATCCATCAGCTCCAATCGACTTTGATTTCAGACGGAAAATGATATTAGAAATGAGATTATCAGTTACTTCTTCAAATATAAATTCATTTGGGGTTGACCTGTAATTATTACTATAAAAATTTAGGAGTTGTGCATCAGGATCAATATTACTCGTTGCACCCTTTGTAAAAAATGTATTGAGTTCATTTAGGTTTCTTAAATTATCAGGGATTGTTCTTTTTTTGTTGGGGATAATATTAATTCTTTTTAATTCTTTCCATTTTTCTTGGATGTTGCATTTTTGAAAACGATTATTGAGATAATTTCTTTTTTTCTCTTCGAATAGCCGTAGTCGTAAAATTTCTTAACTGTTTATAATATTTCCAGTGATGAATATTTTTTGTTATTCTGAAATGATTTAGAGCCTTATTTCTTAAGTGTTGTAAAAAACGAATATTATCGGTTATCCACGGCAGGAATGGTTTGGGCTTGCCTTTGCATGTTTTTAAAGGCGCGTGTTTATTATAAAGGTTCGTAAGTATATTAGTAAGTGTGGATACTTTAACGTCAATATCATTTATTAGAAATATTTCATACCAGGGAGCACCTTCCAAATCAACCTGGAATTGAGCATAATTTATGTTATTTAGTGCCCTGTAAGTAAATTCATGTGTATTAGGAGGTTCAATTTTAAAATTTAATTTACAATAAATTAAGCAGTGATCAGAGACGTTAATGTCAGTAGCGCCGGACTCAATCACTTCTTCAAAGTTGCAGCAAATAACGTCAATAAGTGTAGCAGTATCACAAGTTATTCGAGTCGGTACCGAAATAAGCTACTTTAAATCAAAGCAGGCTAGTATATTATTGAATTCAGACGTGTAGGGGGAATCTACATCAAGTTGATCTATGTTAAAGGCGCCCAAACAAATAATCTTATCACAAGAGTTTGTAAATCGAATCAAAATATCTTCGAGATAGTTAAGAAATACATTTTGATTTCTACCTGGCGGCGTATACATCACACCAAAAATAAACTTTTCTTTACCTTGTGACACCTCGACCTAAAGATGCTCAATATACTCCCTGCACTCTTTAAGAAGAATCTGACTCCATTTTTAATATATAAGCCAACTCCACCTGCATGACTCTCGCGATCCTGTCTTAAAAACATATAATTATTAATAGTGACTGCTTCGTCAGCTCTTAACCAGGTTTCCGTGACACCTATTAAATTATACAGAGCAGGTAAAACATGATCTTTAAAAATATCAAAATCGCTCAGTAGGGATCTAACATTGACATGTGAACTTATTGTTCACATAACTAAAAAGGTTAGAAGGGGAATAGGGGGGGATTAATATTAAAAGAGATTTGTGATCTAAAACTATTAACAATTAAGCAACAAACAAAAGTAGACTCATCCCGCTTCAAATTATGTTAACAACGAAAAATGTTCAAGCTAAATTAGCAAAGGCGTAATAGCTAAGAGAGAAAAAAAAATAAACATCACCAATGTTTATACATGTTGCATTACTCACAGGTACTGCATAAAGCATAGTGAGAAAACAAGCAGCAATACGGAGGCGTAAACATATTGTTCGGATTACTTACAATCTGATGAAGATGTTAATCATTATTCAGCCAGTTTTTCAGCACATGAAGATCAGTTTCTTCAGTAATGCGGTGCACAACATTGTTAACTTTTACAAACACATTTTCATTCAAAAACCAAGAGGATTTAATTGAAAACAACCGAATAGCACTGCCAAGCAAATCGAGGCGCACTTTTGTTAGATCTTCCTTGATTGTCGGCCGCAATTTTTTAATTGTTTACGATTTTTTAACACAGAAATTCGAACTACGTCGGAACAAAATCGCACTAATACTGATTAGGGTTTATTAAAGTTGAAAATATAAACGAGCCTATCAAAGAAGTCTCACACACAAAATATTTAGGCATAATTATTGATAGGCATTTAAGGTGGAATTACCACATTCAGTATGTAACAAAACGGACGCGCAGCTTAATTAATAAATATTATCAACTACGGGATATATTGTGCAAATCAGTTTTAATTGTTGCCTATAAAGCTTTCGTTGAATCGCTGTTTAGGTATGGTATTTTGGTATGGGGTGGTTTATATAAGAGTAATTTAAAAGATCTTTGTACCGTTCAAAACTACATCCTCAAAATAATTTTCCGAAAAGACATATATTTTCCCACAAGACTGCTATACACGGACATTGCAAATTTAAGACAGCTCTACTTGCATGCAGTATGTATGCATGCATTTAAAAACCATAATGCACTGCAAGTATGTACAAACGCTTTTTATGAAACACGAAGTTACACTCAACAGCAAATTAAAATACCTAGCATTCAAAAAAATATCAATAAAAGATTTTATACATACTTAGCCCCTAAAATATTTAATTTAATACCAACTGACATAAGGAATGAAACTTCTGTGAAAAAATTTGCTAAATTATCCAGAGAATTTATTGCAAAAAATTACAATAAGTTTATACCCCTAGTCGATTAACATTGATTATATCATTATATGTAGAATTTGTAAATCTCTACCAGCATTTATTCAAAATTATAAATTATGTATTATAGGGAAAAAAAGGAAAAAAAAAAGAAAAAACAGTTTTTTTGTTTCGTATGTATATATTATTTGTTTTTTTTTCTTTTTTTATTTTCACTTCATGTTATAATTATGACATGGGGCGCACTGTACAAGTGTTGGGTCACTTAGAGTGCAAACCAGTTTGTAGAATGGCTTATTGATAATTTGTATACTGCCAAAATATTTATTTATAACAACTGTTTATATCATTTTACTAAATAAATAAATAAATAAAAATTATTTTAGCAGTAATTTCAGAGAAAACTTGGGTAGCATTTTTATTGTGTTTAGATTTAACGATGGGACCTTAGATACATTAGGTATGTTTTTAATGTTTTGCTGATTTATATTACCTATTAAAAGCAATTCTTGCATAGCTGGTCTTAGTGATTTGTTCAATTTCTTGCTTATATCTCTGAAGTAGTTCTCTTTGTAATTCATTTTTATCCGTCAGTTCTTTATTCTGTTGATTTAGGAGCACAATTTGTGTTTTTAATTGTAGTCACTTTCTTGTGAAGACAACGAATTGTTATGGTGTACACTATTCTTAGTAATGCTGTTGGTTAGTTCTTGTTGCGGCAATTGCCTTTCGTTAATTTTTATTTGTGCAATAATTAGCCTGCTTTGTTGATCTAGCTTATGGTCCCCTTGAACCTTACTGAGGTCTAACTCTTCATGTTTGTTACAAACTATAAAACATTTGGATAGGTACTTTGTATTTTGTAGGCGCTTAAAATCCGCTTTATGATAAGTATTCTCACATAATACTCAAACTACTCCCATTACATTAGTTTGGGGGTGACACGTAAATTTATTTGTTTCATCATCCGATGCAGGGTGTTTATTGCCTACCATGTCGGCCAGGTTAAGGTGACTTATTCATCAAGCTCCCTGAATTTTGTTTTTGGCTTGCAAATCACTCAAACCTTTTTCAGGGACATTATTTGTTACCTTATTTTCGCACATACAATTCTTTCCGACACACTTGTTGAACAGATGTTGCAGTTTGTACCCTTGAGGGTCAGTGTTTCTTGATAATTTTCTACCCTCGTCCGTCTATCTGGCCTTCCGCACTTCGTGTTCCTCGATAGTCCAATAATTATAACAGAATTGTAGTTAATTATTACTTGCTACGCACGTTAAATCACTAGGCTGGTTTTGTAGTCTCACATTTGAATTTTCAAGTTATCAAGTTTCTGTAATTCACCGTTAGATTTTACCCGATAATCCCGAGTTTATATAATAATAATTTGTGACTAAATAGTCAAACTAAATTTGATGAATTGTTAAAGTGTCCTAGCGAATCGAGAAATGAAGTAATCAATTTAATACAAAAATATAAGAAATTAAGTAATCAAGAAAAAGAAAAATATTTGCATAAAATCCAGGTAAAAGAATTTTAAAGTAAAAACTTAAACAATACGATTTCGATACCGTGAACAAGTAAGTGCAGCAATTGAAATGTTAAAAACTGGAATAATCGAAAAATCGAATTCTAGTTATATTAATCCTATGGTGGTGGTAAAGAAAAGGAATGGAGAGATTAGACTGTGTTTGGATGCAAGGAACATCAACAAGTACAGTATCCCACAGTATGAAGCACCATTGACGATCGATTCAATTTTCAGTAGAATAACACATGCAAAATTTTTTACAAAGTTAGATTTGAAACATAGTTTTTGGCTGATTCCTTTAGATGAAAAAATCAAGAGATTATAGTGGTTTCCAAATTGATGGAGTAGTATATCAGTTCAAAGTAGTACCATTTGGTATTCAGTCGGCTTCCGCAGCGTTAGTGAAAGCATTACATAATATTTTAGACAAATTTGAATTTCAGAAGCACGGACAAGACATTTGGAACATATAGAAAAAGTATTACATGAATTAGACAGGGCAGGTTTAAAAATAAACATAGAAAAATGCCAATTCTTTCAAGAAAAAAATATTTATTTGGGATTCAAAATTACAAGAAAAGGAATTGAAATGGATTAATACAGAATAAAAGCAATACAGGAGTATCACAGACCGAATAATTTAAAACAATTAAGAGAATTATTAGGAGTCATAGGATATTACAAAAGAGTAATTCCTGATTTGTCCCAGAAAGAATTTAAATTAACGCAATTGTTGAAGAACAATGTAAAATGGATTTGGACTGAAGAACATGAAGAAGAATTTAAAAATTTAAAGTTATGCTTTATAAAAGGTTTAAAAATATTCCACCCAAAGTATGATAAAATTTACAAACGGATGCATCGAAGAGCAGAATAGCTGGAGTGTGAATTCAAAGATATGAATGAAGGAAATATATTTTCTATCAAGGGTAACGAAGAAACACCAACGAAATTATTCAGTATCGGAATTAGAATTGCTTAGCATAATATTTTGTGTCACGAAGTTAACGTTATTGAAACAGATAATTCAGTTTTAACCTATATATTGAATAACAAGTATGGAAACAGTATGATTCACAGATGGTCGTTGCTAATGCATGAGTATGATTTCAATATTAAACATATACCGGGGAAGAAAAATATTGTTGCAGATGTTCTAAGTAGAGTGGATTGTAGAAGAAGAATGTTTTAAAATGGGAGTAAACATACTTATAGACCAGGAAGGATAATTGTCAGAGAATGAGTGAGAAGAGATCAATTTGAAAATGAGGAAGAAATGGTTAGGAAAAAGTTGGAGAAAAATGAAGATAGTATTTATTATAAAAATATAGATGTGGAAATAAATTATGTGAGTAATTTGATAGAAACAGAAGATGGATACAAACATATTTTAGTAGTAGTAGATATATTTTCCAAATTTGTAAAATTATTCCCTAGTAAAAGAACCAATATAACACAAATAAAGAAAGCATTAAAGCAATATTCTGAAGAAATAGGAAGACCCCAATCATTTTGGACAACGCAACTTATTTTCAAATTTTTTTTTTAAATAATCAGATACAACCAAATTATATTGCTATTAAACATCCAAATGCAAATCCAGCAAAAAGGTACATACGTGAAGTGATTAAATATCTCAGAATATATTGTGTACAACAACACACAAAGTGGAAACAAAAATTGAAACAAGTTGAATGGGTCCTACATAACACGCATAACAACGTCACTGAAGAGATACCAGAAGTTGATATGAATGGAAGACATCCACAGAGACGATGGATTTTTATTGAGTCAGTGGAACATCAGAAAATTCTGGAAAAGTATGTCAAGCGGATGAACAACAAAAAGAAGACCAAATTCAAAAAGGGAGATCTGGTAGTAGTCAGAAATCTTAGACAGTCAAACTGGAGGCATCAACAATGTGCAAAGTTGATGTTACCTTATGAAGGCCCATATGAGATTGATACTGAAGATGGATTGAACAGTTATAGATTGAAAGAAATAGATACAGGAAGAGATAAAGGAGTTTCCAACATTAGTTGCATTTATAGATATTATTTTTAGGAAAAAAAATACAAGATTGGAAAATCAAACAAGAATGATAGTGATGTAAATGGTGATGAACTGAATATTAAAATTAAAATGCGACAATTTAAATAAAATAATTTATTATAGCATTTGTACATAGTTAAATAATGCATTTCATAATTTAAATAATTTGTTAAGTCTGATTTCCAGATCAGCAATTAAATATCGGAAAAAAAAATAAAAAAAGGCTCTGTATATTAAAATGAAGTGGACATTAAAAGAATGCACAGAACCTACAAAAAATTGAGTAATTTATTAGTGTTATGTCAGACTGACATTTGTCGAAAAATTAGGTTGATAGTTGCCAAGGTGACATGTTTATTTCAGAAAAAATGCAGATGTTAGCCAAAAATGTTTTTGGGAAATTGAAATGGAAATAAACATGGACCAAAAATAAAAATCAAATCAATAATTACATTTAGATGAATGAAATAGTATATTAACAGATAGTAAATAATGCATTGTAACATGTAACCCAATATTGGAGGCAATAGAAATTTTGTACGAGTGTTTCAAGTAATGTGAAAGAACTATGATAAATCAAATGCAATTTAAAGATCAATACATGTATAGAAATGATTAAATTATAAAACTAGACCATGAACAGGTAATTTGGAACTATATATATAACTAAAACCGAACAGCAATAACATTTTTGAAAATAACAAATCTGATAGTTTAAAATAAATATCTTAAAAAAGCAATTAGGATTTGAAATGAACATATAAAAATAATCTATAGGTTTGATATATAACAATGAAAACATCTAACGAAAAGAAAATATAAAATGTTACCTTAAATTCGAGATGTAAACAACCCATCTGACAGGAGCAGATTGCTATCGTCCAGATTTATAGCAACTTCATATTTTAGGCACAATACGCTAGTAAAGTATCTTTGACAATGTGCATTTGCGCCATCTCGTGTTTTATTTGTGGAACGCTGGTTCTGTCACGGCCGTAATTTATGTTTGCTTTGTTATAGATTAAAACTTAGTTATTCCATAAAATGGAAAGAAAAACATCAACCGAAAGTGCGGTGTAGTTGATTTTGAAAATACATCAAGGAAAAATAAAAATACTATTCTACCGTTTTCCTAGATTTCTATAGGAATCAAAGAGTAAGAAAAAAATGGATTACAGCAGTTCCTCGTCAATGGCAATTAAATTAAATGTCAACGTTTTTAGTCATTACTAAATACATAAAAATAATCACAATTGTTTTTCTGTTAACAAAAATAAGATTCAATAACTTTTGTAATCAGAAAAGTTAATCACGTAAATACTTCCCTTTCCAAAATAAATTGGAATATAAGGTTAACATAATTCTTAATTTTTTAATGAATAATAGTTTCTTTTAGGAATATAGAAAAAAAGTAAATTTTTAATTACAGGAGGGATGAAAAGCTATGGCAACCAGGACCATATTCAAAGATTTGCTGTGCTCATTTCCTTGAAGCAGAAAAATCAAACAATGTAGATACATAACAAAGTTTACAATTCAACTGTCTTTCCTGCAATATATCAATACTTATACTCTTTTAAATAAATAACACTTTTTATTCTCATTATTTTTATTTTTTATGAGCGCTTCTTTATTATTAGTTATTACAAAAGCTATAAATAATATATAATCACTATTCATTTCTTTGTGAATTAACATGAATATTTGCATCTGTTGTTGCTTTATTATCCTTGCTCCAACTTAAAATTTTTTATCTTGATCCATTAAAACTTCATCATCAGTGAAATCTACCAATAAATTATATATAATGAATAAAGGTAATTTGTTATTTTCTTATATGTATATTTAGTTACTATTGTTAACCTCAATTGGAGCTTCATCGACTGCTGAAGATGCAATTTTTTCTTGTCTTAGGTACTCGTAATCTTTCAGTCCACAGACCAGCATGAAGATTTTGCTTTTTTTAATTTTCACCAATTAAGTTGAAAATTGACACACGTGTCAAGGGCCGATGACAATACAATTCTATAAGTTGAATTTTCCCGATTGTTGTCTTTTTGTCACTGTTCTTGACAAAATACAAAAAGGCAGTAGTAGAACTGCAAAGAAATGGAAAGGTTAGCAAGTATAAAGTATACTTTTAATTATAAATACATCGTTATGAGACTAAAAACTTGGAAAACTTTTTGGTTCGGTTTGATATTAAAGCGTATTTTTTAGTTTTTTAAAATATAATTATTTATATAGATATTGCAGGAAACATAGTTCGATTGCAACTTTTGTTATGTGCATTGTTTACTTTTTTCCCAAACAATATGACCACTGCAAATCATTGAATTTGTTTCTGGTTGAGATGTATTGCCCCACTACTGTAATTAAAAAATCTATTTTTTATTAATAGAACAACATTTATGATTAATTTTATGCATACAATAATGACTAAAAACGTGGATATCAAATTTATTTACCCATGATGTCGAACTGCTGCAATTCAATTTTTCTTCATTTCTAATTGATATGGAAATCCGTGTGAAAGTGGTAATAATAATTGTAATTTTGGGTTTTTCTTGGTGTGTTTTCAGAATCAACTACACCGCACTTTCGGTTTGATGTTTTTCTTTCTATTTTATGGAATTACTAATCTTTATTCTAAAATACGGCAAACTTAAATTACCACTTTGACGCAACCAGAGCTCCGAAAATAAAACTCGAGATGGCGTAAAGGTCTCGTGTCAAAGATACTTTACTAGCGTATAGGGGTAATAATTCAAAATTTTAGGATCTTAGTAAAGTATTTTGGGGTAAATAAACTTTAAAAACACATTATTTCTACACAAAATATCCAATTCAAAATTAGATGTCATTTTAAAACTGTGGAGGAAAATTCTGACAGTTCTACCGATCGAAATACATTGAAATTCATTGGGCAAGGCAAATACAGAACGGAGAATCAGGTGATAATATGTTTCGTGCCAACAATTAAAATTTTATTAAAATTTTAGTACAGGTTAAACCCGAAATAGCAGGTGCGCAAATGATGAGCAAATGTATTTTAGGAATCTGTTTAGATAGGAAATTAAATATAAAAAAATGACTATTATGTATATATAAAAAGAGGATTTCAAAATTGCTGATTTAAAAAGTTTAAAATGTGCAGTTCTATGTCAAAATTAGAAACTATAAAAGCAAGAACTGACAGCATGTAAAGAAAAGTTTACATTTGCAAGTGTAACAGTAAACATTGTTAGCGAGCACAAAGTGACAGCTATTGTCAAAAAGGTCTAAAAGTTTATTAATTCAAAAAAAGTTTGATAAAAAAGTGATTGAAATTTGAACAAAAATAATTGTGTCCAAGAATAGTGGAGGTACATGGTGATGTACTAAAATCCAGCAGCAGATAAATATCAGTAATTGACATCAAGTAAAGAATCCAGTTTTGGGAAGTTGAAAGCAAATAAAATTTTATATTTGGAACAAACATAATTTGTCAGTAAAAGTATAATTGGCAGCAAATATAATTGGCAGTAAATAACAGTAAAAGTCAAATTGGTAACAGGGACCAGTAGCAGTTGATAATAAGGTGACCAGCAGTCATCAATAAAAGCAATCTGAAGGCGTAAAGTGAATGCACTTTGATAAAAGTTTGAAATTGAATCAGGTATTTACATCTGAAGTTTTTAAACCATTTATTATTTTTATTTTCATTTATATTAACAATTAGAAATTTAAAAACATAATTTGGAAAATAATCATTTTAGTAACGGATATTTTGAATAACATTGCATTTGAATCATCATTGATCTTGAAATTTAATTGTTGCAAGTACCTTAATCATTTCGAAACGCAAATCTTTTTAGATTAATTGAAAATTTAATTATAAGGTGTTTTGGTATTTATATTTTTGATTTGAAGTTATTTGTTGATTTGATTTATTCGTTTATGTTTGATTTTGTTAATGTTTATATTTTAATTTGAAAGAGTTGAAAGTTTAATAACATATAATAATAAAAATTTTGGCTGTTTTATTATTGACAAATGGTAAATTGGCGCATATAAACTTTACAGAAAAGGAGTCTCAAGAGCTGGAGCAGTCTGTCAAAAGAAAAGAAAATTGTGTGGAGTTTTACCGAGTGGACAAATTTGAAAATAAAATAAACAAAGTTCAATCATCAGACACAAAGTAAAAATTTCATTATAATATTGCAATATAGTCCGTGGGTTCAATTTAAAATTATAAAACTAATATTCACTTTCACTTTTCTAGAACCTTATTTACATCAAATTATACAGAACAGCTGATTCAAAATAACATTACGAATACGCTCGTCGTCCTCTAACTGAACTGCTACGAGGATGGGTACTCCTTTTAAAATTAGCGTCGAATTCTCTAGTATAATCCAGTGTCAATTTTACAGTTGTCGAGTTATGATCGAGATAAGTTTTTCTCCCGTCCGAACCTTCTAGCTTTTTTTATATCCCAGCGATTGTTGTCGTACTGAAATCAAACAGGGTCAGCTTTGGTAATTTTGTACACTGCCCCCCCCCCCTTAATTCTGATCGTCCCGATCAGAAACTTCCTCTCCATGGTAGGGAGCAAGTCGATCTAAATGGACCACCTTCAAGTTAGCTGTGGGGTTTCGACGGATCCGGTAGACGACGTCATTAACTGCGTTCGGGCTAATTCATGTATTGCCAGCATGTTATGTCGGAGCTGGTCGGCATAATCGTCGATGTCTCGGGAAGGTTCTTCGGAGGAGCCAAATGCCAAATCGCAGGGTAATCGCAGCTCCTTTCCGAATAAGACCCTGGCTGGGGTCAGGCCTGTACTATTATGTACGGCAGAGCGATATGCCAACAGGAATAGGGGAATATGCTCATCCCAATCACTCTGGTGTTGTTCCAAGGTACTGTTGAATCTTTCCACCATTCCGTCTGACTGTGGGTGCAATGGTGTTGTTCTAGTTTTCCTGATCCCCAACATCGTGCAAACCTTCTGGAACACCTTCGATTCGAAGTTACGCCCCTGGTCTGAATGTAGTTCTATCGGGACGCCAAACCTGCTAAATAGTTGTTCTACTAGCACCGTCGATACCGTGGTTACCTCTTGGTTGGGTATCGCATATGCCTCAGGCCATTTGCTAAAATAATCCATTGCGACCAGAATGTATTTGTTCCCCCTCTCAGACTCGGGAAACGGACCGGCGAGATCGATGGCGATTCTCTCAAATGGGACGCCCACATTGTACTGCTGCATTCTGCCCTTGGTCCGGGTCTTTGGGCCCTTACTGGCTGCACAGGTGGCACATTTGCGGCACGAAGCTCTGACGCCTTCGAAGTAATTCACCCAGTAGTACCGCTGGGGAACTTTGTCTAGGGTTTTATTCATGCCCAGGTGGCCTCCGGTAATCCCATCATGTTCTTCGGTCACGATGGCTGGTACCTTTCTCTTCGGAACTACCAGTTGGGACTTGGTTTCTCGTCCATCAGCGCTTTCCCAGACTCGCTTGAGCATTCCATTGTCTACTCTTAGAGAGTCCTATTGAGCCCATAACGATTTCACCACGCCTCTCGTTTTGAGTGACAAGATTGGTTCGATGTCTGGATCAGCCATTTGTCCTGGATGCACTGTTCCGTTGTCCAGTCTTCATTGGCCTGCACTCGGATCTGCCTGATGGAGATACCCTCTCGCTGTTCCGTCTTCAGACAATGTCCGCATTCCGCTCTACAGGGTCTTCTGGATAGGGTATCGGCATTATTGAAACGGCCGGCACGGTGTTCCACCTTGAACTCGTATTGCTGTAATTTCTCCATCCATCTGGCCAGTTGTCCTTCCGGTGTCTTCATGTCCAGCAGTCATTTGAGAGCGACATGATCTGTTTGGATTAAGAAATGACGACCATAGAGGTATTTGTGTAAATGGTCTACAGCCCTTATTATTACAAGAAGTTCATTCCTAGTGACGCAATAATTTCTTTCTGGTTTCGAGAATCCACGGCTGTAGTACTCGATCACCCTCTCTTCACCATCTTGCACCTGGGATAGGACGGCTCCCAAACCGGTGTTGCTGGCGTCGGTGTCTAAGATGGAACATAGTGCTGCCTTCAGTCGCTTGAATGATGTTTCGCAATCCTGATTCCAACGGAAGGTGTCTTTCTCAGTGGTCTGCCGATGTAGACGCGCGGCAATGGTGACAAATCCCTCAACAAATCGCCTGTAGTAGGAACAGAGGCCCAAGAAGCTTCGCAATTCATGCTTGTCTCTCGGGACTGGTCAATCACGGATCGCTTCTATCTTGTCCTCGTTCGTGCGGATTCCCGACTCGGAAACGACGTGGCCAAAAACTCTACTTCTTTTTGGAACAAAGAACACTTCTTCGGGTTGAGTCTCAGGTTGGCGTTATTAATTCTGGAGAATACTTCGCCCAGGTTCTTCAGATGGTCGTCGAATGTCTGACTCATGACTCGAATGTTGTCGAGGTATACTAAGCACGTCTTCCATGTTAACCCGCTTAGTACATACTACATTAGCCTCTCAAATGTAGCGGGTGCATTACATAACCCAAAGGGCATGACCGTGAACTGAAACAGCCCTTTACTGATGGAGAATGCTGTCTTCTCTCTGTCGTTTGCGTGTAGACGAACCTGCCAATATCCACTTTTTAGGTCTAGTGTGGAGAAGCAACGGGAGCCTGCTAGTGAGGTCAAAGTGTCATCGATTCGGGGTAGTGGATAGCTGTCTTTCTTCGTGAGGTCATTCTGCTTTCTGTAATCCACACAAAATCGGGTGGTTCCATCCTTCTTTTTAACTAGCACGACGGGAGCAGACCATGGGCTGATGGATGACTCAATAACCCCATTTTGTAACATGGACTCGATGTTTTCCTCGACTGCCTGTTGTTGCCCTAATGGTAGTCGTCTAGGTGGTATTCTGATGGGTTGAGCCTTTCCGGTATCTATTCGATGCTGGATGATGTTGGTGCGACCGGTGGTTCCATATTGAGTGTTAAAAATTTGCCAGTGCTTTGTGATAAATTGCTTGACTTTCTTCTGGTTCTCTGGCGTCAGGTGTGTCAAATGGTCAGCAAACTGTTGTAGGAACTCTTTACTGGGCCCTGTCTCCTTCACCGACGTCTGGTACTCTTCTTCGCAATTGATGATGGTCTCTACTGGCTCGAAACAAGCTATTTCTTGACCATTGGCAATTCTGATGTCGTTGTTGGACAAATTCAGGACTCTGTTTGGTATATCTCGTCCGGTTTTAACTATAGCCCGTCTAACTAAGTAGTCATGAGCTGAGTGTACGGGCTCCACCAATCCAACGCAACTCCCAGGATTGCTGTCTGGCTGCCCATGAATAATTTGTTCCGTTCGACCGAGAATTCTAGCTGAAGACTTTGCCACAATTTTTGTGGAGGTGACTGAACTGTTGACGGGCCGTGTCAATACAAATTCTTCATTTAGGAACCGAAGAACATGATATCTCGGGTCGAACATAAATCCATGCTGGCTAATTAGGTCCATACCCAGTATAAAATCGTCCTCAATATTCGCTACCAGGACCCTATGCCGGATCATGTTGTCCCCTATCTGTAGCACGACATCTGCCTCACCCAGTATTGACATGGCTCGCCGGTGACTGTTCTAAGCTGGATGTTATTGGTAACTGGCAGAATTTCTGATGCTCTCAATACCCTGGACTTGGCAATGGACACAGCGGCGCCGATATCGATGGTGATGGTAACTGCTCGCCCATTGATGGTGCCTCTGATGACTAGGCTGCCGCTATCTCGGCAAAATCCCCGGATGGATAACGTTTTGGGGGCTGGTGGAGGGTCAGTCAGCATTCGCCCCCTTATGCCGACTGGCTGACGGTCCCTGGGCATGTGGCTGTTCTGTTGATTACCCCTGGTCGGTTATCGTTCCGGTAGCCTTACTCCGCAGTCACGTTGGAAGTGTCCTGTCCGTCCACAGCGGTAACATGCCCCTCTGGTGCTAGTTCT
The DNA here is from genome assembly GCA_034190945.1 of Octodonta nipae. Lineage (NCBI taxonomy): Eukaryota > Metazoa > Arthropoda > Insecta > Coleoptera > Chrysomelidae > Octodonta > Octodonta nipae. Next base: position 65,057,703 of record CM067219.1, read on the forward strand.
TTGTGACCGTTCTAATATTTTCAGACCAGCCAGCAGCGCTTGAAATGGTGACTCTGACTCTTCCTGGTTGAAGGAAACTGCTCGGACCCTCGGCTTGGACATGTTCATGACGGCCTCTACTTCCAAAGCCCGAAGAAGAGCTTCATTACTCTTCTTGACGCCACTCAGTCTTAAATTTCTTTGTACTTCCACATCTCTGATGCCGTTTATGAAACTCTGTGTGGTCTTTCGTTTCCTCTGGCAGGTCTGGGTAGGACAAGTGTACTAACCGTCTAATCTCTGCTTCGAATTATTGGAGGCTTTCACCGGATTTTTGCGTTTTTCCACTCAGTTGGACTTGGTATACCTGACTCAAGGATTGATTGTCGTATCGTTTATCTAGGATGGCGATAATCATCGAAGTTGCCTTGTTCATCGACTGGAATGCTTTGGAGGAGTTCTAGGGCCGGACCTCTTAACGAAATTACCAGAGACGTGGATTTTTCTTGGTTATCCCATCCATTAGCTGTAGACACGGCTTCAAATTGCCGTTTATACATGGGCCAAGATGAGCTGCCATCAAATGTGGTTGGTTTGCTAACGGAACCTTTGGTACTCACGGTGTGCTGGTATTTTCCTCGCTGTAAGTCCTGTTGCATTTTTTTGATTTCTGTTTCTAGCTTGTTCTGGATGGCACTGATTTTATCTAGAACTGTGTTTTGAATAGAACTGATTTCAAATTTTACCTGGCTTTGAATGGAATCGAGGTCATCCACTTTGGTTTCAAGAGTGTCTACCGTATTTTTTATGGTCTTAATGTCATCATTTATTTCTTTTATGTCTTACTCAACTATTTGCATTCGGTCATTAACTGTTTCATTGACTTGTGCTACTATTTGCATTAATTGTTTAAATTGCAGTTATATTTTCTCTTCAGTTTCGTGTCGTTTAATTCAATTTGATCTTGTTTCTCTTCAAATACTTTAAAATCATTGTGTCGTTTTTCTTCTAGTATTTTAAATTCATTTTGTCTGTGTTCATCTAATAATTTAAATTCATTTTGTCGTTTTAGTTCAAGTTGATCTTGTTTTTCTACAAATTTCGAGAATAATCCTTCCATTAAATTATGTTGTTCACTTTTCATAGTGGAAACAAGATTTTGTTGTTCGCTTTTCATCGTAGTGACAAGATTTTCTAATTCTATTTTACGTTTTTCATCAAAAGTTTTTACAAACTTTTGTTGAATTTCTTCCTGATGTTGTTTTTTCTTCTTGTCACGTTTTTCCAGAATCTGTGCTATTTTTTCGTCCAATCCCTCCGTAACCTGCTTGACTATTTTTTTGGTAGTTTCGTTCATCTACGAGTTTCCATAAATCAAATTACGATTTTAACTGCATTTAATCCTTCACTTCTGACACCAAATTGCAATATAGTCCGTGAGTTCAATTTAAAATTATAAAACTAATATTCACTTTCACTTATCTAGAACTTTATTTACACCAAATTATAACAGAACAGATGATTCACAATAACATTACGAATACGTCCTTTCTAACTGAACTGCTGCGAGGATGGGTTCTCCTTTTAAAATCAGCGTCGAATTCTCTAGTATAATCCAGTGTCAATTTTACAGTAGTCGAGTTATGATCGAGATAAGTTTTTCTCCCGTCCGAACCTTCTAGCTTTTTTTTATATCCCAGCGATTGTTGTCGTACTGAAATGAAACAGGGTCGGCTTTGGTAAATTTCGTAACAATATATATATATATATATATATATATATATATATATATATATATATATATATTATTACTAACACAATTAACTTTTAAAAAAAAACTTTTTATTTGAATTACAAAATTAAAAACTTGAAAATAACAATATTGAATAAAATATAACTTAATGAATTTAAAACACTTAATGACGCTCGCTGTCGTCGCATGTGAATTTATAATCTTGGTTTTGCAAGCTAAGCATCAGCAGATTACACGAGTAATGGTTGTTTGTTTGGGAAGTTAGTTTTTTAAAAAATAAAATTTAACAACTCAAAATCTACCAATTTTGTATTTGAGAACGTGTTGAGAGTAAGAAGACAACTTTTACAATGACAATTAAAATAATATAATCAGTTTTGTACAATCATCAAGATGCAGATTAATAATAACAGGATGTGCAAGATAAACAATAATTTATATCTATAGTGCGGAATTTACTAACATAATTCCTCCCTGGCGAAATGGAACTTCAGGGGTGGCATGAAGTTCTGACGACTCCTGGCGTTTTGGCTTGGGTTTTCTTGACCATGGCTTGAACTTCTTGTATAATTTGAATGCAATGATTACAAGTACTGCAATGATTATTAGTATTATTGTAATACTAATTGGGTGGCTAGTTTTCTCCAAGGGGTTGATTTCCAAGGGTTGAATTTCATGTGACAATTTGTGTAGCTCTGAAATTTCGTCTAACTTGATTTGGCCAAGCTGTATGTGATTGAGGGTTGAACTTTCATAATCTTCCGGTATTTGTATTTTTGGGAGTGAAAATTTGGTTGTTTTTGGAAATTCTTGGCTATGGGCGAACATTTGACCATTTATGGTTATTTGGCATCGTTCAGGAATATTGATTATACTCGGTTCTGTGGGGTTTTAATTGGATTTGCTGGAACGGCAATAATTTCGTTTTGGGCAACTTGTTCGATTATATTTGCTGAAAGCCTGGTAGTTCGTACGATGCATTGAGATGAGTCACTTTTGGAAATTATTGAAATTTCGCAACTATCATCTATAGGGTGTGGCTGTCCTCGGCATATATATGTGTCTTCAATTTTTGGGCAATTTTCGGCTGGTATTAGATAAGAAGTAAGACTCATGAGGATATATGGATGTGGAATTATAGGGGTTCGGTTTTTCCATGGAATAGGGAACGAATGGAAATAATTATATTATGTAGCATCAAATAATGGTACATACATTATAAAATAGATCAAATTTTCTTCAGTGTGAATATTTACTGAAAACATTTTATAATAATTCCGTAGGTATTTAAGGTGAAGTATTTGGTTTTGGGAGAAAATTGTATTTAATTCTTTTAATATTAAAAGTAAATCTGATTTCGGTAAAATTCCTGGGTGTAATTCTTTGAGATGAGCAAAACTTACTGCGTTTTCAATAGTCATTATAAATTCTTTTATTCTATCTAAATTCATATAAAGCTGTAAAAATGTGTTTTGGATTTTTGTTATAATTTTATGATCTCTAGTTGTCATTTTGAGTTTATTCAAGGCATTTTCTAATTGTTTCATTAAAATATTTTGATTTAAAGCTAATGTTGAAACTGTTTTTTTATAATGTTCGAGAAGTTTAGTTGTAATTGATGTTTGGACTTCAATTCTTTTTGCTATCTTATACTGATTTTCTTCTAGGGTCGATAGAGCTTTATTGATTGATTCACGGTCTTCATTGTCCATTGTTCCGAATAATATTTTTTGAATATTTCCAATGGGGTTAATTAATCCTCTTCGTACGCGATTTGAAGTAAAAGCAGCTATTCTATTTTTTATCTCTAATATTTGATTAAGATTATGGATTACCAATTGATTAAATCCCATATGGTTAAGTGATATATTTAAGTTAATAGAATTATTTTTTTAATTTCTTATTTTCTATAATATTCTTTAAGGATACTAATATATTTTCATTATTTCGTAATTCTACGTTTAAGTCAGTGAGGTTAATATAGTGAATAAACTTATGATATGTTGAGGGTATTCTAGCTGAACCTAATTCTTGAGTATATATATAATTGTTAATAGGGGTTATAGTTATTTGGGTATTTATTAAAGGGATTGTCAAAATACAGTTAAGTATTACTAGTAGTTGGTTGTTCTTCATCTTTGTCTCGACTGGGTGTTCCTGGAATAAATCGTTTTTTCTTTACTCTACTTTTATGTACGAGTCCTAGTTTTGTTTTGGCAATAATGTTTTTATCTTTGATTACCTGAGTTTTAATGAATTTTGGTCTAGTTTTAGTTCTACCTTGGTTAGTTTTTATATAAACGTTTTGGTCAGTTTCTACCGTTTCCGGGTTGGATTTCTTTTCATTTATTTTAGAAATTGTTTTGTTTTTGTTAAGTTCGATCGAGTTTCTAACTCTGTGGTATATTTTATCTGCTAGAGATTTGTGATTTTGGGCATATTGTGAAGTAATAGCTTTTTCAGAAAGATCAAAAGGATTTATGTCGGTATGTCCAAGTATAATATTAAAAGGAGTTTGTTGAGTAACGCTGTGTATAGAATTGTTATAACTAATGATTGCAAATTTTATTAAAGTTTCAGTGTCTTTCGTTGGGTTATCTTTTCTTAAGCATCTAAGTTCATCGAGTAGGGTTGAATGAAATCGTTCTACCGGGGAATTAGAATTTGAGTTTCCAGGGGTAGTAAAGTGTAAGGTTATTTTGTGAAGGTTACAAAAATCAACAACTAAATGATTTTTAAATTCGGTTCCATTATCACAAATAATCATTCTGGGAATTCCATAAAATGAAATAAAAGTTAGAAGATTATCGTATATCTGAATTGAGTTTTTATCTTTTAAGGGTAGTGCTTGTCCAAATTTCGAAAAGGGATCCATTATTGTTAAGAATGTTTTATTTTCACAGAAAAATGTGTCAATATGAATTATTTCTAAAGGTCGTTTAGGAGTAGGTGTTAATTGAAGTTTTATATTTTGAGGGTGTCTTTCGTATTTACAAGTTTGGCAAGTTTGGCAAGTATTTATGTAAAGTTTTATGTCGTTTTCCATAGAGGGCCATTAGTATTTTTTAAGAGAATTTTTAACTTTATGGGAAACTTTTCCTTCATGGTGGTATTTTATTAAAGTTTGTTGTTCTTCTTTATCTGTTATGTCTTGAAGTAGTTTTGAAGATGTGACAAGATTAAGGGAAGTAAAGTTTTTCTGTAAGGTAGTTATGATTTTGGCTTTATAGTGTTCATTAAAAAAGTAAAGGCAATATAATTTATCAGGGGCAATAGTTTGCTTAAACCTATTCTTTATTTCTTGTTCGTCTGCGGATCTGGCTAAAGTTAAAGTGTATCTAAAATTTTCAAAAATTCTTTTGGCTGATATGCTAGACATCAAGGCGTTTGGATTATGAGAAACTATTATTTGTCATTAGTAAGAGTTAGTAGGTCTTTCCGTTGGTCGTATTTCTAAAATAGGGTTTTCGCGAGAAGTATGTTGGGTTGCAAGTTCATCGTCTTGATTTTTTAAAATCTGTGGAATATTTGGAGTAGGAGGGGATGAAGTGTATAAATCTAGGGGTTGATTTTCGTCATTTTTGTTTAATGTTTCTTTGTTCATTTGTTGATTCTCCTGTTCAGCGATTTCTTCTGCTAAATCTAAAATTTGTCGATAGGTATCTTCATCTCCATCATTCGCTATCATCGATTGATTTTCATCTCCAATGGCATTCATATTAGGGTTGTTTTCTAATTTTATTCTTGAAAGAGCGTCTGCGGCTTGATTTTCTTTTCCTTTCTTGTATTTTATCTTGAAATCGAATTTTTCCAATTCTAGTCTCCATCTGTGAAGTTTTGAGTTTGGAGTTTTAAGGGAAAATAACCATTCTAAGGGTTTGTGGTCACAAAAGGCTGTAAACTTCTGATTATATAAATATGGTCTAAAATAACGGCATGCCCAAACAATAGCAAGTAATTCCTTTTCTATTGTTGAGTAGTTTATTTCTGCAGGGTTTAAAGTTCTTGAAGCGGAGCTGATAGGGTGTCCATTTTGTGATAAAATTGCTCCTAATGCAAAATTTGAACTATCCGTCGTAGTTGAAATTCTTTCGAAAAATCTGGGTATGATAAAATTGGTTCATTACATAAAAGTGTTTTACAATAATTAAACGTTTTCACGAATTCATCATCAATGATTATCTTTTCACTCTTCTTTAATTTTTGTGTAAGGGGTTTTACTATTTTGGCAAAGTTTTTTATTTATTTCCGATAATAACCTATAAGTCCTAAAAAGCTTTTAATTTCGCGGGGAGTTTTGGGAAGTGAAAATCTTTTAATTGCATCAATTTTCTTTGGATTTGGGTTTATTCCGTTTGGTGTAATAATATGTCCTAAAAATTCTACTTCTTTTCTTAAAAATTCGCTTTTATCTATTTGTACTTTTAGGTTGGCATTTCTAAGAGTTTGAAAAATTTGTTTCAGGTTTTTTATATGTTCTGTAAGGGATGTCGAAAATACTATTATATCGTCCATATATACTAAACAGATTTTATTTTGCAAAATTTCTGAGAACATTATCCATTACTCTTTGGAATGTAGCGGGTGTGTTTTTTAAACCAAAGGGCATACGTAAAAATTCATAGTGTCCATTTTCTGTATTAAATGCGGTTTTTTCTATGCTGTCTGGGTGCATCTCTATCTGATGAAAACCAGAAGCTAAATCCAGAGTTGTGAAATATCTACATCTTCCAAATTTATCCAAAATGTCATTAATATTTGGAATAGGGTAGCGGTCGTCGATTGTCTTTTCGTTGACTTTTCTGTAATCTATTACTATTCTCCATTTTCTTCTTCCTGATGCGTCAAGTTTCTTCGGCACTATCCACACAGGGGATGACCAGACTAGGTCGTATAATTCCATCATTCAACATTTGTTGTATTTGTTTGTGAATTTCATCTTTATGTACTTGAGGGAATCTGTAACTTTTTGAATGACAGGGTTCTTCATCCTTAGTTCTAATTTGGTGTTTAACAATATTTGTGAAACTAAGTTGATCTTTGGGTTTTTGAAAAATGTCGTTGAATTCTTCGCATAAGTTTAATAGAACATTTTTTTCTTCGTGGTTTAAGTGATTTGTTCTGATAAGGGATGAAATATCTACTTTATCAGATTCAGGTGGAATTAAATTGAAATTATAAATTTCGTGTTCGTCGGTAATTGGGGTACAAGGATAAGGGTTGGTAAATGTTATTAAATTTTGGTTTGAACAAGTATTATGGATTTCGATTTTTGCAAAACCATTTTTAGCATATGTAAGAATTTCATTTTTATTGTAACAATGAATAAGTATTTGTCCTTCTCTTATATTTACTGGTATACGTTTTGTTACGATTTCTAAGGGGTTAAGATCAAATGTATAGTATTATATTAAAATAAATACACTGATGTAATTTTCACTTAAATTTATTCACTATTGACAATTGTTTCACCAGGTTACTGGCTTCTTCAGAATACAACGTAAGACTTCTGAATAAGCCAGTAACCTGGTGAAACAATTGTCAATACTGAATAAATTTAAGTGAAAATTACATCAGTGTATTTATTTTAATATAATATTAAAACGAATTTTCTCAAGTAAAGACTGAAACTGTCATCAAATGTATAGGTTGAAAAGTCTTCACGGGAATACAGGGGAATGACAGTGTATTTATTTACGAGTCGATTGTTTTCTACATCAATTGAGAGATTTAATTTTTGAAGATCTCGAAAACCTATTAGTTCGTCAAAATAGTCATGAAAGTCATATAAAATAAATTCTATGTTTTGGTCTGTATTAAATTCAGTAAAGGGTGGTACTGATGCTTTGTACTCAGCAATGGCTTTTCCGGTACAAGTTTTTAGTTCAGTTCTGTTTATATAAATACATTCAGGGTGATATTCGTAAATTATATAGGGTCTTATAATTGAAAATGAGCATCCGGTGTCAATTAGTAGTTTATAGATTTTATTTTTAATTTGGATTTTTATGTAAGGTAATGAGTTTGCGGTTATTTGGTTTAATTCATAAGTTAAGTTAGATTGTTTGAATTGTGATCGATTGGAAAATCCTGGTTAAAATTTAGGGATTCTTCTATATAATCTGTGTTTTGTTGGTGGGAATATCGGTTTTTATCAAAATATTGTTCAGGATTGATATTTTCAACATTAAAATTTTCTACGCCAGACATAGGGGTAGATAAGTTTTGTCTCGAGGGTCCTGGGAAATTATTAGTATTTCTCTGAGCGTAGTTTTCCACACCAGACATAGGGGTAGGAGATTGAGGTTTAAAATGTCTGTTTGGGGTAAAAACATTTCTGTTTGGGTTTGATCCTTGTTGATTATTAAAGTTGGGCCTTTTTGCAAATTGAGGGATGAAAGATCTTTGTTGAGGTTGATTGTGTTGATTCGGAAAAGATTTTCCTCTAAAATTTCTAGAAAAGTTTTGGTGATAATATTTAGGATTAGAGTTTTGGGAATTAAAATTATGATTTTGTTGAGAAGTTCTATTGTTTTGAAATTGGGGTTTAGAGTTTGTCTGTCTCTGTTGTGGATTTCCTAGATTTCTTTGAGCGATACGGTTTTCATATTCCTGTTCAAGTCCAGAAAATAAATCGATGGCTTGTTCAAGGGCAACAGGGTTAGATAATTTTAAGTCAGTTTGGTATCTTTCGGGGATGAAAGTTATGAAGCGGTTTTTTGCATTGCTTTCACAAAATTCAATTTTTAATATTTGTCTATTAGGGTCTGTTTCAGTTAGGTGTATCTTATCAATTATTTGGGATCTCATATGTTGCAAACGAGAACCAAAGGCTAGAAGAGATTCATTGGATTTAGGAAAAGCTTGATTCATTTTCATTTCGAGGGTTTCTAACGTATCATTACATGAATAAAGGGAAATTAAACGATTTTTTAAAGCGTCCCATGTATTAAGTTCAATTCTTCCTGCACAAGTTATTTTTGCGGCACCTTTTAATTTTTGTCGCGCATGAGCAAAAACAAATTTGTGAGTAGGTTGGGGAAATTCTGCAAACATACTTTCTACCTGGGCAATATATTGTCTTAATTCCAAAGTGTTACCGTCAAATTCAGGAATGAATTCAGCAAAATATTTAATTAAATTTACATCAATTGCTACCTGTGAACTTTGGAAAGTGTTCGCGGATGGCAATTGCGTTGGTTGACTCATGATGATGGCTAATTTATTTTTAAAATAAGAAAGATTTAATCCGGTTTCAGAGTCACTGGAATCAGTTTCAAAATTGCTTTTGGGATTTCTAAATTCGTTCATATAATTTTATATAACAGGAAGTAAAAATAAAAATTTGTTCACACATAAAACAATAATAATATATAAGAAATTGTCTTGAATAATAAAAAAATTTAATGGTGAACTGATTGATTTTTCAAAAATAAATCAATTCAATAACATATCATCAAATAAATAAATAATGTCAAGTTCAAGTCTATATAATATTTGTTACCTTTCGCTTTTGTTTGTATTGAAAGTAAATCTTATCATTCGTGAATTAAACACAAGATTGCAGTTTCGTCTAAATGAAAAATATCAGTTAGTAATCTGCTATAGCGATTTAAAACAAAGTCAAGGTATAGAATACAAAGAGCTATTATATTCTCATCTAAATATAACTTATCTCTTCAAGTGAAAATGCAGTTGTAAATATAAATTGTAATTGCAATAATAATTCGCTTTCAATTAGTGAATTATGGAATATTACAAAATTAAAGATTTCAAAAATTCGAAAAACTTAGTCTATGTGTAATATAACACACTTGATACTACCAATGATAACTGTCAGAGGAAATATCGGTTTGATTGGAAAAGAGTCTCACTTACCTCGAGTTTTCTTTGGGTGTATGCTATGTTCAATTTGGCTCAAAAACCTCAGTTTTTCGTCTCTTTTTCAAAAACTGCTGAACTTTGCTACTGACTGCGCCAGTAATGGTTGTTTGTTTGGGAAGTTAGTTTTTTAAAAAATAAAATTTAACAACTCAAAATCTACCAATTTTGTATTTGAGAACGTGTTGAGAGTAAGAAGACAACTTTTACAATGACAATTCAAATAATATAATCAGTTTTGTACAATCATCAAGATGCAGATTAATAATAACAGGATGTGCAAGATAAACAATAATTTATATCTATAGTGCGGAATTTACTAACATAATTCACGTGCGAGGAAGCCGAGCGTTGTCCGTGGGAATTGCTATATCGTGAAATATGAGATGTAATACGATATTTATGAGAAATGATTATTATATTGTTGCTATGGTGTAAAGTGTGGTTTATGACGGATATAACAACTCTCCTTACCAACAAAAAGTTGCTGTGTTACAGGAACTTTTTTGCATAAAGTCAGTACAAAAGCAAATCAGGAATAAAAATCTTAAGCTAATACAAATTTCCAAAAGAATATGAAACATAAGGTAATTAAAATATTAAAAACAATAATCTAAAGATAATAATAAATTTTCATATACAATATTATATAAAATATATTGATTAAAAATATGAAACATAAAATAATAAAAATGGTAAAAGAGAAAACGTAATAATCAAAATTTACAAAATTATTTATTTGCTTGAAGTTCGATATCTTCGGCAGTTTTCTCCTCTAGGATAGGTCTTAACTTTGGTAAAAGTCTAGACAGTCTACTTTGTGATGACTTCGTAGCGTTTTCGTCCTTTTGGGCTGTGTGACCACTTGTCCAAAACGTTTTGAGCACGAAGGCAGCGATAATAATAACTATGGAAATTATGGTGGCATATGTAAACCACGAAATATTTTTGTTGACAAATGGTTGGTTAATTAGTTCGTCCAACTCTTTTGAATACTCGTTCAACTTATGATTGGCGATGTTTAATTCATCCACATTTAAGTCGTTGAGCTTTAATGGTTTCAGCTCTGGGACTTGGATTTTCTCTGAAATCGTGTCACAACAATTGAAGGGGATGACAACTGGCTGGTAATTGTCTATTATGTTGATGGGTTTGAATGCTTCTGCTTGGACTTTAGTTATTCCAATAAAAGCACTGCATTCGCTCTGTAATTTTAACAAGGAATTGTTCGTAATTGTTAAAGTCTTTGCACTAATATTTGGACAACTGATTGTGATGCGGAGGTGTTCCGCAACGATGACTAACCATACGTTGGTTTCTAACTTTTGAACATGGTAGCCTTGGGCGAGTATCACTGCCCTTTTACAATTATCTGGTACGGTTTTAAAGTTTTTGAGGAGTTGGGCTTCACACAAAGCACTCGAGTCTATTGGGTACGCATAAAGTTCTGAACACAATTTCTTATGGATCGTTAATGGTTTGCACTCACTTAAGTCTTTAATGGGGATATACAGCAAAGAATCATCGTTTTTGGCAATATAATTTTGGGTAAATGACAGTACATGATGCAAGCCAGTTCTATCATCGTAGACGGGAATAGGATATAAACGGAAAGCAGTGAATGATTTTTGTTCGATTAAAGGTATTCTGAATATAAAAACAAGGTCTGAGTCTGTTTGAAAAGCCTCCATTTCAGTGATTTCTAAATATCGCGCAATACTCGAATATTTAACAGGTAGAGGCAAATTATTCTTTACGAGATTTTGCGATATTTCCTGTAGGGCGGTTATGAACTGTTCGGGGGTTAAAATAGAAGTGGGAATAATTTTTAAACGGGTGAATGTAATTGAGTTTAACACGTCGTTTAAGCTATCTTCTAAGAATAAGTAGTTTTCCATAAGTCTTTCAGACATTTCTAAAAATGAAAGTTTAGTTTAGCTTCCTTTGGGAATAACATATGTCAGGAATTTTAAAATGAATCGCTAAGCCATTTCACTTTGAAACGTTTGGTATAATATACGTATTTTATTTCAATTTTGTTATTCCGAAACATAAAAATAATGAAAGTTTAGCATTGAACGCTTTTTCGTCAAGTTGGATTTGTTGTATAGTATTGTTAAAGTTTTTTATCAATGAAGTTGTTACGCTAATTTGATTTTTCAAAAGGTTTTCTACTTGAAGTTGTCCCTGATTTAATCTGTTGATACTATTTGTGAAATATTCCCCATCAGCGGCATCTAGGTTGCCAGTTATTGCCTTGAAGATTGTACCAGCACCATCTATCAATCCGCGTTTATATCTCCTGGTATCCATATGAATTTCGCTAAATTTGTTATTTATGGATTTCGAAATTTGGTTAAGTAGATTTAAGTGAGTTTGGACGTCGGCACGGAATAGGTTCATTGAGTTAAGGTTATAAGAAATAGATCTTGTTAATGTGTCAAGGAGTCTGTTATTAGTAGTGAAGACTTGTTCAAGAGCTGAAAGGTTTTTATCAACTAATAGTGTCCATTTGCAATTTGAAACGTCAATTCGTGCTTCCTCGTGATAGTAAATTCCTATTGTGTTATTTATGGTTTTTATTTCGAACTGGGATACTGCTGATCCGAACAGCAGGTTGACCCTGTAAATAAATTAGTCTTCTATGAATGGTTTCATGCGATCAAAGTTTACTTTCGTATTTTGATTAGTTCGGGGGTTTAATAGAGTTGCTGAATTTTTATGGATTTCTAGTATTTCGAAAGGTCCGTTAAACTTGTTCTGTAGTTTGTCTTTAAATTGAGATTCTCTTATGTACACTTTATCATCTAATTGGTAATTAGGAGGGTTTCCCGAAACGTGTTTGTCAAATCGGATTTTGGCTTTTTGTTTCTGTTGTTCTGTCCTTTCACGGGCGATCTTATAGTAATGGGAAATTCTATTATTGACGTCTCTAATGTATTTTATTATCAGGTCTTTTTCGTTGTATAGAGTTTCTGGAGGTCTGATGGAAGTATGGCCGAAGATAAGTTCATAGGGTGTGAACCCATGTGTCTTATTGGCAGAGTTGTTATATGCGATTACCGCATAGGGCAAAATGTTAAAGGACTGTTCATCGGGGTGTTCTGCTTTATGAATTCGTAACATATCTAGAAGAGTAGAGTGAAACCGTTCTAATGATCCATTGGATTGCGGGTGTCCAACATTTGAATATGGAATATGAAAGTTTAATGTCGAAAAGTTTACAAAGATCTTTAAGTAGGGCGTTATCGAATTCGCGACCATAGTCACAGTGTATTCTAAGGGGTGTTCCGAAATGTTGGAAAAATAAGAGAAGAGTATTGACTACTGTTTTAGCAGATTTGTCGGTGATTGGGTATGCTTGAGAAAATTTGGTTAACTCGCCTCGTATGGTCAAGGCATAGTTTTTATTCGGGACTTCGAGGATGGCAATGTTAAGTCTTTCGAATGGAGTTCTTGGAGTTTCAGTAATTACCAGAGGGCTATCAAGGTTTTTGCGAAATGTTTTAGCTGTTTGACATATTCAGCAGTTCTTAATATAATTGTCAACATCTTTTGTAAGACCCTGCCAATTATATTTTTCCCTAATTCGCCTAATTGTTTCATTAATACCCCTATGTATGTTGGTCTTTCCGTTATGAAACTGTTCAAGAATTACTGGCACTTGATCTTTTTCGATAGTTTGAGTTATGTTTTGGCAAACTTTCCATTTTACGTTTAATTCTGCAAAGATAAAAGAAAGCATTTCTAAAATTGGTAATTCCAAGTTATTCTCGACGCAATAGAGTTCTGATTCGGTTAGTACATTTTTGCTTTTAAATATTGAAGCAAATAGAATCTCGTTTACGGTTTCAGGATTAGATGGTAAGGGTATAATATAGTACCGTCTTTTTCTAACACTTTTGCTGGAGAATACGTTAATTTTATATCGTTCGAAGTCGGCATTTTCTTCAAAGATATCTTCCAAGATTTTGTGGTGAAAGTCTTTAAGATTGTCGGTTTGAAAGAAAACTAGAATGTTTTTGTTTTCTCTGTCAAGAAGTTGGCTATTAGAGTATTGTATTTTACTGTAGTCAATGAGTGAAACTGTTTTGTAACGTTCTACGAACGTTCGAAATTCGGTAAATATTAGGTCAACGTCGTTATTTGTTTCAGGTTCGTCTGAGTCGGTGTCATAGTTTTCGTTAAGGGGGTTTATTGGAAAGTATTGAAGATTGTTGGTTGACTGAAAATTGATGAATTCATTGAAGTGAGTTATTTTAATGCGCGAAAGGGCGTCGGCATTTTTGTTGATTTTTCCTGGCTTGTATATGATTTCGTAATCATATTACTCAAGTTTGAGGCCCCATCTCGCAAGTCGACTACCCGGATCTTTAATAGAAAAGAGCCACGTTAACGGGCGGTGATCGGTCAGGAGTTTAAACTTGCGGCCAAAAATTATTGGACGAAAGTGTTTGACAGCCCAGACGATGGCCAGAAGTTCGCGCTCTATGGTTGAGTATCTAGTCTCTGCCTTGCAGACAGTTCTAGAGGCATATCTAATGGGCTGGTCTTTGCCTATTGCTCCCTGCGAAAGTACAGCGCCGATTGCGAAAGCACTAGCGTCTGTAGTTAGAAGAAAAGGTTCGTTGAAGTCGGGATAGATCAAGATCGGAGTGGACGTGAGAGCTTGTTTTAATTTGTTAAAGGAGTCAACACAGTCTGAATTAAAATGAAATGAAACGTCTTTTTCGAGCAGTTTTGTAAGAGGTTTGGATATTTTGGCAAAGTTTGGTATGTCTTTCTGGTTCTGAGGTTGAGGAAAGTTAAGTATACATTCGACTTTGGACGGGTTCGGTTTTACTCCGTCCTTTGTAATGAGGTGTCCTAAATATGCGACCTCCTTGCGGAGAAATTCGCATTTATCAGGCTGAATCTTAAGATTTGCCTTCCTAAGTCGTTTGAATACTTCAGTCAGTCGGGCCAAATGTTCGTGTATAGTTGGTGAGTAGATGATTATATCGTCCATATAGACCAAGTATCTCTCGTTCTGGATTCCGATGAGAATGTTGTCCATCACCCTTTGAAAGGTTGAGGGAGCATTCTTCAAACCGAAAGGCATGCGAACGAATTCAAAATGACCGTTCTCTACAGTGAAAGCGGTTTTTTGAATGTCCTTCGATTCAATTTCGATCTGGTGAAAGCCAGAAGCAAGATCTAGTGTAGTAAAGTATTGGCATTTGCCAAGTTTTTCCAGTAAGTCCCATATGTTAGGTAAGGGATACTTATCGTCTACTGTGAGTTCATTAAGTTTACGGTAGTCCACGACTACACGCCACTTTTGTTTGCCGGATGCGTCTTGTTTTTTTGGGACAACCCACACAGGGGAAGACCAAGGGGAATTTGAAGGGCGAATGATACCTTGTTCTAACATTTTTGAGACTTGGGTTCGAACTTCTTCCTTATGGATTTGGGGGTAGCGATAAGATTTGGTGAATATGGGTTTCGAGTTGTTTGTATCAATAGAATGTTTTATTTCGTTAGTGAAACTAAGATTGTCTCCTTCTAGATAGAAAATGTCCGAAAAATCGATGCAAAGTTGTTGGATTAATTCTGCCTCCTCCTCGTTGAGATGTTCGAGTCGAAGTTGGTTATGAATTTCTGTTAGTCTGTCTATATTAGGATTGTTTCCGAAAGAAATTTGTTCGCAGTGGTTAATAGAAAGATTCTGAATGGGTTCTAATTGGATTTTGTTGAAATTTATAATTTTTGGGCTAGCGTTTGCATTTAATTTTAACCTGGACTAAAGCGTTTGGTAATCTTACGTTTTCTATTACGGTGGAAGTTAGAATGGCCTCCGTATTTCGTAAATCGCATTTAAGTTTAAAAATGCGATCTGTCCGCGGTTCGATGCTGATGGTATTTGAAATCGTTTGGTTGTTTATCTGTAGTTGTCTGTCGGTTGATAATGTCTCTTCAGTAACTTTCATGAGTGGGATGGTTTTGAAATTAGTGACGAGAACTTTCTTATTAAAGTCTATTACACAATTGTAATGCTCCAGGAAATCGGAGCCTAATAGGCCATCGAATTCGATGTCTAGATTGCATATGTAGACTTTGTGTGGATCTGTTAGATTGAACGGGCCTAAGGTGGATTCGTTTATGAGAATTTTTTGGTTAGTGATACCTTGTATCACAACGATTTCAGGAGATCGATTGGGAAATTTTTCACAAGTTTTGGGCTTGAAGATTGATAAGCCCGCTCCTGTATCGATTAACAATTTGTAAGTGTTAGAAGCGTCATTGATGTAAAAGAGGTTCTTTGAGTTAACTGAAAGTGTGGAGCTTCTAGGAAAGCGTTTTCCGGGAAGTTGAGGTTTGGATTGAAGCTGTCTTTGAAATTCATTGTCTCGAATTGGGACTGAAGATTGAGGATTTGAGTGTTCGGTGGTTTGTCTACGGTGAGAGCCGTTTGAAAATTTCGCTGAGTATTATCGGGTATATCAGAGCAGCATTCAGGATAAACATGTTCATAAGTGTCGCAATTTTCATAATTGTGAACCTGAGAGTAATATAAATCGTTACTTTGTGGTTCAGTATCCAAATGTGAGTATTCATCTTGTTGAGGGTAGTCAGAGTCATAGAAATTGCTTGACTGATCACTTGTGTAATTGGGAGTGTTATAGAAATCTGACTGGTTAAAGTGATGGGCCCTTTGTTGCTGATTTCTGAAAAAGTTTGGATTGGGTCGAAAACTGTTAGGACTTTGATTTTGTCCGCTAGTTGAGGGTCGATTTTGTTGGAATTGTTGTCTATTGTGGTCAAAGTTGGGTCTCATTTGGTTTGTGGGTTGAGAAAATTGATTTGGTCGAAATTGTTGGAAATTATTATGGTTAGAATTTGAGTTTGGCTGTTGTTGCCTTTGTCTAGTTAGGCATTCGTTAAACGAATGCCCTGTTCGTTTGCAAAACGAGCATTGCTTTATGAAAGTTGTAGCGTTTGAACGTTTTTGTTGTTGGTTACGTGTCACTAGAAACTTTTGATTTTCTAAGTGACACAGTTGTATCTCCCGTTTGATTCTAGAAACAGCAGTTATAATGTCGTCAGGGTTGCTAGCACGTATAATTTGCCCTATTTTCGGCTCAAGACCAGTTAAAAGGCTGTTCAGAGCCATAGAGTCAATAAGAGAAATTTGTGCGTCTTTTTCTTTTGTAGTTATGTTTTGTTTATTGACAGCCGCGTGCATTTTGGCTTCGTGTGTTTGAAGGCGGGCTGCGAAAGTTAATGGGGACTCATTGGGAAGTTGCCGCATTCTCTGAAGATCTTGAATTAATGCAGACAAATCGCGTGAATCACCAAAGTGTGTTTCAAGGAGCGTTTTGATGTCGTCCCAAGTTGATGGGTTTCGGGAATTTACAAGTTCGGCGGCACGGCCTCTCAATTTGTTTTTTATGTGAAGGATTAATAAGGCTATTTGATTAGCAACAGCCATGTTGTGTGCTGTTGTGCAAGAGCTAATAAAAGTGTTAAGGAAAATGGAATTCCCGTCGTATTCAGGAATAATCGCAAATATCTCTGAAATTTTGTAAGGTTCTACCGTTGGGGTTGTGGCACCTTGTCTAGTCGTTGTCATTTTGTATTTATAATATGGTTATTGCACAATATTAGAAAATTCAACAACACAAAAACAATAGCAATAGCAGAATGAGAATTCTACTATCAGATTAAAGTATATAAAATGTTACCAAAAAGGGATAATAATAATTTGTTGTGAAAAATATTTAAAACCTTGTTAATATATTGCGAAATATTTTATCGATATATAGTGTAGGGGAATGGTAAATTAGTTAAAAAGGAAATCAAATATCAATAAATCAGTACAAAAATAAATAAATATGTTAAAATAAGTTGTCGTTGATGATAGAAATGTTCGATCAAAAATAAGAATAGTGATTAAGTGTAAATTAAACGTGATTCTTACAGTATAAATTTCGGCATGGACTGTTCTGTGAGGACCGCACTGGTTAGCTTGGCTTGTTCCTGGTGCTGATTTACTCGCAGTTGTGTCTCCAGCTCGAAGGTCGTTGTTCCACAAAGGTTTAGAAACCACCACGACGAGTGAGAATTTTTCGTGTTCTTGCCGTGTTGGAACAATCCTACTGACTGCGCCAATTTTTATATTATTACTAACACAATTAACTTTTTTTAAAAAAAATTTTTTTTGAATTACAAAATTAAAAACTTGAAAATAACAATATTGAATAAAATATAACTTAATGAATTTAAAACACTTAATGACGCTTGCTGTCGTCGCATGTGAATTTATAATCTTGGTTTTACAAGCTAAGCATCAGCAGATTACACGTGCGAGGAAGCCGAGAGTTGTCCGTGGGAATTGCTATATTGTGAAATATGAGATGTAATACGATATTTATGAGAAATGATTATTATATTATTGCTATTGTGTAAATATTCTAAGTGTGGTTTATGACGGATATAACATATATATATATATATATATATATATATATATATATATATATATATATATATACAATTTATAAAATATAACTTTTACAAAATGCCAAATAAGCAAAGAATACGAGCAGTGCTAAGCAAAGTCGATGCTGCAATTCCCGCGGATGTTGGCTGTGCCGTAATCTGACACTACACGTGTCGCTGAGTCAGCTGGAAATGCTGAATTGTCGTTGCGATTTAAGTTCAAGCTAAGTTCTAGTATAAATATATATATATATATATATATATATATATATATATAGGTGGTTACCGGGAATTCATCCACGTAGTTGATAACTGATCCCTGCCGGCATCCTTAAGTAGGGCATAATTCTCGTAGCCTTCTGCTTTCGCTTCTAGTTACTCGAATACTAAGATTTTCAGAAACGCTCGCGCTGTTATATAGTCGCGGCTCGGCGCCAATTGGTTGGCACCGTGAACGGCTGCGTGTGATTGGCCCTTGGCGCTCAGTGGGCACGCCTCCCGCCTGCTGATTTGTCATTTCCGGTTGAGTTGTTATTGGACGGTACGGTGTTTAATAGGATTTTCCAACAATTCGATAAGTTCTGAATTTCATTGCGTGCGTTTAGACTGTGAGGCCTCTTCGCTATTTCAATTGCCTCTCTTACGAGTCTTGATTTCGAGTGTTCTATATTTGCCAGTACTCTGGTGTTCTCAAAGTCTATCCGGTGTGACGTCGTGGTGGCGTGTTCCGCAATGGATGTTGTTTTTTCCTGCTTTCTTATAGCATTCTGGTGTTCATCACGTCTAGATTGAATTCTTCTGTTAGTTTGCCCCACATAGGTTTTATGACAGTCTGCACATGGAATCTCGTACACTCCCTGTTCTTCTAAAGGGATCCTCGTCTTCGGAGTCCTCAACACCGTGCTTATATTTCTGTCTGTATTGAAAATAGTATCGATATTGTGTCTCCGTAGAATTCTTGCAATACTGTCCATGGTACCCTTGACATACGGTAAATAAGCCTTGGTTATTGGTGTCTCATGCTCCTCATCTGTTCGTCTCGGTTTTGACTTTAGGGCTCTTTGTATATTTCGGTCTGTAAATCCGTTATGTCTTAGAGCTGTTTTTAAACTGCCCATTTCCTGTTTGATGTTATCCTGGTCAGCTAGTCTTTGTGATCTGGTTACTAAGGTCTTGACGACGGCTTGTAGTTGGGCTGGGTGGTGATGAGAATTAGCATGAAGGTATCTGTTGGTGTGAGTTGCTTTCCTATATACTGTATGGCCAAGGGTTCCATCTTCCTTCCTATTTATGAGAACATCAAGGAATGGCAGCTCTATGGTAAATTTTATTTTGGCATACAATTTTTTTACAATTTTGAACTTCCTGTTTTCCGGTAACGTCGATTTTAAAATTTGCAATGACACACCCTGTATAGTATTTTAGTTTCTGATGAAACATTTTATTGCGAATACAAAAATATCGGGTTTGATATTTTTTACTTCAATACCTACCGAAATATTAACAGAAAAGTAATTAAGGAAAGGAAAAATCTAATATCCATTAAAGAAATACATAATCATAATTATTAACTAAATCTAAGTGATTTTTAACTTAACTAAACTTAATGTATTAGATGTTCAAACTGAGCACAGTTTACTTCTTGACAATAAGCAAGTCGGTTTTTAAATTCTCTAGTAACCTTAGCTATTACTTTTGGTGTAATTCTCTGGATGTCTTGTTATTCTTGCAAATTATTTGGTCAATCAACATAAACCTTAGACTTTAAGTAAACCTTCTTCTGTGATGAAATGATCTCGAACAATGCGAGCGTAATGGGGTGGTGCTCCATTCTGCTGAAACCAGATATTATTTGGTAATTGTCCATTTACCTCCAATGCCGGAATAACTTTGTCTCCAAGAGCTGTAAATACCTATCTCCGTTTAAAGTTTCTTGTAGGAAGAAAGGTCCCAGGATTCTGTTGTTATGAATGCCGGCCCAAAAGTTCAATTTTTAGGGATTTTGGGAAACAAAATGTAGCCTCGTATGAAAACACCACATTTCTTATAAAATTATTATCACGGTTACAAATATCCATCATCGTTTCACAAAATTGCAAACGTCTGTCGAAATCGTCTTCGGAGAGTTCTTGAACGAGGCGAATTTTGTAAAGATGATATTTTTCTCGCCTTAATATCCTTCCTACTGAACGACGGCTAATTCGATGCATATTGGCGAGGTCGGTAGTGGATAAGTGACGATTTTCTTCCAAAGATATAGCAACATTTTGACTTACACCTTCATTACTTGCACTTTTTAACCGTCCACTTTTTGGTAAATTGCTAACTGTTCCACTTGTGTCGTACCTTCGCAAAGTTTTCGTCACTACTGAAGGGGATATTTGTGTATTCGGATGAACAATGTTAAAAAAGTCTCTTGATGCGTCCTTTCCCCTCCCCATACCCAATCATCATTAATATTTCTATTCTTTCTCTTTCAGTTAATTCGGTCATTTTACGATCAAATTAAAACAATACAATCTTTTTATGTTCAAATAAAAAAAAACTAATAACTTATTTTGACAACTACTGTCACTTCTGCAATGAATTTCATGGACTACTAAACTTGATTCAGATTTAATTTGCGCCTGATTTAAACAAACGCACGTGTATTCGACTATGGAACAGGCAGTGCTGTTGGCTGTGACGGTAAAATGCCACCGATTGGCCAATAAAAATACAAATCCTTACCGAGTGGTTTGTTTATATTGGGCGTAAATGAAATCTGAACCGTGTTTAGCTACCATCGAATTTTTCCTTTCCTTAGTTACTTTTCTGTTAATATTTCGGTAGGTATTGAAGTAAACAATATCAAACCCGATATTTTTGTATTCGCAATTAAATGTTTCATCAGAAACTAAAATACTATACAGGGTGTTTCATGGCAAATTTTAGAATCGACATTATTTCCGGTAAAACAGGAAGTTCCAAATTGGAAACAAATAGGCAATCTATTGCAGTATCCACCTTCCAAATTTCATTTTGATATCTCTAATAATTCCAGAGATATTTACTTGGTTCCACACATTTGCCCATCACTGTATATATATATTGTTACGAAATTTACCCAAAGCCGACCCTGTTTTATTTCAGTACGACAACGCTTTGAGATAAAAAATGGTTCTCGAAAAGACTCGGCACCTGTAGGAGTGATGATGATTTTTACGATAATTTTCTATGCTGGGCTTATAAAGGAAGCAAGCCATGATGGAGAGTTCAGTTATACCGCGACGACTAGCGTATATGGGAATGTTATTGTCATATTTGAATCAGCTGTTTTAATGTAAATAAGGTTCTAGAAAAGTGAAAGTGAATATTAGTTTTATAATTTTAAATTGAACCCACGGACTAGATTGCAATTTGGTGATCCGAAGTAAAGGATTAAGTGCAGTTAAAATCGTAAATTGATTTATGGAAACCCGAAGAATGGAAAAAATGGACGAAACCACCAAAAAAATAGTCAAGCAGGTTACAGAGGAACTAGACGAAAAAATAGTCCAGATTATAGAAAAACGTGACAAGAAGGAAAAACAACATCAAGAAGAAACGCAACAAAGGTTAGTAAAATCTTTTGATGAAAAACGTAAAATAGAATCAGAAAATCTTGTCACTACGATGAAAACCGACCAACAAAATCTTGTTTCCACGATGAAAAATGAACAACATAATTTAATTGAAGGATTGTTCTCGATATTTAAATTATTAGATGAACAGAGACAAAATGATTTTAAAATATTTATTATCGACACGAAACTGAACAGAAAAGACAACTGCAAATCGAACAATTAATGCAAATAGTAGGACAACTTAATGAAAGAGTTAATGAAAGAATGCAAATAGTTGAGTCAGATATAAAAGAGATAAATGATGACATTAAGACCATAAAAAATACCGTGGATACTCTTGAAACAAAAGTAGATGATCTCGATTCCATCCAAAGCCAGGTAAAATTTGAAATCAGTTCAATTCAAGACACAGTTCAAGATCAAATCAGTTCGATCAAGCAAACAGTACACAGTGAAGTACAAGGTAAAATCAGTGCCGTCCAAAATAAACTAGAAACAGAAATTAAAAAATGCAACATGACTTACAGCGAGGAAAATACCAGAATACCGTGAGTACCAAAGGTTTCTTTAGTAAACCACCCACATTCGACGGCAGTTCATCTTGACCCATGTATAAACGGCAATTTGAGGCCGTGGCTGCAGCTAATGGATGGGATAATCATGAAAAATCCACGTCTCTGGTAATTTCGTTAAGAGGTCCGGTCCTAGAACTCCTCCAAAGCATTCCAGTCGATGAACAAGGCAATTTCGACAAGATCATCGCCATCCTAGACAAACGTTACGACAATCAATCCTTGAGCCAGGTACACCAAGTCCAACTGAGTGGAAAAACGCAAAAATCCGGTGAAAGCCTCCAAAAATTCGAAGCAGAAATTAGACGGTTAGTTCACTTGTCCTACCCAGACCTGCCAGAGGAAACGAAAGACCAGTTGGCCACACAGAGTTTCATAAAGGGCATCAGGGATCTGGAAGTACAAAGAAATTTAAGACTGAGTGGCGTCAAGAAGAGTAATGAAGCTCTACTTCGGGCTTTGGAAGTAGAGCCATGAACATGTCCAAGCCGAGGGTACGAGCAGTTTCCTTCAACCAGGAAGAGTGAGAGCCACCATTTCAAGCGCTGCTTGCTGGCCTGAACAAAATATTAGAACGGTCACAAAGAACTGGCACCAGAGGGGCATGTTACCGCTGCGGATGGACAGGGTTCACTTCCAACGTGATTGTCGAGTGAGGCCACCTGAACGATCACCGACCAGGGGTAACCAACAGAACAGCCACATGTCCAGGCACCGTCAGCCAGTCAGCATAAGGGGGCGAATGCTGACTGTCCCTCCACCAGCCCCCAAAACGTTATCCATCCGGGGATTTTGCCGAGATAGCGGCAGCCTAGTCATCAAAGGCACCATCAATGGGCGAGCAGTTACCATCACCATCGACACCGGCGCCGCTGTGTCCATTGCCAAGTCCAGGGTTTTGAGAGCATCCGAAATTCGGCTAGTTACCAATAACATCCAGCTCAGAACAGTCACCGGCGAGTCCATGTCAATAGAGGGTGAGGCAGATGTCGTCCTACAGATAGGGGACAACATGATCCGGCATAGGGTCCTGGTAGCGAATATTGAGGACGATTTTATACTGTTCCTAAATGAGGAATTTGTATTGACACGGCCCGTCAACACATCAGTCACTCCCATAAAAATTGTGGCAAAGTCTTCAGCTAGAATTCTCGGTCGAACGGAACAGATTATTCATGGGCAGCTAGACAGCAATCCTGGGAGCTGCGTTGGAATGGTGGAGCCCGTACACTCAGCTCATGACTACTTAGTTGGACGGGCTATAGTTAAAACCGGACGAGATATACCATTAAGAGTCCTGAATTTGACCAACAACGACATCAGAATTACCAATTGTCAAGAGATAGCTTGTTCCGAGCCAGTAAAGACCATCATCAATTGCGAAGAAGAGTACTAGACGTCGGTGAAGGAGACAGAGCCCGATAAAGGGGTTTCTACAACAGTTTGCTGACCATTTGACACACTTGACACCAGAGAACCAGAAGAAAGCCAAGCAATTTATCACAAAGCACTGGCAAATTTTTAACAGTAAAAATGGAACCACCGGTCGCACCAACATCATCCAGCATCGAATAGATACCGGAAAGGCTCAACCCATCAGAATAACACCTAGACGACTACCATTGGGGCAACAACAGGCAGTCAAGGAAAACATCGAGTCCATGTTACAAAATGGAGTTTTTGAGCCATCCATCAGCCCATGGTCTGCTCCCGCCGTGCTAGTCAAAAAGAAGGATGGAACCACCCATTTTGCGTGGATTACCGAAAGCTGAATGATGTCACGAAGAAAGACAGCTATCCACTACCCCGAATCGATGACACTTTGACCACACTAGCAGGCTCCCGTTGGTTCTCCACACTAGACCTAAAAAGTGGATATTGGCAGGCTGGTTTACACGCAAACGGCAGAGAGAAGACAGCGTTTTCCACCAGTAAAGGGCTGTTTCAGTTTACGGTCATGCCCTTTGGGTTATGTAATGCATCCGCTACATTTGAGAGGCTAATGGAGTATGTACTGAGCGGATTAATATGGAGGACGTGCTTAGTATACCTCGACGACATTCTAGTCATGGGTCAGACATTCGACGACCATCTGAAGAACCTGGACGAAGTATTCTCCAAAATTAATAATGCCAACCTGAGACTCAATCCGAAGAAGTGTTCCTTGTTCCAAAAAGAAGTAGAGTCTTTGGGCCACGTAGTGTCCGAGTCAGGAATCTGCACCAACGAAGACAAGATAGAAGCCATCCGTGATTGGCCAGTTCCAAGAGACAAACATGAACTCCGAAGCTTCTTGGGCCTCTGTTCATACTACCGGCGTTTTGTTGAGGGATTTGCCACCATCGCCGCCCCTCTACATCGGCAGACCACTAAGAAAGAGACCTTTCATTGGAATCAGGATTGCGAAACATCATTCAGGCGACTGAAGGCAGCACTATGTTCCAGCCCAATCCTAGCCTTTCCTACACAGTCCGGCAAGTTCATCTTAGACACCGACGCCAGCAACACAGGTATGGGGGCCGTCCTATCCCAGGTGCAAGATGGTGAAGAGAGAGTGATCGAGTATTACAGCCGTGGATTCTCGAAACGGGAAAGAAATTATTGCGTCACCAGAAAAGATCTTCTTGCAATAATAAGAGCTGTAGACCATTTCCCCAAATACCTCTATGGTCGTCATCTCTTAATCCGAATAGATCATGCCGCACTTAAATGGCTGCTGGACATGAAGACACCGGAAGGACAACTGGCCAGATGGATGGAGAAATTACAGCAATACGACTTCAAGGTGGAACACCGTGCCAGCCGTTTGCACAATAACGCCGATGCCCTATCCAGAAGACCCTGTAGAGCGGAATGCGGACATTGTCTGAAGACGGAACAGCGAGAGTGTATCTCCATCAGGCAGATCCGAGTGCAGGCCAATGAAGACTGGACAACGGAACAGTGCATCCAGGACCAAATGGCTGATCCAGACATCGAACCAATTTTATCACTCAAAACGAGAGGGGCACCCAGTCCACGATGGGACGAGGTAGCTAGATACTCCGGCGTGCTGAAATCGTTATGGGCTCAATGGACTTTCTAAGAGTAGACAATGGAATGCTCAAGCGAGTTTGGGAAAGCGCTGAGAAACCAACTCCCAAATGGTAGTTCCGAAGAAAAAGGTACCAGCCATCCTGACCAAAGTACATGATGGAATTACCGGAGGTCACCTGGGCATGAATAAAACCCTAGACAAAGTTCGCCAGCGGTACTACTGGGTGAATTACTTCGAAGACGTCAGAGCTTGGTGCCGCAAATGTGCCACCTGTGCCGCCAGTCAGGGCCCGAAGACCCGGACCAAGGGCAGAATGCAGCAGTACAATGTGGGCGTCCCATTTGAAAGAACTGCCATCGATGTCGCCGGTCCGTTTCCCGAGTCTGAGTGGGGGAACAAATACATTCTGGTCGCAATGGATTACTTCAGCAAATGGCCTGAGGCATATGCGATACCCAACCAAGAGGCAACCACGGTAGCGACGGTGCTAGTAGAACAACTATTCAGAAGGTTTGGCGTCCCGACGGAACTACATTCAGACCAGGGGCGTAACTTAGAATCGAATGTATTCCAGAAGGTTTGCATGATGTTAGGGATCAGGAAAACGAGAACAACACCATTGCACCCACAGTCAGACGGAATGGTGGAAAGGTTCAACAGGACCTTAGAACAACACCTATCCAAGGTAGTCAGCAATAACCAGCGTGATTGGGATGAACATATTCCCCTATTCCTGTTGTCATATCGCTCTGCCGTACATAATAGTACAGGCCTGACCCCAGCCAGGCGATTTGGCATTTGGCTCCCCCGGAGAACCTTCCCAAGACATCGAGTATTATGCCGACCAGCTCCGATATAACATGCTGGCAATACACGAATTAGCCCGAACGCAGATGTTGGCCACCAGTGACCGGATGAAGACGCGATACGACCTCAAGGCCAATTCAGTCGGGTTTCAGAAGAGAGACAAAGTCTGGCTGTACAACCCCCAACGGAGCAAGGGTAAATCCCCAACGCTTACACCCGCCTGGGATGGGCCATACGAGGTGGTCAAGAGGCTTACTGACGTCGTCTACCGGATCCGTCGAAACCCCAAGGCTAAGTTGAAGGTGGTCCATTTAGATCGACTTGCTCCCTACCATGGAGGGGATGTTTCTGATCGGGACGATCAGAATTAAAGGGGGACAGTGTTACGAAATTTACCCAAAGCCGACCCTGTTTCATTTCAGTACGACAACAAACGCTTTGAGATAAAAAAAAACGATTCTCGAAAAGACTCGGCAGCAGAAGGAGTGTTGATGATTTTACTGGAGAATTCGACACTGGTGTTATAAAGGAAGCACGCCACGATCGCCAGTTCAGTAAAACAGTGACGACGAGCGTATATCGAATTGTTATTGTCATATTTGAATCAGCTGTTTTAATGTAAATAAAGTTCTAGAAAAGTGAAAGTGAATATGAGTTTTATAATTTTAAATTGAACCCACGGACTATATTGCAATAGTTTTGTTCTAAACATAAGCATAGTAAATTTATAATTTGTTTTTTAATAAAATTTATATTGTGTGAGGAAAGTAAATTTTCTACTAGGTTAATGGTTTCTGTAATTGGAACGCTTGGGAACAAATTCGTATCAAATGATATTAATTTTGCATTATTCGGTACTTTAAAGTCTTTTATTTTATTCACTAGTTCTAAAGAGTTTTTTATAGAGTGTTTTCCTACAAAATTAGTATTATCTCTGATAATATTAATAAGTTTTTTGAAAATTTTATATGACGGAGCGTTCATGAATGAAACTACAGGCCTAATCGGGTATCCTGGTTTGTGGAGTTTTATGAGAGAGTATAATTTCGGAGGTTGCGGGTTCATTATTGTAAGTCTAGACAGGTATTTGTCTGTAAATAAACGATACCTACACATCTATTCTAGAATAAAATGTATTTTTATTCAACATATTTTTCCTTCGAAATCTTACATAGCTGGCCTTGACGGTCAAAACATTAAGTAATTATATACGGAAGGAGCGTTAGATACTTTTAGATTGGTTGACAGCTTACATCATATACTTCTGGAGGTAGCTTGCAATGCACAAATTTCGTGCCAAGAGTAAATAGAGGGCAATAGAGAGAGCAAAAGTCTATTTCACTCGATTGCAAGTTGCAGCCAAGAAACGACATGCTGCACATAGCTCATTGGATGCAGTTTCCAATCGAGTGAAATAGCTCTTGCACTATATATTGCTTTCTATTTATAGCGTTGGCACGATATTTGTGCACTGCGGGCTACCTCCAGAAGTACAAGCTCTATGTTATCACAATCTTCCGAATGTGTTGTGTAAAAAATTGTCAGTCAGTGGACAATAGAGAAAATATTAAAGATGAACCTCTCAAAGGGTTGTTGGTCATCTTTTTTTTTTAATATTCATAAACTAGATTGAAATGACGAACATTTTTAAATTGCAAGGAACAATCTTCTAGTTATTATGTCGAACATTTTACCAGGAGCGGTTCCAGCCAAAAATTTGGGGGGCACGTCAAAATTATTTCGAAAATTGATTAACTTCTCCGATTTCCCCTCCAGTTAATTTCTTATAAAAATATACTTTTGACAATAGAACCCCAATAATGTTCACAATTTGACGAAATAAGGTCGAATTTCAAGCACTGGGCGACTTCTATTATATACAAAAAGGCCAAATTGATAACCTCTTCCGTTTTGAAAGGCTGTTAAAAATGTATCTTTACTTTTATTACTTTGTTAAAATTCAATTCAATTCAATTCAACCGAAAATTTTGAGGAGTTTTGACTTGGGAATATCAACTGTCACTATTTATTCTTTGATGTATACTGACATACATTTGGATATTTATGAGAAATTACATCGCGCAGATATTTTTGGAATGTATAAAATTTTTACATATAATTTTGTGAAGGCAGATTAATATATTTTAGTTTAGTCAATATAAACACTAAACTAAATAGTTTTATGCAGTGTAAGTTAATTAGAGAATACTGTATATATTTTTGGAATAACGATTCTTTACTTACAGCAATAAAAGCTGGCGATCAAAAAATAATATTGAAAATTTCGTGACGGATTCTTGAAACAAAATGTGAAAGAGAGAAGAAAGTTTTATATTATAGGTCACCGTCAAAAGACTTTTAAAAAGTAGATAAAGTGACGACCTCTGTGTTTTATCTTATATTGCAAAGAAGGAGGTGATGAAATTGATTGATTTTACTTTTACCTGTTCGCAGATCTCAAAAAGATGCTACGGGGAAAGAGATTTGGCTCCGGTGCTGAGTTTATAAGCCGAAACTGAACTTATTTTGAAGCAAAAGTCAAATCGCTCTATGCTGACAAATGAAGTTGAATTAAAAAAAAGATTTTACTGGTTTGTCTCGGGATTTATGTTTTAATACCCAATATCAATCTTTTAAGTTAGTTAATAGGTAGATTCATTTCGCTATGAAAAGATATATTGTTGTTGTGAACTTACCCTTTTTTGTGTTGTAATACAGAAATGGAGAGTTCAACTGCTAAAGCACCTGCAATCTGTGATACACCAGGTCTAGTAACCGTGCACTGTTGGTCCAAAGTTCTTCCTTTAAGGGACTGTAAATATTAGAATTAAAATATGCTAAAATTAGGAAATAAAATCTTACGTTTCCGGGTGCTCTTACATCATTACAAAAATAGCACCCCAATTCACAGCCACTAATACTTCTAATTCCTTCTGGGTGACTCTGTATGACTTGCGGTGTTGAGTTCTCCATCATAATACCATGTCTCATGACAAGGTATGAATCAAACCCTAATGCAGCATTAATAACAATCTGCAAAAAATTCGAAATTATAAAATTATATTGATTCGTATCAGTTCTTTTATTGCCGATTTTTTTTACTTTCACAGAAAATTATTTTAGTTACCAGACTCATTACTATTTATTATTTATATGTTTACGAACTCCGTGGGTTTTAAAACAATGAATTTACACCGAGAATATATTTTTTTATTTTCACCAAAAAATCACAATCACTACTAGATGTTAATATTACAACGATGTGTTAAATGTACAGGTGTTCCACTCTTGATAATTCTTGTAGCATCCTTGTCTGTCTAACGTGAATGTAGATATTTCGAAGGAAATGGTATTTTCAGTAAAAGATTAGAATACATTTTTGCTTAACGTTTTGTTTATGCTGAAATAGTGAAGTAGTTTTTACTACGGTGAATAATTTCGAGCGAATTTCCGGTTAGTACGGTGAATTAAACATTATAACACTGCTCCCTTCCTTTAATAGTGATCGTCCCGATCACAATAGTCTTGGGCCACCTTCATCTTGGCCTTTGGATTTCGATGATTGGGATAGACCACGTCGTCGATTCTTTAAATTAATTCATAAGACCCATTCCAAATTGGTGTGACTTGCCCTTACTCCTTTGAAGGTTGTACAATCATACGTTGTCTCTCACTTGGAACCCGACTGAATTTGCCTTGAGATAATAACGTGTCTTCATTCGATCGCTGGTTGCCAACATCTGCGCCCGGGCTATTTCGTGTATGGCCAGCATGCTTTGTCGGAGTTGTTCAGCATAATGGTTCTTGGGGCCGTTCTTCTGGTGACTAAAGAAGAAATTACATGGTAGCCTCAGTTTCTTTCAAAATACTATCCTGGCAGGAGTCAATCCTATATTGTTGAGTACGGCTAAGCGATAGACCAACAGGAATAGTTGCATATGCTCATCCCAATCACGCTGGTTGTTGCTGACGACCTTAGATAGATGTTGTACCAAGGGTACTCCTCTCTTCTTGGGTGACAAGATTAGTTCAATGGCTGGATCGGCCATTTGGTCCTGGATATCTTGTTCCGTGATCCAGTCTTCAGTCACCTGTCGGATGGAGATACTCTCTCGCAGTTTCACTTTTAGGCAATGTCCGCAATTAGCTCTATAAGGTCTTCTTGACAAGGCGTCGGCATTATTATGCAGACGGCTATTTGTCGCTCCGGTGTCTTCATAAACAGCAGCCATTTGAAGGCGGCATAATCTGTTCTGATTAGGAATGACAACCTTCAAGATATTTGTGGAAATGGTTATTCCGAGAAGCTATTTCCTGGTGACTCCGTAGTTCTTCTCAAGTTTGTAGAAGTCACGGCTGTATTACTTGATCACTCGCTCCTAACTATATTGCACTTAGGATAGGACGGCCCCAAATCGGTGTTGCTCGCGTTGTTGTCTAGGATAAATTTGCCATACCGTGTAGGAAATGTCAGAATTGGACTGGACTATATCCAGACTCCGAAACGACGTGGCCCAAAAACTCTACCTCTTTTTAGAACATGGAACACTTGTTAGGGTTGGGTTTTAGGTTGATATTATTATTTATGGAAAATATTTCACCAAGATTCTTCAGATGGCCATCGAATGTGTGACCCATGTCCCCAATGTCAAATCGTTCAGTACATACGCCACTAACCTTTCGAATGTAGCGGGAGCATTTCATAACCCAAATGACCTGACCGTGAAGTGAAACAACCCTTTACTTGTGGAAAACGGTGTCTTGTCTCTTTCGCTTTCGTGAAGTCCAATCTGCCAATATCCACTCTTCAGGTCCAGTGTGGAGAACCAACGGGTCCCTGCTAGTGTGGCCAGAGTGCCATCAATTCGGTGGAGCGCATAGCTGTCTTTCTTTGTCACGTCGTTCAATTTCCCGTAACCACGCAAAGTCGATTGGTTCCATCCTTCATTTTCACTAAAACGACCGGAGTAGACCATGGGCTGTTACATAGCTTCATAACTTCATTTTGTAACATGGATTCCATATTTTCCTTAACTGCCTGTTGTTGCCCCAATGGCCTTTGCCAGGGTGGTAATTCTTATGGGTGAGCCTTTCCAGTATCTATTCTGTGCTGAATGAGGTTTCTGAGCCCGGTAGAGCCATCTAAAATGGACTGAATATTTTACCGACATCCTGTTGTTGCCCCAATGATAGTATTATGGATTAATCCTTTCCAGTATCTATTCTGACCTGGATTATGTTTGTAGGGCCGGTAGTACCTTCTTGACGATTGAATATCTGCCAGTGATTTACGACTGCTTGACCTTCTGCTGTTCCTCTGGTGTACAGTGTGTCAAATGGTCAGCAAACTGTTTTATAAACTCTTTACTAGGACTTGTCTCCTTAGCCGATGCCTGGTAAGCTTCTTCGCAATTGGTGATGGTGTCTACTGGCTCGAAACAAGTAACTTTATCATTCAGATATCGTTGTAGGACATATTCAGGACTCTAATTGGTATGTCTCGTCCGGTTTTAACGATAGCCTATCCAACCAAGTAGTCATGAGCTAACTGTGTGGGCTCCACCATTCCGAAGCAGCTCCCAAGATTTCTTTCTAGCTTATGAATAATTTGTTCCGTTCGTCCAGGAATTCCGGTCAAGGATTTCGATACAATTTTTATGGAAGTCGTTGAGTTGTTGACGGGCGTGTCAATACAAAGTCGTCAATTAGAAATCCATGAACATCATATCTCAACATGAACTCATATTGGCTAATTAGTTCCATACCCACGTTAAAATCACCCTCAACATCCGCTACTAAGACCCTTACCGGTGACTGTTATTAGTTAAATGTTCTTGTTAATTGGACGGATTTCCGATCACCACAAAACTCTGGACCTGGCAATGGTGTCAAAAGCGATAATGATTGTTCGGCCAATGATGATACCCTTGATGACTAAGCTGCTGCCGAGTTAGCATAATCCCCTGATGGATACTGTCCTGGGGACTGGTGAAAGGTTATGCAGCGTTTGACCTCTTATACTGACTAACTATTCGTGGTTGTTGCGTTGGCGAACTCTGACTGGTAATCTGTTTGTACGTTTACGACAACATGAGACTCTGGTTCCTTGTTTCGGTCATGTTTCAATTAGTGTCTTCTGGCAAGCAGAAACATTGATTTGGACATGTTCATAATATCCTCTACTTCCAAAACACGCCCCAGAACATCATTACTATTCCTAATACCATTAAGTCTCAGATTTGGTTAATACGCTTGCCAATTGGTCAGTTTCACTTGGTGTACTGCATTGTCATATGTCTTATTTAACACTGAAATCATCTTTTTGAAGTTCCTTGTTCAACCACTGGAATGCACTGATGAAGTTCTAACGCTGGACTTCTTAAAGAAATTACTAACAACGTAGACTTTTGAATGTCGTTAATCACCATTTCCACTTAAATTTGGATAGTGCTAAGTTCACATTGTACTTTGCTTTGAATTGAATTAACTTCATATTTGACCTTATTTTCGAGATTATACATTAAACTGTTTACGCTCTCAATTTCATCATTTATTATGGCTGCTTTCATAATCTGTATTTTCTCATTAACTTGCTTTGGTACATTGTATTAACAATTGCATTAGTTGTTCAAATGGTCTCTTATACATTTTTGAATCAGCTTACCGTTTTTCTTCTAATATTTTAAGTTCATCTTTTCTCTCAAATTTCACAAATAAAACTTCAAATAAATTTTTGTTGTTCAGTTTATTTTACTACTTTTTAAGGAAAATAGAAGGTGTAAGGGAGGAGGAAATTGGGAATATCACTCAGAGTCAGAGTTATGGGGGAGGCAGACGGTCACGGTCAGTGTGAGTGATGAGGGGGTAAGAAAGCTGCTGAATGAGGGCAGAGTGAAAGTGGCCTGGATAACTTGAGTAAAAGGGTGAAAATGAGAAAGTGCTTCAGGTGTTGGGATTTCGGACACCTGGCATCAGAATGTAAGGGTGTGGACAGGAAGGACTGCTGCTACAATTGTGGTCGTAGTGGTCATAAGGCCAAAGAGTGCCAAACAGCACCGAAATGCCATCTGTGTAAGGAAGAGGGGCACAGATGGGAAATTGCGGCTTGTAGGGAGTATAGGAGAGCTATGAGCCTGGAAGAGAGGGGTGGAAGAGAAGGAAGTAAGAGATGGGAGGAAATAGAAGAGTAAATGCGTATTGGTGGAATTATGATTTGGGGAACGTGAAGAAGGAGTGTCTGAAATGCAGGAGACTGCTAACTAGGAGTAGAGCGGGAGGGGACGCAGAACTCATAGAGCTGAGGAGCAGGGAGTACGAAAAGGCAAAAAAGGCTCTGAGTATGGGGATTAAACGAGCGATGAAAAAAGCTGGGAAAAGCTGGTCGAAGAGGTAGATCGTGATGTATAGGGGCAGGGGTACAGGATAGCCACCCGGAGGATTAAGGGGTCCTGTGCTCCATATGACATGTACGTGGATGTAAAGTATAGATTGGTGGATGAGTTATTCCCGGATCTGAGAGGGGAGAGGGATGAGCTCGAGGTAGGAGAACTAGGGGTGTTAGTAATTTCAATGCTGAAGAGGTGACAAATGCGGTGGAACGATTGAAAAATCAGAAGACCCCGGGAATGAGTGGAGTGAAAACGGAAGTGGTGAAGATCGTAATCGAATATGATTCAGAAATGATGGTTAGGGTATATAACGAAATCCTGAGAAAGCAGGTCTTTCCGGCTGAATGGAAAATTGGGAGAACGATCCTTATTCCAAAGGGTGGACCAAATGAGGAGGGAGTGTTAAAATACAGACCTAACATTGCTAAATACTACTGGCAAACTGTATGAACATCTGATAAGAGGAAGGATAATTAAGGAGATGGAGGAGAAGGGAGGAATATCGCAGCAACAGTACGGCTTTACTTCAGGGAGATCGACTTTGGATGCTCTACAGGAGATCATGCGATTGGTGGGAGAAAGTGAGTATAAATGGGTGGTCCTAATAAACCTAGACATTAAGAATGCCTTTAACACTGCAGGATGGAGCATCAAACTTGGGAGATTACGCGAAATAGGGGTTAGCCCATATCTCCAGAACATTATAACAGATTACTTTATAGGGAGGAAGATCAAAGTGGGAGACAGGGAGAAGGAGTTGACACAGGGTGTACCACAGGGATCAGTGCTAGGGCCGACTCTATTGAATGTATTATATGGTCCGGTACTACGTATAACGTTGCCGGAGGGGTGTCAGACGCTGGTCTATGCAGATGATTTGTCAGTGGTTGTGAGAGCAATGAACAACGAGGAGCTGAGGGAGAAGGGAGACGAGGCGAAAAATACTTGGGTGGATGGAGAGCAATCGCCTGGAAGTTGCGGAGGAAAAGACGGTGGCGGTAATCTTGAAAGCTCTGAGGGCAAGACGGGAGATAGCGTTCAATTGTGGACTGAGGGTGGTTATGCCAGGTAAAACAGTCAAGTATCTGGGAGTTATTTTAGATGACAAACTGATTTTTAACCATCATGTCAGGTTTGTCACGACGAAAGCCGCAAAAATGGGTGCAGCGCTGGCTAGGCTACTTCCAAACGTGAACGGGCCTCGGACGGCGAAAAGGAGGCTGTGGTATGGGATAGTAAAGTCAATCTTGTTGTATGGGGCCCTATATGGCACAGAGCGATGAGGGTGAAGACCTATCGCAGACTCATGGAGAAAACGGTTAGACCGATCCTCCTAAGACTGGCATGTGCATATAGAACAGTAGCGATGGAAGGGTTGTTTACTAGGGAGGTACCCATCGATCCTATTTGATGAGAATGAGAAGGGCGGAGGATGATTTGTGTATATATTGCGGAGAGGTTGACACCCCGCAGCATACGGTAATGGAGTGTGAAAGGTTGGGCGCCGAGAGAGGAGTGCTGATAACAGAGTAATCATGCCGCAGAATATACTGGAGATTATAATCGCGGACCGCAAAAGGTTGAAGAAATTTAGTGACTTATGATAAACATCATAACAATTAAAGAACGGGAAGAACGGGTGTACTTGACTGTGGGAGAAGTAATGGGTGAATAGTCACTACGCCGGGGTATCTGAAGATATATCTACGATGAGTTCCAGGTACCTAGAGGCCAATGAGGTGTTTTAGTGGGTCGAACCCCACACGGCAATACGCAACTGGAAAACACGTGCGGCTGTTAGTGCGGTTAGCGAATTTCACCTCCCCTGAAAAAAAAGGTACTACTACACTAATACTTAAAATATTATAATGATGAGCCAAATGTACATTAATTGTTCCAGTGCTCCACCGCTCCTTTCGGACGGCCCAATATGTTTCAGTCACTCTCGATTATTATTGCATCATCCATGTCTAAGGTGCATGTCGCCTAGCTGTCGAATGGAATGGCATTTTCGGTAAAAACGACTAGAATAAGTTTTTGCCAAGAAAGTTTTGTTTATCGGTGAATTAGTTTTTATTACATTGTAACAATATAATACTATGAAAACTGTTAACCCCAAATATTATTCGGTGAAAAAGAACATTCTGTAGTTTGCAAAATTGTTACCTCCACAAAATAAATTTGTACAGGTATAAGAAAAGATGATGTACAACACTTAGATGAAATTCTTTAATCTATTTACAGTCTCTTAACTTGCTCGCGGAGACATCTACAGAAAGAAGATAAGTATGTAGCAATGCTGCAATTACGATTCTCACTGCGAGGAGTCGGCACATTTTCGTGTAGCCCAAAATCTCTATCTAAATGTATATTTTGGGAATAATCTGACTATAATAAACGTTAATGTCTTGCATATAATATCAAAATCTCAATTTGAACCAAAAATTGAGTTTTTGACACTACAAGCCATAGATGTGTAATTTTTTAGTAGGTACATAATAATCACCTGTTATTGTCTATTTTTATTACTTTGTAACTACCTAACCAGCGATCTGTTGAAAACACGTTACGATTTGAAGGCGAATTTGATTGGGTTCTAAATTCCAACAAGGAGATAATATTTGGTCATACAACCCTCAGAGGAGCAAAGGCAACTCTTCAACCAACAGCCAGCCATAAGAAGTGGTCAAGACGATCAACGACGTTGTCTATCGCATTCACCGGCATTCGAGGACTAAGATAGAGGTGGTTCATTTGGATCGACTGGTTCCCAATCTTGGACAGCATGATTATGATCAGGACTATCAGAATTAACAAATATATATATATATATATATATATATATATATATATATATATAACATTCAATTTTACACTGCTAAAAAATACTTCTTGAAATTAATCAGCTGACCAAAACCATCTATCTGAATAAACAGAGGACAAAAAGTATTCCCTGAACGTACGACTGCTGGTATAAAAAGTAAGAAATTTCCAGTCATATATTAGAGAGAACGGGAACAGTCCAGGGGAACGCGATGAATTTTAAATGCGGCCGTACTGCAGCAATTGGGGAGTTAACGAAGACGTGAATCTTTGTTCTAATATTCGACCGAATTAACGCATTGTTGATGTCTAAAAAAAGGAGTTAGCGGACTTTAGATGTGAATTTGTTAAAAAAATAAATAAGATTTATTTTTGATCGACTGGCTCCCTACAATGGAGAGGATGATTCCGATCGGAACCATTAGAATTAATGGCGGCAGTGTTATAACATTTAACTAAAAAAGGAATTTGTAACAGAAACCATCTATCCGAAATAAACAAATGCCTTTAAAACCTATTTCCTGAATGTTCAATTGTTGGTAAAAAGTACCGGAATTTGTGAGGAAATAAAGATTATTTATTTTTGTTGTAATTAAATTGTTTGTACCCAAGGAGTTCTCACCAATAATAATAAATTCTATATTTTCGATAACCCTAATATCATTTAAATAAGAAATGAATAAACGAGGCTCCAAAGCACTACCATGTGGTACATTTGGAGTAGGGAACTTAGCATTATTTTAATACCATTTTTGAAAAAAGAATCCACACGTGTTGGAATGGTTTTTCTTGAAGTAGGTACACCGCTTAACAAAAATAAAAAAAAGTTTTGTTAACACATTTTTACTTACTTCTTAGTTAATTATACTAGGTGTTTAAAATAGCAAAAACCCTAATTTTAGCAGTTTTTGTGACTTCTCAGCAACATAATAAAAATTTAAAGTATAAAACGTAAGTGTGTTGTATGGGGATTTTTAGAACCTACTAAATGAGATGTTGATCGATAGGATTGGTTTATTAATAAATCAGTTATTCGCGAAAAATGTGATAAATGGCGTATTTTTCAATCACTTGTAACTCTTATCTAAAAAAAATTAGAACCATAAAACGTGGCCAAAAGTTTCATTTGCCTATCGAAAATAACTGTTCAAAATTTCAACTTCATGGCTTTGAAGGTTTTCCCACAAATGTATTTTTTTATCGAGAGCTCTTTATTTTTTAAAATGCTCCCATTCTGCATCAAATTACTTTTTTATAAATCTGAATGGAACATGGTAATTATCAAATCTTTCGGTACAACTCATCATATATTAATATTCTTTTGGGTTTGTTATACTGTCTGTAAATTTAATTTGAAATTCTTCATTTTGGTATTCGGTAACGCATAAATATTAGTAGAGGGGATCCTGATTTCCCCTCACGGTAGAGTAAAAATAGCATCTCATCGAATTGGCATGGTGTTTAAAATGCTTTTTCCATGCAAATTACATTATTGGATTGAGTTGGCTGTCACTTACAACTGATTACAAACTTACACTTTTTTAAAAAAATTGTGACAATTGCTTCGCGTGCGATGGAGCTTATTCATACAATGGTAGTAAATTAAGAAATGCAACAATTATAAACTAAATATAATAAGTTATCCCCGACTTGACCATACAATGTATGGCAGCACACTCCCTCTAGGCACGTATAGCGTGCCTTTAGGGGAAAATTCACTAAACCCCAGATATCCTAGATATCAAAAGGGTTTAGCTCTGTGAGAGCCCTTGCCGGGTTTTCAGGCCCGAAAGTTTTGAGTCCGAAAGGCTGGAGTCGTGGCGGCAGTTTCCCATGAATTTCCTGACCGTCCGGGCTGTTCCTAACAGGGCGGCTTTTTGAATTTTTTTGGTACGGATGTTCGTCCAGACCGAGGTATTTTAAATAGTAGACTACTCCTATTGTGCTGCAACTTCCATCTGTAGAATAATTGAGATCGCAATAAGACCAAAGCAAGACCCTCTCCAATTTAGACAAATCCCTCGAATACCACATTGGCAAAGAAGGCTTGAAGAGAAAATCAATTCTGTTCGGAAAGACGTTGGAAGACTGACATGGACAATAACCGAATACACTCCCAGTGGGATAGAGAAAACATCACATCTCAGCAGTGTCTTGACAGTCTACGACAAAAGCTCTCCGTTTACACAAGTCGAACGAGAAGGTATAAAACCAGTAACCAACGGAAACTAGACTACATACTTTTCCGACAATCAAAAAAGGGTTTTATAGAAAACTTAAGAAGAACAATAATAATGAAGCCCCTAGTTACCCCAGTAAAACAGACATGGAAGAATTCTGGAAAACACAGCTTTCCACAACAATTTCCAGAGCCAGCTGGATTAATGGCTGCATTTCAGAATTGAGATACCATGCAACACCCACCATTTACAACACAATACACATTCAACATAATGAAGCTCCTCCATAACTGGAAAGTACCAGGACCAGATGGTGTACAAAATTACTGGATAAAGAAACTGTACGCAACCCACGAAACACTAACAGCCCTTATAAATGATATATTTACACACCCACACAATATGCCTAGTTTCCTTACGCATGGTGCTACATATCTCTTACCAAAGAACAACCTATGTACACAGGACACAGCAAAGTACCGACCAATCACTTGCCTTCCAACCTTATACAAACTCATAACATCGTGCATTAATCATCGCATTTTCAAACATTGTGAACTGAACAACATAATTACTCAACAACAAAAGGGATGCGCGAAAAATTCGATGGGTTGCAAAGAACAACTGATAATTGATTCAGTTGTCTGCAATCAAGCCCACGCCAAACGACGAAATCTCTACATGGCATATGTGGACTACAAAAAGGCATTTCATTCAGTTCCACATGATTGGCTCATTAAGGCACTGAAACTCTATTAAGTGAATAATTGTATTATTAACTTTTTAGAATATGCCATGTCCACCTAGCAAACCAAAATCTCACTGAATGAAGCCAACTGTTTGATACAAACTGACCCCATTCCAATCAGAAAGGATATATTCCAGGGAGACTCTCTAAGCCCGCCGTGGTTCAGCCTTGCCATGAACCCTCTCTCAAACAAACTCACCTCGATTAATTTTGGGTTCAGTCTTAAAACACAACAATGTACAAGTATTAAAGATAAACCATTTGTTATACATAGACGGCATAAAGTTGATGGCAGCTACGAAACAACAGCTGCATGATATGCTTGAA
Organism: Octodonta nipae; assembly: GCA_034190945.1. NCBI lineage: Eukaryota > Metazoa > Arthropoda > Insecta > Coleoptera > Chrysomelidae > Octodonta > Octodonta nipae. The sequence continues at coordinate 65,097,284 of CM067219.1, forward strand.
ATAGTAGAAGGGTTCTCTAGGGACATCCATATGAAATTTGGCCTAGATAAATGCAGAATTATTAATATAGTTAAAGGTAAAATAAGGCAAGGCACTAGGAAATGGGAGATGTCATCTTTATTGAATCTATGGGGGAATGTGATACTTATAAATACCTTGGAATAAAGCAGGCTCAATGTATTGATCACTTGACCATGAAAAAGCACCTAACAGCAGAGTTTTATAAAAGGACAAGACGAATGTTAAAAACCAAACTAAACAGTAAAATGTTTCAGGTTATTAACACCTATGCGTGTTCAGTGCTCAGTTACTCTTTCGGTATAGTTAATTGGTTCAAAACTGATATTGAAAAATTACAACGAATAGTGCGAGTTTTACTAATAAAAGCTCAAAATCACCATCCAAAGAGCTCTGTCGAAAATACAACTCTGCCACGGTATAAAGGAGGAAGAGGATTGGCAGATCTAAGCAAACTATTAGATTACAAATTTCAATTTTGCATAGTCATTTCCAGAAACTCGCAGAATTTTCTGATCTACACGGGGTCATGTGCCAGGTTGATGACTCAACACCACTGCGACTAAGACAACAACACGTCCAATTACACCATCAGACCACTGATCAGAAACTGCTGAAATGAAAAGAGAAGCCCCTTCATGGAAGACATGTAAATGACGTTAACCAAGATTATGTCGGCAGTCCAGCGTCGAGCTACTGGTTGATCTCTGGTCATATGTTTCCTGAAACGGAAGGATTTATATTGGCAATCCAAGATCAAGTAATTCCATCTTAGAACTATCTAAAATCCATTGTTAAAGACCCTTCTATTAACAACGAAAGATGCAGGTACGGTTGCCAAACATCTGAATCTATCCAGCATATCACAGGAGGTTGTCAAGGGTTCGCTGCAACTGATTACAAAGACCGACATGATGCTGTGGCAAAAATACTGCACCAGGAACTAGCACTGAAACTTGGACTATCACAGTCGGTGAGATTACCATACTATAAATACAAACCAGAATCTGTTTTAGAAAATAACAACTACAAACTGTACTGGGACCGCACGATACTGACTGATCGGACTGTTGCTCACAATAGACCAGATACAGTTTTGGTAGATAAAGTCTCTCGGAAAACAACTTTAGTTGACATATCAATTCCTAACAATAATATAAATATCAAGCAGGCTGAGAAAATAACCAAATATAAGAATTTCAAATAAAGATTCAGTGGGACATGAACAACACACGAACTGTACCAATTGTTATATCAACGGCAGGAGTAGTCTACTATTTAAAATACCGCGATCTGGACGAACATCTGTCCAAAAAAATGCAAAAAGTCGTCCTGTTAGGGACAACTCGGACGGTCAGGAAATTCATGGGAAACTGCCGCCACGACTCCAACCTTTCGAACTCAAAACATTCGGGCCTGAAAACCTGGCAAGGGCTCTCACAAAGCTAAACCCTTTTGATATCTAGGATATCTGGGGTTTAGTGAATTTTCCTCTAAAGGCACGCTATACTTGCCTAGAGGGAGTGTGCTGCCATACATTGTATGGTCAAGTCGGGGATAATTTATTATATTTAGTTTATAATTGTTGCATCCATCGCACGCGAAATAATTGTCACAATTTTTTAAATAAAGTGTAAGTTTGTGATCAGTTGTGTTACTTAAGTCATCATAAATTATATTATGTAGGAGATATAGGAGGGTAAATCACATATAAACGGTAACATTGCTATTCTGCTTAGAATGCACTTTCGAGCTAGATTATGTTGTTTGGAGTAGATGTTTGGTTTATAGGCACTGGGGAACCAGCCGGATACGCGCGTATGCTTGGCTTCGTCGCCAATACCTATTGTATGATGTGTGGTCAGTACATAGTACACCCATGACTAAGCTAGAGATACATTCGTCTGTTGTACAACGGATTTTCAGTTTTTAACCAGTAAAAGCGTTAAAGCCTCAGAAATTCTAACTCATTTGAAGGCACAATTTGGGGATAGTACACTGTCTAGAATCTTGTGTATATGTAGGTGAGAAAGGGTATACGAGAACGATAACCATGATCGACGCAGAAGGACAAGCCTTGCAGCTGACAATGCCAATAGTGTTCGACAGCTTATTGAACGAGACCGCCAATTAACCATGGAAGAATTTTCTCAGAATTGGGGGTCAGCTATGGAAGTGTTTAATCAATTAACATTGAACAACTTGGTTTCAGAAAAATTAGTGCTCGATGGGTGATGGGTTCCGAGGATGTTGACTGTAAACCAAAAGAATGTAAGTTAGGAGATCGTTAAAAGACTTCTAAATAGATTTCAGCGAGAAGGGAAGGCCTTTTTGAAGCGCATAGTCTAAAGTGGCGAAAAAAGAATAAAAGTCAAAACTCGGTAAGAGTTACAAAATAGTTATGCTTTCAAAATGTTGAGATCCCTATTTATTAGGAAATTCCAGCTATGGCTTCTGTAAATTTAACTCACATAGGCTTCAAAATTATGTGTTGGATAATAAATTGACAGCACTTGTACAGATGTGGATTCCTTCATTCCATCTTCACAGACCTCTATTTATGGGTATTTTGAATTTTCCGGGTACCAGCTCCCGTAGGCAAGATTATATTTCATCACTTTTAAAAGCATTCTTTTAACAGTAAATTATGTTTTATAAATAATAACTTCAGCATGATTTAATATTTGCATAGCAAACTTTGCTTTGAATAAAATTATGATATTTTTAATTCTAATTAACAGGCGTCAAGTTTAAAGAAAAACACTGAAATTAAAGAAAAAAATAAAATGATAAACCCATGAACAATATTAAAATGCTATTAGAATCATTAGACAATTCAATTAAAATGTTAGCATGCTTGCCTTTTTATAGTAGTTTCCAAGGAGAGTTGGCAACCACCTACTTTCTCGTGAGTCCATCAAAATAAATATAACATCATGAGATTTTATGAGGTTGGTTAGTTCAGTGACATTTTGTACTGTTTGTTCCATTAAACTTTTCCCCACAGTATGACCTGGCATGTTGACGTTTAACTGTATTCCTCTGCTATTCTAGAATAAAATATATGAAGAAAAAATATATTAACTAGATTAGTTGCATTTTTGAAACAAAACTGAATAATAAATACACCTGTAAATTATAAAATATATCCGATAATTTGTATCATATAAGCAAAAATAAAATTATACTAAATACTCCTAGCGAATGTTTATTCCAAATTTAAGATTAAAAAAATACTACAATCATTTGGGGCTACAAATTTTTTCGGGGAGCGCATTATTAAATTTATTTTCATATAACGACCCAGAGATTATTTCTAAAGCTTCATTCTTGCATTATACGATTACAGTAGCGTAAAAAGAATGTCGTTAACAACTACAGATACGCATGTTTCACAAAGTATAAAAAAATAAATTTAATATTGCGTCCCAACAACCGACAAAAGCATCAGCACGATAACATTCGTTCCGAACCTATCACGAGGTTTAGCAGTGGTATAGGTATTGCTGATATTTGCTCATCGCGGATTATGTGGAAGAAATTTCTATCTGTGACGTTTTGATAGGTTCTGAAGACGATGAGCCATAATACCTGTTCCATTAAGAACAGCGAAGCGAAAGACAAAGCGCTAAATTTTGTAATAGTACATGGCATGTGATTTAAACTCACTGGGGATGATAGGAAAACGTCTATGAGAGAAATGAGGTGTTGCCACCCGATTCTCGTAGGGACGGTCCTAAAGGGAAGTCTGTCCACGATCTATCTGGCGCGTCTCAAAGGCCCATATGGTCAATCCATCGGCTGTGATATAATGCTCATTCTCGAGAAAATGTCTTGAGAATGAAGCCTTACAAGCTTGGTGGTAAAACTGTGAATAAGGCCTTTCGATGTAATCCGAATAACAATTCGCGGATCATGCGGAACTGCCGATGTGTATCTGCCAACCTTGTCTTCCAGGTCGGCGCATATCTTCAGCATTGGGGGAGGGGGAGTAGTGGAAGGGAGGGAAAGCCCTGGTAAACTGGTTAAAAATTAAATTCCCTAAGCTTAGGTGTTATTCGAACCATGCAATGACAACTTTACTTTACAAGAAGATGATGTAAATAAATTAATCCAAAAGAACTCTGAATTGCAAGGAACTGACAATAACAGTAAAGATGAACATCATAGTGCTGCTACACCTAATAAAGCAAATTTATCTTCATCCAAATCTGATCTGGTTGATGGGGATAACTGGCAGCAGGCAAAGGGATGGGAGAAACCGCTCTCGTCATATCTCAGCAATGACCCAACGGCCCGCTCCAATTAGGGGCATGAATGAACATGAAACTGGACTAGAAATTGCTCAGAAATTCCACTGGACTTTTGTTACTGGACTATTCAGGAAAAAAAATGAAAAAGACATTCTCAGTTATCTAAAATCCAAATCACAAGACAAGAACTTCATTGCTTGTGAAAACATGGGGACAACCAGATAACAAGTAAGCTCATTCAAACTCGGGGTACCACAAAACTTAAAAGAAGATTGTCTTGACCCTAACATCTGGCCAAATGGGGTTACTGTGAACCTCTTCAACGCCTGCAGAATCCATCCAATCACCAAACGGAGTCGCAAGGGTCTAATTATAAATAAAAAATGTCAAGTGCTTAACCTGTCAAAACTTTCGAAAGAAAGAGTTACAGTATGAGGTAGATGGGATTTATATTTCCCCTATACACACCTAAATAGTAACAGTATATAGATCTCCCAAGGCGATCTGGATAGATATCATGTCTCTGGTTCTGGAAAAAATTGATCATACAGAGAACATTATAGTCATTGGCGACTTCAATGTACACTATGAACGGCGGAACTGCAAGGAGGTTGACTATCTCAACTTCTTTTTTAATTCCTATGATTTGTTTCCAACTGTTAACTTCAAAACGAGAGGTGAAGCAACTTTGGATAATATCTATGTTAACTTCAGTAACTCCAATCTAGACATCATTCCCGTTGCTCTATCTCTGGTCATTCCGGATTACTGTTCAATACACCACTCAAACGCTCATATAATCATAGCACTAGAATTACTTTCAGACCAATCACTGATGAAGGTCTTTCTTCCCTGTATAATCAACTACAACTATATAACTGGAAATCAATCACGGAAAGTACCGAAAGTGTGGAGGATCAGTTCTGCAGTTTTTTGGATAAAAGCATAAAAGTCACATATGGTTTACATTCCTTAGAGACATTAAACGATAAGGCGTTCACATAGCAAATGTTTCATTACTAATGTTGTTGTGGAATAATCCTTATAGGAACAAAAAGTCTCATCTGCACAATGACAACTTTGAGTATTTATCGAGCAGTATTTCACCGACATTATACAGAGACTCATCAATTCTATATAGATAGCACTCACTTGTTTAATCTCTACATTCGAGACAGTAAATGTTATACTTGTTCATGGAGATCTCGAAGATGTAACTAATTACAGGCAGTAATGAATCGCAGTTTTCATATCTTTACATGGCGTAACCTCTAGGAGCTCATGGTGCTTAACGGGTCCTCCGTTAGCAGTATCCTCAGTATACATAAGAATCAGCAGTCCATCGGCGTACCTCAGCTCTGAATATACATAAATGGCGTGCCGAACTTTAACAATCTATTGAATCTGCTGATAATTCTGTTTGCTGATGATACCACAACACTGCTGCGCTATCAACCTTCAGACCCAATATTGCAGTGGACCCAAATCAAACAGCGTGAAATAGGGTTTTTTAGCCAATAGGCTTAGTCTCAACATTAGTAAGACCCAGAAGATTAATTTTACATTGCAAACTTCACCATCGACTCTAAAAAGTGATGCATCAGTGAAGTTCTTAGGGGTCTACCTTGATCCTGGGTTGACCTCGGAAGCCCATGTTAATTTTCTTAGCTTCAAATTATGTAAAATAACTTTCCTTATAAGGAGCCTGTCAAAAAATGTATCTAAGGGCACATTACTGACAGCGTATCAAGGATACTTTAGCTCTAATATATCCGACGCGATTTTAAATTGGGGTCAATGTCCGTGCTCTGCTCAAATTTTTAAGTTACAACGTTATGTTAGAATTATTGCAGGCTTAAAGAGTGTTGTAGAGATAGCTTTGTGGGGCTAAAACTACTTACCCTACCTTGCACTTTTATCCTTCAATGTCTTGTCTATATGAAACAAAACCATAACAGCTACAGAACACAAAACGATATTCACTCCTATTCAACCAGGAAAGGACGAGAATTAGTACCCAGCTACCACAGATTGCAAAGGACGAGAATGGGTACTAACTATTATGGCATTAAATTTTTTAATGCACTGCCTGCAGAAATAAAAAATTTAAACGTACATCATTTTAAAGCATGAGTAAAAAATTATCTTTTAAAACACGGCTTTTATTCTTTTGAGGATTACTTGGGAAGTGTTTTCAATGTATAAATATTTAATGTGTTTGCTTCTATAATGTACATTGTTGCTATATATTAGTAAATAGGACATTTTATTTTCTTACGATTTTAATAACATTTTATATATTCTTTTGTATACATATTTAATACATTTCACACTTGTATGGCTTTGACTAGTAAAAACACAAAGTTGTAATACTTTTCCAATAAATAAACTAAACGAAAACGAAGACCTACAGAGATAATAACCTTTCACAGTAATCCATTATATTTACCAAAGACATGGAAAGGAGTGGATGCTTACCATTTCCTGATGTGAAGTGCTAGACGACTAGAAAACTAAACAACAGTTTACAGAAAGGTTACAAATACGTGAATAATAGTTCACAAATTCTGTTTACTTTTTTGAAACTTGAGGTATCGCCGTGAAACTATCAACAGAGAAAACATACAAATAATATTCCCTATATTTGACTTTTGAATGAAAGAACCTAAGAACCCTTTTTAGAAACCCTGTTAGAGCTCTCCTCATTGCAAAGCCTTTAACAGAATTTCACCAATTGTCACAGTTGAAAGTTGTATTTGACTTCTCTATTGAGAAATTAAGCATAATAACAGTTGTTTGTATTTTGTGGTAGTTAATGTTCGTGTATTAGAACAAGCTTAGCATCAAATGCTTTAGTTATTTAAGATGCTTAACGCTCTATTCCATATCTCCTTTGAATCAGGATAAATTTCAAAAATTTCTTACTTTGCCATATAATAACAAAAAATATTCAGGTTCCAAAAATGCAATGCTTTCAGTACACATCTTTTAACTTACTATGCCTGGGAATATTGCTCTCAAATTTTCTGCTGCAGCCTCAGATTTCGGATTCATCTTTACTGAATCTTCATACGTAAATAAACTCTGACGTACTGGATTTGAAAAAGAAACATTTGAGTTGTCAACAAAAGTAATGGTCCTCGCACCCCACCCCTAAAAATAAGTCCAACAATTACTCAACGACTAAAACAGGTTTATTTAGTTTACAATCAACACTCTGGCTACAGAACATCCTAATGTACCAGATCCTAGTAGTAAAAACTTTGATTTTGTAATAGTTTCAAGATTCACATCTGGTAGTACATTCCATTTCATCAATTTAAGGTTAAGTTCAACAGCATCTTCGGCAATACTAAAAACTAAAAATTGTAAATATATGCCAAACAATTTAATATCATCCAAATATTGGGAAGTAAAAATTTAGTAACGCGAATGAGTTTTTAAAACAAGATGTGATGTTCAATAACCGACTTTCCGGAACGAGCAAATAGATGTTCCCTGTTTTCGTTTCGGAAAGTCCTAGATATCAAAATCGAGGGATTTTACACCCTGAACCCTTCACAAAAAAAGATTCATTGCTCCTTATTAACCCGCATTGAAGCAGCATTGCACGATAAACCTCACAACCCCAAACACATCGAACCACATACCTTAAGGTATTGTATCCTGGTGCGTACACACGCGACCATGAAACCGGTTTGTCTCGGGGAGCTAAAAATTTGACTATACTAGATCTAGCAACATTAGCTGCTGAACTCTTAAATCTTGCTAGAATTGTAGAGTTATAACAAGAAACAACAAAAATCTAATGGGATATCATTGGCGTCGGTGAAGTTAGAAGGAAAAGTGAACTAATAAGGATTTCTCATCAATAAATGATGAACCAACAAAATTATTGGAAATTCCGGTATCTGAGATCGAGTCGCTAGTTCAATATTATCACTATTGAAAAGATACTCTATTTAAGTTCGATCAAATAGCTATACAAAGAAATCAAAATAGCACTACATACTAACAACAGCCATTTTAAATACATAATCGGCGACTTTAATGCGAAAGGGACGCAAAGACAATATAAGAAGGTATTAGTGGGTCACTATGGATTTGGTGAACGTAATAAAAGAGGTGAGATTAGTGCAGTTGGCACACTACCAGAAAAAGTACCTACCAAACTCGAGAAAAACTCCGATAGGGAGTCGACCTGGGAGCTCTTCACAAACAACATCAGCGCCATCAAGATGTGAACAAACTAAATACTCTCAGGACAGAAAGCAAGCATGGGGCTTATTAGCGCAATAATTGTCCTTAAAACGTAACCGGAAAGAATGAAACACCTATAAGACCAATGGAATAGCGCCCTCGTAGCCATAGCATTAACCCCCAAGATCGCTAGTAAAGAAGACAGATCGATAAGTCTCCTACAGGTAGTGTACAAAATTCTCAATAAGATCATACAGAACGGAATACAAAGTGTACTAGACTATGTGAACCACGAGAACAGGCTGGATTCCGTAATGGATTCAACATCATTGATTACATATCTGTTAAAAACACACTTTTGCACCCTAACACCAAACCTTTATTTTAAAAACGCCGTTTTAACAACTCTAAGTTGTCATCATCAATGAGTAAACCAAAATAAATCGAAATTACAATTTTCTCTAATTTATACATACCACTAAACTATTACTTAAGTAATTAATGCAAAGGATAAATCCCAAGTACCTAAATTTTAAATAACAGATTTCACAGATAAGGCAGATTTTATATAATACAATTATGTAAATTAGGATAATCCTTAATTACCTACCTAATTTTACCCTACATTATAAAGTAAGAACATGCTTATTTTATGGATTCTTGGAAAGTAAACTATACAATGAGCTGGGCCCTATCCCATACAGCTCATAAAGGACGGATAGTATTGGAAAAATGTTAGCTTTTTTAAAAATCAACCAATCTAGACCAAATTTGGTATATGGAGGTTTTTGGGGTCGCTAACTACGAATCTAAAGCAATAACTGAGATATCATACTCCAAGATTAAGAATCCAAGAACGAGGACAATTAAAAAAAAATCAACCAATTTACGCCAAATATGGTATATGAAGGATTTTGGAGTCGCAATTTTATGGGAAGCTTTAATGGCTCATCGCAGGTTTTTCAGGTCCAGGTCCCTCGGTACGCCCATGCAAGTATCGATACTGATATCGAAAGAAAAATACCCATATAGATATCCAAGTATCGCAAGAAAAGTATCGATACCGAAAATACCCGGTATCTAGAACAAAGTATCCATACTGGTGTCATATTAGTAGTATCGCAACAATCCTATAAATGATATCTATTAGTCTTGTTTCTTATACACTCTAAGTTTGGGTATCTCGTTGTCATTCCGATCATGTATCTCGCCATAGACCTTTGTGTAACTTGAAGTTTACGTGTTAGTTCTATTTTTAAAATTCCTGGTTTTACAACTCTATAGTACTTGTACAACTCATTGATCTTAAATCTCTTAAGGACTAATGAGGTTTTGTTTATTTCGGATGGTACTGAATCCAAATACGTATTAAAGTTTTGAATGGTCTGAAACCTAAAATATGATCAGATATATTTCTTTTAATATGTATATGAGGGTTGTCAGACAATATAATTTTGCTCAAGAGTTGCATACTTTTATTTTTTAATAATTTGAAAATTATCATTAAGAAAAGTTTATTAGAATTAAAATCTTATGTAATTATACCCATCTACTGTGAAAAATATGGTCTTCTTATGTTTCGCCATAGAAATATGTCTAACATATTTATTTTACAAAAAAGTAATGGTAACATTTTGAAATGGCTTGTGGACGTATATATATTGCCTACAAGAGATAAGCGGGCCAAAAAAGATTTCCATTGAAAAGGGAATTTCAGAATTATATATTGTGACCTGTTGACCAACTTGTTAGTACCACATCCGTGGGTAGTTCACTATTTAGAATTTTTCGAAAAAACAGTGCTTTTATTACATATCTTTATAAATTCCGGACATGTTTCTTTAAAATGAATATCACATTTCTTGACAAAGAAACTTGGATTAAAAACTCCACCAACGACAGTTTTGTGCATTAGAAACTGTTACAGACTCTTGGTACACTATTGTTAAAAAATTTCAAAAATATTACTCGCTGATCATTAATAATTGCATTATATTATACAATTAAAACTAACAATCATTTAATATTGCAAAACAGACACAAAAAATCAAAAGGTCAGTTTAAAAAAATGGTTAATAAAGTTTCAAATTCATTTTCTTTTTTGATTGGATCAGGTAACAGAAATAAAGCCAAAAATTATGAGTTGTGTGTAATCGCCAACTAAGGTTCGCCATTGTGTTTTCAGGGAGATAATAGATTATGTTACTCTTTGTTTTTGTTTTTGCCTCTGATATAATTTAATGAAATTTATGTGGCTTTAAAGTTGTTATATTCACTCGGAATTATGTATGCTGATAATTAAGGTAAAAATAAGACGAGATTGTTTGATTTACACGTTACCCAAACATCTATCTGCTGTGATAAACTGATGGTGATATTCAGTTATTTGATTTTAACAGTGAGAAAGTGTGAATTAGTGCAGGAGGCATCTGTCAAGAAAGGCCTTCGTTTCGTTTCAAAGTAAATACAATGCGATGGAATAATCTATTTTATCATTTCTTTTGTTGTTTTTGTTATTTTGCAATGAGCTTATTACATTTCAAAGTTGGGCACTATTTCAGTCTTACAGAAAATTTAATCAAGCATTATTCAACTTTTTCTAGAATAAATACTCTCCAAAGTTTAAACGGGAAAAGGAATAAAAGTATTTTTTAGATTTTTTCACATTTTGATTTTGCATATCTTTTAAAAGATGGTCATATTGACATTATTGTTTCTGAGTTCATTTCGCAAAAAATTTGACTATATCAAACAACCAACTTAACACAAGTCTCGCCTGGACTATATAGCGCAATACTCAATAAAGGGGTTTGAACTTTATATTGACGTGTTGATTTCTGACCAAGTTTACTTATAATAATAAGTATTTAACCTGTTTATTATTTCTGTTAAATTGGAAACAAATATATAACTATCTTTGTTGCAATTGTAATTCAGTTATTTTGTATTTTCAGTTATTTGACTTAACATGAGTAAACTATATTTACATTTGCAAAAATTCACTAGAACTCAGTATACAATAGAGATTTTAATAGTTTAAATGTTGTTATAAAATATATTCATAATTACCTTAAAGGATCTAAAGAATTTCTCATGTTTGCTATACGAGGACCCATTTTACCTCTATCATTTGGTTCCCAACCAATCCAGGTGTCAAAAAGTTGTTCCTGAATAACTGGCATTTTAAGTTTATAGATGAAGCTGTTCCATAAACCAAGGTTAGAATCTTGTCGGCTTAAATTTAGTGCTAAGAAATTTAACTCTTGATTTTGCAATAAAGGCCTACAAAGTGAAAATATTAACTGAAATACTTCGTCATAAATAATTATTATTTGCTTGTAATTCAATATTATAGATTGCAATTCAGGCATTCCCTTGAATTCTAATGAAATCCACGAATTAACCACTCAGTAAATCCATGCAAATTTCAACATATGGTCGAAACCAGTTATGTAAATAATATATTTTAAATGCCTTGCTTGGAATTGGATAATTAAAGTTTATGGAGTTCCATAGTGGCAACATGTAAACTAAAAACGATACAATTGTCTTTCAAATAAATTTTCTGCATGATTTTAGTACATCAGAGAAGGAAATAACTATGCATATTTTCTCATAATTATTGTTAAAAACTATACCCTACAGTAAACCACATCCTCTTGTTCTTAAGAAAGAATCTGTTACCAAGTGTTCATAATTTACACGAAATTTGTGCGACAAAGTTCCTAAGCAGTATACGTTCTTCTAGGTAATTTTGATGTTCCAGCAGCTCTATTATATCCATCATAGGTGTTTTGTTCATTTTATATTCCCTCTTTCTTTTGATGTCAATTATTTTACAAACAATTCTGAAGGATATAATTACCTGAGTTTTTTCCAACCAGACCAATAAGCGATAAATAACTAGTCATTGTAAATGGCAGTTCATCACCGAGCCCGTGTTTTATATCCATTATTATTCTGCTTGTTCACTGGGGTTTTCACGCTTCACTTCGATTCAGTAATATAAAAGTATAGGAAATTTGTAATGGAGACAAAGTGTAGTAAGTTGGAAATATTGTGCGCATTACTGCTTGTCCTTCACAGAAAGCCTTCGCTATATCTATATTATATGATCAACCGGTCTTCCAGTGTACAAATAGTATTATTGATTACTGCTGTATACTTACCCCTTCTGAAGACTTTTCAACTAGGGTCAGACCGAAGGTCAGATTTTGGCCGAAGCCGAAGGCCATTGTTTGGCCCTAACCTTAACCTTTCGGCCGAGGCCGAAGGTTTAAGTTTAATAAAAAATTCAATTATACTTAAAATATAATCATATCGATGTATAGGAAGTATTTGGTACTATGCATAACAACAATAGAAACAAAAGATTTTATATATTTATTTGATTAAATGACATAAGGAAACAGTGCAAAAGCAACAATATATATATATATATATATATATATATATATATATATATATATATATGGTGTAGCCTCTCTTACATATTCTTTTCGCATTTCTCTCCATGTTGTTCTGTTGTACGCTTTTAGGGATCAGGTTATGCCTTCTATTTTCTATGGAAAGATGCATGATCGGAATAACGAGAAGAGATCGGAAGAGAATAGATCTCTTCTCGTTATTCCGATCATGCATCTTTCCATAGACCTTTGTGCTACTTGTAGTTTTCTTGTAAGTTCGGTTTTCAGAATCCAGGTTTCACAACCGTATGTCAGTACTGGTAGAACACACTGACCAAATACTTTCTTCTTAAGGCGGAATGCCATTCGTGACTTGAAGATTATGGAGTTTCTTCCAAACGTCATCCATGCAAGTTTGATCCTTCTGTTTATTTCTGGTAGTAGCGAACCTGATATGTGTATTAATTGACCTAGGTATATATATTGTTCTACTATTTCCAGAACTGTGTTATCTATTGTGATGTCTTGTGTGTCTATTAGTTCGTTGTACATTATCTTTGTTTTTCCGATATTTATTTTTAGGCCTATTTCCTTGCTTACTCTGCTAAGTTCATTGATTTGATTTTGTAGTTCTCCTGCGTTATTGGCAATTAGGACAATGTCATCGGCGAATCTCAGATGGTTTAGATATTCTCCATCTAGGTTCAGTCCTTTGCGGTCCCAGTCTAATCGTCGAAAGATACTCTCTAATGCCGCTGTGAATAGCTTCGGTGATATTGAGTCACCTTGTCTCACTCCTCTGTTAGTAGGAAATTCAGGGCTGCCTTCGTATATTCTGATTTTGGCTTTGGCTTCCTTGTATATATTAGCCAACGTTTCTATGTATGGCTTATCTACACCTTGTTCATTCAGGGCGTTGATTACCGCCTTCGGATATATAGTGTCGAACGCTTTTTCGAAGTCAATGAATGCCAAGGCAAGTGGTATTTGATATTCTCTAGTTCGACTGATAACTTCCCTAATAGTGTGTATGTGATCGATTGTGCTGAAGCCACTACGAAATCCGGCTTGTTCTCGGGGTTGAGCGGAATCTAGTGTACTCTGTATTCTGTTTTGTATGATTTTAGTGAATATTTTGTACACTACCGGCAGGAGACTTATCGGTCTGTAGTTCCGAATGTCTTCTTTATTGCCTTTCTTATGGATTAATACTATGAGGGCGCTATTCCATTTTTCTGGGATGTGTCTGGTTCTTAGGCAATTCGTATATATTTTGGTTAGGCGTTTCCATGCTTCTCTACCAGCGTATTTTAGTAGTTCAGCCGTTACTGCGTCGTTACCTGCTGTCTTGCCATTTTTCATTTTCTTGACCGCTAATTCCACTTCCTCAGTACTTCAGGTATTTCTTCTTCCGTCAGCTGTATGTCCAGAGATTCGGGGGCTTTGTATAGATCCTTGTAGAATTTCGTGATGTGCTCCATTATTTCGTGTCTATCCGTTATTCTGATGTTTTCTTCTGTCAATGCGATTACTTGTCTTTTCCCAATTATCAATGCTTTCTTAGCGTTTTTATAGCTTTTCCGATTTTCAATTGCAGTTTCTACCAATTTTTCGTTGTACTTTTTGATGTCCTCTGCAATTCTCTTTCTTATTGTCTTGCATAATTTACGGTATTCTATCCGTTGGATGTCTGTTGTCCTTTTCAGTTCTCTTCTTTTCTGAAGTAATGCCTTTGTTTCCGAACTAAGCTTTTTGTGTTCGTTTCGTTGTTGGGTTCCGCCTATTTCTTTAGCACAGGTCAGTATTGTGTTCATTAGTTGTGTGTTGTCTTGTTGTTCCCGGAGCTTCTTTTCTATCAGCATCTGATATTTTTCAGAATTTTCTTTCAGGTTGTTAATGTCTATGCTATTGGCGGGCGTATTTCTAGTAAGTTTACATCTTTCTAGTTTCGTATTAAGGACAATTCTTGCTCTGACAAGTCTGTGGTCGCTTCCTGTCCTGAATTTATTTAGCGTAGTTACATCTTTGATGGTATTAATTCTGTTTGTCAGGACAAAGTCTATTTCATTTTTAACTGGCGCATTTGGAGCTTCCCAAGTCCATTTCCTATTAGAATTTTTCTTGAAGAAGGGGTTTGATATGTACATGTTCTGATAGTGTGCGAACTGTACTAATCTCTCACCTCTTTCGTTTCGTTCACCGAACCCAAAGTTCCCCACTGATCTTTCTCGGTCTTGTCTTTTCCCTATTTTCGCGTTGAAGTCGCCGATAATATATTTGAAATGGCTGTTGTTGGTATCTAAGGCCTCTTTGATTTCGCTGTATAGTTGTTCGACTTCTTCGGCAGAATGGCTAATTGTTGGGGCGTAAACTTGTATTATTTGAATAGAGTATCTTTTCGAAAGCGACAATGTTAGACTTGCGACTTTGTCTGATGTTCCGGACACGCCTATAATTTTATCGGTCCATCTCTTATGGATGAGGAATCCAACACCACTAGTTCTTCCATTTGGTGTTCCTCGGTGGTATAGGAGGTTGCCTGATTCAAGTGTTATTAGCTCTTCGTTTTTCCTCCTAAGTTCACTTATGCCAATGATATCCCACTTGATTTTTACTACCTCTTGTTCTAATTCTACAATTCTAGCTTGGTTCGAAAGTGTTCGGCAGTTATATGTTGCTAGATGTAGTGTAGTCGAATGTTTGCCTCCCCCAGAATCCTTGAGGAAGACCGGTTTCCCGGTGTCGGATTGCTTACCCACATGGGGTACAATTCCGTGAGTTTTGTAATTCGACATGTTTGAGGTTCTGAGGCGTACCTTACCAAGCTGCCTCAATGCGGGTTGGTAAGGGGCAATGATTCTGTTTCTCATGGATTTTGCCAGGTACCAGAGACGACCGTACCCCCGAGATGACGTCACGACTTTTTATTAATTAAAAGCCGTGGCATGACTGGGATTCGAACCCGGGTACGAGACTCGGTTCAGCCTCCGAATTAGTGAAATTTTGGAGGTTCGAGCAAATTCTCTCTGCGCTACCGGGGGTCTAAATATATATATATATATATATATATATATATATATATATACAGGGTGTAAATAGTTTGAGTGCATATATTTTAGGTGGAGGTAGTATACACCAAATTAAACAAAAAACTCTTATACCACTATGGTCAGTAGGCCTTAATAACCAAGAAAATCCCTAAAACATATTAAGTAAATTATTGTCAATCCGGCAACGTCGCTCGCGTTCGAAGCAGATTCACTCTTAGCGCGAATAATAAAGGAATGACTACGCCGACAAAAAAATAAACACCTGTGTTTTTGTATTGACTGATGACATTGACCTTAGAATTAAATAAAAGTGTATGAAATATTTTGTTGAAAATATTTACGTTTTTAATACAAGGTATTGCAATTAGAATTTGTATTTGGCGGTTTCTTTTATGCAATTATTCAAAGTTGGGTAAATATGATATGCAACTCAAGAGATCTGTATATGTAGTTTTTTACCAGTTAAATTATTCGAAGAGTCATTATTACTGATTTAATTAATATTATTTATATTAGACAAGTAAATATGTAATCCTACTTACCGAATTTATTATAATGATAGAACTGAGTTGAAACAACGGATTATTCACAGCAAATGTTCAAAATGCCCACCATTACTATCGACACAAGCACGACACCGTTTAATCCAATTTTCACGTATGCGAGAAAAAATTCCTGGAATATTTCGGATTTCGTCAGCAGCGTCAAAAATGCGTTGTCTAAGGTCATTCTCGTCAATAATTGGAGTCGTGTAAACCTTACTTTTCATGTGTCCCCATAAGTAGAAATCTAAAGGATTGAAATTAGGAGATCTTGCTGGCCAACGTATATGTCCGTTTCGACCAATCCAACGACGGGGAAATGTTCTATTTAAGAAGTCGACAACTAGATGACTTGCGTGGGCAGGTGCTCCGTCATGTAAGTACCACATATTGGAACGTGTTTGTAGGTTCACTTCATCTAACAAATCTGGTAGCGTGTTGTTCAAAAAATAAAGGTAATTCTCACCTGTCAAACGTGCAGGCAGCATAAATGGCCCAACCAAGTATTCACCAACTATTCCAGCCCACACGTTAACTGAGAATTGGTGTTGAAATACTGACTGGCGTATTTCGTGCGGATTTAACTCAGACCACGAATGCGTATTATGAAAATTTATTATACCATTCCTATTAAAACTTGCTTCATCTGTTGTTAAAATATAGTTCACAAAATTAGGAAATTGTCGATGTTTTCTGAGGAACCAACGACAGAAATTGAGTCTTGGTTGAAAATCATCAATTAAAAGCCCTTGAACCCGCTGCATGTGATATGGATAGAGCAATTGTTCCCGTAATGTTCTATGAACAACAGTTTGAGAAATTTGCAGCTCACTTCCAATACTACGTGTGCTACGATATGGGTTGATGTCGATAAGGTCTAGTATTTGATCCTCAGCAGCTAAGATACGATTATGTCGCTGTGGTCCGCGATTGTTTATTTGTGGTATTACACTACCTGTTTCCAGAAACCTCTGCGAAACAGCTACGAATGTCCTAGCATTGGGCAGGGGTCTGTTTGGAAACCTTTCCCTGTATAACATTCTTGCTATTCTGCAATTACGTCTGCTTTCCCCATAAATTAAGAGCATGTCATGTCTTTCCCTAATTGTATAATCGGCCATTATTTATCACAAATAAATACTGTCGCACTATTCTTAATTTTCGAACTTACACACTAATCACAACCGATTTTATTTATTTAAAAAATATATTAAATGGAAAGCAAACCACGAAGTCTACATCAAATAGATATCATTCAAATCACTTTACCGTTTATCTATTCTTATTTACAAGAATCGAAATCGCAAAAAACAATCGTAACTCTCAGTCGTCGTTAAAGTAAAAAATGTAGTAAATAAGTTGGTCTGTATGCCACGTTGCCATATCTATTCGGAGAATCTTACACTAAATTATAAAAGCATATTTCGAGTTTAAATAATCAATTTTCATTTTTAATGTGGCTATTAAAGATGTATAAGCAAAACTATAGTTTATTTTAGAAAATGTTATAAAGCTTCTTGATTTGTTTTTGCCTGAAGTATTGTTCTTCAAAATCTTTGCACTCAAACCGTTTACACCCTGTACATATATTTATATGTGTGTGTGTTGAAGGTGGTTTCCGGGAATTCATCCGCCTAACTGAATATATATATATATATATATATATATATATATATATATATATATAAAGTAATAAAGTATTGTATTACGTTGTCTTCAACCTTATTTATATTATATAAATTTGTTGATTTTAGGTCGTTACAATGATAAGACTGTGTTTATATTATTATTATATTATATGTTTTAATGATGACGTTTTTGGCTTTTTCAAATGTATTCTAAAACTATTAACATTATTGATGCATTAAAGAAATTAGAAACTATTAATTTTGATTTACCTACAGCGTGTACTTGTAAAGTCACAATTTTTTCTGCTAAACATTTTACAATTTTTTTAACTTGGCACAACTCGAAAAACTAACATGGTGTGTCCGTTCAGAAACAACAATAGAAACTAATCCAAAATGACCTGATTATTCTTTTAATATAGTTGAGGGATGATTTCCGGATTATACTAAATGTTTACTTGCAAAAGTCAATTTATTTCAGTTTTAAGTCTATACATAAGGGACTTGTACAATGATTTTTTATTGAGTTTTTTCTTTTCGTATGTACCCGATACAGTGTGGTGTTCTTTCAGGTCAGACCGTATTAATATCCATTGGTGTAGATTAAATTAAAGAATGGAGGCTTTTGTGAATATTAATCATTCTAAAAACTCTCTCTTTTTTAAATTAGTTTCTGTTGTAAGGATTTTTGTGTTTTTATATTGAAATTTATGCTTTTTCGATGTTTCGTGGTTAGTTAGGGCTGTTATATTTTTTATCATATTG
Organism: Octodonta nipae; assembly: GCA_034190945.1. Lineage (NCBI taxonomy): Eukaryota > Metazoa > Arthropoda > Insecta > Coleoptera > Chrysomelidae > Octodonta > Octodonta nipae. Next base: position 65,116,146 of record CM067219.1, read on the forward strand.
ATGACCTTTTAATCTGTTTTCTAGATACTGAGATGTTTGTCCAGTATATGTGGCTTCACAGTCATTACATGGAATTTCATATATGATGTTACTTTTTTTGTTATTAGGGGTTTTTGTTTTAAGATTACTGAAATGTTTGGACAATAAATTATAGCCTTTGTGACTTGTGATATTATATTTTCTAAAGTAACTTGATAATTGCTTTGATAGTCCCTCTACATATGGTAATGAAATATATCTGTTATTTGTATTATCTTGGCTTTTTTCGTTAATATTATTATAACATTTATGTATTCTTTTTTAAAAAAATTTGTTTATCATGTCTATGGGGTAATTATTTTTCTCGAGTGCAAAGTTTGTTTTTTTTGCTAGAGTTCTAATTCAGGGTCTGACAGCTGAATTGCCCTATCTGCTAATCTTATAATAACCAAGTTTTTGTGAGAAATGTGATGACTTGATTCGAAATTTAGGTATCGTGACGACCAAGTTGGTTTTGTGTACCATTCCGTTTTTATATTATTACTACTTCTATCTATTGTAACATCAAGAAAATTTATTTTTTCGTTGTGACTTCATAGTGAATTGAAGCCTTCCATGGTATGAATTAAAACAATTTAATATGTAGTCTATTTTATTCCTTGGAATTGCAGTGTAGAGACCAATCAATTAACTAATAATGTGTAAAAAATACTATCAGGATAACGACTATGCCATCACATTAACAACGATTCGTAGCGATATTTTGCTGTTTTGCACTGGCAACTATGGTTTTTTTACTTTGTTCTAAACAATTGAAGCAAGAAAATTACGTTTTCTTTCTTAGCATGTTTATAAAATCAAAACTAATAAACTAATCTCAATGGTGTCAACAGGTCAATTGTAAAGCATGAAAATACCAATGAAATGAGCCCAGGCTCGATCCGATTTGATCATTAGTAACAGAGAAAAACAAAAAATCTAGAAAATGTAGCATTTTTTTTTTAATCGAATCTTCGTCACTTTAGAAGCTGTAGAATTGGGCTTGAGGAACTGAGAGTAATTTACATCTATTTTATGTATGCCAAAACCAGACGCTACCGGTTTATTAGTTTTTGAACAATTATGATATAAAGTTTTTTGTTCACTATTTCTGCGTTGTGGCTCCATACGTCATAGATAATCAAATTTCAATTTTGAAAAAGTGGTTGAAAGTAGAGGTGTCATTCTACAAAGCCTCTATTCTAATTTTTCACTAAATGTCTGTGAAATATCTGAAAAATGTTAGCAAACATGACAAAAAATGGGCGAGTGTATGAATGTATCCAAGGAGTGGGGTGAAACTCGGTTGTTGAGGGGAAGCGTATAGTAATATATAATAGAGGCAAGCTGCCTGTAATTTATAAATATTTTTATTGCTTTTGTCAGAAACTAATTTAGATATTTTCAAGACCTTTTTTGACTTATTTAGTTCAGTGTTTGTTTCAGTTTAATATAAACCTATTGACTTAATTCTGGAGTTCTCTACAAAATATTAAATTATTCTAAAACGAGTTAAGATTTATGCTTTGGTTCTCTATTGTATTATATTAAAGAAACAATAGTTGTAGTGAAAATTCGTATATATATATATATATATATATATATATATATATATATATATATATATATATATATATATATATATAGCTCTCTTGATGGTCCGGGTGTTCGTCCGTTGAAAGTTTTGTCCCTGTAAAGGAACGGTCGCCTGACGTTTCGCCAAAATCTCACTTGGCATTTTCATAAGGCTTTTCCTCTTCTTCCAACACGAAGGGTGACTGCAGGTTTGGACCTTTCTGGACTACTTCGTATCCGAGATCGTCGGCTAGATCGTTATCCACTTGGTCTGCTCTCCATGGCGTCTGAAGTGGAAGTGGGCTCCGATATGTGCGCGCCGCTATTTATGCTATCTCCCGAGTCCCCTCCTATTTCTTTGCCCCGCCTCCGATTATGTTGAGGGGGCACCCGTTTGTTTTGGTTGGGTGACACCATTGCGTTGTCGCAAATTGTACCGATGACGTGGTTCTGTTTGTACCGATGGCGGCCGCAGATGTTCGTTAGAAGGGTGGGCGTCCTGGTAGTTAGCTACGAGTGACGGAATGCAACGTTGTGGTATTGTTGCGCTCTCTTTTAATTTGTTTTTATTTTCCCGTAAGATGTTCTTCCAGGCTTGATGCAGGTGTAGAGCTTCGTTACGGTTATTGATTTCTCCTTCCTCTTCAATTTCTATAGCTTCCTTAATTGTTCTTCTTTTGAAGTTGTTTTCTGTTGCCAGATGCTTAGAGCCCTCAAAGTTGATTCTATGTCCTGTTTGCTGTTGATGTTGGAACAGGGCCGAGGTTGTGGTCTTGTTTCGTATGCTGAGTTTGTGCTCTTCGATTCGGGCTTCGATCCTACGGTTTGTTTGACCTACATATGCTTGCTCGCATCCGCCGCAAGGTATCTTGTAGACTCCCTGACTCTCTAGTGGACGTTGGTCTTTGGGATTGCCTAGAATACTTTTTATCGTCTTATGAGGTTTGTAGGAAGTTTTGATGTTGCTTTTCCTAAGGATTCTTCCGATCCGATCTGTCATTCCTTGTATGTACGGAAGGGTGGTCGCTGAATTGGGGGGGCCTTTAGGGTTTCTTCCTGCCTTGGTAGTTCTTGTTGATTCAGGGCTGGTCGTATGGTGTTGTTGCTGTACCCATTCCTCCTCAAGGTCTGTGAGATGGTGTTTAGTTCCTCTTGTTTGTGTTTGGCGTCTGCAATGCGTCGTGACCTGCATACAAGTGTATTTGCTACTGCTTGTATTTGGGAGGGATGATGGTGGGATTTAGCATTAAGGTATCTGTCGGTGTGTGTCGGCTTTCGATAGACTGTGTGTTCTAGCTTCCCTGTTGTTGTCCTTTTTAAGTAGATGTCCAGAAAAGAAAGGCATCCATCTTCTTCCATCTCCATGGTGAATTGGATCCTTTCGTGTAGAGAGTTTGCCAGGTGTAGGAAATTGCTGAGTTCCGTATCCCCATGAGGCCACACTATCAAGATATCGTCTACGTATCGTAGCCAGACTTTTGGTTTCAAGGGGGCTGTGTTTAAAAGGGCCGTTTCGAAATAAGACATGAAGAGGTTTGCCACGGCTGGTGAGAGCGCCGAGCCTATAGGTGCACCGTCGACCTGTCTGTAAAGTTGCCTGTCAAAGGAGAAATATGTGCTTTTGAGGCAATGTTCCGCGAGTTGTATGATGTGCGCAGGAAGGTCTTCATTCATGGCAATTTGGTCCAAGGCTTCGTCGACGGGGATGCTTGGGTAAAGTGATTTGACGTCGAGACTTGCGAGACGGTCTTCTTCTTGTAAGTTTAGGTCCCCTATTGTTATGAGAAGATGTTCGGAATTTTTTACGTAGGATGCGGCATTTTCGACTAAAGGTTGCATGGCTGCTGCGAGGTACTTCTCGAGTTGTTGAAGAGGTGAGTTGAAAGCACTGACTATCGGGCGCATCGGGACTCCTTCCTTGTGAATTTTTGGTTATTGATTTCTCCTTCCTTTTCAATTTCTATAGCTTCCCTAATTGTTCTTCTTTTGAAGTTGTTTTCTGTTTCCAGATGCTTAGAGCCCTCAAAGTTGATTCTATGTCCTGTTTGCTGTTGATGTTGGAACAGGGCCGAGGTTGTGGTCTTGTTTCGTATGCTGAGTTTGTGCTCTTCGATTCGGGCTTCGATCCTACGGTTTGTTTGACCTACATATGCTTGCTCGCATCCGCCGCAAGGTATCTTGTAGACTCCCTGACTCTCTAGTGGACGTTGGTCTTTGGGATTGCCTAGAATGCTTTTTATCGTCTTATGAGGTTTGTAGGAAGTTTTGATGTTGCTTTTCCTAAGGATTCTTCCGATCCGATCTGTCACTCCTTGTATGTACGGAAGGGTGGTCGCTGCCTTTGGGGGGGTCTTGTTGGGTTTCTTCGTGCCTTGGTAGTTCTTGTTGATTCAGGGCAGTGTCCTACACCTGGCAAACTCTCTACACGAAAGGATCCAATTCACCTTGGAGATGGAAGAAGATGGATGCCTTCCTTTTCTGGACATCTACTTAAAAAGGACAACAACAGGGAAGCTAGAACACACAGTCTATGGAAAGCCGACACATACCGACAGATACCTTAATGCTAAATCCCACCATCATCACTCCCAAATACAAGCAGTAGCAAATACACTTGTATGCAGGTCACGACGCATTGCAGACGCCAAACACAAACAAGAGGAACTAAACACCATCTCACAGACCTTGAGGAGGAATGGGTACAGCAACAACACCATACGACCAGCCCTGAATCAACAAGAACTACCAAGGCACGAAGAAACCCAACAAGACCCCCCAAAGGCAGCGACTACCCTTCCGTACATACAAGGAATGACAGATCGGATCGGAAGAATCCTTAGTAAAAGCAACATCAAAACTTCCTACAAACCTCATAAGACGATAAAAAGCATTCTAGGCAATCCCAAAGACCAACGTCCACTAGAGAGTCACGGAGTCTACAAGATACCTTGCGGCGGATGCGAGCAAGCATATGTAGGTCAAACAAACCGTAGGATCGAAGCCACAACCTCGGCCCTGTTCCAACATCAACAGCAAACAGGACATAGAATCAACTTTGAGGGCTCTAAGCATCTGGCAACAGAAAACAACTTCAAAAGAAGAACAATTAGGGAAGCTATAGAAATTGAAAAGGAAGGAGAAATCAATAACCGTAACGAAGCTCTACACCTGCATCAAGCCTGGAAGAACATCTTACGGGAAAAGAAAAACAAATTAAAAGAGAGCGCAACAATACCACAACGTTGCATTCCGTCACTCGTAGCTAACAAACAGAACCTCGTCATCGGTACAATTTGTGACAACGCAATGGTGTCACCCAATCAAAACAAACGGCACCGCCCCCTCAACACAATCGGAGGCGGGGCAAAGAAATAAGAGGGGACTCGGGAGATACCATAAATAGCGGCGCGCACATATCGGAGCTCACTTCCACTTCAGACGCCACGGAGAGCAGACCAAGCGGAGAACGACCTAGCCGACGATCTCGGATACGAAGTAGTCCGGAAAGGTCCGAACCTGCAGCCAACCTTCGTGTTGGAAGAAGAGGAAAAGCCTTATGAAAATGCCAAGTGAGATTTTGGCGAAACGTCAGGCGACCGTTCCTTTACAGGGACAAAACTTTCAACGGACGAACACCCGGACCATCAAGAGAGCTACATATAGTTCCGTCCGTGACAAACTTGTTTTCAAATATATATATATATATATATATATATATATATATATATATATATATATATATATATATATAAGTTTATAACATGACCTTTGTGTGAACTTATGTAACAACTATATTTCGTCGTTCCCAACTGACTCAGCAACACGTGCCGTATCGTATTACGATCCGAAGAACATCCGTGAGAATTGTCGTGTGTGCAGTGCTGATTTATCATTCTAAATGTTATATATTGGAAGATTTCCTTTATTCCGTATTCATTATTACTCAGTATGTTGTTAGTTATTTTTGTCATTATTTCAATTTTGTATTTTAAAAAATTATAATTTTGTTAAAGTTAATAAAAATCTTTTTTAAAAAGTTTAATTTGAGTAGTGTGATATAACAAATTGGCGCAGTTAGTAGGATCTGTCAACGTTACTAGAACACGAGCTTAATTCTAACTGGTAGCGGCGGATTCTATTCCTCAACGGAGCAAAGAACCTGGAAGAAGTCCCAATTGCTATAACAAGGAGAACACGGATCTTCAAATGTTCCTGTTGATGTGAGTAGTAGTGAATCGTCTAACGTTTAAGATTTTTTATAATTGATTTAATATTTGAACGATTTTGGTATTTTGATTATTTGCTGTTTATTCAATTCAGAGAATTGAATTGAATTATTGATTTAATTGATTGCATTGATATTCTATTTAGTTTATTTGATTACTTTGATATTTATTCATTCAATTGAGTGAATTACTTGATTTATTTAGTTTTATTTACATTTATTTAATTATATAACATTCTATCATCTAAATAACTTTGGTATTTCCCCATTTACAAACTTATTAATACTGATTTTCCTACCATTTTATTGATACTAGTTTTCTATACCTTTTATTATTATTTTTTTTATTTAAACCTTTTTCGTTTAATATTCTATTAAATCGAAATGGCTCAATCACAGAACAACACGGTTGTCGATGAAACTGAAAAATCTAGGTTGTCGGAAATATTTTCAATAATTCCAGAGTTTGAAGACGACCAAATTTCTTTGGCCACATTTATACATGCGTGCAATTGCGCGTATAACATGTCTACTGCCAAACAAAAATACTTGTTGGTAATTCACATCAAAAATAAATTAAGGGGAAAAGCGGCGCAGTTAATCAACTCCAGGAACCCTGCGTCGTATCTCGAAATAAAACAACTTCTAACTCATCACTTTGGGGAAAATCTCGTGATCTTTCTTCATTAATACACGATCTCCAACGGTTAAAACAACTATCAAATGAATCTCTCTTGACATTCTATAACATATTTCAGGTTTTGAGTGCGAAAATGCAGTCATGTATCCAAAAAGCTCCTAGTCTAAACAACCAGCAGAAAAACGATCAAACCACTCTCGTTGACACTGTGGTTTTAAACACCCTACTTATCGGTTTAGAACCACGATTAGGCCAAATCCGTGCCACTAATCCCAAGAATCTTCTTGAGGCACATTCTCGTATTAGAAGAGAACACCAATTATCCTATTTTGAGGAACAAACAGTAAATATGTGTTCCACTTAAGCCATCTTTTCAGGCTAGAAAACCAACTCCACCTCCTAAATGCTTAAATTGTGGGCTATTAGGCCACATCGCTGCGGACTGTCGGTTAATATATCAAAATAACCTTCAGCCGTTCAATCAAAATAACAGACCAAATTTCGTTGGGCCGAATCAATCATCGAGGCCAAATGCAATCAATAATAATAGCAATCATCAAGGTCAACAATTTCTACCAAATAATTTTCAAAGACCTTTCAAGCCGAACAACTTTCGACCGTCTGTAATACAGACAAACCCAAATTTCTGTCCTGAAAGGACCCACCAATTTGATCGCCATCAAAATGGCAACTATCACGAATATTCTGCAAACGATACTAACCAGCAGTACTTCAATGATAACACCCAAAACTATGAAAACCATGAGTTTGAACAAATGGTAGATAATACCCCTGTCGAACGTTTCAGCCCTAATGAATACAAGGATTTTCTAGCGCTCCCGAGCCTAGATCAACCCCCAGATACGACAACTACCCTTTCAGAAGTCCAAGTCTTCCAAACTTGAATTTGGAAGACTTCAATCCCGATGTGAACATCCCAAAACAAACATTTCTTTAACTCCCCTTCTGACAGGAAATTTCAAGAACCTTTATTATATCAACGACGCTTCTGGAAAATTCAAACTTCTAATTGATACCGGAGCTGGTATCTCCATTTTCAAAGAAAACACTGCCAAAAACTTCTCACTAATATCTGCCGAAAGAGTAACAATTCAAGGCATTACTGATGAGAAAATCCCGATCTCACAATCCACCCTTATTCCTTTCGCTCTAGGTAATCCACACAAGGTCTTTATCTACGATCTAGATATTGAGTTTGATGGAATATTATGTCTTGATTTTCTTGAGCATGATGAATGTATCGTCGACTTAAAATCCAAACAATTAATTACTAACTTTAAAACATAAAGTGCCCGATCACGACCAATCTAATACACCCCCAGTACCAACGCACAACCTCATACTCATAACAATCAAATAACAATCCAGGCATGAACCGAACAAATTTTCAAACTTAAATGTGAACTTAGAAATACTGACGCAATTTTACCCACACAAGTAATTGACAAAGTACGACTTCCTAACGCAGTTGTACGCGTTAATTCAAAGGGAGAATTTCTAACTTCAATAATAAACGCGAACGCAATGCCCAAAACTATTAACTTTTCCAATCTTCATTTAGAACCCCTTGACCATACACACCCCCTCTTAAATCTGAATACACACGATTACTCTGAATCTATAAACTTAGACAGAAACTTTACTATCAGGGAACAAATCCGTACAGAACACCTTAACGACGAAGAGCGAGAACTTATCACAAATATCTGCTTAGAATTCGAAGATATTTTCTATCTCGAAGGCGATATGTTGACTTTTACTAACGCCATCAAACACTCTATTGACACCAATAATGCCAAGCCCGTTTTCACAAAATCTTACTGATATCCTCAAGTCCATAAGGAGGGAGTGAAAATCCAAATAGCCAAAATGCTTGATCAAGGCATAATCAGGCACTCTTCTTCTCCTTGGTCCTTTCCCGTATGGGTCGTGCGAACTCACTGTAGACGATAAATATCCTCTGCCCAACATTTCTGATCTCCTCGACCAACTTGGTAAGTGTCAATAATTTTCGACACTTGATCTCGCTTCCGGGTTTCACCAGTTAGAAATCCTTGAGGAAGACATTCCCAAGACCGGTTTCTCTGTGGCCATTACGAATTCGTTCGTATGCAATTTGGTTTGAAAAAATGCACCTATTTTCAGAGGGTCATGGACAACATTCTTCTAGGCATCCAGAATGAACGTTGCCTTGTTTACATGGATGACATTATCGTTTATTCACCAACCATCCATGAGCATATGTCCCGTTTGACAGAAGTCTTTAAGCGTCTTAGACAGTCAAATTTGAAAATTCAACCTGGTAAGTGTGAGTTTCTCCGGAAGGAAGTTGCTTACCTAGGTCATCTTATCACCCGAGTGAAACCAAACCCTTCAAAGGTTGAGTGCATCCAGAATTTTCCTCAGCCCCAAACTCCTAAAGATGTTAAATCTTTTCTAGGTCTCGCCGGATATTACCGACGTTTTATCCCCAATTTCGCTAAGATCTCGAAACCTCTAACAAAACTCCTACAAAAAAAAAAACGTCAAATTCATCTTCGACGCAGACTGCAAGTCTGCCTTCAACGAACTGAAGCAAGCCCTTGTATCTGACCCTATCTTGATCTACCCAAATTTCGAAGAACCATTCCTGCTCACTACTGATACTAGTGCTTTTGCAATTGGAGCGGTTCTCTCACAAGGCCCCGTAGGAAAAGATCTTCCTATAGCATATGCTTCCCATCCTCTCTGCGTTGCAGAAACTCGATACCCCACTATCGAAAGGGAACTGCTAGCGATTGTTTGGGCAGTCAAACACTGCAGGCCTTATCTTTTTGAGAGAAAGTTTACTCTGCGATCACCGCCCACTTACTTGGATCTTCTCTATCAAAGATCCTGGCAGTCGTCTAGCTGGCGCCTCAAGCTAGAGTATAAACATAAATAAAGTAAAATCTACACCTAAATTCTTTAATTTAATATACAACAATGGATATTAATACGTTCTGACCTGACACTGTATGGGGTACATACGAAAAGAAAAAACTCAATAAAAAACATTATACCAGTCCCATATGTATAGCCGACACTTAAAACTGAAATAAATTGACTTTAGCAAGTAAACACTTATTATAACCCGGAAATCATCCCTCAACTCTATTAAAAGAATAAATCGGTTATTTTGGATTAGTTTCTATCGTTGTCTCTGAAAGGACACACCATGTTAGTTTCGAGTTGTGTTAAAAAAAATGTAAAAAGTTTAGCAGAAAACATTGTGACTTTACAAGTACGAAAGCTGTAGGCAAGTCAAAATTATTAATCTATAATTTCTTAAATGCATCAATAATGTTAATAGTCATTACTAAAACATATGAAATAAACAGTCTTATCATTGTAACGACCTAAAATCGAGAAAATATACAATCAACTAATTTATATATATATATATATATATATATATATATATATATATATATATATATATTGTTTTTAAGTTTTCGCGGGCACTAAATGTATTAGATGGTTTCCGGGAATTCATCCGTGTAGTTGATAACTGATCCTTGCCGGGATCGATGGTAAAATGACGACGTTTCGGCAGAGTCACATCTGCCCTCTTCAGGTCGGTTCGCATAATTCTCGTAGCCTTCTGCTTTCGCTTCTAGTTACTCGAATACTGATTAAACCTGAAGGATACCCTTTAACAGCTGATGTGATGAGATGACCAAGTCTATCATGGCGGTAAAAAAATATGGTGCAGGTATTTTCAAAAATCAACTAATTTGTTCCAAATGTGGTACATGGAGTTTTTTTCGTCATTGATCCCAGGTCAGGATTACAAAATGGCAGACCCAAGATGGCGGATAAATCAAATTCAAAAGTCAGCCGATATTCCTGAAATGTGATATATGTGGGTCTTTGGAGTTGCTGATTACAAATACAAAGTCAAATTAGTTGAAGTTAAATATGGCAGATCAATGTTCCGCAACAAAATTGCAAATATCTACCACCACCTTCAATCTATCCCTTGGAATTCTTAAACTTTGAGTATGAATTCATAATCAGCAACACCAAATCCGCTAGAATACTACATTTTCGGTAAATCGGTTGATTTGGGAAAATTTTGTCAGCCATCTTGGACCCGCCATCTTAAGTTTTATAAATTCGAGCTCGAATTCAGTTCAGCGACCCCAAAAACCTCCGTGTACCAAATTTGGTACAAATTAGTTCATTTTTGGAAAATACTTCCACCATATTGTTTTTTTTTACCGCCATGATGGATTTTATCATCTCAGCACTGAGCTGTTAAAGGGTATACTTCACGTTCAATTTCAGCTAAAAAAAGGCTTAATATGTTGCGTATTTTCTTTTCTGAAAGGTTTTTTTACGTTACAGTTTTTGACACTTTCTAACAGCCGTATTGGAGCCAAAATTTTGAATTTCAACGGCAATTATTTGAAAGCTCTTTTCCAGACGAACATTATGATACCTCAAACGTCAAAACTCAGCAACCCAAATTTTGGGTACGCAGCTGATCCGGTAGTGGAGCTCTTAAAGCCTCCGTTGCATCCTACATTTCAACTGCTTTTATATTTATTTCTTCAGTCTTCTTCAATTGCTGTCAGGCATTATTTTGCTAATTCCATCATTCAATGAAATCATATGTCTTCCTCTTTTTTAATATTAATTGCATATATCAGATCTTATTGGCCATCTCTCCTTTTGCATTTTCTGTACAAGCCCCATAAAATATTTTTTTTTTCTTTTTTATTTCTTCATTTCTAATATTAATTATTCATTATTTTTGGCTGTATTTTAAATATCAAAATGAGTGACAAAACTGATAATTTAAATATTAAGTTAAGTAAGATTATGGGATACGAAGCTCAGACAAAAACTTGTCAATAAAGCGTTCCAACTTAGATTTTCTGGGACTATACAATGATCCTTTGAACAGTGCTAAACTGAAAGTTGCGCAAAAAATCGATGCAGACGATTTCATGACAGTTTCATGGCGATACGAAAACTGCAGTCTATATTCTTCTTTTCATTTTTATAACATATAATCCGCGTATTCTTCATACAAACAATATCTGCTTGATTTTCAGTATAGACTTAACAAGTATTTGTCACCTACCTTTATTTATTCCCATATATGATATTTTCTTCTTTCACTCATTTAGGGCTTCTTGAATGTAAATTTTCAACAGCATAGGTGACAAACTAGAATCTTGTTTTTAACCAAGTCTTATTTAACACTCTTCACATCTTTAAAGATTTCAGATATCCCTCAGATATTTTTTCCAAAACTTCGAAAAGTTTTTTCAGGCGTATTTCAGCCGTACAACTTCCTCATAGCAGTAATAATTGTTAAGAGAATTCTGGCATGTTTTTGTAATTTTATTTTTTTAATTAGTATTGAACTAATTTATCATACTTTGCACTCTTCGGGCACTTCATCCCCTTGCAGCCATATATTAATTCCTCCTGGTCTACAGAGTTTCTCATTTGGACAATTTAGATAAGTTATTTAATATTACGTCATTAGCGCGTGCCTCGGTGTGCAACTCGCTTTAATTCGTACAAGTTCGTCTGTTTTTCGGAAGCTGATAAAAACGGTTTCGGCCATACCTACGACTGATTTTTGGCCGAAGCTCAAGTTTCGGTCGAAGGTGGCCAAAGCCGAATATTCAGGTCTAAGTTTCAAATCGAAGTCTAAAATCGTTGTCAGTTACTCTATGTTTTAGTTATGCGTTATTTATTGAATATTTGCCAAGATGCAAATTTATTTGATAAATACAAATCATTTAAAAAAATAATACCTACGATTCCTGACTTGGACTTGAAACGTCTGCATAAATGGTGAAGTAAACAATATAAAATAAATACTTATTGTTACACAGGTAGATTGGTTGACCAAAGAGTAAATATTTCTTTCTCTCAGACCATCTGAGAAAAACTTTTTCTGAAGGCAAACCGGTAATTCGGACAATTTTTACAAATTGTTCTATTCATGTTGAATAGCCATAGTTTCCTTTTCTCATTTTAATAGGTCAACAGAATGAATTGGAAAGATGTAAAAAACCACTACTCCTATGATGTGGAAGGCCAAGACCAACCATAACACTAGAAAGTGGCGTGAAGAGAAAACTAATATTAATGCCAAATAGCCATAGAAAGCTTTTTTCTCTTCTAACTTTATTGGGTCAAGAAAATGAATTGGAAAGATGTCAAAAATCACTACTCCTACTATGACGATGAAGGTCAAGACCAACCATGACACTAGAAAGTGGCGTGTAGCCAAAACTAATATTCATACCGAATAGCCATTACAAATTTCAAATACTTGTCTGTTTCAAAAAAGAACTGAGGAGAGAAATTACATAAAATTACCTCTACACAGCAACAATTTATTAGAACTGCTTTTATCTTTCTTTTCTTTTGCCCCAAAAACCATTTTTTAAAGATTGATTAAAGAATAGTCTAAATAAATGTGGCAAAATAACTTAAATTGTACAACAAAAATTTTCAAAATATCCGGTTTGGCACTAATTAAAGAACTAAAAATGTTGCCGAAAAATTTCAAATTGAACGCTTTCATTTTGAAACTCCTAACATATAGATTGCAAGAAGTTAATTCAGAAAGGCATTGTGTTCAATAACATTTAAAATTATCAGATGGTTTGCAACTGGGATATAATTCTAGATCTGTTTTCCTTTCAACTTCTGCTACTCAGTAAGTTCATATGTAGGGTGGAGATCAAATTTTAAAGATGTTGCAGAATAAATTCTAATGTGTAAATTTAGTTCTTTTGAAATGATTATTAATCTACAGGATGTCCCCAAAATTCAACGTCTAACGGCCACGTTGCTATTTTCGAATTAGTAGACGACTCACATTTAATGCACATATGATGAATCGTCAAATATATCGTGAATATAAATACTTTAATAATCAATTAAAAGTACAAATTTTAAAATATATGGAATACAACGTATTTTAAATACGACAAAAATAACTTATAAAATTGATACTTCCCTACACAGAGAGTCTTTGTCATAGACAATCTTCGGGAATATCGATTATACTACATTCATGTTAGTTTTCGTCAGACCGATGTCATAATTCGAATGACAGTCAGCTCGAGAATTGGGCCCAAGGTGTGGGGCCATACTATTGAAGTTCTGAGAAAATTAAAAAAACTCGATATTCGAAACCACATTTTTATTTCCCAAATTTTGCTGTCATTTTTGCAAAGTATTCCTACATATCTCTGCTATCAAATGCAGTCATATTTATTAAATTGAACTGTAGTATACTTGGATTTCTTATAGACGGAGAGGTAAGGGTGATTGGGGGCAGTTGAAATTTTATCGTTTTTGTGTTATAGTGAAAATATGATGCGAGGGTAGGAAGTTAAATATGTACATATTTAAGGCAAAAAAAAAGTGATAAGGTGCAGTACTGAAATCTGTAGAATGATAGAAGATAGTATAATATGGGAAAAAAGAGCGGAGGATAAAATGTGACAAGGCGCCAATGTTGCAAATTTTTTTGTAATATCACACTTACATATGTATATTCTCAATTGCTTGGAAAAAATCTCTCTGCCTTAGCGCAATCGCAAAGAGACTCGTTGCTCGTCTTTCGTCCAGTACGGACCTCTCCTGAAACTCTCAAGGAAAAAAGTTTCCCTATGTGCTCGCTAGTGCAACCACAAAGTGCGTGTGCAACTATTACTCACTTATCGTAAACCCCCTCGTGAGTGCGCATTGCCTAACATCATAAACTAAATAGTGGTGCCTAAAAACCCAAGGTTAAGGCCGGCTACCCGCGACGAATGCAGACAAATACATGGATGGCAGATTTCCCGAGGCTTTTACTAGATCTAACTCGTAGACAAGGTAAGAGTTTTCTTATAAAGGGCAATTGAGTTTATTTGTCAAAATAGAACCACTCAAAACTACAGTCCACTTAATTCAATTCTCTACATTTTTTGGTCCTTCGAGCCGGATTACATTTTTTGGCCCAATCGAGACAGATTGATTTATTTGATTTATCGCTATCAATTTGGTACATATTTTAAATTCTCAAAAAATAAAATTGCTTTCATAAATACAGCCATTCTATTTGTTTCCCGCCTATTATTTCCAACATCTCAGGGTCAGATAATACGCATGTCTACAAATCAACACGCAAGCGTCACTCACAAAGGAAAGGTTAATTTAGAATAACATTTTTTTCTAAAATGTTGGCCTTTAATTTACTCTGTTTATTTAATCATACGCTCATATATTAATTTCTCATTATCCTCAAATATTTATTAAATACATTACTCGCAATTATAAAATAATAATTGTAATCTCTTAACGTTGCACTGGTTTAATTGCTAAATCGATCGCCGTTTTGTTTATTTCAATAATAAAAACTCGTTCAGTTTGTCGATGTTTAACAGATATTTTTTGTCATTTAAGGAATTTGCCACTCATTCGCATCGTATTTATGATACAGATATAGTCTGTCTCTATAAACGTGTAGTTTATTAATTTTGTGAATATTCATTTATAGTAATTGATATTTTTCTCTTTAAATCTAGTAATTGTAATGTTAGTGTACAGTGGAGTTCATAAATGCTGCTCTCAAATAATTAACTTCAATTAATTTTAAATATTTGTTGTTTTTTAATTTGATTCGCTTCGTTCAGCAGTTTAAGTTATTATTCGTGTTCGGCTTATCTTAATTTATACATCACAATGGCGGATAGAAAATTAAATCTTGCCATTTCTCAACGCAAAGCTGAAATTGTAATGGTAGAAGAATTGTTGAACATTGCGAAGCAATCTCTTACTGACAGAGCTATGGATATTAACTTCAAATGTAGATACAACCGCTTAGAAGCAACTCGCGAAGCCTTTGATAAGCAACATAATATCATTCAAACTCTTATGTCTACCCAAGATAATGCCGATTTGGATGGGCAAATCATGATAGCTCTTGCTTTCTACACAAGTTTTTATGACATTCAAGCTATTCACATGCAGCTTTTTGATAACTCTAGAGACTCACTTGAGTCCCATAACACTAATATCCCTCGCACTAATGTAAAACTAACAAAAATAGAAATGCCACACTTCTCTGGTGAATTCCGTGAATGGCAAACATTTATTGATATGTTTGACTCTTTGATTCATAATAATGACTCGCTCTCAAATGTCGACAAATTTAATTACTTAATAGGCTTGGTTCACGGTACTCCATTTAAACTCTTAAAATCCTCCCCCTTGACAGGTGATAATTACTTAGTTGCTTATAACGCATTGCGCAAGCGCTATGCGAATAAGCGTTTAGTTGCTAACTCTTATTGGCAGGCTATTGCTCGATCTAAAAAACTCTCCAGTTCTTAAGGACTCAGAGAGCTAGTTGATGTTTTTAGTGAAAACCTTTCTGTGTTGGAAAATATGGGCTTTCCTGTCAAGCAATGGGACTTCATTCTCTTCACAATGCTGTTCGAACGACTCGACTCAGATACCGCTCTGAGGTTTGAGCGAGACTGCGCTTCGGAACTTGAAGATCTATACTTTGATATTTTGCTGAATTACTTGGAGAGGCAATGCGCCGCTCTGGATTCTCTCAATATTATCCACACTCTCCCCGGTGCTGTTAGTAAGGCTAAAGTTCATTCTCCCCGTTTTAAAACATCAAAAAATAATTCTGCCAGTACATATGTCATAAATTCTTAATCTCAATTCTCTAGTAACATCATCTGTCCATTATGTAAAACCGCACACCGCATTTATAATTGCCCTGAGTTTCTCTCCAAATCTCCTCATGATAGATTTGCTATCACTCGTACCCATGGATGGTGCACAAATTGCTTAGGATATAAGCATCCATCTTCTCTTAGCTCCTCTACAAATTGCTGTAGAAAATGTTCTCGCAAGCATCATACTCTTTTGCATTTTACTGATGCCTCGCACAACTCACACTCGCCTTCGGGCTTATCACATACTCAGCTCGCTTCTAGTACTAGACCGGAAGAAACCTCATCTCATACTCTCAAGATTGCCTCGGCAGATCCTTGTATTAATTCTCAACCCAGCACTTCGAATATGTCTCTTCTCACAGGAGTGCAGGGTACCGTTCTCTTACCCACTGCTCTAGTGGAGATAAAGGATGCTCGTGGTCATTTTCAACCTGTTAGGGTTCTTCTAGATAATGGAAGCCAATGTAATCTTATAACCAGTAAGTGTTGTAAGAGCCTCGGATTATTCAAGCGCACTACACCTCTTAGTATTGGAGGTGTGGGCAGAATAAATACTCAATCCTCACATATTGTTTCTTGTATGCTACGGCCTCGCGGAGCACTGACTCCAGTTTTCGATTTTGATGCTGTGGTCTTACCTCAAATTTCCTCTGATATGTCCTCATCGGATATCCCATTGGACTATTTCAAAGATTTCAATATATTAAAACTCGCCGATCCTCGGTTTAATACTTCTCGTCCAGTAGATATGCTCTTAGGTGCTGATATGTTTGTTGCATTGTGGAAGGGTAATCTCTTGCAACCCCGACTCGGTGGCCCTGTAGCCTTGGAAACTACTCTGGGATGGATTCTCCTGGAAAAGGTTGACTTTCCTTCCGTCTCAGTGAGCACTCTTATAACTAGTATTTCACTAGAAGACTCTGTAAAGCGCTTTTGGGACTTAGATCAGGTTCCAAAATTGCCAGCAATTTCTTTGAAGGATAAACAGGCAGAGGACCTCTTTTCTCGTACTATTTCTCGTATATCCACAGGAAGGTTCACTGTCGAATTACCCTTTAAAAATTCACAATTTCACTTCCAATGATCTATTGATGTAGCTCTCAAAAGATTCTGGTCTCTGGAACGGAGGACGTTAAAAGACTCTATGAACGCTACAGGGACTTCATGCAAGATTATTTGAACTCTGGCCACATGGTATTAATACCCAGCCTCGAAATATCTCAACCCAGTTATTACATTCCGCATCATGCTATAGCTCCTACTAGCTCCAAATTTAGAGTTGTCTTCGATGTTTCTGCTGTTGATATTCAAGGAGTGTCTCTTAATGACATCCTACTCTCCGATCCCAAGTTACACCAGAACATAATCTCAATTCTTTTGCGCTTCAGACTCTATGCAGTATGCTTCACTGCCGACATAAGGCAGATGTTCCGTCAGATTCTCATCGCTGAACATCATCGAGATTACCAACGTATTTTGTGGCGTTTCTCTCAGGATACCCCTATTCAGGATTATCGATTGGTGACTGTTACTTATGGAGTTAGTTATTCTCCGTATTTAGTAATACGTACTCTATTCCATCTTGCTCATATGTATAAGGATGATTACCCCGAAGCATCTGAGATCATATCAAATGATGTTTATGTAGATGACATCTGTACTGGTGCAGATTCTATCTCTCATGCTCGTCAACTCCAGAAATAATTGATATCTCTACTCCAAAAAGGTCGTTTGAGGTGCGTAAATGGGCTAGTAATAAACCTGCTCTATTTTCTCATTTGCCCGCTTCGCAGATTCATTCTGAGGCATTCTCTGGATTTCAATCGCGATTTTAATCAGACAGTAAAAATTCTCGGACTTCAATGGAATCCTTCTCAAGACCATTTTTGTTTTGAGGTTCATGCATTTAATAACTTATGCACCAAACGCTCAATACTTTCAGAATTGGCACGAATCTTTGACCCATTAGGATTTCTAACACCCCTTACTCTCTCAATGAAATTAATTATTCAGCAATTATGGGCTAGTGGTATCGATTGGAATGCTACTCCTGATGCTTTTATCATACATAAGTGGACTACTATATGTTCTCAGATAAACGTTCTCTCTCAAGTTCACATTGCTCGACTTGTTCTCACATTTCCTTTTTGTTCCGCACAGTTGCATGGATTTGCTGATGCATCGGAAAGGGGATACGCTGCAGTTGTTTATCTTCGTCTTGAGTCATCTTCCAACAAATATTGCTGTCATTTTATATGTAGTAAACGCGCGTTGCTCCACTCAAGACAATTTCTGTCCCTCGACTAGAATTGTGTGCTGCTCTACTTCTCTCAGAGTTATTAGTCGTCGTAAAAGATTCTCTAGGCAGAAAGCTGGAATTTTCGTCGATCACGGCCTACTCGGATTCTACTGTTGCCTTGGCTTGGATAAGGAGTTCTCCTCACCGATTGGTTACATTTGTTTCCAACCGGGTAACTCAAATTCAAAAAACACTGGCTCCATCTCAATGGCGCTATGTGCGATCTGAAGAAAATCCTGCCGATCCTGCTTCTCGAGGACTATTACCTCAAACTCTTGCCGAGAGTTCTTTATGGTGACCGGGACCGTCATGGCTCTCTCTTCCGGAATCCCAGTGCTCTCCTGAGGTTCTCCCATGTCTCGAGGATATACCTGAAACTACCGTAGAGCAACGTGAACTTGTATACACTCTCTCAGTTCAGTACAATTTTCTAGAAAATCTTCTTAATAAGTTTTCATCTCTACAGAAAATTCTCAGAATAATCTCTTACTCTATGAGATTTATTTACAACTCACGTCATCCTCAATCTGCCCAGAACGACTCATTTTCAGCTGTTGATTTGGTTAAAGCTTTGTCAACTCTCATTACACTTCCCCAGACTCAACATTATTCTCAACATATTGCGGCTCTTAAGAAAAACTCGCGCCCTCTATGCGCCGCCAGTCTAGTCCCAATGACTTACTACCACTCTCACCTTCTCATTTTCTCACTTTGTTTCTAAACACAGTTCCTGATCCCGATACATCAGGACTGAAGTTATCTCATCTCTCTCGTTGTCAGCTAGTTCAACGTATGCATCAGCACTTTTGGGACAGATGACATAAGGAATACCTACACACACTTCAACAAAGGAGTAAGTGGAATGACTCAAGCACGCCTGTTAATATTGGTACTCTTGTCCTTTTGAAGGAAAACAATTCATCACTTTTGCAGTGGGCGCTAGCGCGTGTAATTGATGTCCATCCTGATGCGGGCGTAATTCGAGTCGTAACTATTCGTACCCAAAAGGGCGAATTTAAGCGTCCTGTCTCTAAGGTGTGTCCTCTACCATCTGACTCATAACCAACTCCTTATGTTCCCTAACTTTCCCTCTCTGTCCTCATTTACTTAAATCTCTCTCTATCTCTTTATATTTAACTCTCATTTTGCCAATATGGCTATTTTCTCTTATATATATATATATATATATATATATATATATATATATATATAGATGGTTTCCGGGAATTCATTCGCGTAGTTGATAACTGATCCCTGCCGGGATCGATGGTAAAATGACGAGGTTTCGGCAGAGTCACATCTACCCTCTTCAGGTCGGTTCGCATAATTCTCGTAGCCTTCTGCTTTCGCTTCTAGTTACTCGAGTACTCAGTATTCATAATTTAATTCAATTGGTGAAGATTCACCAACATACGGTGATCTGGGAAACATTCAGATATCTTAAGGTATGTACTGCCTGGCGGCAGCCAAACGGCTGCATCAACATTCTTCATAAATCAGATCCATATTAACGTAATGTAACGCTGTATATGGAGCCGGCATAGTGACAATAAAATACAATATAATATGTTTCAGTTCATAAATCAAGTTCAAATGTATTATTTTTAGTTAAAACAATTATTTAATTATTTAATATGAAATGGGTTCATTATCATTAAATAATATCGTTATTTTTGTACCTTTTCAAATAATTTAGTTGATTAGTACAATACATTGTTTTACCAACATCAACAAAGATATTTTTCGCCTTACCTAGAAAAAAAATTATACCATCCATTGTACTAATTGTGATTGAGTTTGACAGCAGGGTTAATTAGGGTTACATTGCAAATATAAACTCTGAAAAATTTGGAAATTGTGCTCACACCACTCAAAAATGTGGTCTCGGGTGTCGAATTTTAACATTTTCATACTGATGCCTATAACATGAAAACTAAGTGACATAAGTAAGTGTCTTCTAAAGGTTATTTGTGGCATATTCTTGATTATTTCTTTGTGTACTTGGGAAATAACATCACAATCGAAACAAAAATCTGCATAGTCAAGGAACCAAACGTTTCCAAGTCTATTCTGACCGCGATTTCAATGGCTTTAAACATGTATTGAAAATATAAAATGCAAAATGAAAGTTTGATATATGAGATTTAAGTTGACAAGAAGAATTTGATGTTTCTAGATATACAGGTAGCACAACAAATTCTAAAGATTTTAGAATTTATAAGTGGCGTTCCTAGGTACGACTTGGATATAAGATAGCGCATTCGCTATCGTCTTTATTCAAAAGAATTAACGCAGACTCTTTTACTTTTCGTTTTGTTATGTTGTTCTTTGTGAAGCCTAGGTTCCAAGCATATTCACAAATTTTCGATTTTTCAAATTGTCGTTTCTTTATGTAAATCTTGTGTTCATTAATTCATACGTTTAATGGTCTCGATGTTTCTCCAATATAAAATTTATTGTATTCGCAAGGAATCTTGTATATGCAGTTTTTTGAGTTCTGAATTTTGTTGGTTGGTTTTGTTTTCGATATTAGTGATTTCAGTGAATTTATTGTTTTGAATGCTGTTTTGACATTAAATCTGTTGCCCACTCTTTTCAATATTTCTGAGAGACCCTGTATATAAGGAATAGTTGTAACTACAATGTGGTTATCCTGAGTAGTAGTGTTACTAAAGGTGTATCCTAGCGGCAGGAGTTTTGCGCCGTTGACGACGTGATGCGCTCAACTTTTTACGTCTCCCACTCGTTGCCTGGAATTAAATGTTAGTGTTTTCCTACAGAGCGCATTGCGTTAGCGTGGAACGTATTGCGTCGACGCGACAGACTCTACTGCTTCTGGATGAGTCAAATTGGGTAGTGCGCTGCGTTTTTTGAAGACATAGGTTCTCAAAAAATATCCCAAAAAATGTCAACACGGTTTTCGACTGGTGATGAAGATTTTTTAATAGAATTTGTACAAAATCATATCATCCTCTATGACTGGAAAAATATTTAAAAAAAACAACAAAAAAGACATGCAGTCGAATGAATATATTTATTAAGGATGTTCGAAAGCAAAACGTAAATGTTAGTTTAAAAACTATTTCAAACGAATGTATAGTATAATAAGTATCTTCTGTTAAAATTTACGGTTGATTGACCGTGTAGTTTTTGAGAAAATGATTTTGAAAATCTCCACTTTATAAATGGGCTCTTATGGGATAACGATGTCTATGTTGGATAAACAAGTGATATTACATTTAATAAATGTTAAGAAAGTTACAAAAAAACTATCCAATCGATAGCTTAAGTTTTATACTTTCATATGAAATAGAAAAAACCGACACTTACCGTCTAGTTTATTAGTTAATTAAAATAAGAAACATAATTTTATCAGATCTCAATACCTATTCAAATACGACACTGTAAAGTGTGACAACAATGCATACCTTGAAGGCTTATTATTGCTTGCAATATAATCTGGCCAACCGCGCGGAATTTGAATGTAACTTGTGTCCACAACGTTGATTCATGTTCCAAAAGCCAAAATAAATAATTAATACAAATTTGGGAACGGTAACCAAATCTTGTGCGTTTATTGAAGTGAATTATTTCATTATTAATATGAAAATAGTAAAATACAAAATAGTCACGTTTTATTATATATTCATTAGACAATATTTAATATTACAGTAACTAGTATTAAATCATTGTTGATTGTTTTTGTTTAATAACACATTTAATGATTTTAATCAATCATAGTTATAAACATATAACTACTAGTATTTATTAAATATAAAAATATTCATGCCGAAAATGACTCGTTTAATCACATGTACATTTTCCTCTATTTCTTCCTTGAAATTTCTACTAGCATACATTATTTTTTGATATTGGTACACTAACAGCTTAAAAATATTCTCCTCAAATTCAACAATACGCCGGGTCTAGACGTTATCCCGCATATTATATTTGTTTCAAAGGAATTGTAATCCTTTACCGTGGCGTTTGTTTGTTTTTTGCCATTTTTCAGTAATACATATTATAATAATGATATTTCAATTTACCTTTATGTCTGTATAATTTCTACAATTTTGCGGGGCTCTTTGAGCACTAATACCAGGTGTTTGGCTGCAATTAGAAAGAGAACGAAGACTCGCGACAGTGCCAGATTGCACTCTCAGGTGTTAGTACATGCATTCGTATAGGTTGCATTTCATTTTATGAATGGAGGTTGGCATTTTTTAAGTTTTCGAGGTTGGTGCTAATTTTAAATTCCCATGTTAAAGTATAGCGTGACCTTGTTTGTCGTCTTCTTCTCGAGAGCGCTTTCGAACATCCTTAAGTCGCATATTTCAATAGAGATTTTTATCACTCTGGGAAATATATCGGTGTGTGCTAAAGTAGTCAGTGAACCTCATTTGTTTCCTGAATTTCGCATATATACCAGTATACATTCTTCTTCCTGGTAATAATCCATAATTATATTAATTAACAACGCGACCATTAACTTCCTCTTCTTACACATCTCCATTTAACAAGCTGTCCTTATGTCGACTGAATAGTCTGCTCTAGGAAAACACTTTCACACCGCGTAATATATTACGCGCTCCTGCCGACGTTTTTTGGCAAATCCAGTTTCTGCTGCGCAAAAAACACGTCGCTAGGAAAACCCACTTTAAGAGAAATTCCGGGTTGACTCCGATGGTTTGTTTTCTGTTCAATTCTGTTTAATTCTTTGTTGATAAATTTTGTAGGGTGATTGTTTCCAGTGAGAACATTTTTTATAATTGTTTTTTCTTTGTTGAATTTGTTATCATTAGAACAGTTGCTCTATCATATAACGAGGTCAGAATAGACCTGGAAACGTTTGGTTCCTTGAATATACAGATTTTTGTTTCGATTGTGGTGTTGTTTCAGAAGAAAAATAATTAAATGACATAAGCTTATTGACATTTTTTCAGAAACGTCTTCTGGTTTCTCCCTGATCCCTGTTTAACGCTGAATTTTGGGATACCTTATATAATTCAATACCTAAATGATATTTTATTCTTACCATGAATGCAAAATAAATGCGACATAATTCCTTAGTTGAGATCCCGCTTTATCACATTCATACGAAATATTATAAAATACAAAATATAGTTGACTAAGATTTTCTAACTTAATAAAATCAGCAGCTGCAGCTAAGGTATGTATTTCAACAGAAGAGTGGCTATTTGTCAACAGAAAATGACTTCGTTGGATAAATTCCAATTTCTTATATTTCTGGTAAATGATATCAACCTAAAAATAACAACAAATTTATGTACAAAATTGATTGAATCATACAACACAGGATAAGACGTATGAAATTAGGATATCAATAAGGAAAAAAAGGTACAGTACTGTAAGATGTAACAATGATTTTTTTTAAATAAAATGTAATACTAAGAATGTTATACTAAATATCTTTTGCTATATTTTATTGTTATTATTATAAAATTTTCGTGTGTACCAAATATTTCAAATGATTTCCGGGAATTTATTCGTGTAGTTGACAACTGATCCCTCCCGGCATCGATGGTAAAATGACGTGGTTTCGGCAGAGTGACATCACTCATGTCGGTTCGCATAATTTTCGTATCCATCTGCTAGTTAATAGAGTAACTAGGAGCAGAGAGTATAAGACGAAATAAGTGTTATCCAAAACAAAATGGACATTAATTGGCACAGGGTAAAACATCAGTGCACTTTAAGTATCAAAGATTCCTTTATTAAACCACCCACCTTTGATGCCAGTTCATCTAAAATATACATTTCTTGTAGTTTCTTTAAGAGATCCAGCCGTTTAACACAGTTAGTGTACCCAGATCTACCGGAGGACATTAAAGCTCAATTGGCTACACAAAATTTTATAAATGGGATTTCGAAGTTCCAAAAATCTGAGACAATGGCATAAAGCCTAGTGCCGATGCTCTACACCGTGGTTTGGAAGTAGACGCTATCATGAACATGCCCCAATCAAAGGTACAAGCAGTATTCTTCTGTAAGGAAAATTCAACGTTGGCCTTTCAGGAAGAGCTGTATGAAATAAGTAAAATAATTGAGATGAGACAGAAATGCAGGAGCAAGGGCGTATGTTAACGTTGCTGACATAGGGCATTTCCAACGTGACTATAAGGTGAGATTACCTGATCCATCACCAACCAGGTGTGACCAATACAACTATAACCCCACCAGGAACAACTAGTCACTGTAAGTGCGCTAATGCTGACTAATCTCGCACCAGTCCCCAAGGTAGTATCCATTCGAAGATTTTTCCCACATAGCAGCAGCGTAGTCATTAAGGATACTACCAATGGCCGAGCAATCACCATCACCTTTGACACCGGCGTTGTAGTGTCCATTGACATCTCCTAATGTCTGAAGATTTTCTGAAATCCAGACAATTAACAACCGGGCGAGGCAGATGTAGAGTTACAGATAAGAGGTAATAGAAACCGGTGAAAAGAAAGTTAATGAAAATAAGTGTATAATAGGTGACGTACAATCGTTCAACGTAAATATAAAAGATTTAATTCATCAAGAAACATTCCGAATAAACAGTGATAGAACAGTGGCTCTTAATAACGACGAATTGAGTACATTACGAGACTGTAAATTCTGGGGAAAATGCACTAGTAGTTGGATCTATGTAACTACACTTATACAGCATCTTCACCATCCATTCTGGGCAGCCAAATGGAAAAAAAAAACAATTTACTTTACACAAAGGAAAAATTAAACCACTGTCTTGTATCAATACCATACATGCCTAACACATTTTCAACAAAAACTGTTATACACATTCTAACAGTAAAACTACACAAAAACGAGATTCGTGCTATCTTCATATCCACATAAATACCATAACTAACTGGAGAAACAATTTCAACCTTACAATGTACTATTCACATCCTGCTACCTTTCGGAAACAACACCACATAAAATTACCTATTGCCACTAGAGTGTCGGGAATCACACTTAATATCCGATCGCTGACAACACAGGCATTGAATACTGATATAAACAGAAGACAACAACTTCTTCCTGAGCAACTAGATAGAAATTCTGGGAGCTGCGTCGTAATGGTGAAACTCCGACAATGAACTCATGATTACTTGATTCGAAAGCACGTCAAGCAAAGACATGCGAACTGAAGTAGCTTCTTTGTAAACATTGGCAAATTTTCAATAGTCAAGATGTTTGTACAAACATCCAACACAGAATAGATACTGAAATGGCTCAACACTTAAGAATACCATGTAGACGAGTACCAGTCATTCATCAGCCAATGATCTACCCCCATTTTTCTATTGAACAAAAAAGATGGAACAAACCGGTTTTGGGTGGATTATATTTAATTTAAAGTCATAACCAAAAGAGGACGACTATCCATTTTCTCGAATTGATGACACCCCTTTTTGCCGAGTTGAAATTCAGGATACGGATTGGCATGCGCTTGGTTTCAACAGCGTCATGCTGTATGTGAGAATATCCTTATATATACATCGGGTAGACCGGGTTCAGAATCAAACCTATCTGTATCATCCATGTAGTTATATTTAACGCCCCACGCGTCTGCCAATTCTCTTTCCTCTCATTATTTTCTTTCACAACATCCATTACAAACTCATTATCCTTTTCCAAATTCCCGCACTCTTTCATGGTCTCCTTTATGTTTAGCGTACCTACTCACTTTCCTAGCAACCTCTACATTTTCGCACGTCTCCCCATAGATACCGCCCTACCTGTATTGATTATTTTTCCCACCTTCTCCAGAGTTCTTTAGCGTTGTAGTTTTCAAAATTCTCGCTAGTGATCTTAGTCAGTACCTTATATCCTCTCCCCCATAAATAGTTTTCGACACTACTTACTATTTTCTCTTCGGCTCTGCCGTAGTGCTTTAATGCTCCTAATATCCAGAATCCCTCTCGCTCTTATTAAGAGCCTCCTCGCTGTTCTAGATTATCACCGGACTTCCGGTATATGGTCGTCCCTCCAGTAAGCATTCTGCCTCCTCATCTCAGTCCTACGTACTTTTCCTTCTGCGCGCTATTAAGGACCCGGACAATCTTCCAGTACTATCTTCTTATGAGTCAGTTTTTGTTTATTTTCGGCTTAACTAGTAACATCGTTGTACCCAGGCGCTCCTCTCTTCACTTCCGCTTCAAACACTCTATTTTTATAGAAGCTGAGTGATTCTTTCTTTAGTATCTACAATTTCTGGACCTTTTAAAGTCCTCGAGCAAAAGGTTGTATCTATATGAATTTCTGCTAACCCTCTTGAAAGTGTACCCTGCGTTATTTCCAAGAAATGAAAAAAAAATTCTCATGCTTTCTCATTCCTGGAACACAAATAAGATCCCATATATTGGAGGTAATAATGTCAATATTGGAATATTTTCATACTTTGTGAGTATGTCAAGTGACAAGAATTGTCATTAAGATTTGAATTAAATTGTTTTTTTCCTATCTTCTCCTAATCTTGTTAACTAATATTAAAATAATTACAAATACTAGTGGTTGCCCAGTGGTCGAAATTCGACACTATTTCATCAAATTGTTAAATTATTCAGGTTCGCTTATCAAAAGTATATGTCTATTAGAAATAAAGTGGAGGAGAAACCGGAGAAGACGTCATAAAATCCCCCCCCCCCCGAAATCTATTGAAATAAAAAAATATATGAGAATTTAATCAAATATAGGTATTCCAAATAATTTTGAAAAATACGTGTGGAATATCTTCGATGCACATTCCATAGAGAATATTCAAAAAAAAATGTATGAATTAGATGTTGCGGTTTTAGTTCAATGCTGGTTCAATGCAAATATATAATTGACGAAGGACCTTTAGCGGAACAATCAATAAACACGTGCCGTTACATAAACGAATCACCAAATAAAAGTTATCACTAACCTTTAAGTCGAAGTTCTGGTGTTTTCTTGGTTCTTCTTTCTTCTGAGGCTAGCCCCGTAATAGCAGGAACAGTTTCTTAGAGCTTCGTCTGGTCAACACGTTACACAAAAAAATAGCGACGTAATGTTCATTGATTGAGCATACAAAAAATGCGGGTTTAACAACAAATGATGCGCTTTTGTAAACACAAAAGAAACAAAATGATAGCGGTTTAGCGGTCGTTACGAACGAAGCTACTAACTCGCGAAATCGTAACGCAAAAAACAACAATAAGCGTCGTCACTTCAGACGGGATCAAAAAATGTCCGAATAGTTCGGAGCACAACACGAACCTCCCAAGCGTCCTAATAGCAAGGGAGCCGGAACACGAATGTCAATACTGTCTATATTTTACACGCAAAAAAATACTTACAATTAGCATTAGCGCCACGGAATGTTTTAGAAAAGGTGCAGAAGTTTAAAAATCAATGAAGTAATTCAATCAAATTGAACACAATACACTAAACAAATTGCGGGAACGCACCAACGTGACACCCCAGTTTTTGGTGGGATTGCACTTTGTAACCTAAACGTTTTCGTTATTTGCAGTTTCAATTGAGGCCATAAAATAAAAAATATATATATGTCCAACAACCTTATAAAAACTACAATATTTAATATATATCGTCTGTTTTCCACTGATTGTCAATTTGCTACACCGCACCTTGGGAAGATTGTGAAAATAATGTAGTAATAAAATAATTAAATTCACAACAAAAACTTACAGAATAATTAAAACGAAAGTTACTACTACTTGTCCGAAAAATCAATACTGATCTACTACATTGACTATTTTACTACTGAACAATAAACAACGCTTGATGCATAATTACTCAATAGTTTCCACACATAATTACTCAATAGTTTGACCGTTTTCGAAGGAAAAATATGTTCAATAAAAATATATTTCTTTGTAGAATAGACATATGTACCTAACTTACCATAACAAATCAGTAAATGCATTAAATTTCTTTATATTTTAAATACAGATAGTTAAAATGTCAATGAAATGTTTACTTTAGTCTTGTAATAAAACCAGGGTTTTGCAGGAATGGAACCATGTAATAATAACTAAATTGTTTATTAGATAAAATGCATGAACACAAAACAGTAACTAACTGATTCCCTACCTAAAAATATTTGAAAGATTTTAACATAAAAAAGTAAATCATTTTAATATTAACATTATATTAAATAATAAATTAATATTAAACGTAATATTTAAAACATTAGTTAATACCTACATTTTTCAAGAATTTATTTTGATTTGAGACAGAAAAATTTCAATAGTCTTAAAGTAAGAAATAAAACGAAATAAAAACCTTCATTTTGGTATTTCACAGTTAACGATTTCAGCTCGTAAGCAAAAAATGAAATCAACCAACTTAAAAGTTCGTATGAAGGTGTTATACCTACTATTACATGCCAAATAACTACAAAACATAACTACATATTAATTAACCTTCAACCAAAATCTAAGATTCAATATAATTTCATTAACTTAAATGAAACACATAGTAAGCAATGACTAGTTCTGTTTTGTATGGAAAATATAAAGAAATATAAGCACCTTCTGTTAATTAATGATAAATAAGTAATAGGTACTCACATTTGTTAAAAACTTTTCGCAGTGAATAAAGCTGAAATCTTGAACTTTACACATTGAATTTACAACTTATCTTTATCATCATGCTATAATAATCTTACACCAAACAATATTCTAAAATGCCAAAATTCAATTCAAGGAGCCACATCAAAGATAGTCATGAGTTCAATAACAATTTGTCGTGAATATTACAATCAGTGAATTATAAATATTATGAAGTGGAGCATTCAGTAGGATCCGTCTAATGTTAGTAGAACACGAGTCCTCTAACTGGTAGCGGCGGATTCCTATCCCTCAACGGAACAACGAACCTGGAAGAAGTCCTCACGCAATCAAACGTAGAACACGGCGCTTTCAATGTTCCTGTTGATGTAAGTAATGGTGGATCGTCATTCGTTTTAAGTAAATATTTGATTTGATTTATTAATACATCGATTTTATCTATTTTATTATTTGATTTGAATGAAATATTGATTTATTTCATTATTTGATTTATTTGATATTTATTTTATTTCTTTTATTGACATTTCATATATTTGATTTACTTATTTTATTCGTTTATTATCTGAATACTTGATTTATTTGAGTTGATATGTTGTCTATTGATTTTAATTGCTTTACATTTTATACCATACTGTTCTATCGTTCAAACAATCGTTTATCCCAATTAACGTATTCTACAGTATATTAATTTTCTATGCCGTTTAATATTTTATTTTATACACTTTATTCTCTTGTTCCAATTCCGAAACAGAGAGATATTGGTTAAAGGAAATATTTTCCGTAATACCTGAATTTGAAGGCGACCAAATTCCCTTGGGAACCTTTATAGAGGCGTGTAATTGCGCATATAATATGTCGACCGCGGATCTATTAGTGATCTATATAAAGAACAAACTTAAAGGGAAAGCGGCGCAGTTAGTTAATTCAAGGATCGTACCTTGAAATCAAACAACTCTTGACCCTACACTTTGGAGATTCTCGTGATCTCTCTTCCCTGATTCATGACCTACAACATCTGAAACAACTTTCAAACGAGTCCCTACTAACATTTTACAATCGACTCCCAAGTCTTGAGAGCGAAAATGCACTCCTGCATTTATTAATCGGCTGAGCTAAGTCCAGAACAAAAAGACGTCCAGTCAACACTAGTGGATACAATGGTCATGAACACCCTTCTTACGGGATTAGAACCCCATTTAGGTCAGGTTATACGTGCCAGTAATCCAAAAGATCTTCTAGAGGCACATTCCCGAATTAGAAGAGCGCTTCAGCTATCTTATTTCGAGGATCAGAAAACAAACAAATCTGTTCCTCTCAAACCAAATTTCCCACCTCGAGAGCCGACACAACCAACTAAGTGTCTTCATTGTCCTCGATTAGGCCACATAGCTGCAAATTGCCGTTTGAAAACACAAAATAGTTCTCAAACATTTAATCAAAACTATAGACCAAATCCTGTTGGGCCTAATCAACAAACAAAGCCAAATTTCCCTACAAACAATCCCCCCGTTCAACAAGGACAACAATTTCGCCCATCAAACTTCCAGAGACCTCCTTTTAGGTCTCAAATGAACCCAAATTATTCTCGCCCTTCTGTCATACAGAACAATCCCAATAATCGTCCTGAAAGGACTCATCATTTTAATCAACATCAAAATGTTGATTACACTCAATATTCGGACTATTATACTGATAATAACAACACTTACGACTACGAGGATGTTAATCAAAATTATTCTGGCTTCGAAGAAACTTTTGACAATACCCCTGTCGAGCCTTTTGATTGTCACGATTATCAGGATTTTCTAGTGCTTCCGAGCCTAGACCAACCTCCCGATTCGACAACAACTTTGTGCGAAGTCGAAACCCAGATTCAAAACCTGAATCTGTTAATTCTAAAAACCTTTATTACATTCTTGACGCTTCTTCTAAATTCAAGCTTCTTATTGATACCGGAGCTGGAATCTCAATCTTCAAGGAAAACACAGTAAAAATTTCACCCAAAGATTTCCTGAAAGGGTAACTATTCAAGGTATTACCCACGAAAAAATTCCCATCTCACAATCTCTTTAATTCCATTCGCTCTACGTAACCCACATAAAGTTTTCATATACGATTTGGACATTGAGTTTGACGGCATACTAGGATTAGATTTTCTTGAACACTGAATGCATAGTTGACTTAAAATCTAAACAGCTAATAACAAATTTTAAAACCATCCCTTTACACAAAGTTCCCGATAACGATTAACCCTTGACTGATGTACCCGACACACCCAATGTTAAGCCAAATATTAACTCACAAACACCCACACAAAACAAAATAACTATTGAGGCGCGAACAGAAAAGATCTTTAAACTTAAATGCGATCTCTCTAACATCGACGCCATCTTACCAACTCAAGAAATTGATAGAGTACGACTTCCAAACGCACTCGTACACATTAACGCAAATGGTGAATTTCTAACTTCCATCATCAACGCTAACGCGATGCCCATAACAGTAACTTTATCTGATTTAAAACTGGAACCACTTGACAAAACTCACCCTCTTCTGAATTTAAACACCGATGACTATCATGATTCTCAATACATAGACAGAAACTCGACTATTAGACAACAAATTAGAACTGAACATCTCAATGACGAAGAACGCAAACAAATCACTAATCTTTGTTTGGAATTTCAAGACATTTTCTATCTTGAAGGTGACGTCTTGACTTTCACTAACGAGGTTAAACATTCGATTGATACGAATAACGTAAAGCCCGTTTTCACTAAATCATATAGATATCCTCAAGTTCATAAAGAGGAAGTGAAAACCCAAAATTGGAAAAATGCTTGAACAAGGTATCATTAGGCACTCCTCATCTCCTTGGTCCTCCCCTGTACGGGTCGTCCCGAAGAAGCTTGATGCTTCTGGTAAACAAAAGTGGCGAGTTGCTATCGATTACAGGAAATTAAATGAATTGACTGTAGACGATAAATATCCGCTGCCTAATATCTCGAAAGTGTCAATAAGGAAATCCAAGAGAAAGATATTCCTAAGACTGGCTTTTCTGTCGAAAATGGTCATTACGAATTCGTTCGTATGCCATTTGGTTTAAAAATGCACCTTCTACTTTTCAGAGGGTCATGGACAATATTCTTCTGGGTATACAGAATGAACGTTGTCTTCCCTACATGGATGATAACATCGTCTACTCTCCGACCATCCATGAACATATTTCCCGGTTGACAGAAGTTTTTAAACGACTTCGAAAGTCCAACCTAAAAAATTCAACCTGATAAGTGCTAATTTCTTCGTAAAGAGGTGGCTTCTCTTGGCCATCTTATCATACAAGGTGTAAAACCAAACCCTTCAAAGGTTGAATGTATTCAGACCTTTCCGCAACTCCAAACTCCGAAAGACATCAAATCTTTTCTTGGTCTCGCTGGATATTACAGACGCTTCATACCAAATTTTGCGAAGAACTCTAAATCTCTGACTAAACTACTCCAAAAAGACGTCAAATTCATCTTTGATGCAGATTGCAAGTTTTCCTTCAATGAACTGAAGCAAGCCCTTGTATCTGACACAATCCTGATATATCTAAACTTTGAAGAATCCTTCCTGCTCACTACTGATGCTAGTGCTTTTGCTATTGGAGCGGTTCTTTCTCAAGGCCCTGTGGGAAAAGATCTACCTATTGCATATGCTTCTCGTACCCTCTGTGCTGCAGAGACACGATATTCCACCATCGAACGAAAATTGTTGAACATAGTTTGGGCTGTTAAGCACTACAGACCTTATCATTTTGGGAGAAGGTTTACACTTCTGTGTGACCACCGTCCGCTTACTTGGCTCTTTTCGATCAAAGATTCTGGCAGTCGTCTAGCCATGTGGCGCCTTAAGCTAGAGGAATACAATTATAAGATTGAGTACAAGCCCGGCAAGGTAAACCCAAACGCAGATGCTCTTTCTCGCATCAAAATCAACCATTTCAAGCAATGTGCTGATTTCCTTTCCAAAATGAAAACTGAGTCCGAACAACCTGAAAACTCTGACAATGACGACGAACATGACGAAAGAATTACCGCTGAGTTTAATCGATTTGTTCAACTCTCCTAAACTGAGTCAATAATCGATTACTCTAAAATTGAAATATCCAATTCTCAACTTCTAGACAAGTCCCACAAACGCATAGTTACATTCTTTTGGCAAAACAAAACTAACCACTTACACGACAAAATTATTGATGACTTTTTCGAAGAAGAACCTAATTTCAGTAATGACACTCTTAACATCATGGCCAGTAAAACTGTCAGGCATAGAAAGTACTTAGTTGTACCTTTGCCCTACGACCCTGAAACTGTCGTCTCACATCTTTTCAAAATTATTTACAACAACCAAGATCAATTCAACAACTCCGAAACATACTGCATAGAAAATAACGTAGAACTTCCCATGCTTGAAATTTTATCCTTCATTCTCTCCGACAAAGAAATCAAACCCAAAATCTGCCAAAACATTGTGACAACTCCTACCGAAGACGAAATTCCTATAATAATACAACAATACCACTGTGGTAAAAACAACCTCCATCGTGGCATTAACGAAACCATCAAACGTATTAGGGAAAAATACAATTGGACCGGCTTAATTAAAACTGTAGAACAATTCATCAAATCCTGCGAAACTTGCCAAAAGGTAAAGTTCTGTAGGAAAAACTTAAGTGCACCTTTTGTTATTACAGAAACACCCAAGACTCCTTTTGAACGTATTAACATTGACAATTCGAATATCCATCTAGAAATCATGCACTGACTATTAGGGACGAAATTTACGCAAACCTACCCCATAAACGACAAAACAGCTTCAACTGTCGTAAACACCCTTCTGATTTTCTTTCAACATTACGGAACTCCACTTCACATGCATTGTGACTCCATAGGACGTGAATTCGATAACACCTTAATGCGGGATTTATGCCAACTATACGACATAAAACTGACATTCTCCAGCGTTCAACATCCCGAGTCAAACGGTTCTATTGAAAGATTTTACGCGACCTTAGCAGAAATGATAAGGGCAAATACAGCGGAACATCCAGACGAACATCCATTTAACGTCCTCCCTTATGCCATCATCATCTGTTACAATAACACAAAAAACAAAACCACCGGTTTCACGCCCTATGAACTAATATTTCGGCACACTTCTAGAAGGCCTCCAGAAACCCTTTACAATCAGGAAAAACTTATTTCCAAATACGTGAGAGACCTTAATAACAGAATGGACTATTATTGCAGACTCGCCCGTGCTAAAACCGAACGACAGAAAGAAAAATCTAAAGTGCGATTTAACCAACACGTTTCCACTAAACAACCCGATTACAAAGTAGGCGACAAAGTCTACGTAAAAGAGGCCCAGATTAAAAACAAAGCTGAAAACAAATCCAACGGCCCCTTCGAAATTACCGCAATACGAAAGAACTCCGCCACAGTCATAAATTTGCAAAGAAACAAAATAACTAAAGTTAACTTTGACACACTAAAACCTTATTTTGAATAAATCCATTCTTTTCAGATTCTGTGGACTGTTTTCAGTCGTAAACCTTCAACAGTATTCCATTACACCGGTTAACAATACTATAGGAGTTTTCTTCCATGAAGAAGGCACCCTTAAAATTTCTAATGAGAAATGGATACTCCTTGTTTACAAAGATCTAAGCCCCTTTCGAGACGCTATTTTAAACAACGGCAATATACTGAACAGACTTTTAGATACTATTAACGACAACAAAACTAACATTAAAATCTTTAAAATCAAAAGTACAGACTCACGTAAGCCTCCTGACACAAATATCAAAATCTGTTAACATCAAATATACCGAAATTTTCGCTGACACTGAGACTAACAGAAAGAAACGCGGACTCATTAACGGACTGGGCTCAATTTGGAAATCTATTTCAGGTAACTTAGATGCAACAGATGGAGAATACTTTAGTGACTCTATAAACAAAATTACTAGAGACCAACATCAAATTGAAAACTTAATGAAACGACAATTATCTGTAACAACTTCGGTTATTAAGAGCCTTAACACCACACTACAAAAATTTCAATCCGAAGAGAAAATATTTTCGGAAAATATTGAAGCAATTAGGAAGTCAATTGAGTTCATTACAGACGATCTTGCTTTTTATGAACTTCAAGCCAATGTCTTAGATTTGTGTGAAAGCTTAATGGAAAGTTACGTATACATTGAAGATACTCTCAACGATGTATTAACTGCAGTCTCCTTAGCCCGTCTAAAAATTTTACATTGTTCAATTATAAACCCAGTAGATTTGGTCGATTCCCTTCAGAAAATATCACAGTCACTTCATGAAAATAACTTACCACTTCCAACCTATAGTTCATATGTTGCTCGATACATCGATCTAATAGAATTGAAAGCTTTTTAGATCAATACTAAAATTGTTTTAGTACTAAAAATTCCCTTAGTCAATCCTGTACCGCCTGTATCCTATCCCAGTTTTGGATGATCGAACAGGATTTCACACATTCTTCCAACAAAATTAAAATATATCGCGAGAGATGACAATCCGCTATTGTACGCCTCTTTCGAAGACTTAAGTGACTGTAAGCCATTATCTAAAGAACATAAGATCTGTTCCAAAGTTATTCCACACATCATAGACAAAGAAGCCTTTTGTGAGGGACAGCTTCTTAGACAACCAACATCACTTCCACCAACTTGTAAACCTGTAATATTATATGCCGAAGAGTATAATATTCAAGAGATTGACCTGAACCTTTGGCTAATCTCGATTTCCGGACAGTTGCCCATCAACATTAAGTGCAAAGGAGAAGATGTCGTTACCCAATCCATATCGACAAATTCTCTATTGACCATCCAACCCAGTTGCAATGCCTTCATCGGTAACACCAGGGTCCAGTCAGCATCCCCTACAACTGTTGTGATAACCTGCCAACCATCAGTCAGCTTCCAAAGTTGAAACCCATGAAACTACAGGAACTAGATGCCAGAGACCTGAATTTCGCCAACCATAAGCTTAGCCAATACTCCAGGGAATTGGAAAAGCTAATAGCCTAACCATTTATGGAGAAGAACACTTCCTGGTTCAGTACCATCACAATCACAACAACCGCAATTGTGGTTGCCCTCCTTTCCATTAGCATCATCAGGCAGAAATTCCAGAAGCCCACAACGATCAGCCCTTCTGCCGATCCAGCACCACCACCGGGACCATCAACCATCAAGCCCAGGGTAAAACTTCACAGCCTCCTTAGTCATGTCGAGGATATTTATTTGCAGAACCTCCCTCAATTAAAAGTCGATGCTTTAGTATCAACTTTTTATTATGGAAGTTGTTATATAAGTTAAGTGAGTGTTTTTTTTTATTTATTTTTTTTTTTATCCGAAGAGGGGGGAAATACATTGCGTATTAGCTAGCACGTGCTGGCCGTCGTGCGGGACTCCCGATGCAATGACTTCAAAGCAAGAGTAACTCGTTGTATTGAAACCAGTATACCGTATACCCGCTAAAACCCTAACCTCTTTCTCCTACAACCATGGTCCCCTGCGGCACTCTTTGTCAATACTACTTCGCAAGGGTGGTTCATTGCAGATGTTTACTGCTCTTACATTGAAAGCCTCTAAAGCCTACTCCTCGAAAGTATTGCGGAGCTCTTTGAGGATACTCTCCGCGTAATCTGATACCAAGTTGCAGACTTGGGGGCCCTTCAGCATGGCTTCTACTAATTGTTCTGGAACGATATTAGTCTCCAGAATCCTCTCCACTTCAGCACGTTGATCCTGAAACCGGGGGCAGGAGAAGAACACGTGTTCCGCGTCCTCTACCACGTCCGTACAGTGTGGGCAGTTTGGAGAGTTTGCCCTCCTGAACCTGTGCAGGTATGCTCGAAAGCATCCATGCCCAGTCAGGAGTTGAGTGATGTAAAACCCAACCTCCCCATGCTGACGGTTGACCCAACGACTGATGTTAGG
Organism: Octodonta nipae; assembly: GCA_034190945.1. NCBI lineage: Eukaryota > Metazoa > Arthropoda > Insecta > Coleoptera > Chrysomelidae > Octodonta > Octodonta nipae. Next base: position 65,153,246 of record CM067219.1, read on the forward strand.
TATCAATCGATATGTCCACCGGCCTTTAGTAGAGCTGTCCCACCTATCCTGCCATTGCCCTAGACTCATGGCTCTTTCATCGCTGTTTCTTGTCGACTGGTCTTTTTCTAACTTTCTGCGATAAAGCTGTCCCCTTTCTGCAGCCAGGATGTCGATTGGCAGGGTAGAGGCAATCACACTCACCGCCTCGTAAGACACAGTGCGGTAGGATGATGCCACTCGAATCGCTGAGAGCCGCTGGACTGATTTCATTTTCCGGCGGTACGATGGTAGCTTGAGCGATTTCTCCCATACCGGTGCCCTGTACAACAAAACAGAAGTAGTCACTGTTGCCAGTAGCTGTCTTCTTATCTGTCTAGGGCCTCCGACATTCGGCATTATTCTAGATAATGCCCCCTGTACCCCAGCTGCTTTCTTGCTGGCCGCGATTATGTGCTCTTTGAAGTTGAGCCGTGAGTCCAGGAGCACCCCCAAATAGCTGATGAAGTGCTGCGACTGTATGTAAATGTCGCCTATTTTGAGGGTGATGGTTTCCCTTGCCTTTCGACTGCTAAGTTAAGTGAGTGTGCGTGTGTGTGTGTGTGCTTGTGCGTGTTAGATGGTTTCCGGGAATTTATCCGCGTAGTTTGATAAATGATCCCTGCCAGGATTAGTACCATTAGTACTGCTGATTGGTTATTTCCGGTTGAGTTGTTTTTTTTTTCAACAATTCTATAAGTTCTGGATTTCATTTTTCTTGTTTTCTTATGGCGTTCTGGTGTTCATCAAGTATAGCTTGAATTATTCTGTTACTTTGCCCCACATAGGTTTTATGACAGTCGGTACATGGAATCTTGTACACTCCCTGTTGTTCTAAAGGGATCCTCGTCTTCGGAGTCCATACCGTGCTTATTTTTCTGTCAGTATTAAAAATAGTATCGATATTGTCTCTCCCTATAATTCTCACAATACAGTCCGTGGTACCCTTGACACAGGGTAAATAAGCTTTTTTTATTGCTCTCATGCTTCTCGTCTGTTTGTGTCAGTTTTGACTTTAGGGCTCTTTGTATATTTCGGTCTGTAAATCCGATTACAAGAAGACACTGGTTGGTTAAGTATTTCGATGAAATATGTCGAATTTTTCACGTATGATTCTGCCCCTCTACAAACGGTTGGAGTTGTTGGGCTAGGTATTTGGCTAGCTGTTGTGTTGGGGATCCAATTGAGCTTACTATTGGCCTCAAAGGTGCACCTTCTTGATGTACTTTTGGGAGCCCATAGAATTTCGGACATCTCGATGACTTTTCACGTGGAATGAGTTGTAGGTGGAGATTTTTGTCGGTGCTGGATCTTGTAGCAATGTTTGTATTTTGATTGAATAATCTGCTGTAACTAAAATTACAGTCGCATTTCCTTTATCCGCAGGTAGAATGACAATGTCCTTGTTGAGGCGAAGTATGTTCAAGATCTCATTTTCTTCTATAGATAGGTTCCTTTTAGGTGGTTTAGACTTTCTTAGAACGTGTGACACTTCTTGTCGAATTATTTCAGCTGTGTTCTCATCTAATTTTGAAACTGCTGTTTCCACGTCACATATTATGCTCTCTGTTGGTATGTGAGGGGGAGCAATAGTGTAATTGAATCCCTTAGCCAACACGCCAATCGAAGTAGAGTTCAATTGGATTGAAGATAAGTTCTAGGCGGTTTTATTCGATTCAAATTGCAGTGAGGTTAGACTGTGATCGTTATTTTCCGAGAAAAATTCGTCGTTCTCAACTCTGCATTCGTTTCAGCCCTAAATTCGCTAAACTCATCGAATTTATCCCATATTATAGAGTGGAGTGTATTGCTTATATGTAGGTGGATATCTAAGAGTTTAGTATTAAGAACATCCAAATCTCTTCTGACATCACGTATGGCTTCCCTAAGTAGGGCACAACTAGCTGTCCATAAGATATTTTTTGTTATTCTGTTCTTCTTCCAGAACTTTCTCAAATGAAAAATATTCTCCCCGTAGAGATTCACTATATTGGTTTTTAAATTTTCGAGGGCACTAAATGTCTTAGGTAGTTTCCGGGAATTCATCCGCGTAGTTGATAACTGATCCCTGCCGGGATCGATGGTAAAATGATTACGTTTCGGCAGAATCACATCTGGCCTCTTCAGATCGGTTCGCATAAATCTCGTAGTCTTCTGCTTACGCTTCTAGTTACTCGAATACAAAGAGGTTCAGTAGCGCGCGCTGTTAAATAGTCGCGGTTCAGCTTTTATCGGTTGGTACCGTGAACGGCTGCGTGTGATTAGCCCTTGGCGTTCAGTGGCCACTCCTCCTGCTTGCTGATTGGTTATTTCAGGTTGACTTTATATATATATATATATATATATATATATATGTTATATCACACTTTCAAAATTTCTCCTTTTAAAAAGATTTTATTTATAGTTGCACAATTATTAACTTTTAATATAAAACTTGAAAATAACAATATAATACTTTATAACAATAAAAAGCCAAAATGAGTGTTAAACTAAACTAGACAGAACTGTACGTAATAATGAATGTTGGTTTAAGGCAAATGTACAATTTATAACCTAAGAACGCTGACTAAGGTGTCGCAGAGCATGCAGTTCTCACGGATGTTCGTCTGCAGGTAACTGGAGACGACACGTGTTATGCTGAGTCAGCTGGAAACTTGTTGCTTGGTGTTTTCAGCATCGACTTTTAAGGGAGGTTATGCAATTCAATATCCTGGACAGGACTAAGGAGGCTATGGAGTTTTACCCTGATGGTTGATGGACCTGGTGGTGGTGCTGGATCGGCAGAAGGGCTGATCGTTGGGGGCTTCTGGAATTTCTTTCTGATGATGCTGATGGAAAGAAGGGCAATCACAATTACGGTTGTTGCTATTGTGATGATCGTAAACCAGGAGGTGTGTTTCTCCAAGAATGGTTGGTCTAGAAGCTTTTCCAATTCCCTGGAGTAATTGGCTAAGCTTATGGTTGGCGATATTCAAGTCTCTGGCATCCAATTCCTGTAGTCTCATGGGTTTTAACTTTGGAAGTTGACGGATGGTTGGCAGGTTGTCGCAACAGTTGTAGGGGATGTTGACTGGATGACTCTTAAATGTGATGTTGTCAACGTTGTTGGTGCTCCTTCTAGCATGGACCCTGGTGTTACCGATGAAGGCATTGCAACTGGGTTGGATGGTCAATAGAGAATTTGTCGATATGGATTGGGTAAAGACATCTTCTCCTTTGCACTTGATGTTGATGGGCAACTGTCCGGAAATCGAGATTAGCCAAAGATTCGAGTCAATCTCTTGAATATTATATTCTTCGGTATATAATATTACAGGTTCACAAGTTGGTGGAAGTGCTACTGGTTGTCGAAGAAGCTGTCCTTCACAAAGGGTTTCTTTGTCTATGGTGTGTGGAATAACTTTGGAAAAGATCTTATGTTCTTTAGATAATGGCTTACAGTCATTCAGGTCTTCGAAAGATGCGTACAATAGCGAATCGTCATCTCTCGCGATATATTTTAATTTTGTTGGAAGAATATGGTGAAATCCTGTTCGATTATCCAAAACTGGGATGGGATACAGGCGGTACAGTGTATAAGTTTCAGTATTGATTAAGGGAATTTTTAGTACACAATAATTTTAGTATTGATCTGAAAAGCTTCCAATTCTATTAGATCGATGTATCGAGCAACATTTGAACTATAGTTTGGAAGTGGTAAGTTATTGTCATAAAGTGAATGTGATAATTTCTGAAGGGAATCGACCATTATAATTGAACTATGTAAAATTTTTAGACGGGCGAAAGAGACTGCAGTTAATACATCGTTGAGAGTATCTTCAATGTATACGTAACTTTCCATTAAGCTTTCACACAAATCCAAGACATTGGCTTGAAGTTCATAAAAAGCAAGATCGTCTGAACTCAATTGACTTCCTATTTGCTTCAAATTTTCCGAAAATATTTTCTCTTCGGACTGAAATTTTTGTATTGTGGTGTTAAGGTTCTTAATGACCGAAGGTGTTACGGATAATTGTCGTTTCAGTAGTTAAACAAAGAGAGTTCTGGAGAGGAAGTGGGCATAAAGGTAACCAGTCATCGAGTTCTCGCCGGGAGCTGCTGCCGAGCTGTTGGTAGTTGTTGTTTGGATAAGAAGAAGACATTGGGAAGAAGAAGAAGACATTGGGGGTGGTCTTAGGGGTGCGCGAAAGACATTTGGGTGTGTTGTTAATAAATGAAAGCCATTGTATTGTGGGTTGCGTGTGTTGCAGAGGTGCGCGCCATCTGTTGTTAAGAATTGAAACCATTGTATTGTGGGTTGCAGGGGTGCACGCCATCTGTTGTTGGTTGTGGTGGTTAGAGAGAAAAAAGCTAAATACTTGACCGGGTATTGAACGCGGCTTGCCTGATTACAAAGTCAGGTGTCCATCGAGCTGCGCTAATGCGGTTAATCGAGAAATGTTTATTTGAAAAGGTATAGTACATGCCCGTTGCGCGGGCGCGTGTTTTTGGGCGTTGTTCGGTTGGATATTTGGGGGCTGGATGGGGGGATATGGTATTTTGTTGTCTGTAAAAAAATTTAAAATCTTTTACAAACGTCTGCATGCGCGAGAACGTCCACTCCTTCGAGTCTATAGTTTTCGTAAGCGAGCGCCTACCTGCGCAACAACGGCAACTCCTTCGAGTCTCTGATTTTGTCGGATGATTCAAGGCATTGAACGCCTGCATGCGCGAGAACGTCCACTCCTTCGTGTCTCTGATTTTGTCGGATGATTCAAGGCCGAGCGTAATAATTTTGAGACTTGGAAAAATTTTTAATGATGAATCAAGAATTTGATGTTATGGTTTCTAGTAGTCTGCTAATAATTTTTTGAATAAAGTAACGAAAGAGGTGCAAGATGAGCATAGTGTCTCACCAACTACTGTTGAATGCAGATCGATAAAAATGACTTTACTTAAATCAAGCTTTATAATATTCACATTAATTTTGAAAAATGTCTTGTATGTTAATATACCTTATGGAACTAAGGACATGGCTGTATGCCTTTCAGGGAACTGTTTGAACCGCTCCAACTATACATTGATGGCTCGAGATAGATTAAACGATGGACGGCTGCCTGTATATTTTGCTCGCCTGTCAAACACAACAAAAAATTTCAAACTGAAGCTGATATTTTCTGATGACACTGAAGGTGACACTGAGGATTTCAGCAGCCTCTTGCCAAGATGAAAAAACTTTACTATCGAACAGCTCAATGACTATACGTGATGCCAACCTACAAGAGGAGCTCCACAAAGTGCTAATTCTTATTTGTATAACACTCTCTACAATTACAATATTATTACTTAAATTAATTGTGAAATGTATAAGGAAAAGAATGAATAATTAAAACACATAGTTATATACAATGTTTTATTTATGCAAAACACTATTCAGAAGCCAATAATAAACTACATCAACATTTTCTTTTGCACATCGTACTGGATCATTGCAGCGGCAGTGAAAAATGCATGGAGAGTCAGAAGGTTTCAGTTCAGCAGCGCCATTGAAGTTTTCCAGATTGATTAGGTGATAGTGTGATTCTCCATCTTCGTTAAGCAGTTTTCTCAAATTGTGAATTTTCGGTTCTTCAAATAACTTGATAAATAAAAAGTCATATTTCTGATGGCCTCGTACATATATGTGCGTGCATTTGGTTAGGTAAATTCTCAAAATGTCGTTCATAGTATTCAAATCATAGTGGCCATCAGAGTGGTGGAGTCCATGTAGCCGTTGTTCCAAATATCGTACTTGTCTTTTGTCTGCTGCTGATAGATAGTTAAACGGTTTGGGTGGTTTAAATAAAAACACACCTGTGCGTTTACGTGTCTTGATAACCAATTCCTTGGGAACAAATCTTCCCTCGATTTCGAAACCTTGAATGTCGACAATTGCAATTTCCATGGTAAACCGTTGAAAAGCTGTACCGAAACTGATTTTCTAAACAGCTGAGTGATCTAATATAAGCTTCGGACAATTTCGCTGAGTGGGAGAAATTCCATTAGGCAATCGTGGATAATTATGCAGAAGGCTCGGGTCTTATCGGGAAATCCCGTCTGGCTTTCAATATCCAGGCGAATATCTACAGTCGAGGATTTCATGGTGTCCTCACGTCGGGAGCAATCGATGACGAATAGGGTGTGCGTCTTGAATGCAACATAATCCAGTAGAGGGTGTTTGCCGCCGCCAAAGCTGGGATAAAAGTCCGTATAGCTTTTGTACGCCTCACCGTACTCACTTTTTGAAAAATCTAAATCAAATCTCTCCATAGGCCAAAATTCGCTGTTTAAATTTAGACGAATATTGGAAATGTGAATATTATCAAATTCCGTGGGATCTTCTTTGATGTTGCTGTGGCGATCCGTTTGGAAGGCTAAGATAACGTAACGAGGGCTTTCCAGTGCGGCACACGTCTTCACAGCCCAAATTTCACGAGTAGCACCTGTTTTGAGAGCAGGCAACTCATTTAGCTCCCATTTACGAAACGGTAAAATTATACTGGAATCCGCTTTGACGGCTTGCAGTAAATCCAATTTAACGTCATCGTTTGGAAAAATGTGACGGACTTTGAGTTCGATGTTGTTTATTGTCACTTTACCCTTGGTAGCAGCATCAGAGATTATAAGGCAATCATCATCGCTACGGCTTCGCACCAGACGAATTGTTTGTTTACCACACATCACCTGCTTGTAGTCGTTGAAGATGGAAAACAAATGTCCCAATGGAATGTACATGTGAAAAGTTTTATCGGCGGCATTCATATACGCTTTATGTGGAAAATTCCACCCGGCTATGAATAGGTCCTTTGAACTGTTGGGGTCATAGCAAAAGTATCCACGAATTGTACTCACGCGACCAGGGTCTCTCACGGTTTCAATTTCCTTGCCGCACAACTCGTACGTAACGCTGTCGAAGAAGAAAGCTCCAGCATTTGGTGATAGAGAAACATCTTCATTGCCTGCTGTCTTCACCACTTGTCCCTGGATTGAGATGCAGGAATCAGCCATGGAAAACCAACAATCTGTTTGATTGACGGTGATTTCAACGATATCATTGTTGCCGAATGACTTGACGTATGGATAGTAGGTTCGCAACTCCTCGCGTCTTACACTATCATCAAAATTTGGTTTGCGGAAGATATCGAACATTTGAGGAGTTGACATGGTAGCCGAGCGTTTGTAGAAACAATCTGTTTGAGAGCGTGAGTGATCTCTTGAGAGGTTTCATAGAAACTGATGCTGGTCGAGGAGCGGTTGACCTCTTATATGGTTCTTCATCAAATACAAGTCGACCCATTATTATTGTAGTTGTTTCAGCTCAAGTCGAATGATGATTTCTTCACCACGAAAATTCACAAGTTCAGAGTCTTGATTCAAAATTTGCAATGTGAGGTTATATATTTCGCTTCTGTTAATCGGCAAATAGATTAAATGCTGAGGTGTTTCGTCGATGGCAAAACCAGGATCAACTGCAACGGCAAACTCGTAAATGGTGTGTGAAGGAGTGTTGTTGTAGAAGGCTCCCGATGTGATGTTGCTATCGAGATGAATCGTTCTAACTTTTATAATGTTCACTGGTAAATCGGAACTGTGAACTTGATTGGGTGGTAGCTGTTGTTTAGAGAAGCCCAGAATATCACCGATGCTGTCTTGTGGTTGAAAGTCCACAGCGTACTTGCTGCTGAAAAGCTCACACTTGAGAGTATTGTTGTTGGGTTTCAATGAGAAAATATTCTCAACGTCCTTTGCCAAATGAATGCCAAGTGCCTTTCTAATATAAGCTTCGATGTCACCAATTTCGTATGAACCTTCGGGCAAGTCGATGAATGTTTGCGTGTTGTGATCGTCAGACAGGTAGATCTTGTCACCTCTCTCAATGTTTGGAATGCTGTTGTACGAGTGAAAATTCAATAAAGCTAGTCCGTAGTTGTAGTTGGGATCCAACTGAATAGGTGGTTGAAAATCAATCGACAGTATTGGGCTGCGACCTTTCAATGTGATGATCACAGACATGACTGATAATTATCCGCTTGTTAGCTGCTAATATAGGTAAAGGTAAAACAACAATAATGCAAAATATTTATTTTTTATTATAGAGAAATTTCAAACATAAATGGCCACAATTTGATTGATTGTACCTCTGATAAGAGTCATTGTTGTAGAGGATTTTCACTCCATTGCCAAAGTAGTTGGCTAATTCTCGGGGTGGTTTCAAACATCCAAAGCTATCAAAGTACTGAACGGTGTTTCCATTTCGCACATAAGCTACCCAATGCGTACCGTGATGACTGCTGGTATCCAAATTAACGATGGCAGACTCCTTTGTTTGTGAATGTTTAGGTAAGGCGTCTCGCATAAATACTCCCCTAAAGTAGGGGACCTTCAAATGTTTGGCATATTGCTCAAGCTCGTGATTGTAGAGTGCTCGATTGGGTAGCTTTATTGGGAGTTTTTTTACTTCTTTAAGTAAAGCCCGAAGCCGTTGAGGGACTTTTTAAGAAAAATACCGCTTCCTTTCTTCGCAAGCTCTTCCATGGCTTGATTATGGCGCTGGTCCTCCTCCAACGTCTTGCGGGCGTTCTTTGCATCTATCACGGCTTTGGCTACTCCACTGGCACCCCCGGCAAGAGCTCCAAGGGCTGACAACCCCGCAAATAGGGGGATTAGTGGGAGAAAACCACCAATTTTCGACTCAAAAAGAATGACTCGAGGTACACGGATTTTCTTGCGACCACCTGCCTTCTTAATGACTGCTCGGGCTGCTCTCAACGCCAATAACGATGTCTTACGGACATCACTTCCAGATCCGACAATAGCTCTCTTGATTGGTAGAACCACATTCTGTCGAAAAGATTTTTTTCCACATCGTTTTTTGATTCCAAGCCCCATCTTGCGTTTAGCCTTCATGCCTGTAGTTATAAGCCAAGAAGCTGCTTTTTCTCCAAGTGAAGCGTCCTTTGACTTGAATCTCTCCCAGGCTCGATTTTCCAACTCGTAATCAGCCTTATGACGATCCGCCAAAGACTTGTATTTACTGTAGGCGATATCGTGCGCTCGACAAGCAGCGTCTGTCTTATTGATTCCCTGCTGACCCTTGGAGAGACGGTCTTTAAGTTTTGTACCGGGTCCACAAAACTGTTAACCAGGTAGATGTAGTTCAAATGGTAATTTATTGATTGCGCTATTCAGTAGACTACCTCCTTTGGGAGTTAGAATGATACTGATTGAAATTGAGATAGACTGCTGTATTTAATTAGTATCCGCAATAAGGATGATGTCAGTATATCGTAAGATGTATATGAATAGCACCGTGCAAAGTGCTAACGTATGTAATGTTATAAAGATTTGGCCAACTAAGAAGAATAACAATATATATCAAGCAATTTTAGAGCTTGATAAGGAGACGTATGCAAAAGTTCTAGAACTCCACAATGTTTTTGTGAACTTTGATGTCTGTCCTGTTTACGATGCGGTTGAATTGAAAATATGCTATAAGTGTTCAATGCAGCACCATATTAAAGATTGTCCGCCTAACTCTGAAATTAAATGTATAAACTGTCTCAATGTGAAAAATGTTGACTATCGACACTCTGCATGGGATCATTCTAAATGTACCACGTATCAGAAGAAACTGGAGCACTACAGAAATAGTATACTGTGTAAATAGCAATTAAAAAGCAGTTCTGATGTTGGTAAGGAACATAATTTTGTAGTTTATTATCAAAACGTGAGGGGGTTAAATACAAAACTTATCTCTGTCTATAACCATTCGGCAACTTGTAATCAAGATGTTATTGCTTTAACGGAGACTTGGCTATCCGCATCGGTTTACGACTCTGAAATATTTCATGCAAACTATCAGCTATTTCGTTCTGATCGTGACTTTGAAACTACTAAAACAAAAAAGGGAGGGGGTGTATTGCTTGCAATTAAAAACAAATACTGTGTAGAGGTCATTGATTTATCTAAGTTGTCATCTGTTATACCTGATATCTAATTGTAGTTTATTTTCCTCCACAGTTAAGCCTCGATACCTATGAATTTTTGTACGACTTTATATCCCAATTATATAATAGCGAAGATGACTTACTTATTTTGGGAGATTTCAATATACCACAGTATTACCAAAGTCATTCTGATGTTACATTTGGAAACAGCTATGTTTCTACCCTTGAACGTTTTTCAGTATTTATGAACTTAAGGCAATATAATCAGGTACTAAACAATAATGGTCGGTTACTTGATTTAATTTTAAGTAACTTTAATGTAACTGTACATCGTTCAATAGATCCTATTGTTCCAGAAGATCAGTACCATCCTCCATTAGACATAACTATATCTGTAGCTGAGTCTTGCAACAACTTTGTAACTAACAATAAGCCATCGTACAATTTTAGGAAGGCTAACCTTCATACACTGTATGCAGATATAAGCAATATTGATTGGAATGACTTAGTTAACTGTACAAATATAAATGCAGCGTGTGACTTATTTTATTCAAAATTAGATTCCGTTTTTGATAAAAGTGTTCCGAAAACAGTACCTAGATTTAATTTAAAGTATCCGCCATGGTATACTAATGAAATAGTTAGAAGTATTAAAACTAAAGCCCGTCTTTTCTCTCGGTATAAGCGTACATTTGATATGGATGTTTACAATGATTTTGGTATTTTGCGTGCTAAAATTAAAAAAGATATTGCAATTAGTTATCAAAACTACATGCGAAACATTGAACAAAAATTATCTAGTAATCCTATATATTTTTGGAGCTACACTCACGGAAAACTAACCCCTGTATACCAAATTCAATGAATTATGGAACTACTTCATTAGATAATCCACAGGATATAGTAAATTCATTTGCTAACTTTTTTCAGTCGGCATTTATTAGATCTTCTTATACAGATGTAGACCTTCTGCCTTGTACTAATTATAATAGTTGCACGATACCATCCGTTTCTGATAACAATGTATTACAAGCCCTTCGCCGATTAAAACCAAAAACCACTAGGGGTCCAGACGGCATACCTGCTTTCTTGTTAAAAGACTGTGCGTCCGTATTAGTCAAACCGCTTGCATTTTTATTTAACTTATCTTTAAGTAGTAGAACTTTTCCGGTTCTGTGGAAATATTCTAAAGTTTGTCCAATATGGAAGAAAGGAGACAAAACATATATTGAAAATTATAGGCCGATTACAATTCTTAACAATTTTAGCAAGGTATTTGAAAATGTATTGTATGAATTCATATTTGCACATGTAAAGCCGTGCATCAGCGTAGAACAACATGGATTCTATCCAGGTAGATCTACAACTACAAATCTATTATGTTTAACGCAATATATTGCTGAGATACTAGATGCTGGTGGCCAAGTGGAAGTAATATATACAGATTTTTCTAAAGCTTTTGATCGACTGGACCATGGTATCTTATTGAGCAAATTATCGAAGCTTGGTTTCACTTCATCATTTCTTATTTTTTTACAATCTTATCTCACTAATCGCAATTTAAGAATTGATTATTATGGTTTCCAGTCATTCAATTTTCAAGCTGCATCTGGTGTACCACAGGGTTCTGTTCTTGGTCCGTTGTTATTTGATATATTTATTAATGACATTGTTGATATTTTAAAGTGTAAATCATTACTATATGCAGATGATCTAAAAATATATAATTCAATTTATGATGAAGAGGCATGTAAAGTATTACAAGAAGATATTAATAGTCTTTCACATTGGTGTATAGAAAATAGGCTACCGTTGAATATTTCCAAGTGTAATCACATGACCTTCACGAGGAAATCAATTTCAATTGAATATCGGTATAACATTAATGGGAACCTCATTAACAGGTGTGCTACATATAAGGATTTAGGAATCACTTTTGATTCAAAACTAAATTTTGCTCAGCATATCAGCATTATTCAGAAGGAGGGGTATCGAAATTTGGGGTTTGTAATACGGAATGGGCGTCACTTCTCCAGAACTAGCACCGTAACTACTCTGTTCAATGCTTTTGTACGTTCTAAACTCGAGTACGTCTCCATTATCTGGAATCCTGGATACGAAACATATAGTGCTGTTGAAAACATCAATAGGAAATACGTTAAATATCTGTGGTTTAGAACTGATGGGGTGTATCCACATCGTGGTATATCTAATGATACGCTACTGCAACGATTTCAGTTAATGGATTTAGCAACACGTAGGAAATACTACTCATTAGTTACTTTGCATAAGTTATTAAACAACAAGTTGGACTGTCCAAGTTTATTAAGTCAAATCTCGTTTAATGTTCCTAACATCAGAACTCGCTTTCCCCCACTTTTTTACATGGTAACGCCCAGAACAAATCTACTACAAAATTCTCCGCTTTTCAATATGTTTTACAATTATAATGAATTACCGTCAGATATTGATTTGTTTAATGGGAATATTGGAATGATTAAGAGGCAAATGCTCCAGGGCCTTGATTCTTAATCATTTCAATGTATTAAGGAGAAATTTCATTTTTCTTGTAATGTCCTCTCTCGTATTTTTAGCAGTGTATATTGTAAGTTGTTGTACATAGTATTTGATTTTTATGTTTTTATGTATGTAACTTTATAATTTTCCATGTACACTAATTTAAATGCCCATCCTTGATTTGGCCTATGGCTGTTGGATGGTGTACTAGTAAATAAAATAAATAAAATAAAAAATAAAATGAAGCAACAAGATGTCCAACTGCCTATCGAAAATGTGGACTTTGTCGAAGAATCACCATCATCAGCAAGTCGACACGGACAATTGTTACCAAATTCCCTACGAGCAGCATTCTGCGGACTTAGTGGTTGCGGAAAGACCAACGCATCGTTATCACTGCTATTCAATGAAAACGGCCTACGATTCGAGAACGTCTACATCTATTCCAAGTCACTCTACCAATCAAAGTACCAGCTCTTACAAGACGATCTCAAGCTGGTTAAAGGTGTATCGTATTTTCCCTTTAAAGACAACGAAGAAGTAATTGATCCGAGTGAGGCACGCGAATGTTCAGTATTCATTTTCGATGATGTGAATGGTGATAAACAAAACAAGATTCAGAATTTTTTTTCGATGGGAAGGCACAGGAATATCGATTCAATATATTTATGCCAAACGTATAGCAAAATACCTAAGCAACTGATTCGAGACAATTGCAGCGTAATTGTCATATTCAGACAAGATGAGGTAAATTTGAAGCACGTCTTTGATGAGCACGTGTCTCCCGACATGGACTATGATAAATTTAAGACAATGTGTTCGGAATGCTGGCAAAATCGTTTTGGCTTTATTACAATAGCTAAGCAATTGGTACGTTCTATTCGCAAGAAATATCTTAGTCTGAAGCTGGGAAAGTCGGAACATGATGAAACATTGAATAAACTTTTTAGACCGGTAATGACACCGCTACAAGATATTGCCTCAACTACGGCAAAAGTTCTCACTAAGATACCAACACAGACCATTAAACGTGAAGTAATTAAACAAGAAGTGCAGCAGCTGCCACCAGTCAAAAAACATGAGTTGGAAGAGACACAATACCTCGATGAAGAACCAATCGCTGAAACTAGTACACATACCAATGCTGATGATGATGTGGAGAACGAAACCTTTTACGAGGATCCCGGTAAGCTCTCTAAAGAAGCAATAAAGGACTACATGGATCAGTATCCTCCAGTTGCACACAAATATCTTGAAGACTATATCACTAAAACCGATGATACTGACAACATATATGGACCTATATATGACGCTGCAAGTTCCAAATGGTTTCTTGGGCAAAAGAAAATCAATTTCAGTCGTAGTACAGGTCACATTATCGTTGATGGGTTACAGTTTCGAGGTACTCGAGGGTTATATCAACTAATATTTTACAAGTCACCTGATTATGCTCCCGATGATTTAGAAGCATACCGAAAAGTGTTGGTAATGACATCAGCACACAAGAATGCAGCAGGTCGTTTGAAAGCTTCAAGTCTATATAAATATACTGAAATTATAAAGCCAATGTTTCCTCCTTTGACAAAGAAGCAACGTTTTGCTGGAACTGGTATGAAGTTAACTTACAATAACAAGCCAATGGAATACGTCTACTGGGATGATCCCAACGAATTGGTTGAACGGTTGAAACTACTGATTGCATCCAAGGAAGCAGGCAACACCTCTCACGACAACGAAATAATTGCCATTTTAAATGAACTTAAGGAAGCTAATATTATACGAGATAAATAAATTTCGCAATTGAAAGTGTATATTATTCCTTATTCTATGGCAAACATATCAGTTTCATGATGACTTTAAACAAGTTTGGGCGTAGTGCCCATCAGCAACTAAAAGTGCCATTTTCCTTTACCGCGGAGGGAAATATCGATGCTGAGAAGCTGAAAATTACCAATGTCGAAGTACCGACGAAGGCCATGGATGTCGCCAACAAGCAGTACGTTGATAAGAAAATAGCAAACGGACTTCAGCAACTACATAGTGATTTTCAAATAGCTTTCAGCAACTACACTTGTGAAGTTCAGCAAACCTTATCTATGTTTAAGCAAAACGAAAATGTTAGCGAGGAACGTGGAGCTCAAAATGAATACTCGCATGTTGAAAACCGAACAAGCTATGGAAACCCAACTACAAAATATATCGCTTCTCATTTCAAAATTCAATATATTACAAGCTCAGTTGGAATCTGCCCGGAAAGAATATAAGGAAACCATCACAAAATTTGAAGCCTCGTTTAATGACAACCGTATATTACAGGAAAAACGTATAAATGATCTGGAACTTTCTCTGAAACAAGCTCCTAAAGGTGTTCATGCAGCAGAAGTATTAAATATTGTTCGAAAGGATAAGGCTAAAGATCTTTCTGATCTAACTGAACTTAGAGACAAGATGACAAAAGTAGTGCCTGACCTATACCGAGACATGCAAAAACTACATGATGATATTGCAAATCAAATGTTGGACCAAAATCAAAAACTTGAAGCAATCGCAGACAGTATTGCTGCAATTAAAAAGCATCATTAGGGTCAATAAAAACATGCCTTTGTCTATTTTTAAGCAGTATACAAGATGGCCCCTATAGCGAAACATTCCAAAGAAAAAGTTCAAGTCGTTAAGGAACTGCATAGAACTGTGAGACGAAAGTTTCCTCGCCGACGTGTAATAATCAAAGGTTTCGATGACTCCTGGCAGTCGGACCTCGCACAAATAGATCTCTATGCAAAATCCAATCGTAATTTCAAGTTCTTCCTCGTGGTGATTGATTGCTTTTCAAAGTACGTGTGGACGAGACCGCTGAAAACGAAATCCGGTGAAGAGGTAACTCGTGCCTTTGAGAGTATTCTCAAGGAAGGACGACACCCGAAAAATCTCCAAACCGACCAGGGTAAGGAATACTACAATAGTTGCTTTCAGAAACTAATGAAGTCAAACGGAATCAATCATTATAGTACATTTAGTGGACTGAAAGCCGTAATAGCTGAACGAGTAATTAGAACGCTGAAAGAATGGCTCTACAAGTACTTTAGTTTGAACGGCACCTACAATTGGATAGATATTCTACAGGAAATCGTTAAGGACTACAACCATCAAAAACATTCCAAGACAAAGATGAGACCTGCGGACATTAATAGGAAAAACGCTCGAAATATTAAAGTATACAATAACCTGAAAATTGCTGGACCAAGAAAACTGAAAGTCGGAGATGTTGTGCGAATAAGTAAAACCAAGCACGTTTTTGATAAAGGTTAACTTTCCAGCTGGAGTACGGAATTGTTTAAAATTACGCAGGTTAAAATAACTAATCCAGTTACGTATATTTTGGAAGATATGTCTGGTACACCGATTAAAGGGAGCTTTTACGAAGAAGAATTGCAAAAGGCTGCCTATCCTGATGTGTATCTCGTTGAGAAAATTTTGCAACGAAAAGGCACCAAGGTTAAAGTTCGGTGGCTTGGGTTTGATTCGAGCCACGACAGTTGGATTGGCACTAAAAACAGACTATAACACCAAGGTCAATCATAATTGATAATAAATTATCATAAATATAGACATGTGCTTGCATTGCAAAATGAAGACTCAGGGTGAAAACATCACTGTAAAGTATTCGAAAAGTTTAAGTCAACATATCATCAAACTTAAACGATTACAGAAAGATATCAAATTTTATTGTGAAAAACAACAAGTGATGCAACATTTAAAAGCCTTACATATATGATGATGGTGATGGGGAACAGAGGAGCTCTTAGCAACAAGAGATCTACTTTTCCATCTTGACGTAGGAACACATAATTGAAATCAACCGCAATCAGGTAGTGGAAGGGGTACAACTATAAAATTGTGAAAATTCCCTACATATATTCCCAGTCCCAGTTTACCTCTCGAGTGATTTGTGAAAATGAGTAGTATCAGCAGTTTTGAAACCATGGATAGTGGTTATAGTAGTGATTCCACTATCAATTACAGTGCGGACTTGGATAGAGTGTTACAAATGTATGATGAAGCTGCCAAAAAGGAAGACTATTGCTTACTGCATTCGAGATTTCCATTACTGAATTCAGAGTATGATGTTCAATGTGCACTCAGTCCTGCAAGATCCTATTCTCCAGTGGTTATCTTGCAAAAAACACCTGTAGCCGCTGGAATACCAACGAAAATTGTAATGACTATGTACGAGTGGGAAGATGTCATCATTGAGCTCAAGCTCCTGAAAACAAACTTTTTTGAAAATGCCACACCTCCAGAGTTTGCTGCCCCAGTGACCTGCGGAGATTGTCTCCATCTATCCCAGATCCAGTATGAAGACGTCAAACAAGTGTTGGTGATGAAAAACATTTGCGCACTATATTTGGATTATAGTGATGTGGTTGAACTATTAGCTATTAACCCTATTATCTCAAGTAAAATAATTTATTTGGAGCGCTTAAATTTCTGTACTTTTTATTATAAAATAATAGATGAAATATGTTTATGGTCAAATTTACTAAATCGTTTACCGATTGAAAAATTGTTAAAACCATTTTGTTTAGATGACGCGTCTCCATTATGTATTGCATTAAAAGAACATATTTATTATTATAAAAACATTATTTTAAAAGATATTGACATTAGAAAAATTCAATAAATGCTTATAAATTAAAAAAATTGTTGTTTATTTCATCAGTTCTACACCATGGAGTGTCAAGAATACTTCCAAATATACGAAAATCGATTACGTACCTTTGAAAAGTTAGCAAGAGTAGGATTTATCTACCGACAAGATGCAATAGAATCCGATGGCAGCTTAAATGATGCTGTTGAATGCCCATTTTGTGATACACGTGGTTTCAACTGGGAAGATGGTGATGACCCTGTTGCCGATCATCTGGACTGGAATTCATATTGTCGCTTTTTTGATTTTTATGACACTTACCACATCACCAGACCTATCAGACATAAAAGCAAAGTGACATTTGAGAGCAGACTTGAGACGTTCAAAGACTGGCCTATTGCCTTGAAGCAGACACCCACCGAACTTGTCAACGCCGGATTCTTTTACACGGGCTACGGTGACAGGATCACTTGTCATTGCTGTGGCTTAGAGCTCAAGAATCTCTTACCTTATGATGATATTACAGAGCTTCACAAAAAGGGATCAGCTAAATGTTTATTGCTTAGAGACTACCCACCAAATCCCCACACTGACTCTAATCATAATACTTGTAAAATTTGCTTAACTAATGAAATGACAATTGTTTTTATGCCATGCAGACACTTTGCTAGTTGCTTTGATTGTTCACTGAAAATAGATTATTGCTGCATATGTAGACGGAAAATGCAGGTAATTTAAAAATATATGTATGCTAAAAAATAAAAATGCTAATTTGAACATGTTTTGTTTTATTTAAACATATAATATTTACAATATAATTGGGAAACAAATAACACTATTATACAAATACTTTATTCTGGGTTGTTACTTTGTTGAGCATCGCTGGAAATCTCCATGGCAACGTTTTCATTTCAACCAGGTCAGAATCATACAATGGCTCAAGAGAATGGTGCTGATTTCGCAGTGTGTTGCCCCTAGCAAACACTTGTAAGTTCCCAAGTCGGAACTTGAGAGCGTTACCTATATCTATGGGAGGTGAGACATCAAACCATTCTTTAACAAGTTGAGCATTTGGATGTTTCTTCAGCACTGCCTTTATAGCTGCTTGGAAAGACCGCCGCTGTCTACGTATGAGGTACCATTCACTCTTACTAAGAGCTAACAGAGCCATACATCTCTGTTTTTCGTGGTTGATTGACTTATGAGCTACACGATGGACTACTTCGTTCCTTAAACGTTTCACTACCTGAGACTGTATTTTGTTAGAAACCACATTCAGAACCTCACAATGACGTTCCGATGCCTTGACAGATTCCTCTTCTAGTCTAACTCGATGCAGTTCGGCTTTGGCCCTAGCTTCCTCAGCTTGAATACGTTCTTTTTCAGCCTTAACTCGTTCCTCTTCAGCTCGCATACGATCTCGATCTGCTTTGTTTCTCTCTTCTTCCGCATGTAATCGTTCTTTTTGCATTTGAATCATCTCAGCCTCAGCTGTATTCTTTACTTGTATCATAATTTGCTTAAGTTCATCCAACTCAGTCATCAAATGCTGGTTTTGTACAGAAATTAGATCGTTGTGTGCAGAAAGTTGTTTGAGGCGCATTTCCTCATGATACTTCTCGTATTTGATATATTTCATAGAGATGCGTTTAATTAAAGTATAGAGGATGCGAATTTCTGTAGCTTTTTTGCTACGCATCTGCATAAGCAGCATTTCAAAGTCGATGGCGCTCATGCAAATGTATTTCTTTTGAGTTATGTTTGCATCTTGAATTTCTTCGTATTCCATAGTTGGTTGCTGAGTCTTGAGCAAATCCATAAAAGATATTTTTTATGTCTGTACTCACCAACGTAACCACACCACTCCAAGACATTATCATCGATGAGTACTTTGTCTGTCGACGTCAGCTTCCAGAAGAACGCGTTACATCTATCATTTTCAATGTCGAGACCAAATTTGAGACATACTTCTGTATAGGTTAATTTACCCATCGGTGTAACCCACAGTCTAACATCTTGATCACTTTCAAGTTTATTTTGTTTATGTTGAATATATACCATCTTGGAATTGTACTGAATACGTTAATCAATTGTTGCAAACTAACTGAAACTTATGTCTTCGTTAACATAACTAAAGGAGGTATCGTGTGACGTCACAGAAAAAGGGAGGGGGGGGCCGCTAAGGGGGGCCATGATTGCCAGATTTCCATATTTCCCTAGATCTCGGAAAATGCGTCATTTTAGTCATATGAGTAAAGTGATGGAGCAACATTGCCATATTTCCTTAGATCTCTGAAAACACACACAAGTTTTATGGAGAGATAACAATGTTCGCACTAGCGTTCTAATCGGAAGTAAATTTCAAGTACTTATCTATGGTCTGTTATGAAAGTAAAACAATGTCTTGTATTTAAAATTTTATTTCGAACAAAATATATTATGATATACCATTACCAAATTCAAAGGCATTTATGTTTATTTCCAAAGAAATAATACGTTTTAAGACCCAGCCACTACCTTCTGTTGAAAATTCTTCGAGGGAATTCATAATTGGATCCTTTACGTGATTGTCAAACCGTTCTTCCAAGTCTGTTCCCCGATCAATAATTTCATTTTTAGTATTAAAATATTTGTGATTCGTAATTTCATCCATATCTGACTTTATAAATTCTCCACAAAAACAAGTATTCACTTTAAGCGTAAATAGTTTTTTCAAAATGTTACTAATTCTGGACTTGAAAATAATTGAAGCATCATCCAGAAACATCAAGATATCTTTATGTGATTTGTTAATTATTATCCCAGTTCTAACACGGTTTTGAAAACATGAAGCAATGTCATCCCATTGAACTCTACTAGAACGTTTATTATTTAAACCCATTCCAATTTTTGACTGCTTCAGCAAAGTCCGAAAGCGTTTTAAATAACCAACGTTGTTTTGTAATTTTTTCAAAGTTCCCACACATAAATTTCCATGGCGAATAGCACAATTAAAAAGTCTCATATGTTTTCTAATATCCCTAAGCCACAATGGTATTTCAGCAGAGGAAATAGAATGATCCAACTCAACTTGTTTACATTTTTTGATATAGTTATCACTGTCTGCACCAATTTGATTAAACATTTTGATGAATCTCCACCACAGTAGTTATTTGCTGATTTTATTGCGTCTGATTTCTAGCAATTCTAAACATAAAATGACGTTAATTTTAAAAAATATTATTCTTATACATATTGCAATTATTTACTACAACATTCAGCTAATGGTACTACAGTAAATGCAGCTCATCATAGGCAAGTTAGTCTAAAATTGGATTGGGTTCTTCAAAATACAATTCCAGCTCATCTGGTATTGCAATAGGTACAAAGTACAATTTTTAATATTTCTAAAATATTAATGTTACAATGAAATAAAAATTCGCCATTATTTTATTTATCAGCATCGAATTTATTGCTGCAAACAACATGATCACCTTATCAAACCACAGCTTTTTGTAAATTTATTTAGCTCGGTTTCATTTAGCGTAAACAAGATATCACAGTTTCCTTTCACTGCGGTCATCATTTCCGTTCTGGTTTCGATATCTAAAATTCCAATGTGAATTTATTATCAGGAATTTTTAAATAATCACGGATTCATGAGTTATATTATTTTTCGATTTTATTAACATTACTTTTAAATAAATACAGATTTGAGAATTTATTGTCAGGAATTTTTAAATATATACAGATTTTTCTTCATCCCTCAAGACGTAAAAAATTCCTGGTTCCACCAGGAGTAAACTAATCGTATCTGGGAACCCTCCTATTGCTGGACGCTGAGTTCTACCTCCTCCACGGGCGAACTGAGCCTCTATGAAATCAGTACGACCGCCCATACCTGCACGTTTCATTTGGGGTGGCCCTATATCTATTTCAACCCCATTTGATAATCGATGGCTAAACAAGCAAGTATTTCCAAACGGACATTTGGGTTTGCTTTTTCGGAAATACCTACATCGTATTTTCTTCATTTTTTCGTTTTTCTCAACTATATAACGATCTTTTTCCGCTTTCTGGTAATAAACCTCAGATTGATAGACATAAGGAGACACAATACGGCATTCTGGACAGCCTCTGCGAATATTCAATTCAGTCTTTATTTTGATGCCATCTTTTTACGCATGGGAAGCAGAAACAATGGTTACAATTTGGTAATAGCCCAAAATTATTAGTTATTTCTTCCAAACATATTCCACACCTTTTATTCAAAGTGAATTGAATAAGACTACTATATATTGTACAAAAACAAAACAAAATATAGTTTTAATTATTAAGGATGCTCTGAAAATTCATAATATACTATATGCTAATAAACATATTTAAACAGTTGTCTAGTTTTAATATATCTAATATTTTCACCTTAATTAAATTTCAGACGCTTGAAACAAATTTTTCCAAGTCTCAAAATTATTACGCTCGGCCTTGAATCATTCGACAAAATCAGAGACTCGAAGAAGTTGCCGTTCTTGCGGAGGCTGGCGCTCGCTTACAAAACTATAGACTCGAAGGAGTGGACGTTCTCGCGCATGCAGGCGTTCAATGCCTTGAATCATCCGACAAAATCAGAGACTCGAAGGAGTTGCCGTTGTTGCGCAGGTAGGCGCTCGCTTACGAAAACTATAGACTCGAAGGAGTGGACGTTCTCGCGCATGCAGACGTTTGTAAAAGATTTTAAATTTTTTTACAGACAACAAAATACCATATCCCCCCATCCAGCCCCCAAATAGCCAACCGAACAACGCCCAAAAACACGGGCCCGCGCAACGGGCATGTACTATACCTTTTCAAATAAACATTTCTCGATTAACCGCATTAGCGCAGCTCGATGGACACCTGACTTTGTAATCAAGCAAGCCGCGTTCGATACCCGGCCAAGCTTTTTTTCTCTCTAACCACCACAACCAACAACAGATGGCGTGCACCCTGCAACCCACAATACAATGGCTTTCATTTATTAACAACAGATGGCGCGCACCTCTGCAACACACGCAACCCACAATACAATGGCTTTCATTTATTAACAACAGATGGCGCGCACCTCTACGACACACCCAAATGTCTTTCGCGCACCCCTACGACCACCCCCAATGTCTTCTTCTTCCCAATGGCTTCTTCTTCTTCTCCAAACAACAACTACCAACAGCTCGGCACCAGCTCCCGGCGAGAACTCGATGACTGGTTACCTTTATGCTCACTTCCGCTCCAGAACTCTCTTTGTTTAACTACTCGTTTCATTAAGTTTTCAATTTGATGTTGGTCTTCAGTAATTTTATTTATAGAGTAACTAAAGTATTGTCTGTCTGTTGCATCTAAGTTACCGGAAATAGATTTCCAAATTGATCCCAGTCCGTAAATGAGTCCACGTTTCTTTCTGTTAGTCTCAGTGTCAGCGAAAATTTCGGTATATTTGATGTTAACAGATTTTGATATTTGTGTCAGGAGGCTTACGTGAGTCTGTACTTTTGATTTGAAGATTTTAATTTTAGTTTTGTTGTCGTTAATAGTATCTAAAAGTCTGTTCAGTATATTGTCGTTGTTTAAAAGAGCGTCTTGAAAGGGGCTTAGATCTTTGTAAACAAGGAGTGTCCATTTCTCATTAGAAATTTTAAGGCTGCCTTCTTCATGGAAGAAAACTCCTATAGTATTGTTAACCGGTGTAATGGAAAACTGTTGAAGGTTTACGACTAAAAACAGTTCACAGAATCTGAAAAGAAGGGATTTATTCAAAATAAGGTTTTAGTCTGTCAAAGTTAACTTTAGTTTTTTGGTTTGTTTGCAAATTTATGACGCTGGCAGAGTTCTTTCGTATTGCGGTAATTTCGAAGGTGCAGTTGAATTTGTTTTCAGCTTTGTTTTTGATTTGGGACTCTTTTACGTAGACTTTGTCGCCTACTTTGTAATCGGGTTGTTTAGTAGAAACGTGTTGGTCAAATCGCACTTTAGATTTTTCTTTCTGTCGTTCGGTTTTAGCACGGGCGAGTGTGTAATAATAGTCCATTCTGTTATTTAGGTCTCTTACCTATTTCGAAATAAGTTTTTCCTGGTTGTAAAGGGTTTCTGGAGGCCTACTTGAAGTGTGCCCAAATACGAGTTCATAGGGCGTGAAACCGGTGGTTTTATTTTTCGTGTTATTATAACAGATGATGGCATAAGGGAGGACGTTAAATGGATGTTCGTCTGGATGTTCCGCTGTATTTGCACTTATCATTTCTGCTAAGGGCGCGTGAAATCTTTCTATAGAACCGTTTGACTCGGGATGTTGAACGCTGGAGAATGTCAGTTTTATGTCATATAGTTGGCATAAATCCCGCATTAAGATGTTATCGAATTCACGTCCATAGTCACAATGTATGTGAAGGGGAGTTGAAAGAAAATCAGAAGGGTGTTTACGACAGTTGATGCTGTTTTGTCGTTTATGGGTTGACTTGCGTAAATTTCGTGAGTTCGTCCCTAATAGTCAGAGCATGATTTCTAGATGGATACTCGAAGATGTCAATGTTAATACGTTCAAAAGGAGTCTTAGGTGTTTTCGTAATAACAAAAGGTGCACTTAGGTTTTTCCTACAGAACTTTACCTTTTGGCAAGTTTCGCAGGATTTGATGAATTGTTCTACAGTTTTAATTAAGCCGGTCCAATTGTATTTTTCCCTAATACGTTTGATGGTTTCGTTAATGCCACGATGGAGGTTGTTTTTACCACAGTGGTATTGTTGTATTATTATAAGAATTTCGTCTTCGGTAGGAGTTGTAACAATGTTTTGGCAGATTTTGAGTTTGATTTCTTTGTCGGAGAGAATGAAGGATAAAATTTCAAGCAAGGGAAGTTCTACGTTATTTTCTATGCAGTATGTTTCGGATTGTTGAATTGATCTTGGTTGTTGTAAAAATTTTGAAAAGATGTGAGACGACAGTTTCAGGGTCGTAGGGCAAAGGTACAACTAAGTACTTTCTATGCCTGACAGTTTTACTGGCCATGATGTTAAGAGTGTCATTACTGAAATTAGGTTCTTCTTCGAAAAAGTCATCAATAATTTTGTCGTGTAAGTCGTTAGTTTTGTTTTGCCAAAAGAATGTAACTATGCGTTTGTGGGACTTGTCTAGAAGTTGAGAATTGGATATTTCAATTTTAGAGTAATCGATTATTGACTCAGTTTAGGAGAGTTGAACAAATCGATTAAACTCAGCGGTAATTCTTTCGTCATGTTCGTCGTCATTGTCAGAGTTTTCAGGTTGTTCGGACTCAGTTTCGTTGTTAGCGAAAATTATGATTTTGGAAAGGAAATCAGCACATTGCTTGAAATGGTTGATTTTGATGCGAGAAAAAGCATTTGCGTTTTGGTTTACCTTGCCGGGCTTGTACTCAATCTTATAATTGTATTTCTCTAGCTTAAGGCGCCACATGGCTAGACGACTGCCAGAATCTTTGATCGAAAAGAGCCAAGTAAGCGGACGGTGGTCACACAGAAGTGTAAACCTTCTCCCAAAATGATAAGGTCTGTAGTGCTTAACAGCCCAAACTATGGCCAACAATTCACGTTCGATGGTGGAATATCGTGTCTCTGCAGCACAGAGGATACGAAAAGCGTATGGAATAGGGAGATCTTTTCTCACAGGGCCTTGAGAAAGAACCGCTCCAATAGCAAAAGCACTAGCATCAGTAGTGAGCAGGAAGGATTCTTCAAAGTTTAGATATATCAGGATTGTGTCAGATACAAGGGCTTGCTTCAGTTCATTGAAGGAAGACTTGCAATCTGCATCAAAGATGAATTTGACGTCTTTTTGGAGTAGTTTAGTCAGAGATTTACAGTTCTTCGCAAAATTTGGTATGAAGCGTCTGTAATATCCAGCGAGACCAAGAAAAGATTTGATGTCTTTCGGAGTTTGGAGTTGCGGAAAGGTCTGAATACATTCAACCTTTGAAGGATTTGGTTTTACACCTTCTTGTGTGATAAGATGGCGAAGATAAGCCACTTCTTTACGAAGAAATTCGCACTTATCAGGTTGAATTTTTAAGTTGGACTTCCGAAGTCGTTTAAAAACTTCTGTCAACCGGGAAATATGTTCATGGATGGTCGGAGAGTAGACGATGATATCATCCATGTAGACGAGACAACGTTCATTCTGTATACCCAGAAGAATATTGTCCATCACCCACTGAAAAGTAGAAGGTGCATTTTTTAAACCAAATGGCATACGAACGAATTCGTAATGACCATTTTCGACAGAAAAGCCAGCCTTAGGAATATCTTCCTCTTGGATTTCCAACTGGTGGAACCCGGAAGCGAGATCCAGTGTCGAAAAATATTGACACTTTCCAAGTTGGTCGAGGAGATCAGAGATATTTGGTAGAGGATATTTATCGTCTACAGTCAATTCATTTAATTTCCTGTAATCGATAAGAACTCGCCACTTTTGTTTACCAGAAGCATCGAGCTTCTTGGGGACGATACAGGGGTCTAATGATACATTGTTCAAGCATTTTTCCAATTTGTGTTTTCACTTCCTCTTTATGAACTTGAGGATATCTATAGGATTTAGTGAAAACAGGCCTTGCGTTATTCGTATCAATCGAATGTTTAACCTCGTTAGTGAAAGTCAAGACGTCACCTTCAAGACAGAAAATGTCTTGAAATTCCAGACAAAGATTAGGGATTTGTTCGTGTTCTTCGTCATTTAGATGATCAGTTCTAATTTGTTGTCTAATAGTCGAGTTTCTGTCTATGTATTGGGAATCATGATAGTCATCGGTGTTTAAATTCAGAAGAGGGTGAGTTTTGTCAAGTGGTTCCAGTTTTAAATCAGAAAACTTTACTGTTTTAGGCATCGCGTTTGCATTGATGATAGAAGTTAGAAATTCACCATTTGCGTTAATGTGTACGAGTGCGTTTGGAAGTCGTACTCTGTCAATTTCTTGAGTTGGTAAGATGGCCCGATGTTAGAGAGATCGCATTTAAGTTTAAAGATCTTTTCTGTGCGCGCCTCTATGGTTATTTTGTTTTGTGTTGGTGTTTGTGAATTAATGTTTGACTTAACATTGGGTGTGTCGGGTATATCAGTCAAGGGTTGATCGTTATCGGGAACTTTGTGTAAAGGGATGGTTTTAAAATTTATTATTAGCTGTTTAGATTTTAACTCAATGTCCAAATCGTATATTAAAACTTTATGTGGGTTACGTGGAGCGAATGGAATTAGGGTAGATTGTGAAATAGGGATTTTTTCATGGGTAATACCTTGAATCGTTACCCTTTCAGGAGATCTTTGGGTGAAATTCTTTACGGTATTTTCTTTTAAGATAGAGATACCAGCTCTGGTATCAATAAGTAGTTTGAATTTAGAAGAAGCGTCAAGAATATAGTAGAGATTTTTAGAGTTCACAGTAAGAAGTGGGCTTAAAGAAATAGTTGCTCCGGGAAGTTCAAGTCGGGGTTCAAATCGTCGAGATTCAGGTTTTGAATCTGGGTTTCGATTTCGCACAACGTTGTTGTCGAATCAGGAGGTTGGTCTGGGCTTGGAAGCGCTAGAAAATCCTGGTATTGATGACTATTAAAAGGCTCGATGGGGGACCTTCGAAAGTAAGTTTGTTCAACGATAGGATAATTTTCATCATCCTCGTAGTCGTAAGTGTTGCTATCCTCGGTATAGTAATTGTAGTCTGGATAGTGGGAATAACCATCATTTTGATGTTGGTTGAAGTGGTGGGTCCTTTCAGGACGGTTGTTTGGGTTCATTTGAGACCTAAAAGGGGGTCTCTGGAAGTTTGATGGGCGAAATTGTTGTTGTTGAACGGGGGGGTTGTTTGTAGGGAAATTTGGCCTTGTTTATTGATTAGGCCCAACAGGATTTGGTCTATAGTTTTGATTAAATGTTTGAGAACTATTTTGTGTTTTCAAACGGCAATTTGCAGCTATATGACCTAATCGAAGACAATTAAGACACTTAGGTGGTTGTGTCGGCTTTCGAGGTGGGAAATTTGGTTTGAGAGGAACAGATTTGTTTGATTTCTGATCCTCTAAATATGATAGCTGAAGCTCTCTTCTAAGTCGACAATGTGCCTCTAGAAGATCTTTTGGATTACTGGCACGTATAACCTGACCTAAACGGGGTTCTAATCCCGTAAGAAGGGTGTTCATGACCATTGTATCCAGTAGTGTTTGTCTGGGCGTCTTTTTGTTCTGGACTTAGCCCAGCCGTTTTATAAATGCATTTTCGCACTCAAGACTTGGAGTCGATTGTAAAATGTTAGTGGGGACTCGTTTGAATGTTATTTCAGATGTTGTAGGTCATGAATCAGGGAAGAGAGATCACGAGAATCTCCAAAGTGTAGGGTCAAGAGTTGTTTGATTTCAAGGTACGATCCGGGGTTCCTTGAATTAACTAACTGCGCCGCTTTCCCTTTGAGTTTGTTCTTTATATGGATCACTAATAGATACTTTTGATCCGCGGTCGACATATTATATGCGCAATTACACGCATCTATAAAGATTCCCAATGAAATTTGGTCGCCTTCAAATTCGGGTATAACGGAAAATATTTCCGTTAAACGATATCTCTCGGTTTCATTGGTAACCGGTGCTGGAGAAGCTTGTGCCATTTTTATATTAGTCGATATAAAAGAATTGGAACAAGGGTGTAAAAATGAAATGTTAAAAGGTATAGAAAATTAATAAACTGTAGAATACGTTAATGGGAATAACGATTGTTTGAATGATATAACAGTATGGTAACCAATTAAAATAGTAAATTCAAATAAATCAGTTATTCAAAAAAAACCCATGAAATAAGTAATTCAAATATATCAAATGTCAATAAAAGAGATAAAATAAATATATCAAATAAATCAAGTTATGAAATAGATCAATATTTCATTCAAATCAAATTTATAAAAATCAAATAATAAAATCAATAAAAATCAATCAAATCAAATGTATTAAACCAAATTATTAAAAATCAATGCTCAATAAAATAAATCAAATAATATTTACTTAAAACGAATGACGATTCACCATTACTTACATCAACAGGAACATTGAAAGCACCGTGTTCTACGTTTGATTGCAGTGAGGACTTCTTCCAGGTTCGTTGTTTCGTTGAGGGATAGGAATCCGCCGCTACCAGTTAGATTACTCGTTTTCTAGTAACGTTAGACGGATTCTACTGACTGCGCCAATTTGTTATATCACACTTTCAAAATTTCTAGTTATTTATAGTTGCACAATTATTAACTTTTAATATAAAACTTGAAAATAACAATAAAATACTTTATAACAATAAAAATACAAAATGAGTGTGAAATTAAACTAGACAGAACTGTTGATTTAAGGCAAATGTACAATTTATAACCTAAGAACGCTGACTAAGGTTTCGCAGCGCTTGCAGTTCTCACGGATGTTCGTCTGCAGGTAACTGGAGACGACACGTGTTATGCTGAGTCAGCTGGGAACTTGTTGCTTGGTGTTTTCATATATATATATATATATATATATATATATATATATATATATATATATATATATATATATATCTGTGTGCGTGCGTGCGTGCGTACGTGCGTTTTTGTGTGTGTTTGTGTGTGTTTGTGTTTGTTTGTGTTTGTTTGTGTTTGTGTGTGTTTGTGTGTTTTTTTTATCCGAAGAGGGGGGAAATACATTGCGTACTTAGCTAGCACGTGCTGGCCGTCGTGCGGGACTCCCGATGTAATGACTTCAAAGCAAGAGTAAATCGTTGCATTGAAACCAGTATACCGTATACCCGCTAAAACCCTAACCTCTTTCTCCTACAACCATGGTCCCCTGCGGCACTCTTACTCAATACTACTTCGCAAGGGTGGTTCATTGCAGATGTTTACTGCCCTTCCATTGAAAGCTTCTAAAGCCTACTCCTCGAACGTATCGCGGAGTTCTTTGAGGATAGTCTCCGCGTAATCTGATACCAAGTTCCAGGCTTGGGGGCCCTTCAGCATGGCTTCTACTAATTGTTCTGGGACGATATTAGTCCCCAGAATCCTCTCCACTTCAGCAAGTTGATCCTGAAACCGGGGGCAGGAGAAGAACACGTGTTCCGCGTCCTCTATCACGTCCGTACAGTGTGGGCAGTTTGGGGAGTTTGCCCTCCTGAACCTGTGCAGGTATGCTCGAAAGCATCCATGTCCAGTCAGGAGTTGAGTGATGTAGAACCCAACCTCCCCATGCTGGCGGTTGACCCAACGACTGATGTTAGGTATCAATCGATATGTCCACCGGCCTTTAGTAGAGCTGTCCCACCTCTCCTGCCATTGCCCTAGACTCATGGCTCTTTCATCGCTGTTTCCTGTCGGTTGGTCTTTTTCTAACTTTCTGCGATAAAGCCGTCCCCTTTCTGCAGCCAGGATGTCGATTGGCAGGGTAGAGGCAATCACACTCACCGCCTCGTAAGACACAGTGCGGTAGGATGATGCCACTCGAATCGCTGAGAGCCGAGAGACTGATTTCATTTTCCGGCGGTACGATGGTAGCTCGAGCGATTTCTCCCATACCGGTGCCCCGTACAACAAAACAGAAGTAGTTACTGTTGCCAGTAGCTGTCTTCTTATCTGTCTAGGGCCCCCGACATTCGGCATTATTCTAGATAATGCCCCCTGTACCCCAGCTGCTTTCTTGCTGGCCGCGATTATGTGCTCTTTGAAGTTGAGCCGTGTGTCCAGGAGCACCCCCAAATAGCTGATGAAGGGCTGCGACTGTATGTAGGTGTCGCCTATTTTGAGGGTGATGGTTTCCCTTGCCTTCCGACTGCTAACAAGAAGTGTTTCGGTCTTTTGCTCTGCTAAACTTAAGTCCGCTGCGAATTGTGGCTATAGCGAATGAGAAGGTTGTTTGTATCTCCTCTATGTGCTTGCGCACTATGATCAATGCCACATCATCGGCGAATGCCACTAGCCTGACGCCCTCAGGCAGACCGAGCAGGAGCAGGTCGTTGTACATTACGTTCCATAAGAGGGGGCCAAGAACAGAGCCCTGAGGTACACCTCCTGTGATCTTATAGTCTACTTGCCCATTTTCAGTTTGGTACAACAAGATGCGGTCCTTGAAATACGCTGAAACCATTCTGCGCAAGTACTGCGGAACTTCCATCCTGGCAAGAGCCTCCAAAATGCGGTCCCAGCGGGCCGAGTTAAAGGCGTTCTTGATATCCAGGGTGGCTATTAGACAGTACTTTTTTCCACCTCTTCTCCATCTCTTTCCCGAGATAGCCTCTCTGGCGATGTTGGTAACGAGTTTCACGGCATCGATGGTTGATATCCCCTTTCTGAACCCGAATTGGTTGGTGGAAAGTTTCGGCTCAACGTAGGGCTCCAGCCTATCTGCTATTATCCTTTCAAGGAGTTTTCCCGCAGAGTCCAGCATACAGAGGGGACGATATGATGACGGTTCGTCGGGAGGTTTCTTTCCCCCTTTAGGGAGGAGCACAAGCCTCTGCTTTTTCCACTTAGTCGGGAAAACCCCCTGCTTTAGGCAGGTCTCATACATGTGTAGAAACATGTCAGGCCTATTGGCTATGGCGCATTTTAGCGCGATGTTAGGTATGCCATCTGGACCGGGAGCCTTACCGTTTTGGAGCCGGTTGCACGCGCCCATCAGCTCATTCATAGTCACTGATGGTATATCTTCGTCCCTCACCTGCCACGAAGGATAAGCGGGTAGCTCAGGCTTCGCAGGAAACAAGTGCGTAACAATGCGGTGCAATGATATGGGGCAGTTCGTTGATGTCATGGGGGTGGCCTTGATTTTATGCATCACGATTTTATACGGTTTTCCCCATGGATCTTGGTCAACTTCGTCACACAACTCCTTCCAGTAGGATCTCTTGCTTGAGAGAATGGCTCTTCGTAGTTGTTGTCTTTTGATCTCATAGTCGAGCCTTAGTTCTTCTGTTGTGACCCTGTCGCGTCTCCGTGCTCGTTGATGCAGCCTTCGTGCTTTGAGACACTCTCGTCGGTGTTGTGAGATCGTGTCGTTCCACCAGTAAACTGGTGGGCGGCTGTTGTTCTGCCGTCTCCTTGGCATGGATGCATCGCAGGACTTGACAACGCTTGTCATTACCTCTTTGGCAGTGGCTTCTGCGCTTGTTGCTATTGACAATGGTTCCTGCCCCATAACCAAGGCGAATGAATCAGCATCGAAAGTATTTTCGTTCCAACCGACTGGCTGTGACCTCGCACGACTGACACACAATCTTCGTTTGGGAGTGGTGTTGATTTCCCATATAATAGCTTGGTGGTCGCTATTAGTAAACTCCTCATCGACCCGCCACTCACAGCCCCCTTTAATTAGGTTGCTGCTAACGAATGTCACATCGATAATGGAGCTGGCTGTGCCTTTGCGATATGTGCTTACGTCTCCTGTGTTGAGGAGTACCAGGTTGAGCGAAGACATGGTCTCAAGGAGAGCTCGTCCTCTCGCGCTCGTTTCCCGGCATCCCCAGTCAATTGCCCAGGCGTTGAAATCTCCTGCGATGGCGACCGATTCACGCTTCCGTACATCCTCCGCCAAGGTGTCCAAGAATAACTCGAACTCCTCGAGCTGTGCACTAGGAGGTGCATAGCAGCTATAGAAGTGAACCCCTCCCACTTTGGCTCTCACAAGCCATGGTTCGGGGGTATTTGGGAGTTGTTGGAACGGAAGTTTACCGCAAGCCCATATCGCTGCTCTGTCCGTTGTGTCATTTACCCAGGACAGGGTGTCGAAGTTTTTGTACTGCTCGCAGATTATGGCTACGTCGCAATCCAATTCCCGCACCCGCTGTACCAGTAGGTCTTGGGCTGCTTCGCAATGGTTGAGGTTGAGTTGCAGTACTTTCATTTACGGGCTTGTGCTGCTCTCATCGCCTGTTGGTAGATCGGACATTTCCAACTACCCGCAACGTGCCGGCAGTCTGACCTACTATCTTTCTCTTTGCAGAGTAAGCACTTGGCAGGTTGTTGACAAGCCGAGGCATTGTGACCAGCGCCTCCGCATCTGTGACAACAACTGCTTCGGTCAGTCTTGCCTCTGCACGCCTGGGCGTTGTGCCCAAAGTGCCAGCATTTGAAGCACCGTCGAAGGCTGATCCTCTCGCGAACACGTACTGTGCCCCACGCAAGTTTCAGCTTTCCAAGTGCGATGGCTTTCTTGGCCTGGACCTCTGGGAGACAAACAACTGCCGTTTGTGTTGATCTATATGCCCGTCGAAGTGATTTCACTGCCTCCTCAGTGATCTCTGCCAGGC
This sequence comes from Octodonta nipae, assembly GCA_034190945.1. Lineage (NCBI taxonomy): Eukaryota > Metazoa > Arthropoda > Insecta > Coleoptera > Chrysomelidae > Octodonta > Octodonta nipae. Next base: position 65,185,676 of record CM067219.1, read on the forward strand.
CGTCGATATTATCTTTGAGCAGGTTTACTACGTCTACCTTGGTACTGATCTCGTCCAAGTCTTTAATTTCAATCTCGATTTGCGGTATTCGAGATTGTACAGTGGCCCCGCTTGGGAGCTTATTCTTGATGGCGTTACAATAGCGCTCCATCTCCTGAGCGTCTGCCTTGGCGAATAACAAAAGTAGATCTCCCTTAGCTGTTCGTCGGATCTTATTGACTTTTTTGCCTATATCCTGCAAGGTGGGATCATTCTTGATACCTCGCAAGATATCTGCATGGGAGCTCTTCTCGCCTTTCTTTATAAGCAGCGTACAATGTGGCGCTGGCTTTTGCTTATTGGTCCTCGGGGCCTTTTTCCTCTTTACCACTTGCCAGTCAGTCGACTGGTTTGCAGGTTGGTTTTTGGTCTGCGGTTTAAACTTGGATTTTAATCCATTGTTTCTCTCCGCTTCTGAATTGACCACCCTACTTGTTGTTCCCTGGGTAGTTTGCCCGATGTTCTGGCGACCTTCCTTACCAGGCTTTAGCTTGGTAGCTAGCACCGGTTTAAGCGTTTTAAGTGGTGGTGCCTTACTTGATGAGGCTACTGAAGGCGAGACCTTCGGTGGCGAGGTCCTTGCTACAGAGGCTACTTTTATTGAAGCCGCCTGCTTTGGGGCCGCCGGTGTTGATGCAGCCGGTTTTGAGTTAGCTGCTTTTGAGGCAGCCGTTTTTGGGACCTCCTTTTGCTGTCCACCTTGTGTCTGAGTGTTTGACACCTTTACTGGCGATGTCTGTGTTGTAGCAGGTTTCGCTACAGGAGGTGGCCGCGTCGTTGACGTCTGATATTTGTCATATTCTGACTTAATGGCGTGTGCCAGTTTCTTGATCTCATGATGTACATTGTGCCTAGGCCCAATGAACTTCAAGAGCTCATCGATCTTTGCTCCTAATTTGTTTGGAGCGCCACTCTCATTTGTTGCCCTTTGTTGGACGTCAATTCCACTATTCGCCTTTTGGAGGACCTGGCTGGATAGTGTCTTGCTGCCAGCTCTAGTTGTAATGGTCGATGTTGTACCATTACTAGTGTTCTTCTTCTTGTCACTATGTGACGGAACCAGTGATAATTCGCTCCCCCCAGAATCCGTGGAGCGTGCACCGGCCACCGGTGTGTGTGTGTTTTTTTTTTATCCGAAGAGGGGGGAAATACATTCCGTACTTAGCTAGCACGTGCTGGCCGTCGTGCGGGACTCCCGATGCAATGACTTCAAAGCAAGAGTAAATCGTTGCATTGAAACCAGTATACCGTATACCCGCTAAAACCCTAACCTCTTTCTCCTACAACCATGGTCCCTTGCGGCACTCTTACTCAATACTACTTCGCAAGGGTGGTTCATTGCAGATGTTTACTGCTCTTACATTGGAAGCCTCTAAAGCCTACTCCTCGAACGTATTGCGGAGTTCTTTGAGGATAGTCTCCGCGTAATCTGATACCAAGTTCCAGGCTTGGGGGCCCTTCAGCATGGCTTCTACTATTTGTTCTGGAACGATATTAGTCTCCAGAATCCTCTCCACTTCAGCACGTTGATCCTGAAACCGGGGGCAGGAGAAGAACACGTGTTCCGCGTCCTCTACCACGTCCGTACAGTGTGGGCAGTTTGGGGAGTTTGCCCTCCTGAACCTGTGCAAGTATGCTCGAAAGCATCCATGTCCAGTCAGTAGTTGAGTGATGTAAAACCCAACCTCCCCATGCTGGCGGTTGACCCAACGACTGATGTTAGGTATCAATCGATATGTCCACCGGCCTTTAGTAGAGCTGTCCCACCTCTCCTGCCATTGCCCTAGACTCATGGCTCTTTCATCGCTGTTTCCTGTCGGTTGGTCTTTTTCTAACTTTCTGCGATAAAGCCGTCCCCTTTCTGCAGCCAGGATGTCGATTGGCAGGGTAGAGGCAATCACACTCACCGCCTCGTAAGACACAGTGCGGTAGGATGATGCCACTCGAATCGCTGAGAGCCGCTGGACTGATTTCATTTTCCGGCGGTACGATGGTAGCTCGAGCGATTTCTCCCATACCGGTGCCCCGTACAACAAAACAGAAGTAGTTACTGTTGCCAGTAGCTGTCTTCTTATCTGTCTAGGGCCCCCGACATTCGGCATTATTCTAGATAATGCCCCCTGTACCCCAGCTGCTTTCTTGCTGGCCGCGATTATGTGCTCTTTGAAGTTGAGCCGTGTGTCCAGGAGCACCCCCAAATAGCTGATGAAGGGCTGCGACTGTATGTAGGTGTCGCCTATTTTGAGGGTGATGGTTTCCCTTGCCTTCCGACTGCTAACAAGAAGTGTTTCGGTCTTTAGCGAATGAGAAGGTTGTTTGTATCTCCTCTATGTGCTTGCGCACTATGATCAATGCCACATCATCGGCGAATGCCACTAGCCTGACGCCCTCAGGCAGACCGAGCAGGAGCAGGTCGTTGTACATTACGTTCCATAAGAGGGGGCCAAGAACAGAGCCCTGAGGTACACCTCCTGTGATCTTATAGTCTACTTGCCCATTTTCAGTTTGGTACAACAAGATGCGGTCCTTGAAATACGCTGAAACCATTCTGCGCAAGTACTGCGGAACTTCCATCCTGGCAAGAGCCTCCAAAATGCGGTCCCAGCGGGCAGAGTTAAAGGCGTTCTTGATATCCAGGGTGGCTATTAGACAGTACTTTTTTCCACCTCTTCTCCATCTCTTTCCCGAGATAGCCTCTCTGGCGATGTTGGTAACGAGTGTCACGGCATCGATGGTTGATCTCCCCTTTCTGAACCCGAATTGGTTGGTGGAAAGTTTTGGCTCAACGTAGGGCTCCAGCCTATCTGCTATTATTCTTTCAAGGAGTTTTCCCGCAGAGTCCAACATACAGAGGGGACGATATGATGACGGTTCGTCTGGAGGTTTCTTTCCCCCTTTAGGTAGGAGCACAAGCCTCTGCTTTTTCCACTTAGTCGGGAAAAACCCCCTGCTTTAGGCAGGTCTCATACATGTGTAGAAACATGTCAGGCCTATTGGCTATGGCGCATTTTAGCGCGATGTTAGGTATGCCATCTGGACCGGGAGCCTTACCGTTTTGGAGCCGGTTGCACGCGCCCATCAGCTCATTCATAGTCACTGATGGTATATCTTCGTCCCTCACCTGCCACGAAGGATAAGCGGGTAGCTCAGGCTTCGCAGGAAACAAGTGAGTGACAATGCGGTGCAATGATTCGGGGCAGTTCGTTGATGTCATGGGGGTGGCCTTGATTTTATGCATCACGATTTTATACGGTTTTCCCCATGGATCTTGGTCAACTTCGTCACACAACTCTTGAGAGAATGGCTCTTCGTAGTTGTTGTCTTTTGATCTCATAGTCGAGCCTTAGTTCTTCTGTTGTGACCCTGTCGCGTCTCCGTGCTCGTTGATGCAGCCTTCGTGCTTTGAGACACTCTCGTCGGTGTTGTGAGATCGTGTCGTTCCACCAGTAAACTGGTGGGCGGCTGTTGTTCTGCCGTCTCCTTGGCATGGATTCATCGCAGGACTTGACAACGCTTGTCATTACCTCTTTGGCAGTGGCTTCTGCGCTTGTTGCTATTGACCATGGTTCCTGCTCCATAACCAAGGCGAATGAATCAGCATCGAAAGCATTTTTGTTCCAACCGACTGGCTGTGACCTCGCACGACTGACACACAATCTTCGTTTGGGAGTGGTGTTGATTTCCCAAATAATAGCTTGGTGGTCGCTATTAGTAAACTCTTCATCGACCCGCCACTCACACCCCCTTTAATTAGGTTGCTGCTAACGAATGTCACGTCGATAATGGAGCTGGCAGTGCCTTTGCGATATGTGCTTACGGCTCCTGTGTTGAGGAGTACCAGGTTGAGCGAAGACATGGTCTCAAGGAGAGCTCGTCCTCTCGCGCTCGTTTCCCGGCATCCCCAGTCAATTGCCCAGGCGTTGAAATCACCTGCGATGGCGACCGATTCACGCTTCCGTACATCCTCCGCCAAGGTGTCCAAGAATAACTCGAACTCCTCGAGCTGTGCACTAGGAGGTGCATAGCAGCTATAGAAGTGAACCCCTCCCACTTTGGCTCTCACAAGACATGGTTCGGGGGTATTTGGGAGTTGTTGGAACGGAAGTTTACCGCAAGCCCATATCGCTGCTCTGTCCGTTGTGTCATTTACCCAGGACAGGGTGTCGAAGTTTTTGTACTGCTCGCAGATTATGGCTACGTCGCAATCCAATTCCTGCACCCGCTGTACCAGTAGGTCTTGGGCTGCTTCGCAATGATTGAGGTTGAGTTGCAGTACTTTCATTTACGGGCTTGTGCTGCTCTCATCGCCTGTTGGTAGATCGGACATTTCCAACTACCCGCAACATGCCGGCAGTCTGACCTACTATCTTTCTCTTTGCAGAGTAAGCACTTGGCAGGTTGTTGACAAGCCGAGGCATTGTGACCCGCGCCTCCGCATCTGTGACAACAACTGCTTCGATCAGTCTTGCCTCTGCACGCCTGGGCGTTGTGCCCAAAGTGCCAGCATTTGAAGCACCGTCGAAGGCTGATCCTCTCGCGAACACGTACTGTGCCCCACGCAAGTTTCAGCTTTCCAAGTGCGATGGCTTTCTTGGCCTGGACTTCTGGGAGACAAACAACTGCCGTTTGTGTTGATCTATATCCCCGTCGAAGTGATTTCACTGCCTCCTCAGTGATCTCTGCCAGGCCGTCGATATTATCTTTGAGCAGGTTTACTACGTCTTCCTTGGTACTGATCTCGTCCAGGTCTTTAATTTCAATCTCGATTTGCGGTATTCGAGATTGTACAGTGGCCCCGCTTGGGAGCTTATTCTTGATGGCGTTACAATAGCGCTCCATCTCCTGAGCGTCTGCCTTCGCGAATAACAATAGGAGATCTCCCTTAGCTGTTCGTCGGATCTTATTGACTTTTTTGCCTATATCCTGCAAGGTGGGATCATTCTTGATACCTCGCAAGATATCTGCATGGGAGCTCTTCTCGCCTTTCTTTATAAGCAGCGTACAATGTGGCGCTGGTTTTTGCTTATTGGTCCTCGGGGCCTTTTTCCTCTTTGCCACTTGCCAGTCAGTAGACTGGTTTGAAGGTTGGTTCTTGGTCTGCGGTTTAAACTTGGATTTTAATCCATTGTTTCTCTCCGCTTCTGAATTGACCACCCTACTTGTTGTTGCCTGGGTGGTTTGCCCGATGTTCTGGCAACCTTCTTTACCGGGCTTTAGCTTGCTAGCTAGCACCGGTTTAAGAGTTTTTGGTAGTGGTGCCTTACTTGATGAGGCTACTGAAGGCGAGGCCTTCGGTGGCGAGGTCCTTGCTACAGAGTCTGCCGCTAGTGAGGCTACTTTTATTGAAGCCGCCTGCTTTGGGGCCGCCGGTGTTGATGCAGCCAGTTTTGAGTTAGCTGCTTTTGAGGCAGCCGCTTTTGGGACCTCCTTTTGCTTTTCACCTTGTGTCTGAGTGTTTGACACCTTTACTGGCGATGTCTGTGTTGTAGCAGGTTTCGCTACAGGAGATGGCCGCGTCGTTGACGTCAGATATTTGTCATATTCTGACTTAATGGCGTTTGCCAGTTTCTTGATCTCATGATGTACATTGTGCCTAGGCCCAATGAACCTCAAGAGCTCATCGATCTTTGCTCCTAATTTGTTTGGAGCGCCACTCTCATTTGTTGCCCTTTGGGGCACGTCAACTCCACTATCCGCCTTTTGGAGGACTTGGCTGAATAGTGTCTTGCTGCCAGCTCTAGTTTTAATGGTCGATGTTGTACCATTAATAGTATCTTTCTTCTTGTTGTCACTATGTGACGGAACCAGTGATAATTCGCTCCCCCCAGAATCCGTGGAGCGTGCACCGGCCACCGAGGCTTTCACTCGATCGGAACCGGTGGTGGGATTATCCTCTGCAGAGGTACCCACCTGGGGTATTAAGTTCACCTTATCACCCATATCCATAAATGGTTTATTTTCGGGGTTCCTTCCCCTATCTGATTTTGGTCCGCCCTGAGGAAATCCTCAGTACTCCCCATTGCTGGAGAGCGTTCCCCTATCCGCCACCTGGGGAGGCGCCCGGTAGTGGACCAACAACCACCCCGGGTGTGTGTGTGTGTGTGTTTTTTTTTTTTTTTTTTTATCCGAAGAGGGGGGAAATACATTGCGTACTTAGCTAGCACGTGCTAGCCGTCGTGCGGGACTCCCGATGCAATGACTTCAAAGCAAGAGTAAATCGTTGCATTGAAACCAGTATACCGTATACCCGCTAAAACCCTAACCTCTTTCTCCTACAACCATGGTCCCTTGCGGCACTCTTACTCAATACTACTTCGCAAGGGTGGTTCATTGCAGATGTTTACTGCCCTTCCATTAAAAGCTTCTAAAGCCTACTCCTCGAACGTATCGCGGAGTTCTTTGAGGATAGTCTCCGCGTAATCTGATACCAAGTTCCAGGCTTGGGGGCCCTTCAGCATAGCTTCTACTATTTGTTCTGGAACGATATTAGTCTCCAGAGTCCTCTCCACTTCAGCACGTTGATCCTGAAACCGGGGGCAGGAGAAGAACACGTGTTCCGCGTCCTCTAACACGTCCGTACAGTGCGGGCAGTTTGGGGAGTTTGCCCTCCTGAACCTGTGCAAGTATGCTCGAAAGCATCCATGTCCAGTCAGTAGTTGAGTGATGTAAAACCCAACCTCCCCATGCTGGCGGTTGACCCAACGACTGATGTTAGGTATCAATCGATATGTCCACCGGCCTTTAGTAGAGCTGTCCCACCTCTCCTGCCATTGTCCTAGACTCATGGCTCTTTCATCGCTGTTTCCTGTCGGTTGGTCTTTTTCTAACTTTCTGCGATAAAGCCGTCCCCTTTCTGCAGCCAGGATGTCGATGGGCAGGGTAGAGGCAATCACACTCACCGCCTCGTAAGACACAGTGCTGTAGGATGATGCCACTCGAATCGCTGAGAGCCGCTGGACTGATTTCATTTTCCGGCGGTACGATGGTAGCTCGAGCGATTTCTCCCATACCGGTGCCCCGTACAACAATACAGAAGTAGTTACTGTTGCCAGTAGCTGTCTTCTCATCTGTCTAGGGCCTCCGACATTCGGCATTATTCTAGATAATGCCCCCTGTACCCCAGCTGCTTTCTTGCTGGCCGCCATTATGTGCTCTTTGAAGTTGAGCCGTGTGTCCAGGAGCACCCCCAAATAGCTGATGAAGGGCTGCGACTGTATGTAGGTGTCGCCTATTTTGAGGGTGATGGTTTCCCTTGCCTTCCGACTGCTAACAAGAAGTGTTTCGGTCTTTTGCTCTGCTAAACTCAAGTCCGCTGCGAGCATCCAATGCTGAATTGTGGCTATAGCGAATGAGAAGGTTGTTTGTATCTCCTCTATGTGCTTGCGCACTATGATCAATGCCACATCATCGGCGAATGCCACTAGCCTGACGCCCTCAGGCAGACCGAGCAGGAGCAGGTCGTTGTACATTACGTTCCATAAGAGAGGGCCAAGAACAGAGCCCTAAGGTACACCACACCTCCTGTGATCTTATAGTCTACTTGCCCATTTTCAGTTTGGTACAACAAGATGCGGTCCTTGAAATACGCTGAAACCATTCTGCGCAAGTACTGCGGAACTTCCATCCTGGCAAGAGCCTCCAAAATGCGGTCCCAGCGGGCCGAGTTAAAGGCGTTCTTGATATCCAGGGTGGCTATTAGACAGTACTTTTTTCCACCTCTTCTCCATCTCTTTCCCGAGATAGCCTCTCTGGCGATGTTGGTAACGAGTGTCACGGCATCGATGGTTGATCTCCCCTTTCTGAACCCGAATTGGTTGGTGGAAAGTTTTGGCTCAACGTAGGGCTCCAGCCTATCTGCTATTATTCTTTCAAGGAGTTTTCCCGCAGAGTCCAACATACAGAGGGGACGATATGATGACGGTTCGTCTGGAGGTTTCTTTCCCCCTTTAGGTAGGAGCACAAGCCTCTGTTTTTTCCACTTAGTCGGAAAAACCCCCTGCTTTAGGCAGGTCTCATACATGTGTAGAAACATGTCAGGCCTATTGGCTATGGCGCATTTTAGCGCGATGTTAGGTATGCCATCTGGACCGGGAGCCTTACCGTTTTGGAGCCGGTTGCACGCGCCCATCAGCTCATTCATAGTCACTGATGGTATATCTTCGTCCCTCACCTGCCACGAAGGATAAGCGGGTAGCTCAGGCTTCGCAGGAAACAAGTGAGTGACAATGCGGTGCAATGATTCGGGGCAGTTCGTTGATGTCATGGGGGTGGCCTTGATTTTATGCATCACGATTTTATACGGTTTTCCCCATGTGTGTGTTTGTTTTTTTTTTTTTTTTTTATCCGAAGAGGGGGGAAATACATTCCGTACTTAGCTGGCACGTGCTGGCCGTCGTGCGGGACTCCCGATACAATGACTTCAAAGCAAGAGTAAATCGTTGCATTGAACCAGTATACCGTATACCCGCTAAAACCCTAACCTCTTTCTCCTACAACCATGGTCCCCTGCGGCACTCTTAGTCAATACTACTTCGCAAGGGTGGTTCGTTGCAGATGTTTACTGCTCTTACATTGAAAGCCTCTAAAGCCTACTCCTCGAACGTATTGCGGAGTTCTTTGAGGATAGTCTCCGCGTAATCTGATACCAAGTTCCAGGCTTGGGGGCCCTTCAGCATGGCTTCTACTATTTGTTCTGGAACGATATTAGTCTCCAGAATCCTCTCCACTTCAGCACGTTGATCCTGAAACCGGGGGCAGGAGAAGAACACGTGTTCCGCGTCCTCTATCACGTCCGTACAGTGTGGGCAGTTTGGGGAGTTTGCCCTCCTGAACCTGTGCAGGTATGCTCGAAAGCATCCATGTCCAGTCAAGAGTTGAGTAATGTAGAACCCAACCTCCCCATGCTGGCGGTTGACCCAACGACTGATGTTAGGTATCAATCGATATGTCCACCGGCCTTTAGTAGAGCTGTCCCACCTCTCCTGCCATTGCCCTAGACTCATGGCTCTTTCATCGCTGTTTCTTGTCGGTTGGTCTTTCTCTAACTTTCTGCGATAAAGCCGTCCCCTTTCTGCAGCCAGGATGTCGATTGGTAGGGTAGAGGCAATTACACTCACCGCCTCGTAAGACACAGTGCGGTAGGATGATGCCACTCGAATCGCTGAGAGCCGCTGGACTGATTTCATTTTCCGGCGGTACGATGGTAGCTCGAGTGATTTCTCCCATACCGGTGCCCCGTACAACAAAACAGAAGTAGTTACTGTTGCCAGTAGCTGTCTTCTTATCTGTCTAGGGCCTCCGACATTCGGCATTATTCTAGATAATGCCCCCTGTACCCCAGCTGCTTTCTTGCTGGCCGCGATTATGTGCTCTTTGAAGTTGAGCCGTGTGTCCAGGAGCACCCCCAAATAGCTGATGAAGGGCTGCGACTGTATGTAGGTGTCGCCTATTTTGAGGGTGATGGTTTCCCTTGCCTTTCGACTGCTAACAAGAAGTGTTTCGGTCTTTTGCTCTGCTAAACTCAAGTCCGCTGAGAGCATCCAATGCTGAATTGTGGCTATAGCGAATGAGAAGGTTGTTTGTATCTCCTCTATGTGCTTGCGCACTATGATCAGTGCCACATCATCGGCGAATGCCACTAGCCTGACGCCCTCAGGCAGACCGAGCAGGAGCAGGTCGTTGTACATTACGTTCCATAAGAGGGGGCCAAGAACAGAGCCCTGAGGTACACCTCCTGTGATCTTATAGTCTACTTGCCCATTTTCAGTTTGGTACAATAAGATGCGGTCCTTGGAATACGCTGAAACCATTCTGCGCAAGTACTGAGGAACTTCCATCCTGGCAAGAGCTTCCAAAATGCGGTCCCAGCGGGTCGAGTTAAAGGCGTTCTTGATATCCAGGGTGGCTATTAGACAGTACTTTTTTCCACCTCTTCTCCATCTCTTTCCCGAGATAGCCTCTCTGGCGATGTTGGTAACGAGTGTCACTGCATCGATGGTTGATCTTCCCTTTCTGAACCCGAATTGGTTGGTGGAAAGTTTTGGCTCAACGTAGGGCTCCAGCCTATCTGCTATTATCCTTTCAAGGAGTTTTCCCGCAGAGTCCAACATACAGAGGGGACGATATGATGACGGTTCGTCGGGAGGTTTCTTTCCCCCTTTAGGGAGGAGCACAAGCCTCTGCTTTTTCCACTTAGTCGGGAAAACCCCCTGCTTTAGGCAGGTCTCATACATGTGTAGAAACATGTCAGGCCTATTGGCTATGGCGCATTTTAGCGCGATGTTAGGTATGCCATCTGGACCGGGAGCCTTACCGTTTTCGAGCCGGTTGCACGCGCCCATCAGCTCATTCATAGTCACTGATGGTATATCTTCGTCCCTTACCTGCCACGAAGGATAAGCGGGTAGCTCAGGCTTCGCAGGAAACAAGTGAGTGACAATGCGGTGCAATGATTCGGGGCAGTTCGTTGATGTCATGGGGGGGGCCTTGATTTTATGCATCACGATTTTATACGGTTTTCCCCATGGATCTTGGTCAACTTCGTCACACAACTCCTTCCAGTAGGATCTCTTGCTTGAGAGAATGGCTCTTCGTAGTTGTTGTCTTTTGATCTCATAGTCGAGCCTTAGTTCTTCTGTTGTGACCCTGTCGCGTCTCCGTGCTCGTTGATGCAGCCTTCGTGCTTTGAGACACTCTCGTCGGTGTTGTGAGATCGTGTCGTTCCACCAGTAAACTGGTGGGCGGCTGTTGTTCTGCCGTCTCCTTGGCATGGATGCATCGCAGGACTTGACAACGCTTGTCATTACCTCTTTGGCAGTGGCTTCTGCGCTTGTTGCTATTGACAATGGTTCCTGCTCCATAACCAAGGCGAATGAATCAGCATCGAAAGCATTTTTGTTCCAACCGACTGGCTGTGAACTCGCACGACTGACACACAATCTTCGTTTGGGAGTGGTGTTGATTTCCCAAATAATAGCTTGGTGGTCGCTATTAGTAAACTCTTCATCGACCCGCCACTCACAGCCCCCTTTAATTAGGTTGCTGCTAACGAATGTCACGTCGATAATGGAGCTCGCAGTGCCTTTGCGATATGTGCTTACGGCTCCTGTGTTGAGGAGTACCAGGTTGAGCGAAGACATGGTCTCAAGGAGAGCTCGTCCTCTCGCGCTCGTTTCCCGGCATCCCCAGTCAATTGCCCAGGCGTTGAAATCACCTGCGATGGCGACCGATTCACGCTTCCGTACATCCTCCGCCAAGGTGTCCAAGAATAACTCGAACTCCTCGAGCTGTGCACTAGGAGGTGCATAGCAGCTATAGAAGTGAACCCCTCCCACTTTGGCTCTCACAAGACATGGTTCGGGGGTATTTGGGAGTTGTTGGAACGGAGGTTTCCCGCAAGCCCATATCGCTGCTCTGTCCGTTGTGTCATTTACCCAGGACAGGGTGTCGAAGTTTTTGTACTGCTCGCAGATTATGGCTACGTCGCAATCCAATTCCCGCACCCGCTGTACCAGTAGTTCTTGGGCTGCTTCGCAATGATTGAGGTTGAGTTGCAGAACTTTCATTTACGGGCTTGTGCTGCTCTCATCGCCTGTTGGTAGATCGGGCATTTCCAACTACCCGCAACATGCCGGCAGTCTGACCTACTATCTTTCTCTTTGCAGAGTAAGCACTTGGCAGGTTGTTGACAAGCCGAGGCATTGTGACCGGCGCTTCCGCATCTGTGACAACAACTGCTGTGTGTTTGTGTGTGTTTGTGTGTGTTTGTGTGTGTTTGTGTGTGTTTGTGGTGTTTGTGTGTGTTTGTGTGTGAGTGTTTGTGTGTGTGTTTGTGTGTGTGTGTGTTAGGTGGTTTCCAGGAATTCATCAGCGTAGTTGATAACTGATCCCTGCCGGGATCGATGGTGAAATGACGACGTTTCGGCAGAGTCATATCTGCCCTCTTCAGGTCGGTTCGCATAATTCTCGTAGCCTTCTGCTTTCGCTTCTAGTTACTCGAATACTTCGAGTGACTCTGCCGAAACGTTGCCATTTTACCATCGATCCCGGCAGGGATCAGTTATCAACTACGCGATGAATTCCTGGAAAACATATTTAGTGCCCGCGCAAAACTTAAAAACAAATATATATTATATATATATATATATATATATATATATATATATATATATATATATATATATGTTTTAGGTGGTTTCCTGGAATTCATCCGCGTAGTTGTTTTTTTTTTCTGACAACACGTATGGCTTCCCTAAGATATTCTGTGTTTTTTTGTTTTCTTTATTATTGTTTTGTTTAGTAGCTACAGACGACCTTCAGTGCAGAATGCTAAAATTAATTTCTAATATTGGTTCAATAATTAAATAATAAAAAAAATATTATTTACATCCATACTGTCAATGTCAAACAGTGCCGCCAGATTGCTTAAAGAGAAGATCATAAGATAGGTTGACTCCAATATGAAAGACAAACTAAATTAAATGTAGAACTAAAAGTATTGCCACTTCGCTAAAGTTATCCTACATAGTCATGTTATTGAAATAGGACCAACGAAAAATTATAGGTAATACTATTATGGTTTACCTATAATTCGCCGTTTATTGGGCGCCCGCAAGTTTGCAGTTTGCAACATTCATTGCATTGTAAATATGGTTTGTCAACTAAAATCAGAATTATGTTGCACCTCATCAACTTATTTCTGATAATATCTTCTTTATTTTAACCTTATACTTTTAATTTAGAGTTGTTTTATTTTTTTCGGATAACTTAATCTTAAAAATCGTGAAATTATGCACAAATTCACGATAAATAGGTAGATCTGCCAACCCTGAATGCTTGGTCATCTGCCGGAAATTTGATTTAAATTTTGACATTTCATTACTTTTGTAGCGATTAGGTTGAAAGTTTTCAATTCAGTAAGACAAGATTTCAAAGTGTTTTCAAGGTTTCAATTTCAATTCACAGAAAAAAATGGGTGTATTAACAATCATTAACAGTATGTGATTCGTATTTCTTTATATTTTCCACATAAAACTGAAATCGTCATGGGTTACTACGTTGGTAAGTTCATTTTTTATATTGAAAATCATACTGAAAATTAATGTACTCTGACAATGTGGGTATCTTATAGTTAATTAATTTTACATTACCTCTATGGTCCCATTGCTGCAAATTTTTGACTGTTAAAAACATTTTAAAGATTTGTTTCAATATAAAAATAAATAAAGCTAAAGTTTACAACCTAAATCTTAAAAAAAAATTCTAAACGCTCTACACGACACCAGAAACCACTGCGTAATTATATATGCTAGGTTGGTTTTCAAATGATAAACAAGGCAGTGCCTGGGTAAAGCTCTTTCAGACCATGTGATGACCATCTTTTACTATCTTTGGAGTCGCCTATAGTACAATAGGAAAATATTTAGTGTTGTAAATTATAGATCAGTATTAATTTTTCGGACAAGTAGTACTAACTTTCGTAGAAAATAATATTTGTAATTTTTTGATGTGATTATAATTCTATCATTAATATAATATCAATTTCACAATAGTCCGAAGGTGTTGTGCAACAAGTCATCAATCAGCAGACAATGGAAATGACATTAAATATTAGATCGAACATGTTACATAGACATATTTATGTAAAAATAATCCTACAATTATATACATAAATTACAAATTATTTCACACATTATTTTTATAAACGTAATCCAAATAAAACAATAGGGATAGCAAAGACCTGGTATACTTTTCTAATTTCGCCTCAACTCTATCTATATCTTATACAGACAAAATAAGGTCAATAATGTTCAACTCATAATTTTAATGAATTAGGGTCGAATTTCGACCACTGGGTGACCGCTAGTAATCTTTAATTCAGGAATTATTTTGAAAATCGCACAAATACGTCAAAAGATATACGAAGGGCCATAGTAACCTTTAATTAAATTGCACCCTCATCGCCCCAGCGCTAACAACTATTTTTTTTTTCTAAATGGAACCCCACTATAAGTGCTTGTTTAAAAGGAACTCAACGGTGTGTGGTTTTTGATATTCTATCTAGGGATGTTATGGAGCTCTGTAACCGTATATCGGTATATTTCAGATATCCGAATTAAAAATCATCTGAAAGCGCAACCGAATCAGATATAAAAGTTTCGAATAGTTTCTGATAAGGACGGATTTGTATCAAAATTAGACAGGAACTTTATAAGGCTGTTCGAACCCGAAAAATAACCTATTGACAATCCCTTAAAGAAGTGCGCGATGACAAGTTACCATTTACAATAACGGATTATGTGTGGTGGTTTGTCGGTTCAAATTCAATTCCAAAAAATCTAAAATCCATAACTGAAACTATCCGAAACTATCAGATATTTCCGAAATAATTTCATATTCGTAACCGTAACTGAGACCGAAATAATATTATTCATATATCCTTATCCATATCCGAAATTTCATATCGGTAACATCCCTAAATTTCTATCCACATTTAAAGAATTTGCGAACTAAAACGTGATTCCTGGATATTTTTCTTTCTGTTGTTATTGACGAATAATAATTAAAATAGATAATTCGCTTATAACTTTACAGACTTTTTGCGATTATGATAAGGAAAATGTAACTGACAATGGATTTTAAATCATTTTATTATAACAGATATTCGATATGTTCAAACATGCAGGCTCTTCGCATTATTTCGACGTGTATTTTAAGAGGTGCGCCACTGTGTATCACTTCTCATACAACAAAAAATTAATATCTTCTCTCGTCAAAAAAAATTGGTAGTAAACGCCGATTATCACAGGAATCTGCGCCAACGTTCGTGATCCGTCCACACGTTGGCTGTGGAAGGTTGCAAAAGGTATTATAATACATCAATGACATGCAACAACATTCATCAAACTCTCATGAAGTTTCTTAAATCAAATTATTAATACTCGGTTCAAATTAAAATAATATACTTAGTGTAAAAACACTTAAATCAATTTCAATGTCAAACATCCTCACGTTGGCTCAGTCATCAGTAAACTGATGGAAGTCCCAACATGACCAACATGTGGATGCCAAGTAAATTAACGAGCCAACGTTTGGGCGAACGTGTGGGTGTGCAGCCAGCGTTAGTTTCTTTCCATAGTCGCTTCAGTATAGTTAATTCTTATTTCGTTATTTTTGTTACTCCACAAAATGGTTTAGACATTAGCGGAAAAATTGAAATTAATGTCCTTTAAGTTCAGAGCAATAATTGTGCTACAGAAATGAGAGGCATCCAGAAAGACTCATAAGGCATAAATATATTACTGAATTGTGGAGCAAATTCAACAAACAGGATGTGTGGTTAACATGAAACTAGCCAAGAAGAATCAATGATGTAGAAGTATTAGGAATGTTGTAATGGAACTGAAAAAAATCTATAAGACAAATTACAGTAACATCAAGTATTCCACTAAGTAGTGTTCACAGAATTCTGAAATGTAACAACTACCATACAAAATCAGATTGGTCCAAGAATTAAATGAAGACAACTTTGACAGAAGAATAGAATATTGTGAAACATTGTCTGGTCACTTAAGAAACAATCCAAATTTTTTTGTACAATACTTGCTTCTCTGACTAAGGATTCTTTTATGTAAATGGTGAGTTAAATGCTGATACTGGAATAACATTAATCCACATTTATTTAGAGACTCATACTCTGCGACCTCTATAGCTAAATGTGTCAGTAGGAATATTAGGTTTTTCATAAATGGTACTTTAAATGGAGATATTTATTTAGACTTACTTGCAAGTACTGCAGATCCATGAATAACTGAAACTTTGGTGACTTCTAGTAGAAGATAAACATGTTTTTCAGCATGACAATGCTCCACCACATTATGTCTTGCCAGTTAGAGAATTTCTGAATAACTGATTTCCTGATAGATGGATTGAAGGTCGAGGTGCCATCAAGTGGCACCCCATGTGTTTTTGTGGTGTTTTTCCCAAAGAAATCACAAAAAATAAAAACCAGAGATGCCACAATTATCGTTCAGAAAACAGCTTTCAATAATGTCTCACATTGTAGGTAAAACTGTTTTAGTTGTTAATCTCTTATAATATTGCCCACTTTACAGCAAAATTAATCAATGTTGGCAGGTAGATCCACCTTTTAATATTTGTGTATTGTAGTAAGCTTTTTTTATCACATCATAATGGTTAACAATGCTTTTACATTGTCTTACAGAAAAAATGGTTTTTAACATATCCATCTCATACTGTTTCTTTTATACTTTAAAGTATTTTCCAAAATTGTTAATATTTTTTGGTCTTTTAGCTTTATTGAACAAAAAATTAATTATATGTACCAATATTAAATATAAAAGGTTTTGATAAAAATCATAGAAATGTCACAGATAAGCTGGTTAATAACAAAAGTATCAACAGTCTTAATAAATTAACTTAGATTTGGAAAAATGTTATTTTACCTGATCTCTGGAAAACATTTCAGTCACTGGATTTATATAAATTATTTCAATATCCATACCCTTCGGAACAGGAAATGCAAACCAGTAATAATAAAGATATTTTTTTAGGTCCTATAATATACAAGTGAATTAAAAACACTACTTTCAGATAATTCTTACAGCAAAAGAGAGTATAATAAAACAATTCAGTTGTGAAGGATTCTTTAGAATTGTCTTATTTTTCATTTGGTCATATAAACTTCTTCCTTCAGTGTTTAGAATCTGCACTTTATCACATTCCTTGAACTCTTCAATAGAATTTTTGTTATACAATTTCCCATAGAATGGAATGTTTTGGAATGAATGGTTAAATTCCCTAAAACTATATAACAGTAATTGTTAAATTGTTGTGTCCGCTTACCTGTTGAATGATGTACTGTCAACTTCTAAGGTAGTAAGACAACTATTGTTAGGGACTACATAAAAGCCCAAAATATTTTTGCTAGATTCGTCAAGCTTATAAATATTAAGTTTCAATTCAGACAATTTATTCCAAAAACTAGGATTTACTAATGAAGAAATCTGAACAAAAGACAATATACCCATTTTTTAAATATTCAAATTACAATGTAATGTATCTTTTATTGTTTTAAAATTAATTTTCCTAACCTAACAATAGCATTTGTCACTTAACTTCAGTTGTCAGTCATTCATTCAATTCAGTACGTCACAAAGCATAGTGAATAACACGCTAGTAAAGTATCTTTGACAGCAGGCATTTGCGCCATCTAGAGTTTTATTTGTGGAACACTGGTTCTGTCAAGGCCGTAATTTATGTTTGCTGTGTTATAGATTAAAATTTAGCTATCCCATAAAATGAAAAGAAAAACACGAAACCGAAAGTGCGGTGTAGTTGATTTTGAAAATACATTAAGGAAAAATAAAAAATTACAATTCTAACGTTTTCCTGGATTTCTATAGCAGTCAGAGAGGAAGGAAGAAATGAATTACAGCAGTTCGTCGTCAAGGGCAATTAAATTAAATTTCCACGTTTTTAGTCATTACTAAATGCATAAAATTAATCACAATTGTAGTTCTGTTAACAAAAATAAGACTCAATAACTCTTGTAATCAGAAAAGTAAATAAAGTAGATACTTTTCTTTCAAAATATATTGAAATTTAAGGTTAACATAATTTTTAATGTTTTAATTAACAATATTTTCTTTTAGGAATGAAGAAAAAAAAGTAACTTTTTAGTTACAGGAGGGATGAAAAGCCATAGCAACCAGGAACATATTCAAGGATTTGCTGTGCTTATTTCGATGGAGCAGAAAAATCAAACAATTTAGATACATAACAAAGTTTATAATTCACTATCCTTTTAAATAAATAACACTTTTTATTCTTATTATTTTTATTTTTTTATGAGCGCTCCTTTATTATTAGTTATTACAAAAGCTGTAAATAATATATAATCAATATTCATTTCTTTGTGACTTAACATGTATATTTGCATATCTTGTTGCTTTATTATTCTTGTTCCAACTTCAAAATTTTTACCTTGATCCATTAAAACTTCATCGTCAGTGAAAGCTACCAATAAATCATATATAATGAATAAAGTTAATTTGTTTTTTTTTCTTATATATATATATATATATATATATATATATATATATATATATATATATTATATATTACTATTGTTAATCTGAATTGGAGCTCCTGAAAATGCAATTTTTTCTTGTCGTAGGTACTCGTAATTTTTCAACCCACAAACCAGCATAAAGATTTTGCTTTTTTATATACGCATTGCAGGAAATATAGTTGGATTGTAACTTTTGTTATGTGTATTATTTATTTTTTTCTCAATCAATCTGAGCACTGCAAAACATTGAATTTGTTTCTGGTTGATATGGATTGCCCCACTGCTGTAATTAAAAAATCTCAGTTTTGTTAATGGAACAACAATTATGATTAATTTTATACATACAATAATGACTAACAATGTGGAAATCAAATTTATTTACCCATGATGTCGAACTGCTGCAATTCACTTTTCATCTCTAATTGATATGGAAATCCATGAAAGGGGTATAATTGTGATTTTGTTTTTTTTTTCTTGGTGTATTTTCACAATCAACTACAGCGCACTTTCGATTTGATGTTTTTCTTTCCATTTTATGGGATAACTAAATTTTAATTTATAACAAAGCAAACATAAATTATGGCCTTGACAGAACCAGCGTTCCACAAATAAAACACGAGATGGCGCAAATGTCTATTGTCAAAGATACTAGCGTACCCTTTGTAATGCACAGGCGCGTTTGGCATGTTAAAGAGGCGGGAATATGAAAGTTTCGTGCACTTTTCACAAATATGCACGGGGGACTAGTAATTTAATACCCTTATAGTATCAATGAAGTTAACTGAAATATTAATTAGTAGAGCTTTGTTTTTACATCTCTCAATTAATGCAAATAATTGCATTAAATTATAATGGTACTTAAAGTGATATTTTCGTCCACAAGGCGAAAATAAGGCTGATCTATTTGACTGGTTAGGACAAAAATGATACTCATATTAGATTTAAAGTAATTAATATACTGATAATTAATAAAATAAATATTAGTAATACACAATACAAATTTAATTAATTTATTATTACTATAGTTTTATCAGTCATTGTCTTTTTTTACTACAATTTGTGATCTAAATTATGTTGGCTATTCATCTTTCGACTGACAAATATATGATATATGAAAGTTAATTTATAATATTTTCACGAAATCTCTACAAAAATTGTATGTAATATCACTAAAGGCTGTACAGTTGGTACAAATAAAATATAAAATTCAATATACAAAAATTTATTTAAACTCAATTTGCTTCCTTATGTCTGGGGCCTGTTTCATAATCAACTTGTAACTTGTAGTTTTGTAACTTGTAGAATTAAATGTCAAAATTATTATACAAGTGACAACTTGTAAAATCCAAAATATTGGGTGCGTTCAGCAGATACAAACTGTTGTCAACGTTTGCTTACGTTTCATGTTTTGTGCAGCACAAAACATGAAACGTTAGCAAACGTTCACAACAGTTTGTATCTGCTGAACTCACCCATTAGTATTCGAAATGTGCACGAGAATAACACAGAACACAGATCATGAAAAAAATAGAGAGTAGCGCCACCTAACATGCGCAATTATTGGCCAATATGTCAAATAATAATGTTTATACAAAGAGAATAAATAATTATTAATGTTTTTAGATTAGGATATGCCTAACTGCAATCTGCACTGCTTAACATTGATAACAGATAATATTGCTATTCAAATAAAATATTCTATCAGAAAGAAACATATTCAACTTTTTTTTTAATTTAAATATATAGCCACAAAGTAGCAGAAACAAATATTTCTTTTTTCGGACTGGAGACTGAGAAATACATGCAAGTGTAATTCATCTTTAAAACATTTCAGGAATTACTTCTGCAATTAAACTTAAGTATTGTGTCTGCCTCTAAAACTTGTTTTAAGAGTCTTGGAATAATTCATTATGAGTTATTGATCATCTTTGACAAGATTCAGTCTTGGACACTGATGAAAACATCTTAAATGAACTTCGTTTTGAATATTTGACCAATGAATGTTACTCATTGTTGTTCATTGCTTATTTTTTAAAGATATATCAAAGCAGCAACATGCATTTGCCTCTGGTTATAAACAACACTGCATTTTACTCCTGTAACAATACAAGAATCATTAACCTGTAATAAATAAATTAAGATGTAAAATTTACCAATACTAATGTGTGTTTCATAAGATTTAAATTTGTTTTATTTGGTGTTAATGTCACCTGTATTTGAGTAGTGGTCCTATTAAATATATATTGTCATTATTTCGTAGCTCTTCAACATTTATCCCATGTGTTAAAACTTATTTATTTCTCATCACAATTTAAGATTGGAAACATACCGTTTTATATTTTCAAAACGTATGTTTATTTCCGTTTTTCTATGTAGCATTTTCAACTTCATCTAAAAACATTATTTTATTTATTATTTATTGTCTTTGTATAAACGTCATTATTTAACATATTCGCCAATAGTTGCGCTACTCTGTTTTTTGCATGATCTGTGTTCTGTGCTACTCTCGTGCACATTTCGAATACTAATGGGTGAGTTCAGCAGATACAAACTGTTGTGAACGTTTGCTAACGTTTCATGTTTTGTGCTGCACGTTTCATGTTTTGTGCAGCACAAAACATGAAACGTAAGCAAACGTTGACAACAGTTTGTATCTTTGTATCTGCTGAACGCACCCTATATTTTTGATTTTACAAGTTCTCACTTGTATAATAATTTTGACGTTTAATTCTACAAGTTACAAAACTACAAGTTACAAGTTGATTATGAAACAGGCCCCTGGTCACGGTACATTATGTAGAACTGAATTTGAAAAGTAAACAGTAAAAGTATTTAATGTTATATCTTTTAGCAAGTTATTGTCTTAAAACACATACACATAAACACATATATGTATGTTTATTTACATAATCAATTACTTGTCAGCGACAATCACTTATTTCACATCTCTAACTCATAAATCACATTTAGTAACTTTTAGATAAACTTTGAACTGTTTATTATTTTTGTTGATCTAATAAGCTTTCGACGAGATTGAATACAAGGCTTTGGAAAACTGATAGAGTCAAATAAAGTCTCCAAAAATGATTTACTGACATATATGGCTCCCATATATTCCATGACATTAATGCTTTTTGCTCCATTCTTTATTGATAAAATGTTATACATGTTAATTAAAATCGTTCAACTGATAGTTCACTTTAAGTTTATAACTATTAAAACTTTACTACTAATACTAAATTAGTAAATTACATTGAAAATATTGTATTCAGGTTATATGTAAACAAACCTCTATTATAATACTAATTAATTTATTCAACATTAAATTATCAATTTTTAAATAATTGTAAATAAAACTGGGTGACATCTGTGAGCAGTTATTGGACCTAAGGGACTAAAAGTATGATTATTTTCATCAGCCATTTTGGGTCCAGCTACCACTGCTACTCCATGTTCACCATAAAGAAAATAATAAGCACAAAATAAGTATTTTATTTGGCACAGAGCAGGGATATGGACGGAACCAACTTCATATAGAGGGGAACTAAAACAGTGGACTATATCACATAGCCACCTGAGATATTATTTATTAGGCACACTGAAATGAACTGGTTTACTATATCTGTCATTAGGCTAGGCGCAAATTGAAACGCGTATAGCGCATGTGACATGACACAGCACAGCGCGAACTTTTGTAACGTATAGTCACGAAGTATAGATATAAGGAGTCCGACGGTATAGGCTTTTCCGCAGTATTCGTAGTTCTCTTTTCTGCCACTAGCTGCGCAAATGTTCAGGACGTACCGAAGTTATCATTATTTTCACACGTACCTACGCGCTGGCTCGCGAATGTCGAAATTATTAAAATTATAAAACTAAGTATAAAATATTAATGTAATTGTTTAAAAATAGTTTTAATAAAAAATTGGGAAGGTGTTGTGCTGTTCATGGTTGCCTCAGTGGCCGAAAGGCAAGTGGAAATGTGGCTAAAGTGGGTATATTCAAAGTTCCGAAAGTGAGTAACCTAAAAATAATATTAAACATCAGTGTTGTTAATAAATATTGTATTGTATACACTAGTGTATTTGTCAAATCTAAATTGTTTGGTATTTAAATGTTAAACGTCTTTTATTTATAACTAATACGATTAATAAATAATATATTTGATTGTAATCAATTAATTATTTTCCTATTATCAAGCATTGTAATACTGAAATAAATAGGTATTTAACCATTTTTGAATTTATATTTACTACTTAATTTGCAGAAACTATGTTTAAATTCTTTACTTTACTTACGGTTTGTTTAATAGTTTAACACGTAGAGACAAAAGATGAACTATAATTTTAATTCTTAAAGACCTGTTGATAACATTAATTTATTTTTTTAATAAAATTGTTTGCTGCTGGTTAATTGTATTTATTTACTAATAGCACACATTTTTAGTTTTGCAGATTATCGAAATAATATTTTCAGAGCTGTCAGGTGGCTGTCAGTATCAACAAGATTACCCGCGTAAGGATTTAAACGAGTACTTCCTCAAAAGTGGCGCGCTCTACCTGCAAAACATTCTGTCCCCTAAATGCTACCATTTATTTAACATTACGTTCGGACTCCTTATATCTATACTTTGTGCGTATAGTATTGAATGGGACAGAGCAAACTGGCAACAAAGTGTCGCGAGGCACGACACGCGTCTACTGTCAATCTCGTCGCGCTGTAGTTGAGACACAGTTTCTCGTGTCGAGCGTGTAAACAGATTGTCAATTGTTTTGAAAAATGGTAAGATCAGACGTTAATAGAGGTGGTAAGATACCAAAAAGGGTGCTACAGTACAAAATATACTAATTATATAAAGACAAAATTGAAATATAAAATTTATTCGTTCGTGAATCATATATTTTCTGACGCAATTGGCTATGAACTGCGTCTCAATATGCGGATCACCACGAGACGTGTGTTACACGTGCTGGTCGCGCCACTCGTGTCATGTCACCTCACACGCGCTATACGCGTCTCAATTTGCGCCTTGCCTTAATGTCAACTTTGTTTATATGTGATAAGTTGTTAAATTGATAGTTGAAATAATATAATCTGATAATTTTGTTTTATTTTAAAAATATTTTGAAATTAAACAAAAGGTGAGATTGCCCAAGGAATGCAAATTTAGTTGTGGTATATATAAACTTCAGATCTACCTTATGAGGAAGATTCACGGAACATCAAGCGCATGGTGACGCCACCGCATATAAGGGTACAATGGCCGCCATACATAAGAATCTTTGAATATTTTATGTTCTAAGATAAGAATAGAGACTTAGGGCAAGCACTGCGTATTACGTATCCCTATCCGTAACCGTAAGACGATACGTTTACGTATACTTTTTAGTTAGGACATCTACAAATTTCACATTAGTTTTCATGAAAAAAACGTTGTCATCTGGAAATTTATTTTGATATATTATCGCGAAATGAATTTTGATATCTAGGAGTTTCAGAAAAAAATTAAAAAAGATAGTATCATAAATCTATATTGGCCAATATGACCACGGAACAATTGTCGAAATTATGCCATGGGACTACATTTGACTATATTCTCTATAACATTTGACGCTGGCGTCTAGCTTCAAAACTAAACCGTGTTTAGGTGGTGTTTAGTTTTTAATCGTTTGACACTTGAATTGTTTGTTCGTTAATAACAGATACTTTAAAAAACTTTAGTAGTAATTTTAATTGAAATTGTACCATACTATTTGAGTCTCCTCTCTCTGATACTTGACGCTGGCTTCACAGATCATTCAATGGGTGCGTTCAGCAGATACAAACTGTTGTCAACGTTTGCTAACGTTTCATGTTTTGTGCTGCACAAAACATGAAACGTACAGCACAAAACATGAAACGTTAGCAAACGTTCACAACAGTTTGTATCTGCTGAACTCACCCAATGTGCCTATCTCCAAAGATCAAAGGTTTACTGAGCATAGAGGTATTATACATAGAGTGAATTAGGTATGGGCGTTACTTATGAAGTGTAGAGTAAAAGGAGGACAAACTTATATGGGAATAAAACTGAAAAAGTGTCCAGCGGACGGTTTCAAATAAGAAGTTCAAGAATGGCGCAAGTGTGACCACAGGGTATGTCATGAAGTTAATTGTCAAAGGATTGAAATACACAAATCCTATATTTAGAAGTGAAGCGGCTGAAAAAGTGATAATGATGTAATTATTAGTAAAAATCGTAAATAAAACGTAGAAAATCTGTTATGTGAATTTCTCTTTGTAAATGGTTGTCTGCGTTTTTTGTAATTTCTGCAAGTGATATGAGTTTATAGTGTGTTAATTGTGATATAAATTAATAAGCGTGTGCCCCAGTTTTGACTTTTTATAAAACGGAGTGATTTTATAATTGTTATTTTATTATAAAACTTTTTGAAACAATTAAATATTGGGAAAAATTTGTATATTTGTAATATTTTTATACTTATTAACAAGTAGATGTTGGTGAATTAGATGTAAATAAAAATTATTTATTTTTACTTTCTTGTGTTCATATTACATATTTATTTTGAAAAGTGTCCCTTTACAAAGTTGGTGTTTCTACTTCCTTGTTCACCTTTCTCTGTATAAAAGTTAATTAACAATTATTTTCATCACTGAATAAACTGCTATAATTAAGTTGTCTTCTGTTATCATTATGGAACAAATTTTCACACACTGGTTTTCCATATATTTTTCTTGTCTAGCTGGACAAAAAACTCCATTAACTACAATTAAATGACTATTTTTGGCATCTTTCTGCTGTACTTGTATTTTAAATATTTCCAAAGGTACGCCTGGTGAATGCCCCTAGAAAAATATCTTCAGAACTTTGTTGAAGTTCTCGAGTTGAAGGACAATGCCATAATCAGTTTAGTAATAACATAATAATGGGTTCTTCAGAGTTTAATTTATATTGGATATTTATCTTAACAAAATATGCAAATAAAATTTTGCTTGTAAATCATTTTTATCTATGTACAATGTTAAATATAAATTTGGTTGTTGAACTGTGATGGTTAAATTTGCATTTTTTGGATGTGATTTCTTCACATTAACCTAATTTTATTCACGTTGGTTTGTTCGTAGAAAACTGATTTCTACGAACAAATTACCCGGTCGGTACTAGTGGCTCCCCCAAATTGAAACCATTTTGTGGAACCTTTTTCTTACAAAGAGTGTGTCCTCCTTTTACTCAAACCTCCATAGCGTTACTGTAAGTGGCAGTGTAACAACAATAGAAAGAGAAAGACAATATCAGGGTGCGCTTGCTATGTCCCTACCCTACCAATAGTAGGCGTCTCCACTGACACTGACCAATCAGGAACGAGCCGCTTATTAGGGTTCCGTATATACAATATACGGATACCCTTATAATAAATATCACTCCGGATTTCTGCCTCTGTCACATCACAGCAATTTTTTCCTAAACTACTGGACGGAAGAGGTTGAAATTTGGTATCAATGTATAGTTTGGTGACCCGATCAGGAGAATATATCGTAAAAGAAGAAATTTTGATTTTACGGCTACTTCTGGGGGGAAAACTAAAAAAATCAACCCCTGATCTCCGAAACTACTGAGCCTCAAATTTTGAAAAAAATAGGAAATATAGAAAGTTGCCCGAACTTTACAGGAAAAATAAGCAGAAACCATTAATATTAATTTTGGGGGGCAAATTATAGAATTAAATAAAAATTTAAAATAAAAAAAAATTCAAACGCACCATGTAATACATCAAATGAAATTTTCCATTCTGAGGAACACAAATATATTTTTCTCATATTAAAAAAATAGCTAAAAAGATATTAACGAAAATATACCAAAATTTACCCGTCCCCCCTTATCTCCGTAACTATGAAACGTAAAGTTTTCAAAAAAAATTAGTGGGATAGGGTCTGACCTGAAGTTTACTAAACTAAGGAGAAACCTCTACTTTATATTTGGGGGGCAAATTATAAAATTAAATGGAAAATATAAAATTAAAATTGTTTCTATTCATGTTATATATCAAATAAAAGGGCTCATTATGACGAAAACAAATATATTTTTTTCATATTTTTAAAATAAATTAATTAAAAGATATTAACAAAAATATAAAAAATTTAATCCACTCCCTTATCTCCGAAACCAAAAGCTGGAAAATTTTGAAAAAAAATGGAGGTATAGTCCCTCACCTGAACTTTACTGGAAAAATAACGAGAAACCCCCAATATTTATTTTGGGGGGCAAATTATAAAATTAAATCGAAAATAAAAAAATATAATTGTTTCCAATGGATAATGTAATATATCAAATCACAGGGCTCATTATGACGAACACAAAAATATTTTTTTAATTTTTTTAAAATGAATATTTTAAAATATATTAAAAAAATATTTTAAAAAATTACCCATTCCCCCTGTTATTCCCCAAACATAAGACCTTATTTGTTTTGTTTACAGGAAAAATATGAAGAAATCCATAATATTAATATTGGGGGCAAAATAATAAAATTAAACGGAAAATAAAAAAATATTTTTAACACATCATGCAATACATCAAATGAAAGGGGTCATTATGAGGAATACAAATATATATTTTTCATATTTTTAAAATTAATTGTTTACAAGATATTAACATAAAGATATAAAAAAATTTCATTTCTCGCTTTTTTTCCGAAACCATACTACCTAAAATCTTAAAATAATTAGGGGTACTGGGGCTCACTTGAAATTTATAAGAAAAATTATTAGAAAAGCTCCATAGTAATTTTAGATACAAATTATGCAATTAAATGGAAAATAAAAATTCAATTTTCAAACGCATCAAATATATATATCAAATTTTTAAATCATTTGTTTAACAGATATTAACAAAAATATTAAACATCGACATAATTCCCACTTTAGAAACTACACTCTTTAAATTTTTAAAATATATTTTATTGGTATTTTTAAATAATTTGAATAACAGATTTAATAATTTATAATTTAAAGCTTGACCTATTTTGCCATTTATCTTCCAATCTACAGAACCTCAAAACTCAGACAGTAGATTATAAAAGGCTTCTCTGAAAGTTTATTAGTAAAATAAAACTTTAATGTTAATTTTTGGGGGCCAAATTAGAAAATTAAATACATATGTATTCTCATAATAATCGAGCGACGCCTGAACCAGATAAAATAAAAACTCTATGTGTGGAAAATGAATGTGTATATTTTTTATAAATTTAAAACGCTTCCTTTAAAAGATATTAGGGTAAATATAAGAAAATGCACTGATTCCCTGCTTGTCTTAAACTGGAATATTAGAATCTTGAAGGTGGTACGGAACCCTTATGTGCGAGTCCAACTTGCAGTTGATCAAATTATTCTCTTTCTATTGCTATTACATGAATTTCGCTACTTCACGTGCTCTACGTATAATACCTCTATGTTACTGAGTATAGATAAACTGATTTTCTTGTTCTGATGTGCTTCATTTCATAAAATGATAGATACTCAATTAGACTTCTGAAGTTAGCGAAATAAAAAAAATAAATTTTCAAAATATTTTTTTTTTGTTATACACTGGTTTAAAAAATTCCTCCCTACTTGCGGATAAAGACTCCACTTTTATTTTTACTTGCGGAATTAGGGTTTACGAGATACGAAGGTTTGAAAAATTGAAATTTGTCCGCTCTACTAAATTCATTTTCGCCTGTTTCTACGTCCCTAAAGGGGATAGAATAATAATCTATATGTCATGTAATTCCTCCTTATTTGCGGATAAACAATGGACTTTTGAGTTTTACTTGATGAATTTGCGTTTCCAAGATATGAAGGTTTGAAAATTCTAATTTTTGTCTGTTTCTACGTGGTAGAAGTGGCTATAATAATAAGTATATTATTGCTATTTAATTATTTAATTCCTCCTTGCTTGCGGATTCTAGATGGGTTCATTAAATTACGAAAAAATATAGTTACCAAATTATAAACAATTTATGAAAATTATGAGCGATACAAATTCAAGGTATCCGGTTTTAGTATTTATATACCATTAAATTGAATCTTGAAACCAAACATTCCAAACTTTCGGAGAGGGGGGTAATCCCCAGAACCCCCCGCTGACTACGGGCTGGCATAGATTTGTACCATTTCTTCTAATTTTTTAATACCACTCCATGTTCGTGTCTCAAAAATGTTACAAGAAATTTACCTTCATTATATATTTACGAAATTGTTGCAGTTGATTTGTTTCATTACGATCCGTTAGTGTTCTTCCAGGCTTTAAAAATGTGCTTGTATTTATAGTGCTCAACTCAGACAATTATAACGCTTATTGTTGCTGGAGTTCGAAATCGTTCGCATGGTGCTTCAATTTTTCCTATGATGTCTGTCTATTCAAGGTCTATATTCGTGGCTAACAGCTATTACTTTTACAATACAAATAACACAACAATTCAAAATGATAAAGCATTTCTATGCTGTTGAACTACATTGAAAAATACACCATTGTACAACAAATTAAAGTCTTAATTAATAATTGTGTTATGATTGCATTAAGAACGATTTAGACCCTGAAACTTTTGGAACCTTTGAAATACATAGACTAATCTTCTGGTATAGTTTTATTTCCAAAAAACTTAAATGCCACAATTATAAAATTCCTAAGAGAAATGCCACAATTATATTCCAATGCGAAAACTTTCGGGGCTACTGGGTTTTCGAATGCCCGATTACAGGAATTGTCGAAATGACGTTAATATGACTCCCCGTATATACAAGTTAGATTTTTTGAAATTTGTTTAATAAAATTAATTTAAAAATTGTGGTTAGCTTGTCCGACAAAAATCATCCTGCGTATGGAGTGTCCACCCGAAAATGTCGATATGACGTCTCTATGTCTCCCCGTACATACAACTTTAAATATAATATTTATTTAAGCCACTTCTGCGACCTAGAAACAGGCAAAAATGAATGTCACGTAACGAACAAATTTTGAATTTTTAAAGTTTCTATCTGGGAAACGCCTATTCTAACTAAAATTCCACAAGTAAGGAGGAATTAAATGACATAAATTATTATTCTAGCCCCTTTAGGGACGTAGAAAGAGGCAGAAATGAATTTAGCACAGCAGACAAAATTTAATTTTTCAAACCTTCGTATCCCGTAAACGCTAATTCCGCAAGTAAAAATAAAAGTCCAGTGTTTATTCGCAAGTAAGGAGGAATTAAATGACACATAAATTATTATTCTAGCCCCTTCAGGGACATAGAAAGAGGCACAAATGAATTTAGCACAGCGGACAAATTTCAATTTTTCAAACCTTCATGTGTCGTAAACGCTAATTCCGCAAGTAAAGATAAAAGTGGAGTATTTATCAGCAATTAATTAGGAATTTTTCTCTATTGTATATGTAGTAGCCATTGTACCCTTATATGCAGTGGCGCCACCATGCGGTTAACGTTCCGTGAATCTCCCTCATAAGAACTAAATTTTATTTACATTCCCCATCAGTTTTATGTGAAGTAATAATGGAAATGGAATACTTTGATACATAACAAGTTATACATATGTGAAGATCATGTCAAACTAAAGTATTCATTAGTGCATTAAAGTAGGTATAGATAACAAGCTCAATAATCACTTGTTCCCAAGATCCCACTAATTTTTAAATGGTAAGTAAAGTTGTACACAATTTGTCAGTAATTATTAATGAATAAAAATAAAGAAGTCATTAACAATTAAATCAAAATTAATTATTGTACATGACCGTATTAATGTTCGTACAATACCATGTAAAATAAGGTAGTAGTCAATAGGCCTTTTCATATTCGAAAAAAATTTATGCGCATGCGTCAACGTCTCTTAAATTTTTTTTGAGCACTTCACAAATTATTCACTGCACTTTATGCTTGTTTATAACGTGAATACAATATTTTTAATGTAATTTACTAATTGAGTATTAGTAGTAAAGTTTTAAATAGTTATAAACTTAAAGTGAACTATCAGTATAAAGATTTTAATTAACATGTATAACATTTTATCAGTAAAGAATGGAGCAAAAAGCATTAATGTCATGGAATATTTGAGAGCCATATGTACAGTAAATCATTTTTGGAGAATTTATTTGACTTTATTAGTTTTCCAAAGCCTTATATCGAATCTCGTCGAAAACTTATTAGATCAACGAAAAGAATAAACAGTTCAAAGTTTATCTAAAATGTGCTAAATGTGATTTATGAGTTAGAGATGTGAACTAAGTGATGGTCGATATGTTTTATGTGTATGTGTTTTTAAGACAATAACTTGCTAAAAGATATAACATTAAATAAGACTAGTTTTAACTTTTTCAAAATCAGTTGTACATAATGACCTTTGTATACTGAATTTTATATTTTATTTGTACCAACTGTACAGCCTTCAGTAATATTACATACAATTTTTGTACAGATTTCATGAAAATCTCATAAATTAACTTTTATATATCTCTCAGTCGAAAGATGAATAGCCAACATAATTTAGATCACAAATTGTAGTAAAAAAGACAATGACTTATTTTCGCCTTGTGGATAAAAATATCAATTTAACACCATTAAAATTTAATGCAGTTATTTGCTTTAATTAAAAGATGTACAAATAAAGCTCCACTAAATAATATTTCAGTTAACTTATTGATATGAATAAGGGTATGAATACTAGTTCCCTATGCATATTTGTGAAAAGTGCACGAAACTTTCGTATTCCCGCCTCTTTAACATACCAAACGCGCCTGCGCATAACAAAGGGTGAAAAGATTTGTTCAAATTTTGTGTCTAAAGCACAAAAAAAGGAAGACATTAAGGGCCGTATTCATAGTCTGGTCTTTAGTCGGTGCTTAAGCATGCCTTCATTAAGACTGCCTTATCGGTATTAAGTCATGATTTATTCATAGATAGACCCTAAGATGAACTTTGGTAAGATGAAAGTTTTTAAGAATGATCTTATTTTATGTAAGGCTAGCTTTATTGAGACAAAGAGTATAAAATAGAGGCGGAAAAGCCCGTAAGAGCTAATGTAAAATTGAACAAATACGAGTTTCAGCGCCACTGTTGAGTCAGGCCAAATGTTCGGCTTTGAAGAATATTCGAAATCGGTGTCAACATTCAAATTACAAAATAATTCAGTTTAAATGAAAATGCATCTTATTTATTTTTGTTGATCTGAAACAAAGAAAATATAAAAGTAATACATATAAAAATAAACTAACAATGTTAGCAAATTCTCTCCATTGCTTTCCCTACAATAAACGACTAAACAATAAAATACTATTTTCATTATTTTTTTTCAATCATATTACTTGTCTTTAATATTGCATAATATTATATATATATATATATATATATATATATATATATATATATATATTTGTTTTTAAGTTTTCGCGGGCACTAAATGTTTTAGGTGGTTTCCGGGAATTCATCCGCGTAGTTGATAACTGATCCCTGCCGGGATCGATGGTAAAATGACGACGTTTCGGCAGAGTCACATCTGCCCTCTTCAGGTCTTGTTAGCTGCCTTCTGTAAAGTATAGGACGGAGTAGAATCCATCCCATATTTACGGGTCAAATCCGTCCTATATTTCAACCATAGTATATAACTCCTTGTGGGCTACCCCATAAATTATTTCATTTTTAACATTTTATATTATCGCCCTGTGTAACATTAATTCCTCTCCACACTTTATGCAACTTCTTATGGGCTATAAAAGAAAAAAAATTTTAATCACACTGTATAAATATAATTCAACTCCAGCATATATTTCAACCATCCTGTATATGATTTGCTTATGTCCAAATCATATAACAGTTTTTTAATCACCCTATATAATTTTAATTTCACATTTTTTCCAACATTTTTATACCACCAAACGTTCAGTCCACCCTATATTCCAACCATCCTGTATATACGGCTGCCTACGGACCACTATCATTCTAGTCCGTCCTATATTTCAATCTTCATATAAATGCAACTCCTTCTACCACTTTACTTTGTGATTTTGTTTGCTATAACTAAACACCCTGTCTATAAACTCACAAATAGCAGTTTAAAGTTTGACATATGTTGTCACTGAATTTTCTATTAGGCCGGGAGAATGTGACAACCAAATGCACCGTCTGCGCAAAATGGAAAAATTTGCATTTAAATAGGTATTTGCCTGGTATACAAACAAAACGAGCTTGGTACTCATTGATTTAAGGAGCCGAAAATACTATGCTTTACTACATATATGCTTGAGATGTACATAGAAAATTTTCAAATTCGCAATTAAAACTTCCAGTGCCTAAAATTACCGCACTATTACGTTGGAATTAAAATATTTATGAGGAAATGTCCGTTATGTCATTTCGATGAAATTTTTGATAAGAATTTTGGAATTTTCGGCGATTTTCTGCAAAACTGCAAGTTGCACGTCGCAGAAAAGTATATGAGATCACCTAAGGATCTTCCTTAATAGATTAAACGTTAAAAAACCATACAAATCCATAAGGAGTGGTGCGTTCCCGCAATTTGTTTAGTGTATTGTTTTCAATTTGATTGAATTACTTCATTGATATTTAAACTTCTGCACCTTTTCTAAAACATTCCGTCGCGCTAATGCTAATTGTAAGTGTTTTTTGCGTCTAAAATATAGACAGTATTGACATTCGTGGTTCGGATCCCAAGCTATTAGGACGCTTGGGAGGTTTGTGTATTGTGCTCCGAACTGTTCGGACATTTTTTGATTCCGTCTGAAGAGACGCCGCTTTTTGTTGTTATAGTGTTACGAGTCCGCGAGTTCTTAGCTCCGTTCGTAGCGACCGCTAAACCGCTTTCATTTTGTTTCTTTTGTGTTTACAAAAGCGCATCATTTGTTGTTAAACCCGCATTTTTTGTTTGCTCAATCAATGAACATTACGTCGCTATTTTTTGTGTAACGTGTTGTCCAGACGAAGCTCTAAGAAACTGTTCCTGCTATTATGGGGCTAGCCTCTGAAGAAAGAAGACCCAAGAAAACACCAGAGCTTCGACATAAAAGGTTAGTGATAACTTTTATTTGGTGGTTCGTTTATGTGACGGCACATGTTTATTGATTGTTCCGCTAAAGGTCCTTCGTCAATTATATACTTGCATTGAACCAGCATTGAACTAAAACCGCAACATCTAATTCATACATTTTTTGAATATTCTCTATGGAATGTGCCATCGAAGACATTCCAAGGAGTTATCAAAAAATCGATTAAAATATTAGGGATATTGATCGATTTCCATGCACGCATGTGTTCATTCACAAATTTTATCACTTTATCAATAGAATTCTTTTACAAATGTTGAAGTTTCACCAACCCGGATATATACTCTATTAAACAAGACCATATTCATTCAAAACGGTGCACCACAGGAGAAGAAATCAGAGCTGATTTTTATCGATCAACCGGTTATAACTTTGATTATGCCCTTGGTTGACAGTGGTTGTACTTTGACATAACCCTTTTGAACAGTGAAAGTAGAACCGAAACTGATTCGCTAGAATCACAAATTATTCACTATAGATGTTTCACTTCATATACCAAGGTCATATATTTTTATGCGCGGCCCGGCCATAATGGCGCCACAAACAAGCCTTCAGTTTGTAGAAATCTGCAATGAGAAATTCATCTCCGATAATAGTCGAGGACGTTCAAACTAGGTGGCTTCTTTGTGGTTCAAACAAAGCAATTCGTAATTCGTATTGGCCCGCCATATTGTATTAGGGATGTCGGAACCACGAAGTATAGATACCAGGAGTCCGAACGTAATGTTAAATAAATGGTAGCATTTTAGGTGACAGAATGTTTTGCCGGTAGAGCGCGCCACTTTTGAGGAAGTACTCCTTTAAATCCTTATGCGGGTAATCTTGTTGATACTGACAGCTGACAGCAAACAATTTTATTAAAAAAATAAATTAATGTTATCAACAGGTCTTTAAGAATTAAAATTATAGTTCATCTTTTGTCTCTACGTGTTAAATTATTAAACAAACCGTAAGTGAAGTAAAGAATTTAAACATAGTTTCTGCAAATTAAGTAGTAAATATAAATTCAAAAATGGTTAAATACCTATTTATTTCAGTATTACAATGCTTGATAATAGGAAAGTAATTAATTGATTACAATCAAATATATTATTTATTAATCGTATTAGTTATAAATAAAAGACGTTTAACATTTAAATACCAAACAATTTAGATTTGACAAATACACTAGTGGAAATTTCTCTTCATAGTAAAAAAGTTTAAATTATTATTTAAGTTAAGATGATTAATTTTCTTTCTATTAATAATAACCGTAAGTTACAGTAATTTGGAAATTTATAAATACAATATTTATTAACAACACTGATGTTTAATATTATTTTTAGGATACTCACTTTCGGAACTTTGAATATACCCACTTTAGCCACATTTCCACTTGCCTTTCGGCCACTGAGGCAACCATGAACTGCACAACACCTTCCCATTTTTTTATTAAAACTATTTTGAAACAATTACATTAATATTTTATACTTAGTTTTATAATTTTAATAATTTCGACATTCGACAGCACGTATTTACGTTTGATAATAATAATAACATAGGTACGTCTTGAACATTTGCGCAGCTAGTGGCAGAGAAGAGAACTATGATCTGGGTTTAATATTGTATACCACGAATACTGCGGAAAAGCCTATACCGTTCGGACTCCTGGTATCTATACTTCGTGGTCGGAACCACGAAGTATAGATACCAGGATCCGAACGTATATTTTCGTATTTGTGGTATAACAATATTAAACCCAGATCATAGTTATCTTTTCTGCCACTAGCTGCGAAATGTTCAGGACAGTACCGATGTTTGTATTAATCAAACGTAAATACGCGCTGTCGAATGTCGAAATTATTAAAATTATAAAACTAAGTATAACATATTAATGTAATATAAATAGTTTTAATAAAAAATCTGTTCATGATTGCCTCAGTGGCCGAAACAAGTGAAATCTAAAGTGGGTATATTCAAAGTTAAAGAGTACTAAAAATAATATTAAACATCATGTTGTTAATAAATTTGTATTGTTACACTAGTGTATTTGTCATAATTGTTTGGTATTTAAATGTTAAACGTCTTTTATTTATACTAATACGATTAATAAATAATATATTTGATTGTAACAATTAATTACTTTATTATCAAGCATGTAATACTGAAATATATATTTACCATTTTTGATATATTTACTACTTAATTTGCAGAAACTATGTTTAAATTCTTTACTTCACTTACGTTTACAGTAGACAAAAGATCTATAAGACCTATAACATTAGTATGGTTATTTGCTTTGCAGATTATCGAAATAATATTTTAGAGCTGTCAGGTGACTGTCGTATCAACAAGATTAACCGCGTAAGGATTTAAACGAGTACTTCCTAAAAAGTAGCGCGCTCTACCGGCAAAAATTCTGTCCCCTAAAATGCTGTTCGGACTCCTGGTATCTATACTTCGTGGTCGAACTGTCAAAATGTATCGATATATATTGTATCGATATAAAGTATCAAATCGATATGATATATCGAGAAAAAATATCGATATTTTAGAACAGTAGTCTATATATACTGTAGAACTATGTATCTGATAAAGTTATATGCAAACAATTTATAGATAGATGGTAGGTAAACAAAATTTATAAATATTTTATTTTGAGACTTTTTTACAACTTAAGGTAGTAATATATTGTTAAATTAACTATATACTACTACTTCTCATATTTTCTGAAAATTTAGATGTCGGTCTAGTGATAGTTTATACCCTCTCATATATACCCCCCTCTACCTCATGCATTATCAGCAACATATTTAAAATTTATTTTAACTTCAAGCACTTAGGCAACATATAGCATAAATATAAGAAATTAATTATACTTGAAAGAATTCTGCTAATCTTTGTGTACAAAGATCATGTATCTCAACTTGTTTGACAATATATTGGCTATTTTCCAATTACCGCACAATTGCGCATAGTGCGGCACAGTGCGGAGCACTAAGTGTTCCAATTTCAGCACTGGCTCGCACATATGGACACAAGAAATAACTGTGCCTTTGGGATGTTTTATGTAAGTACTAAGTAAACATAAAACTTTATCATAAAGCATGAAGTATATTCCAATTAACGCCCGAAAATTACGACACAGAGCGACACAAAAACACTTTGTGCTCTAGTAATTGGAAAACAGCTAGTATTTATTTTTATATAGCACGGAACAAACATACGGAAAAGTATCGTTTTCGATACGTTTACGATACTTGGTTTTTATATCGATATATCGAATAAAATTATATCGTTTAAAAGTATCGATATATAAAACAAAAAATATCGATATATCGATATTTTTCCGACATCCCTATATTGTATGATCTGTGCCCGCCATCATCACAGATCATACATTACATGGCCATCATTGTGTGAATTTCTTTGGGTGAGTTCAGCAGATACAAACTGTTGTTAACGTTTGCTAACGTTTCATGTTTTGTGCTGCACGTTTCATGTTTTGTGCTGCACGTTTCATGTTTTGTGCAGCACAAAACATAAAACGTAAGCAAACGTTCCCTGTTTTCCAATTAGCGCACAATTGAGCACAGTGCGGCACAGTGCTAGCACTGAGTGTTCCAATTACAGCACTAGCTCGCACAAATGAGCACAATAAATAACTGTGCCTTTGGGATGTTTTATGTAGGTTTACCAAGTAAACATAAAACTTTATCATAAAACATGAAGTATGTTCCAAATAACGCCCGAAAATTACCGTACAGGCCTACACAAAAACACTTTGAGTTCTAATAATTGGAAAACAGTCATTACTGAATTATTCTGTAAATAATTTAGTGATAATTTACGTACACATAAACGTCAATTGATAACCTATGAGTAATACACCTTTAACCTTATGGTGATCAGTGTACTCTACCGGTTGGTTTTAAAACAACCATGTTCCAATTAACGTCCTAAAAATTGCCGCACTGTGCGGCACAAAATCACTTGTGCTCTGCTAACTGGAAAACAGCCGTTAACAACAGTTTGTATCTGCTGAACGCACCCTTTGTCTTTGTGCGTGGTAAAAAGTGCTTGCTAGTGAACAATTTTTAGATTTTTGAGGATTTTTAGTTAGGGTAGGGTGTTGCTATAAATATGATAAACATTAAAACGAGTTGTGTCCCGGGATGTACGGACAGAATTAATAAACGTTACCGGTTTCCCCTCTCCCCTCTGTAACTGAAGTTAATATGTTTCGGTTGTGGCTAAATAAAATTCATAATCCAACGTTAATGCGATTTGATATTAGCAATATTTATGGTTCATATATAACATGTAGAGTTCATTTTGAGGAAAAATTTTAATCCCAAGATACACACAGGGCTGAAGCGAGACGCTGTTCCTACTCTTTATGTCAGGTAACATTGTAGTTATTGTAAAGGGTTGGGTTTCGGCTCTTGGGGCCAGGGCGAAAAACGTACTTCTATGCAAGATAAAATTATGAAATTTGGGCAGTGCAATATGCACCACCTAATCTAACATCACCCTTAATTTGGTTGACCTACCCCCACGTTTTCGTTTATAAATATTTTATTGTAAATATATAATACTGTTTTGTTATTAATGAAGAATTTAAATTGTTATGTTTATTTGTCTGAAGAAGAGTGTTCGTTTTCGTTGATAGTTTTTTTTATTACAAAGAAATAATCGTTTTGTTATTAATCCAGAAATAAAAATGTTACGTTTATAATGTTGTTATTGTGTGTTGTGTGTGTGTATGTGGGGGGGGGGGAAAGTGTTGTCCTCACTGGTTAGAATGGTTCCGTCCGATTCCAGTCGAGTGCCTCACAAGCGCCTAACTCCACCTCCACATGGTCCCCCCTGGGCACCTACTGGAACGGGCTTCGCCCTTAACAGTAGTGTGGCTGAGCGAGAAGGCTAATTTGGTGTTGAGGGTTGCCAACCCCTTTGCCCACAAGTGTTGGCCCAAAAAGTAAAAATAGAGCGTTAGACGTAGTAAAATGCGTAGAGTTCGATAGCAACTGTTAAAAAAATAATCTTGATTTTTGGGAGTAGTTACCCCCCCGACCCCCCTCTAACGTGGGGGTAGGTCAACCAAATTAAGGGTGATGTTAGATTAGGTGGTGCATATTGCACTGCCCAAATTTCATAATTTTTTCTCAAATACAAGTATTTTTTTCAGCCTGGCCCCCAAGAGCCGAAATCCTCTACTTTTTGTCGAAATTTTTTCTAAGTCGATAAATCGGAAAAATTAAAAATAATAGGAAAATTATGAAAATTGAGTGCTAGACGTAGTAAAATGCGTAGAGTTCGATAGCAACTGTTAAAAAAATAATCTTGATTTTTGGGGATAGTTACCCCCCGACCCCCCTCTAATGTGGGGGTAGGTCAACCAAATTAAGGGTGATGTTAGTTTAGGTGGTGCACATTGCTCTGCCCAAATTTCATAATTTTATCTTGCATAGAAGTACGTTTTTCGCCCTGGCCCAAAGAGCCGAAACCCAACCATGTAAAGTGTAACTCGCCAAAAACATCTGACACCAAAAGCAAAAGCAAGGTATTTTTATAAGAAAATTGTTCATTGGACAGCTACAATGTCGAGAATCCAAATAAAATTAAATTCTACAAGTCAAGACTCGCAACATGCTGAACAGGTAGCTGGATCTACTAACTTACAAAAATTATCAACAAACCAACATACAATTTTATTCTGTGCCAGATCAGAAACCAAACAAAGAAGCCATATGGAAGGCGATACACATTAGATGAAAAAGTATTAGCATTATCTTTGTATAAGGCAAGTGGTCATGGATACTGATTGTTGTCAAAAATATTTAGTTTGACCTCAAAAAACACCATCTGGGAACTACTGAATAGAATTTCTATCAAAGGAAATGAAAATTTGAATGAGCAGCTATACTGTAGGCAGTTTAATGGAACAGATTCAAAATGGGAAAGTTTTTAATATTCTGTCCTCTTACTTTGTCAAAATTAACATGTAAGTGAAATTTGTTTGTTCTCAATAAACGTTTTTAAAAACAATTTATTTTCAAATAAGCAAACTAATTATTACAATTAAGTCCGAACGGGACAAAAGCTACTAGCAGAATGAAATCTCTATTACATAAAAGCGACAATATAAAAATAAAATAATGATTAAGCAAGTTGTCCGTGAAGCGGCATTAAATTATATACGAGTAATGGTTATAAATTATTTAACTTGTATCTTCTCTTTTCAGAAATTGAGGACAAACATAGTCTGCCGAAAGAAGCAGCAGATACAGTAAAATTGATTTAATTTTTTAATAGCAATTTTGACAGCTGCAATTCTCATACAAAAGTTCACCTATCAACAAGCCAATGAAAGGAGCATTATCTTCAACTTCAGGACATGAAGAGTTTTGAAAGGAGCAAATTAAGGTTTTAAAAAGTATGAAATTCTTAAATCAAAAGAAGCAATTTGTTGGGCTTCCTTCTATAAAGAATGTTATAATTACTTTGAAAGGTTTTATTTATTTAAAGAAAAATATTTTAAAATCTTACAAACAAAAAAATATTTTTCTGATTTGTTTGGAATAACATCACAATTGGTCAAAAGCCTGTATATTTCAAATATACCAAACATTTCAGGGTTTAAATCAGAACCCATTTTTAATGGCAATAAAAATTAACACAACTGAATAAGAAAATTAAAAAATATATTTTTCTTATTCAGTGGTTTTAAATTTTGTTGTCATTTAAAAATGGGTCTGATATAGACCCTGGACAATTTGAAATATGCAGACTTTCCAGAAATTGTGTTATTCCCATAAAAACAGAAAAATTCAAACTAGAGGTGAAACAACTATCTTTCAGATAACAATATCCTTAACTAGTTGCTCTCAGGTTATAAATGTTTCCTTCATCACTGACAGTATTTGCTATAAAAGAACTACTTTCTATTTCTTTAACTATAATACCATAACAAAATTCATGTTAGGAATTGTATTAAATATTGCAGAAAAAATGTGTAAATATATGAAATAATACAGCACAGTAATTTATCAGTA
The DNA here is from genome assembly GCA_034190945.1 of Octodonta nipae. Classification (NCBI taxonomy): domain Eukaryota; kingdom Metazoa; phylum Arthropoda; class Insecta; order Coleoptera; family Chrysomelidae; genus Octodonta; species Octodonta nipae. The sequence goes on from CM067219.1 coordinate 65,225,934, forward strand.
ATCTGTATTTGATAATATTTCTGTCATCAAATTTTACTACATGTCCAGACTTGGTGATCAGTTCCAGTAATGTGTTTTGTCATGGTACAAAGAGAAATATTGACACAATCTATTAACCATGTACACCTTTCCCAAAATAGCCGAAAACCTTATAGTTTGTCATCTTGACTGTATCTTTTAGCTTGTAGTTGCTTTTGTTTGGTTTGGATATGGACCCTGTTACAATTGATTCCTAGCTTTATTACTTTTACTAATAATGTCCCTCAGTTATCAGTATCAGTTCACATCACTCTGCCTATCACATACAGAACTTGCTGTAAATAGACTATTTTTATAAAAAAAAATTATGCACAGTACAATTATTAATATACTGTTTTTGGTACAATCAATTTAAACAACTCAAATTACATGGTTCACATATTGGCCTAACCTCCTTATATTCTACTATATTGGTAAAATTTAACAAAAAGTTTCCCTACATTCTCTTTTTCTGCATTACCATAAATCTTTTAATTAATATAAGTTGTTTACCTACTTCACTGAGAACACATATTGTAATCTGAAATACATAAATCTTTATTGCATGTACATTATTTAAAAACTTGAATATGCAGTAATTTTATAAGCAGAATTCAATAATTCATATTAACGTTCCCTCACCTCTGATGTATATGGTCTTATATAATAGTAATTCTTATATTGACTATAATCATCTAAAACTGGAGAATTTTAAGGTTTTTATTTAAGCTTACTTTAATGTTTTCAATAATTGCATCTAGTCTAGGTGTTTTAAGCATTTATTTTTTGAATTGTTTTAATGTATATATAACTTACATTTTGTATATTTTAAATGTAAAATCTAGAATTAAATTTAAACCATTCCTATGCATTAATTAGGATAGATAGTTTATGCTGTATCAGATCAATAATTTGGCATAAGAGGAAAAAACTGTAATTTATTCCAATTTTTCGTATACATTATTGTATTTTCTGATTGATAGATAATAAATAAATATTTATTTCTGTATTGTGTATACATTATACCTATTACATAAAATTATAAATATCAAATAAGTTTTCTGTATTACCGGCCGTTTCGTGTTCGGCCCGGGCATTGGAGGGCGCTCAAAACTCTGTTCCGATGGGAGTTGACGCTCTACGAGTGGATACTTTGTGGCTAGAATGCAATTTGGTTCAACCAAAAAACGTCAAAATCATATGTTTAATTGTTTTTGTTTATATTATATGATCTGTGAGTATATAATACACGTATCTGAATAACTTTGTAGCTCCTGTTCAAGTGATATTTTTAATAAAATGGACAGACATTTATTATTAAATATTTGTGGTGACTTATTTTTGATTATGAAGATTGGACTTTTTACCTATATAGTTTTTTGTTTACATTTAATTTAAATAAATATATAGCCTGCATTTTTACAAGAGAACATCCCATGGTTCCAAAACAACTGTATCCAGGGACCTGGCTGCTCAGGTATAATGTTTATCATTTTTTTAAGTTGTTGAGAATGCAGAGAAAAACTTTTCAACAATTAGTTGGAGCAGTTAGAACTGACAGAAATAAGGTGTTGTATAAACAATATATTGGAGGACATCATCCCATTGATATTAGTATTCAAATATTGATATTCTTGTGGTACATGGCTACTCAAGATAGTTTAATAAGCATTGGTACCCAGTTTAATATTTCACCCAGCACTGTTATGGCGATAGTGAATAAAGTACTATTCTTCATAATACATTTAAAGAAAAGCGTCATAAAATTTCCTGATTTAGAAGAAGAATGTATTGTGATTGCCAGAGGCTTCAAGAAGGATCCAGGTATGAATTTGTTTTTTAAAAGTATTTTGTTCTACAAAAACAATTACAGGAGTGATTGAAGCAGTAGATGGAACGCATATTTTTGTATCTGTAGAAAATGCTCAACAAGAAAGTTATTTTTTAAATAATTATATATATATATATATATATATATATATATATATATATATATGTTTGAAAACAAATTGGCACGGACGGAACTATGTGTAGCTCTCTTGATGGTCCGGGTGTTCGTCCGTTGAAAGCAACTAATTTTCTTTCGAACAGAAACAGACAAAGAACTCAAAACAGCCAGACTAAACAAGAAACATCAAGACCTTGCTAGGAAGGCCGTACAGATCACAAATACTAGGCCGCTAGACCATGACAAAGTGGTCCACAACGTTTCCAACTATCCACTCTCCGCTGTCGAGAAACAGATCCTGTGTAAAGGCTTCAACTTCACAATAACTCCAACAGTCATACCGGTCGAAGATATCATCTCTGGCACAGAATCAACACTACACCACGTCGAACCGGAGAAAGCCGAAGAAATAAGGCAAGACGTAGCAAGAATCCTGCGGTGTGCTAAAAAACCAGAGCCAAACGTATCCAGGGCAGAAAGAACACCAAGCACTCACTAACCTCAGGAAAAACAAAGACATCATAATCCTACCAGCGGACAAGGGAAACGCCACGATAGTCATGAACACAAATGACTACAACTCAAAAATGAAAGAAATTCTACTGGACCAAACCTATAAACCAATAAAGAGAGACCCGACAACCTACTTGGAAAAAACAACCAAATCCAAGATTCAAGCTCTCATACCAGATGAGGACATACGCAAAAGACTCATCCCGAGAGAAAAATCCAGTAGATGCCCCAAGCTGTATGGTCTGCCAAAAATTCACAAGGAAGGAGTCCCGATGCGCCCGATAGTCAGTGCTTTCAACTCACCTCTTCAACAACTCGAGAAGTACCTCGCAGCAGCCATGCAACCTTTAGTCGAAAATGCCGCATCCTACGTAAAAAATTCCGAACATCTTCTCATAACAATAGGGGACGTAAACTTACAAGAAGAAGACCGCCTCGCAAGTCTCGACGTCAAATCACTTTTCCCAAGCATCCCCGTCGACGAAGCCTTGGACCAAATTGCCGTGAATGAAGACCTTCCTGCGCACATCATACAACTCGCGGAACATTGCCTCAAAAACACATAGTTCTCCTTTGACAGGCAACTTTACAGACAGATCGACGGTGCACCTATGGGCTCGGCGCTCTCACCAGCGGGGGCAAACCTCTTCATGTCTTATTTCGAAACGGCCCTTTTAAACACAGCCCCCCTGAAACCAAAAGTCTGGCTACGATACGTAGACGATATCTTGATAGTGTGGCCTCATGGGGATACGGAATACAGCAATTTCGTACACCTGGCAAACTCTCTACACGAAAGGATCCAATTCACCATGGAGATGGAAGAAGATGGATGCCTTCCTTTTCTGGACATCTACTTAAAAAGGACAACAGGGAAGCTAGAACACACAGTCTATCGAAAGCCGACACACACCGACAGATACCTTAATGCTAAATCCCACCATCATCCCTTCCAAATACAAGCAGTAGCAAATACACTTATATGCAGGTCACGACGCATTGCAGACGCCAAACACAAACAAGAGGAACGAAACACTATATCACAGACCTTGAGGAGGAATGGGTACAGCAACAACACCATACGACGAGCCCTGAACCAACAAGAACTACCAAGGCACGAAGAAGCCCAACAAGACCCCCCAAAGGCAGCGACCACCCTTCCGTACATACAAGGAGTGACAGATCGGATCGGAAGAATCCTTAGGAAAAGCAACATCAGGACTTCGTACAAATCTCATAAGACGATAAAAAGCATTCTAGGCAATCCTAAAGACCAACGACCACTAGAGAGTCACGGAGTCTACAAGATACCTTGCGGCGGATGCGAGCAAGCATATGTAGGTCAAACAAACCGTAGGATCGAAGCCCGAATCGAAGAGCACAAACTCAGCATACGAAACACCTGCATCAAGCCTGGAAGAACATCTATACTATTATAAATTGTAAATGTGTCTGTTTGTTTGTTTGTTCGGGCATCACGTAAGAACTACTGAACTGATTTGGATGAATCTTTTTTAATCGGAAAGCCTATAGTTTGAATTGAAATCTGGTAGACATTTTATCTCCCTAAATTGGCAGAAACGGTAGATATAGCGAAAAAACTTCCACCATGTTTGCTGAATGAATTACTCAATTGGTTCCAGCGCACGCACAAAATATTAGATACTGGCATCAGCTTAGCTTAGCTATACTGGGTGTCCTATAAGCAGTTGCATATATACAATGTGGTTGAAATAAAGGGGGTGGAATTATTTGTACGGGGTGGTCCAATAAAGTTATATTAAGTGGGCTATAAATAGTTGCATATACCAAGTGGTTGAAAAAGGGTAGACATTTATAGAGTTTGGATAAAAAAATCTTAGAAAAAAATGTCTTATGTAAGCAGTTAGGATATTTGAATTATGTACATAAGATATTATAATTATAAAATGGGTTGAAGAAATGTTAGAAGCAGTTGTTTATAGAAGGTGGTTGAAATATAAGATGAAGTGGAATATTGTTTATGGTGTGGTTAAAAACTTGTTTAATATCCATAAGTATTTGTATATATAGGATGGCTGAACATATAGCGGAGTATAATTAGAGCTATATAGGTGGGTTTAAAAAATATTATAAAGAAATGTTATGATCTACAAGCTGTTCCATTTACCGGATGGTTGAAATATAGGGTGGAGTAGTATTCTAAGGATACAGGGTGGTACAAAACAGTTATATTGGGTGGCAAATAAGTGGTTGCATATAAAAGAATGTTGAAATATAGGGTGATGTAGAGTTATAATTATACAGGGTGATTCAAACAAGGTTAGAAAAAATTGCAAATGAAAGGTGGTTTAAATGAAATGTGGAGACAAATTATACTTTAAAATGTTGTTGAAAAAATATGTGGAAAAATTGTGAAATAGCGTAGTTAATAATTACTTGCAAAGATAGGATAGTTGAAATATAGGTTGAAGAAGTGTTATGTTTAATTATTTAAAAAATGTTATATTGGTTACCAATAAGCAGCATCGAATACAGGGTAGGTGTAATACATACAAGGTGATTCAAAAACATGTTGAACAAAATTTTTATATAGGGTGCCCAATAAGCAGTTGCAGTTTTGGTGAAATATATTGGGCATTGATGGATTTATAGTTCAGTGTGGTACAATAAATGTTGTACTGGGTGGCCGATAAGTAGTTACATATAGAAGGTGGTTGAAATAACGACTGGAGTAGAATTATACTTAAACAGGTTGGACACATTTTTTGTAGGACTGAACATGTAAAATTATAGTTCATACAGTGTGATTAAAACAATGTTAGAAAAAGCTGCATATAAGGGATGGTTGAAATATATAGTCGAGACAAATTATACTTTCAAAGGTGTTTAAAAAATAGTTATATAGCGTAGTCCATAAGCAGTTGCGTATATAAGATAGTGAGTTGTAGTTAAGTATTTAAAAAATGTTATATTAGGTGGCCTCTAAGCAGAAGTACATACAGGGTGGTTGAAATATTTTGTAACCTTAAATTATGGTTATACAGGATGGTTTAAAAATAAGTTATAATGTTTGACAAAACGGCAGTAGTGTATACAGGATGGTTTTAATGTAGATGGAAGTAGAGTTAGTTATACAAGGCAGTTAAAAAAAGTTGAATAAAATTGTTATATAGGGTGACTAATAAGCAGTTGCTATTTGTGTGAGTGTTTAAATAAAAGTTTAGTGTTAGGCTGCAAAACTGTATTTTTACATTTGTGACACATCAAGGGTTACACACGTAATTCCATTAGGGTGGATCAAAAAAAGTTAAAAAAAAAATTGTTCTACACGGTAGACCATGAACAGTTGCATTCTACTATATTGAATATCTGAAATATGGGGAGAAGCAAGAATATAGTTTTATAGTGTGTTTAACAAATGTTAGATAAAGTTGCATATAAAGGGTGATTAAAACATAGGGTAAAGACAAATTTTACTTTAAAAGGTGGTTCAAATAATAATTGTTATATAGCGTAGACCATAAGCAATTGCATAGCTGAAATATAGGATAGAGAAGAGTTATAGCCAGGTGTTCAAAAAGTTATATTGAGGGGAGCGCAACTGATGAATATTCCCTCCTAGAAACAATATATTGACATCAATGGATTGAAAAGACAATGTCATAATGTCAAAAATGACAAAAAAGTAAAAAATATCAAAAAAATGTCAAAAATATCATAATATTTCAAATGTAAAAATGGCAAAAAGGTCAAATATATCTAGCTCTTCATACTAAATCACAATATTTTAAGAAGAGGCAGTTGCCATATAAATTTCGCTCTTGAATGATGATGTTACAACGGTTTTCACAAAAATAATAAAAATGTTCATCATGTGCAAATTACCAAATTAATTTTTTTTTCAAGATTAGCACTTCAAATACGCCAATTTGTCTAGCCCGTGCCAGCCGAGACGGGTCAGCTAGTCTATCATAAGCCCGTAACAGTAATTAGCAACATAATTTTAAAAATGTTACCAAGACTGAATTTTTCAATAAAACCTTTGTTCCAAATTTTGTAAAGAAAGACTTTTAAATTTAATAAGCTACATGTATAAAATGGTGCAAACTACAAGACCTAAAACTTGAAAAAAATAGAAATATTAGGCCACACTTGCACTTCACCGAAAAATCAAGCGAAAACTCTAATATTAATTTTGTTACTCAATTAAAAATATTAAACAAAATAAAATTCATATTTCCGTTATTAGGAATACAAGTATATTTTTTATAATTTTAGATTAATTTGTTTATAAGATATTAATGAAAATTGTTTTCTGAATGATAATTGTGGAATCTCTGGTTTTTATTTTTTCATGGTTCTTTGGGAATAACACCACATAAATGGTATTACACAAAACAAACAAGAAATTAAAAAATTAAAAGGATTTGCAATACAAATATCGTAATTTAATATTTTATCGCGAAATGAAGTCCGACATCCAGGAGTTTCAGGAAAATATTAAATTCAGTTATATGTACTATATACAAAAATAATTGTTCTAGAATTCAATCAGTTGACGGGAGCGCAACTGATGAAGGTTCTGGACTAGAAACAATATATTGTCTTGCATTCAATGGATTAAAAAATCTCGAAAAGTTAGTATCAAATCACAATTTGACATTAATGTTTGACAATTAAACTGATGTAACTAAGGGATTTACTGTAAATTTGATATATACAAGGTAGCACAAAAACATTTTAAAGATCATGTGAATTAACAAAAGCATTTTTCAAATTGGAAGAATTTGAAAGAGTTATCGTTAGAATTTTATGTGGCGTTCCGAGGTACGACTTCGCCAAAAATGAGACCAAAGAAAGCTTTGTTATTTCACATGATCTTTAAAAAAATTTTGTGCTACCCTGTATATATGAAATTTGCAGTAAATCCCTTAGTTACATCAGTTTTATTGTCAGACATTAATGTCAAATTGTGATTACGATATTTGTCATTGCGAATCGTTTTAATTTTTTAATTTATTATTATTCATTTTGTGTAATACCATTGAAACGTTTGGACTTTTGAAATATACAGACTTTCAAGTTTAAGTGGTGTTATTCTCAAAGAACTCAGAAAAAATTAATGAAAATATACAAAAATCCACAAATTCCCCACTTTATAACCAAAAATAAAGCGAAACTCCTGATATTAATTTTGGGAGTGCATTATAAAATTAAATGGAAATTAAAAACAATGTTTTTTCAATCGCATCGTATCATATTAGAAATGCAATGCCTCGTTATACGAAATACGAGTATAAATTGGTGTTTTTTAATAACTTCATTAAAATATATGTAAAAAATATACAAAATTCGACCAATTACATCCTTTTTTTAGTAGGAATAATTTGGCAATACTAACGATTCCGAACAATCTTTGAGATTTGATACCATATAGATGAATCAAAGTATATACCATTATATATCATTCTAATATTCCACTTTCAGACAAGCAGGAAATGGGTGCATTTTCTTCTACTTAGCTTAATATCTTTAAACTAAGCGTCTTAAATTAAATATTAAAAAATTATACATTTTTATTTCTAACACAGAGCCTTTTTATTTTCTCTGCTCCATTATTCGCTTAATTTTTATAAAAATATTTATTTTATTTTGTAATTTGGCCCTCAAAAATTAAGATTATGATTTTAGCTTTATTTTGCCAATCAACTTTGTGCGAAGCCCCATATAATCTTTTGTCTCAATTTTAGGCTTAGTAGTTTGGAATATAAAGGCAAGAATGGGTCAAATTTTTAAATAATAAATTATTAAGTGTAAAATAATAAAATATAACTGTATTTTTGTGATGATTCCTTTCATTTGGTAAGTTATCAGTGCACTTCAAAAAACAAAAATTTTATTTAGCATTTAATTTTATAAATTACTGTTAGAATTTGTGTTTTACTTTTCTTAATGGGTCGAATTTTGCATATTTTTTAAATAACTTTTTAACAAATTATTTTAACAACATAAAAAACATATTCCTGTATTTATAATATCAGAGTTTTCTCCTTATTTTCAAGTCAAGTGAGACCTTATATTTATAATGTTTTCCAAAATTTTAAATAGTGTAGTTTCTCATATAAAAGGGGGAAAAATTGGATGTTTTATATTTGTGTTAATAAATTTTAAACGAATAAATTTAAAAAAATAAAAAAGTATAATTGTATTTCTCATAATGAGCCCTTTTATTTTATATATTAAATGATATGTTTAATTAATTAATTATTTTCCATTTATTTCTATAATTTCCCCCCCCCCAAAAATTAATATTAGGGTTCTCTACTTTTTTTTCTATAAAGTTCAAGTGAGGCCCTATACCTCTAATTATTTTAAAAATTCCTGGCATGGTTTCGGAAATAGAGGAGGAAATGGATAATTTTATTATATTTTTGTTGATATCTTTTAAACAATTGATTTCAAAAATTTAAAATATATATATAAATGTATTCCTCATAATTATATATCGCAAAAAAGTTTAATTTTTTATTTGTTGTTTAGTTCTATAGTTTACCTCCCAAAATTAATATTAGGAGTTTCTTCTTATTTTTCCTGTAAATCTTAAGCAGGGCCATATAGCCTAATTTTTCAAAAGTTTATAAAGTTATAGTTTCGGAAATAAAGGAGAAATAGGTAATTTTTTATATTTTTGTTATTATCTTTAAACAATTTGTTTTAAAAATAAAGAAATATATTTGTTTTTGCTATAATGAGCCCTTTGCTTTGATATATTACATGATGACTTAGAAATGATTTTAATTCTATATTTTCCATTTAATTTTGTAATTTGCCCCCCAAAATTAATATTAGCGGTTTCTCCTTACTTTTCCTGTAAAGTTCAGGTGAGGCAATATATCTCTAATTATTAAAATTTTACGTCTTACAGTTTCGTAGATAAGGGGGTGGGCGAATGGGTAAAATTCTTTATATTTTTGGTAATATTTGTTAAATAATTCATTTTAAAATATGAAAAAAATGCATTTGAATTCTTTATAATGAGCCCCTTGATTTAATATTGATATAAATTATCCACTCCGTCCCTGGTGAGTAACGTAAAACATGTCATTCCAATACGACATCAGTCGCTGGGAGGATAAAAAAAACAAGGACTGGAATCTTCTAATGAGGACAAAAACTTAATCTCGAAATAACTCGACAACTGAAAAGTTGACACTCAAGTTTGCTAGAATTCGTTGCGGATTTTAAAAGGAGCGGCCCAGCATCGGAAGGTTAGTTATGGTGTAGAGTTTATTTCGTGTTGATTCGAATCAGCTGTTGTGAATATTTGATGTAAATAAAAGTTTCTAGAAAGTGATAGTGAATATTAGTTTTTAAATTTATTGAACCCACGGAGTTTATTGCAATATATTACATGATGCGTTAGAAACAAATTTAATTTTATATTTTTCATTAAATTCTGCTACTTGTACGCCAGAATTAATATTAGGAGTTTCCCCTTATTGTTCTTGTATAATTCAGGCGAGCCCTATATCTCCAATTTTTTTTTTAATTTTACCTTTCAAAGTTTCAGAGATACGGGGGCACGGGTATTTTTTTAAAATTTTTGTTAATATCTTTTAAACAATATTTAAAAAAATTAAACAATATATATTTGTATTCGTCATAACGAGGCTTTTGATTTAATTTATTACATGATGAGTTAGAAACAATTTTAATTTTATATTTTCTATTTAATTTTTTTAAACATTTTACGTGTTATAGTTTCGAGATAAGGGGGAATGGGGAATTTTTTGTATATTTTTGTTAATATCTTTTAAAGAAATTATTATTAAAATATAAAAAAAAAAACATATTTGTGTTCTTCAGTATGATGTATTATATGATACGTTAGAAAAAAAATCTTTTAATTCTATAATTTGCCCTCCAAACTTAAAATTAGAGGTTACTCCTTAGTTTTCCTGTAAACTTTAGACTATTTAAAAAAATTAGGCTCAATAGTGTCTTGTTTTTTTAATTTTCCCCCAGAAGAACCCCTAAAATCAAAATTTCTTCTTTTAGAATATGTAATCCAGATCGGGTCACCAAACTATACACGGATACCAAATTTTAGCCTTTTCCGTTGAGTAGTTTCGGAGACAATTGCTGTGATGTTTAAAACGAAGAAATTAGTAGTGATATTATATGGGTATCCTTATACATATTGTATATACGGAACCCAGAAAATATATAATATCATTAATTAATATTAATTGATTTGTCTTTTAAAAATTATAAATCCATCAATATTTAGGAGATTTGTATCTTAAATATAAACAAAGTAAACCTTTCTGTTTGAGCTAATAATAACTAAGGTATAAAATATCACAGCTCAAATCAAATTCACTACAAGGATTATGAACGAAAATATTTCCTGAAATCATTCAAACATAGTTGCATCATGGTGCGTTGGTAACCACAAAAATATGTTTAGAACATTATCAGTATTTCGAATACGAGTAACTTCGTATTCTCGAATATGAATAACTTCAAATTTGAGTAACTAGAAGCGAAAGCAGAAGGCTACGAGAATTATGCTAACCGACCTGAAGAGGGCAGATGTGACTCTGCCGAAACGCCGTCATTTTACCATCTACAACTACGCGGATGAATTCCCGGAAACCACCTAATACATTTAGGGCCCGCGTAAACTTAAAAACAAATATATATATATATATATATGTGTGTGTGTGTGTGTGTGTGTTAGGTTTGAATTGTACACACGTGTACGATGCAACGGTATCATATTACGCTGACAGCTTCCTGGTACTCCGATGTTAACGTGGGAACGCATCGTGTGAATATCTTTTCGCTGACTTCAGCTTTTATAAAATCATAAATAGAACCGAAGCGATCCTACGGTCGTCATTATAATATTTTATTCTGTCCAGTTAGTTTTAGTTTCAATTTACATTTCATTATTTTTTACAAGTTAAAAGTGTTAATTTTTATTTTTATGTTTTGAATAAAAATATATTTATATATATGTGTGTGTATGTTAGGAGGTGGTTTCCGGGAATTCATCCGCGTAGTTGATAACTGATCCCTGCCAGGATCGATGGTAAAACGACGTTTCGGCAGAATCACACATCTCAGTATTCTGGTTACTCGAATACAGTACTCGAATAACTAGAACCGTAAGCAGAAGGCTACGAGAATTATGCGAACCGAGCTGAACAGGGCAGATGTGATTCGGAAACGGCGTCATTTTACCATCGATCCTGGAAACCACTTAATACATTTAGTGCCCGCGAAAACTTAAAAACAAATATATATATATATATATGTTCTGAGAGGCTTCCGCGGCCATTATTATGAACTAAGCTAGGTTCCGGGTGAGAACCGCGTTTGAATTTATTACTCGACGTTTCGACTCCTGCTTTGGAGCCATTATCAAGAGACAAGAAATAAAATAGAGTTTCAGAGTCTAGATCGAACTCGGGGCCTCAGTCTCAAGATTTTTTTAATATGAAATTCTAAAACCATTAAAATTATTTAAAAACAACAATATTATAAATGAAAAATAAATTAACACAAGAAACACATTAATCTGATTCAGATGCATCTCTTTTACGTTTATTACAATAAGCCTGCTCTAATATTGTTAAAAATCTATCTCTTTGCTCTTGTGCTTTTTCAAAATGCTTCTTCATAAAAGCAAAATGCTCCTCTCAGCTTCTTCTTTCATTCTGCAATTCTTTCAAAATATTTTCACCCCTACTTGAAGGCTTTAATTTTGGTTTCTGTGTCCTAAACCTATTCTGGACAGGGTTCTCCACGTCAGGTTCGACTTCTGTACTGGATTCAGTACTTACATTTTCTGTATCTTGGAAAGTATCATCCAAAAACTGAGGATTAATTTTATGTTTTGATCCTAAAACAAATATGAACATATAATAAACATATTGATGTAAAACATTCAAATATACATTACCTAGAATAGCATGCAGTTCATCAAAAAAACCTCTGCTTTTCCCGTCCCTGTGGTTTTTTGATGTTTAATATATCCCACATAACTTTTTGTTAAATTAAAAAATTTCTATCTACATCTTTCCGGGCCATTCTCTGCAAGACTGAAATTATTATCATTTAAGTGGTTCGCTATTTTCACCCACAATTTCGCTTTATTTGTTTTCTTGTCACCAAATAATGAGTCTTATTCCAATCTCTTGCTGAGGAGCAGTTTCGTTGCTTCAGTATCTCTTTCTGTGGGTTTTCGTTGCTTCCAAATCATACTATCAGTTTCAGTACTTTCTAAAAATGCAGGAAGGGTATTAGAACAAGTTGAAAGGGTAGAGGAACAAGAAGGAAAAGTATTGGAACAATGCGGAAGTGTATAGGAAGAGGATGAAAGGGTATAGGAAGAGGATGGAAGGGAAGTCGAACATGATGGAACCGAAGTCGAACATGATGGAAGGGTATTTACTGGGTCATCATCTACATTTGTATTCACAATGTCTGGACAATGATCTCGCAGATACAAATCTGCCATTTCCGGATCTAAAATATTAAACATTATGTATACATTTTCTCAATGTCATATGATTTGTTGAAATATAATAAGTCCAATTACCATTTAAAAGCACATTTGAAGTTTCAATATCTGGAACAGTAATATCAAAATCATTTCCTTCGTAATTAATATTCAAACGATACATTTTAAATTGCAACAGACTTCAACTATTTAAAAACACAATCACAATGGTGCTATAACTGAATGCAATGAAGCAACAAGCAACCATGAAATGAACACAAGGCTGCACTCACTTAAGGGCATGGAAAGGAGAAGAGACGCCTAGAATTAGGGTGGGGTACCGACGTTGTCAATTCTATTTATTTGAAGACAAATTAAATGAAGTGGGAGATTTTTCAGTTTTATATTATTATCCATTTGGTTATTATAGATTACATTACATAATTTATTATATTCACACATAATAATTAGAAAATGATAATACATGGAATATTAAATGGGATAAACATAATAGTTGCATTAATAATAATTTATTATGCATTTTTCCATAGTATTATTTCCAATGGTAATTTGCTTGGGGAAGAGTCTATATTAGCAATTTTGTCTGCAAGTATTACAAAATAGATTACTTAAAATCCTGAACAAAAATTCTAATACAGGCAAAAATCCTGTTAATATTGAACAATTATTTGCTCTTGAATTATTATGTTTTCATTATGAAACACTTAAAAATAAGTTTTTGACCACCGTTAGTGTTACCATAAATAAACCTATTCAACTAACTGAAACAAATGAAAGATTTTTTATCAAATACAGCTATATTAATGCAATGGAAATATTTAATTTATTACCAAAAGAATAAAAATGCATGGTGAACTTAAAAAAAACACCAAAAAGAAATAATTAATAGTTAAAATGAAAACATTATTGAACTTATTATACTTTGCACTTATAAATTATAGCAATTATATACTGTGATATTTAAAATAATTACTAATTTGTGTTAGTTGTTATAATTGGATTTTGCATGATTTAAGTTAAGTTTATTTAAGGCTTAATTTTAACTGTGCCAGGCATGTACCTCTATCCCTCTCTGGGTTTATTTAATGATAATGATATTTCATTGTAAAGGTTGGTTATACTAGTTTCAATAAATAAAAGGGCACATATTTGAATATATAATACTCAATAAATTTATGCAAAGAACCACTAAAGCTTCATTTTTAAAGTAATATGCTGTACTTACTGTCAAGGTACAATAATATTGTAAATTTGGCATACTATATGGAATTAATTAAATATAAATAAATACATCCCCCAATAAGAATGAATAAGAATCTAATGATATTGAAAATTTCTGTATCTACAGATGCATTTATCCCAAATCGAATCAACTACCTCAGTAACACTAATGCTCCTTCCACCAAAGAGACAGATCTCATAGTATATTGAAACTTCTTTGAAAAACAAAAATGTGAAGAATGTCTGTAGGCTTATAGATATCACAGAATAAACAAAAAATTCTAAGCAGTTAAAAGTCCATACAATTATTTGAACTATACTTTAAGTAGTGGTATTCTCATTGTATAGATAAGAATTATTTTATTGATGCCTATAGAAAATGTATTACTTATTGATAACAAATTAAAATAACTATAAAAACAAATGAAATCCAAATCTCAATGACCACCTTATTTTTATAAACATCCAGGTAAAAATAGTTCAACATGGGTCAGACTAATCTTTTATTGGCCTAAAAACCCAGAGGATTAAATGTAATTTGCATTATTTACCCTCATAAAAGTAACAAGAAAAATATAAGTACAAACAAAATTTCATTTTTAGAATATAGATTCTGTAAGACAAGAGAGCAAATTTCAGAGTAGTTTTCTTCGATAGATTGTATTAATTAGTTACTGGGATAAAACATTTCAAAAGTGATAAGATGAAACTTACATGTAGTTGATTTAGCTTAAATATAAATATATTGGTGTAATTGTCTAACAAATTTTCAAAAATGTAAAACATCGATTACAACTGTAATAGCTATCCAAACATTATATATAAATTAATATTAATTTCGTTGTATTGAAATAAATACATAACCTAAAATGTCATTTAAGAAAGAGACAGGCATTCAAAAACTACTGCTTTGGGTTATTACCGGTTGAAGATATTTCAAACAATGACGTAACAAAGGGCTCATTTGTGACGTTTTCATGATGTCATTGGTATTAACCAAGACCGCTAGAATGTGTTTGGTTCAAACCACTTAGGAACAATTATAACCGGTTGATCGCTAAAAATCGGCTCAGGTGACATACATACAAAAAAAAGCGAAAAAATACGCGACGAATTGATAACCTCCTCCTTTTTGGAAGTCGGTTAAAAATATATTATAATATTAGTTCATTCATTCATGATCAAATTATTAATTTCTGAATAATTTTAATTAAAACTGTGTGACATCTGTGAGCAGTTATTGGACCTAAGGTACTAATAGTATGATTATTCTCGTCAGCCATTTTGGGTCCAGCTTGCCCTGCTTCTCTATGTTCACAACTTATTAGGACTCAATTTCAAATCAATGCAAATATGCACTGAATGAAGCAGTAAACGTATTTTAAGGTTCTTATAAAAAAATTATCAAAACTACATTTTTTTATGTTAAAAATCACGGTATATTTTTCTACAGAGGAATTGAAAAAAAAAACACTAATATCATGTGTAAAAAATTAAACGGATTGAAAAATATATCTATATCCCACGGGTAACCTTAAAAGTATGAAATGGGTTCAACATATGTGATGGGAAGGAAATTGGCTATCAAAGTGCCTACCTAATCCCATTTGTGAGAAATACTTTCTTATCATCTCCCAAAAATGCAACAACTATATATATTTTTTCTTTTTCAGTTATGATCGTGTTCAATAAGTTAATCAATGGCCTTACACAAGCCTTCTTGCCTACTCAACAACTGAAATCCGAGCCTCTTTAGTAACTTGCTTACTTAATATTTTTCAGGTTTCAATGTTTAACAACAAGTATTAATTCATACTTAGGGGGAGCCAAAATGCATTGTAAATAGGTACAAGGCAAAAGTGGTAGACAAACTCAAAATGGCTGACAAGAATACCTATGTTTTTAATATCCTATTAAGCTCCGATTCTTGTTACCATTCGATAGCTCTACGATTCCAACGATGACGGAAGTCGTATGAAAATTGTTATTTTAGTAAAATAATTGTATTTGTAGTTTTTGGTTCACTTATGAAGCTATATAATATATCGCACTCATATAATTGAACTTCTAACCAATACATAAAAAATTAAATACATTATTGCGGCTATTATAGCACTATACGTGCACTATACTTCTTATAGACTGACTTTAAGTTGACAACACAAAAGCGGAACTTAACGCATTTAAGTAATTGGAAATGGGAATATCAAACTATTGCACAACCCAGTGAACACATTTACATAAAATTTACGTCAGAATGACGTCATGCTGTGTCACGATTTACGTAATATATTTATTTATTTACGGTTGTACCACTTTACAAGAAATTAACATTAATTTTAATAAAGAGTAAACAGTGATCAAAAATATGTATACATAAAATGTAAATTAGAAACTTACATGTTCAAAAGTTTAATTAATCTATTAAATGTTGTTGTAGATATTCCAAATAACTCTAAACTACTACCATGAAGATTGGCCAGTCTTAAAATCCTAGTAATAGGTTTATTACAACCATAATTTGTACTATGAAATGGAATGTTGAAAATCGCAGTATTACGTGTTCTCTAGTATTAACATTAAAATTTATCAAGTCTAGTAACTCTGGAATTTGTATATTTCCGTTCAAAATGTTATGAAGGAACCTCAAATCTGCTTCCATTCTTCTGTGATGTAATGATGATATGTTAAGTATTGAGAGGATCTCATCATATGTATACTGTTGTCTACAGATACCTATTTTATATGCGCATACTCTTAAAAATTTGTTTTGTACTTTCTCAATGTTGTCTATATCAGTATTATAAGAGGGAGACCAAATAAGTGAACCATATTCCAAAATTGATCGAACTAAGCTAAAATATAACAACTTCAAGGTTTGTACAGAAAACTGATTGCTGTGTCTAAGAACAAATCCTAACATTTTTAAGGCCTTAGTTGTAATATCATTAGTATGATGCTTAAAAGTTAATTTTGAGTCAAAGTAAATTCCTATATCTTTGATTTCGCCTTGTTCTTGCAGCAGTATATTGTTTATATTATAAGAGTAATTTACAAGTTGTCTAGTCCTACAGAAAGTAATTTTAAAACATTTTTTTACATTTAAGGAAAGCATATTTACATCACACCAACTGGCTAAGCATTTGAGATCATTTTGTAATAGAGTGGCATCATTTAAGTTGTTAATTATTCGAAATATTTTAAGATCGTCGGCAAACATAAGAATCTTGCTATTTATAATAATTGAAGATAAGTCATTTACAAACATGTTAAACAATAGAGGTCCAATATGAGACCCCTGAGGAACTCCTGATGTCACAGTTACGCACTGAGATAGACAATTTCCATATTTTACATACTGGGACCTACCGATAAGAAAGCTACTTATCCACTCAAGCACTTTACCCCCAAATCCATAACCTTGTAGTTTGGCAATAAGCAGATCATGGTTAACTCTATCAAAGGCTTTGGAGAAGTCTGTGTAGATGGCATCGACCTGATTCTCCTGTTCCATTGAATCGGCAATAAAATGACTATAAAGCACCTACCTTTGCAAAAACCATGCTGCTGATAATCCACTAAATCTTTACAATCCCACATTAAAAATTTATTAACAAGGCAGTCAAATAATTTAGGTAAGGCTGATTGGTTACAGACAGCTCGATAATTTTCAATATTATTTTTATTGCCAGACTTGAATATAGGTACTAAATAACTAGTTTTCCAAAAATCTGGAAAAATCCCAGACTTAACGATAGATTAAATAAGTAATGAATAGGTTTCACAAGGGTAAATATACAATGCTTAAGCACAAATGCTGGCAGGCAATCTGGACCAATGCATAATTTTCATGGCATATTTAAGACATTTTCAATTATGTCTGAAACCTCAATATGATAACTATTTACATCAATGTTCTGTTTGTAATTAAAAATTGGAATCTGATTAATTTTAGAATTTGAACTTGTATATGTAGTAGAGAAAAATGTACCAAATAAATTAAACTATATCCTGATTATTATCTCCTGAGCTATTACCATAGAACATACTAGAAGGCAGACTATGAAATTTTCTTTTATTATTTATAAATTTCCAAAAATGTTTAGGATCCGATAAAATCTTATTTTCAATATCATTTAAGTAGTTTTTATAACACAGAGTGGAAAGTTGTTTGCATTCATGTCTCAAATGAGAAAATCTTAAGTAATCATCTCTTTGTCCAGATAATTTATATTTCCGATGCATTTTTTGTTTTAGATAAGTTAACTGTTTTAATTTGCCATTAAACCAAACTGGAAATGAAGTTGTTTTAAATTTCTTAATTGGGATGAATAAGTCAAAACCAGTATATATAATATCATAAAATGCCGCTACAGTGTGATTAACATCATGTAGGTTTGACAAAAGTATCTCCCAGTTGATGCTAGCAAAGTAATCATTTAATCCTATATAATTTGCATTTCTAAAATCAAAATAAAATTCCTCATAATTTAGATGATCGTTTTTGCTACAACCAGGTAATTTTAAAACAATGGCCGAATGATGTATACTATTATCAAACAATGGATCAAGTGGAATAGCTACATCGACATTATTTAAATTTGTAAAAGCTAAATCTAGAAAAACATTTCGACTATTAGGTGTATTATTAATTTGGTACATATTGAAGTAACCGAACGAATTAGATAAATACACTGCAGGAGAGTCATCTGGGCATTCCACAACTAAACCAAGGTTATCATTACCCCATGAAGCATTTGGTATATTGTAATCACCACATACTAGTAAGTTTCCAAATTCTTCCATAATGTATACAACTGAACTGCAATGAGACATATATGTACTTACGTTAGAAGCAGGAGGTATATAAACTCCACCCAAAACTATGCACTCCTTATTGATCTTTAACATTACAAAGATTTGGTCAACTTCACAATCGGGAGTTATTACCTTTTGCACATTTAAGTCACTTTTACATGCAATTAAGACACCCCCACCTCTAGTTTTTCCAGTAAGAACAGAATTGCGGTCACTTCTAAACACAACATACCTAGTCAATCCTAATTCAGCATCATTATAATCACAAGTTAACCAAGTTTCTGTAAGAATTATTACTTGATAATCACATTGAGCTACAGCTATTTCTAGAGACTTTAGTTTAGTTCTTAACCCACCGACATTTTGGTAATAAATTGATAAAGATGGTGAACCTATGGAATATATATATATATATATTTTATCAATAAATCTTGTTCCCCTTGTTGTTGGCGTTTTCTAAGGTCACTTTTCACTTTGTTGAGTTTGTCTAGTTGCCGGGGAGTCAGATCGGAAGATATAAATATGTTTTAGCTTTAGCAACTTTAAACTTGGTTTTCAAAATATTAATGACATCAAAAGAGTTAGTCAATACAACTTTTAGTGAACGAGCTCCATTCTTATTGGGTTTACCAAATCTTAGTTTTGACAACTTTAATGTCTTCTTGAGCAATATCTTTAAATATTGAGGATACAGTGGCTAAATCCTCAGAAATTATATCCCTTTTATTCACAGGTTCCACTAAATTATAAATAATTAAGTTGTTCGTTCTCTTTTGTCGTTCATACAGCTCATTGATTATATCTTCTTCTTGGTTATTAGTGTTTTGCAGTTTCCTACTGTTAACTTCGGTTTGTAACTTTTCAACTAATTAAGTAGTTTTGGAACAAGTTTCATGCCAGATTTACATTCTTCACATAAGAAACGCAAAACCCGGTTTTTCTTCAATTCCATTACTCTGATCTCCGATGAGCAAAGACCAGAGCAATTAGGATCCTTGTGAACTGGTCTTTCACAGCTATCACAGTAAAGCATTTCTTCGTCAGAACCATCTTTCTTGCATTCGAGACACCTCATTTTGATATTAAGATTTTTTTAAAAGCCGGTCCTCTCTGTTGAATTTTATCCGTTGCCTACTATACGCTTTTTGCCTAAACGACACAAAAAGCAAAGTAATAAAGGATTATCACTTAACACCAAATTAAACAGTTATTAAACAGTCAAACTAAATGCACCTTGTAGATTTGGATTACCACTGAACACAGCTTCCGACTGATATCAAATTATATAATTAATTTAAACTTTGAACTATTGCAATTTTAACATCTTTGGAGAGAATTTTTTAAATATTTTTACACATCCGTACTCTTTACCGTTGACGCGAATACTAGGTCATATTTGAATCATATAGGGGTCAGGATTTCACACTTCTGTACGTAAGATCCTTACGTAATATATATGACGTAAATATGACATCCAAGATGATGTCAAGATGACATAACAATGACATAAAAGAGATGTAAAATTTCATAAATATGACATCAGTCTGATGACATAATAATTACGTCCATAACAATATATATATATATATCATCATCATCATCATCATATGCAGCTAATTTCGACCATTATTTTATGGTGTAGCCTCTCTTACATATTCGTTTTGCAAATCTCTCCATGTTGTTCTGTTGTACGCTTTTTGGGACCAGGTTATGCCTGCTATTTTCTTGATGTCATAGTCCCATCTTACATTGGGGCGTCTCCTTGGTCTTTTAACACCCCTAGGATACCATTGTGTGATTTTTGTTGACCACCTATTATCTTGTCTTCTTGCCAAATGCCCTGCCCATTGCCACTTCAGAGATTTCACTCTGTCGATAACATCTATTACCTGGGTTTTGTTCCTTATCCACTCTATTCTCTTCCGATCTGTTCTCGTTATTCCGATCATGCATCTTTCCATAGACCTTTGTGCTACTTTTAGTTTTCTTGTAAGTTCGGTTTTCAGAATCCAGGTTTCACAACCGTATGTCAGTACTGGTAGAACACACTGATCAAATACTTTCTTCTTAAGGCGGAATGCCATTCGTGACTTGAAGATTATGGAGTTTCTTCCAAACGTCATCCATGCAAGTTTGATCCTTCTGTTTATTTCTGGTAGTAGCGAACCTGATTTGTGTATTAATTGACCTAGGTATATATATTGTTCTACTATTTCCAGAACTGTGTTATCTATTGTGATGTCTTGTGTGTCTATTAGTTCGTTGTACATTATCTTTGTTTTTCCGATATTTATTTTTAGGCCTATTTCCTTGCTTACTCTGCTAAGTTCATTGATTTGATTTTGTAGTTCTCCTGCGTTATTGGCAATTAGGACAATGTCATCGGCGAATCTCAGATGGTTTAGATATTCTCCATCTAGGTTCAGTCTTTGTGGTCCCAGTCTAATCGTCGAAAGATACTCTCTAATGCCGCTGTGAATAGCTTCGGTGATATTGAGTCACCTTGTCTCACTCCTCTATTAGTAGGAAATTCAGGGCTGTCTTCGTATATTCTGATTTTGGCTTTGGCTTCCTTGTATATATTAGCCAACGTTTCTATGTATGGCTTATCTACACCTTGTTCACTCAGGGCGTTGATTACCGCCTTCGGATATATAGTGTCGAACGCTTTTTCGAAGTCAATGAAGGCCAAGGCAAGTGGTATTTGATATTCTCTAGTTCGACTGATAACTTCCCTTATAGTGTGTATGTGATCGATTGTGCTGAAGCCACTACGAAATCCGGCTTGTTCTCGGGGTTGAGCGGAGTCTAGTGTACTCTTTATTCTGTTTTGTATGATTTTAGTGAATATTTTGTACACTACCGGCAGGAGACTTATCGGTCTGTAGTTCCGAATGTCTTCTTTATTGCCTTTCTTATGGATTAATACTATGAGGGCGCTATTCCATTTTTCTGGGATGTGTCTGGTTCTTAGGCAATTCGTATATTTTTTGGCTCGGCGTTTCCATGCTTCTCTACCAGCGTATTTTAGTAGTTCAGCCGTTACTGCGTCGTTACCTGCTGTCTTGCCATTTTTCATTTTGTTGACCGCTGATTCCACTTCCTCCACAAGTATTTCAGGTATTTCTTCTTTCGTCAGCTGTATTTACAGGGATTCGGGGGCTTTGTATAGATCCGTGTAGAATTTCGTGACATGCTCCATTATTTTGTGTCTATCCGTTATTCTGATATTTTCTTCTGTCAATGCGATTACTTGTCTTTTCCCAATTATCAATGCTTTCTTAGTGTTTTTATAACTTTTCCGATTTTCAATTGCAGTTTCTACCAATTTTTCGTTGTATTTTTTGATGTCCTCTGCAATTTTCTTTCTTATTGTCTTGCATAGTTCACTGTATTCTATGCGTTGGATGTCTGTTGTCCTTTTCAGTTCTCTTCTTTTCTGAAGCAACGCCTTTGTTTCCGAACTAAGCTTCTTGTGTTCGTTTCGTTGTTGGCTTCCGCCTATTTCTTTAGCACAGGTCAGTATTGTATTCATTAGTTGTGTGTTGTCTTGTTGTTTCCGGAGCTTCTCTTCTATCAGCGTCTGATATTTTTCAGAATTTTCTTTCAGGTTGTTAATGTCTATGCTAGTAGCGGGCGTCTTCCTAGTAAGTTTAAATCTCTCCAGTTTCGTATTAAGGACAATCCTTGCTCTGACAAGTCTGTGATCGCTTCCTGTCCTGAATTTATTTAGCGTGCTTACATCTTTGATGGTATTAATCTTGTTTGTCAGGACAAAGTCAAGACACGCCTATAATTTTATCGGTCCATCTCTTATGGATGAGGAATCCAACACCACTAGTTCTTCCTGTTGGTGTTCCTCGGTGGTATAGGAGGTTGCCTGATTCAAGTGTTATTATCTCTTCGTTTTTCCTCCTAACTTATCTTATGCCAATGATATCCCACTTGATTTTTACTGCTTCTTGTTCTAATTCTACAATTCTAGCTTGGTTCGAGAGTGTTCGGCAGTTATATGTTGCTAGATGTAGTGTAGTCGAATGTTTGCCTCCCCCAGAATCCTTGAGGCAGACCGGTTTCCCGGTGTGGGATTGCTTACCCACCTGGGGTACAATTCCGTGAGTTTTGTAATTCGACATGTTTGAGGTTCTGAGGCATACCTTACCATGCTGCCTCAATGCGGGTTGGTAAGGAGCAATGATTCTCTTTCTCATGGATTTTGCCAGTTACCAGAGGCGACCGTACCTCCGAGATGACGTCACGTCAATATATGTATTAGATGGTTTCCGGGAATTCATCCGTGTAGTTGATAACTGATCCCTGCCGGGATCGATGGTAAAATGACGACGATTCGGCAGAGTCACATCTGCCCTCTTCAGGTCGGTTCGCATAATTCTCGTAGCCTTCTGCTTTCGCTTCTAGTTACTCGAATACTGATACTTTTGATATTGTTACGAAATTTACCCAAAGCCGACCCTGTGTCATTTCAGCACGACAACAAACGCTTTAAGATAAAAAAATACGATTCTCGAAAAGACTCGGCAGCGGAAGGAGCGATGATGATTTCTACTGGAGAATTCTACGCTGGTGATATAAAAGAAGAACGCCACGATCGCCAGGCAGTTATACCGCGACGACTAGCGTATATGGGATTGTTATTGTGTTCGAATCAGCTGTTTGAATGTAAATAAAGTTCTAGAAAAGTGAAAGTGGATATTAGTTTTATAATTCTAAAATTGAACCCACGGACTATATTGCAATTTGGTGATCAGAAGTAGAGGATTATAAGTGCAGTTAAAAGCATAATTTGATTTATGGAAACCCGTAGTATGGACGAAACTACCAAAAAAATAGTCAAGCAGGTTACAGAGGGACTAGACGAAAAAATTGCACAGATTCTAGAAAAACGTGGCAAGAAGGAAAAACAACATCAAGAAGAAATTCAACAATCTTTTGATGAAAAACGTAAAATAGAATTAGAAAATCTTGTCACTACGATGAAAAATTTACAACATAATTTAATTGAAGGATTGTTCTCGAAATTTGAAGAAAAACGAGAAAATGATTTTAAAATATTTGAACAAAAACAAGATCAACTTGAATTAAAACGACAAAATGAATTTAAAATACTAGAAGAAAAACGATAAAATGATTTTAAAATTACTGAAGAAAAAAGACAAATGCAATTTGAACAACTAATGCAAATAGTATCACAAGTTAATGAAATAGTTAACGAAAGAATGCAAATAGTAGAATCAGATATAAAAGAGATAAACGACGACATAAAGATCCTAAAAAATAATGTGGAGGCCCTTGAAACCAAAGTAGATGACATCGATTCCATACAGAGCCAGGTGAAATTTGAAATCAGTTCCATTAAAAACACCGTACAAAGTGAAGTAAGTGAAGTACAAGATAAAATCAGTGCCATCCAAAACAAGGTAGAAACAGAAATCAAAAAAATGCAACAGGACTTACAGCGAGGAAAATACCAGCACACCGTGAGAACCAAAGGTTCCTTTAGTAAACCACCCACATTCGACGGCAGTTCATCTTGGCCCATGTATAAACGGCAATTTGAGGCCGTGGCTACAGCTAATGGATGGGATAATCAAGAAAAATCCACTTCTCTGGTAATTTCGTTAAGAGGTCCGGCCCTAGAACTCCTCCAAAGCATTCCAGTCGAGGAACAAGGCAATTTCGACAAGGTCATCGCCATCCTGGATAAGCGATACGACAATCAATCCTTGAGCCAGGTACACCAAGTCCAACAGAGTGGAAAAACGCAAAAATCCGGTGAAAGCCTCCAAGAATTCGAAGCAGAGATAAGACGGTTAGTACACTTGTCCTACCCAGACCTGCCAGAGCAAACGAAAGACCAGTTGGCCACACAGAGTTTCATAAACGGCATCAGAGATGTGGAAGTACAAAGAAATTTAAGACTGAGTGGCGTCAAGAAGAGTAATGAAGCTCTACTTCGGGCTTTGGAAGTAGAGGCCGTCATGAACATGTCCAAGCCGAGGGTCCGAGCAGTTTCCTTCAACCAGGAAGAGTCAGAGTCACCATTTCAAGAGCTGCTGGCAGGCCTGAACAAAATATTAGAACGGTCACAAAGAACTGGCACCAGAGGGGCATGTTACCGCTGCGGACGGACAGGGCATTTCCAACGTGACTGCCGAGTACGGCTACCGGAACGATCACCAACCAGGGGTAGCCAACAAACCGACCTTACCAACCAGGGAAACTCCAACCAGTCAGCATAAGGGGGCGAATGCTGACTCACCCTCCACCAGCCCCCAGGACAGTATCCATCCGGGGATTTTGCCGAGATAGCGGCAGTCTGGTCATCAGAGGCACCATCAATGGGCGAGCAGTTACCATCACCATCGATACCGGCGCCGCTGTGTCCATTGCCAAGTCCAGGGTTTTGAGAGCATCAGAAATTCGGCCAGTTACCAATAACATCCAGCTCAGAACGGTCACCGGCGAGTCCATGTCAATACAGGGTGAGGCAGATGTCGTGCTACAGATAGGGGACAACATGATCCGGCATAGGGTCCTGGTAGCGAATATTGAGGACGATTTTATACTGGGAATGGACCTAATTAGCCAGCATGGATTTATGTTCGACCCGAGATATGATGTTCTTCGGTTCCTAAATGAGGAATTTGTATTGACACGGCCCGTCAACACATCGGTCACCCCCATAAAAATTGTGGCAAAGTCTTCAGCTAGAATTCCCGTTCGAACGGAACAGATTATTCATGGGCAGCTAGACTGCAATCCTGGGAGCTGCGTTGGAATGGTGGAGCCCGTACACTCAGCTCATGACTACTTAGTTGGACGGGCTATAGTTAAAACCGGACGAGATATACCAATCAGAGTCCTGAATCTGTCCAACAACGACATCAGAATTACCAATGGTCAAGAGATAGCTTGTTTCGAGCCAGTAGAGACCATCATCAATTGCGAAGAAGAGTACCAGACGTCGGTGAAGGAGCCAGGGCCCGATAAAGAGTTCCTACAACAGTTTGCTGACCGTTTGATACACTTGACACCAGAGAACCAGAAAAAAGCTAAGCAATTTATCACAAAGCACTGGCAAATTTTCAACAGTCAAAATGGAACCACCGGTCGCACCAACATCATCCAGCATCGAATAGATACCGGAAAGGCTCAACCCATCAGAATACCACCTAGACGATTACCATCCACATCCAAAATGGAGTTATTGAGCCATCCATCAGCCCATGGCCTGCCCCCGTCGTGTTAGTTTAAAAGAAGGATGGAACCACCCGATTTTGCGTGGATTACAGAAAGCTGAATGATGTCACGAAGAAAGACAGCTATCCACTACCCCGAATCGATGACACTTTGACCACACTAGCAGGCTCCCGTTGGTTCTCCACACTAGACCTAAAAAGTGGATATTGGCAGGTTGGTCTACACGCAAACGACAAAGAGAAGACAGCGTTCTCCACCAGTAAAGGGCTGTTTCAGTTCACGGTCATGCCCTTTGGGTTATGTAATGCACCCTCTACATTTGAGAGGCTAATGGAGTATGTACTGAGCGGGTTAACATGGAGGACGTGCTTAGTATACCTCGACGACATTCTAGTCATGGGTCAGACATTCGACGACCATCTGAAGAACCTGGACGAAGTATTCTCCAGAATTAATAATGCCAACCTGAGACTCAATCCGAAGAAGTGTTCCTTGTTCCAAAAAGAAGTAGAGTTTTTGGGTCACGTAGTGTCCGAGTCAGGAATCCGCACCAACGAAGACAAGATAGAAGCCATCCGTGATTGGCCAGTTCCAAGAGACAAACATGAACTCCGAAGCTTCTTGGGCCTCTGTTCATACTACCGGCGTTTTGTTGAGGGATTTGCCACCATCGCCGCCCCTCTACATCGGCAGACCACTGAGAAAGAGACCTTCCATTGGAATCAGGATTGCGAAACATCTTTCAGAGGACTGAAGGCAGCACTATGTTCAAGCCCAATCCTAGCCTTTCCTACACAGTCCGGCAAGTTCATCTTAGACACCGACGCCAGCAACACCGGTTTGGGGGCCGTCCTGTCCCAGGTGCAAGATGGTGAAGAGAGGGTGATCGAGTACTACAGCCGTGGATTCTCGAAACCAGAAAGAAATTATTGCGTCACCAGAAAAGAACTTCTTGCAATAATAAGGGCTGTAGACCATTTCCACAAATACCTGTATGGTCGCCATTTCTTAATCCGAACAGATCATGCCGCACTCAAATGGCTGCTGGACATGAAGACACCGGAAGGACAACTGGCCAGATGGATGGAGAAATTACAGCAATACGACTTCAAGGTGGAACACCGTGCCGGCCGGTTGCACAATAATGCCGATGCCCTATCCAGAAGATCCTGTAGAGCGGAATGCAAGCATTGTCTGAATATGGAAGAGCGAGAGGGTATCTCCATCAAGCAGATCCGAGTGCAGGCCAATGAAGACTGGGCAACGAAACAGTGCATCCAGGACCAAATGGCTGATCCAGACATCGAACCAATCTTGTCACTCAAAATGAGAGGGGCACCCAGGCCACGATGGGACGAGGTAGCTAGATACTCCGGCGTGCTGAAATCGTTATGGGCTCAATGGGACTCTCTAAGAGTAGACAATGGAATGCTCAAGCGAGTTTGGGAAAGCGCTGATGGACGAGAAACCAAGTTCCGACTGGTAGTTCCGAAGAAAAAGGTACCAGCCATCCTGACCGAAGTACATGATGGAATTACCGGAGGCCACCTGGGCATGAATAAAACCCTAGACAAAGTTCGCCAGCGGTACTACTGGGTGAATTACTTCAGACGTCAGAGCTTGGTGCCGCAAATGTGCCACCTGTGCCGCCACTAAGGGCCCGAAGACCCGGACCAAGGGCAGAATGCAGCAGTACAATGTAGGCGTCCCATTTGAGAGAATTGCCATTGATGTCGCCGGTCCGTTTCCCGAGTCTGAGAGGGGGAACAAATACATTCTGGTCGCAATGGATTACTTCAGCAAATGGCCTGAGGCATATGCGATACCCAACCAAGAGGCAACCACAGTAGCGACGGTGTTAGTAGAACAACTATTCAGCAGGTTTGGCGTCCCGATGGAATTACATTCAGACCAGGGGCGTAACTTCGAATCCAATGTATTCCAGAAGGTATGCACGATGTTGGGGATCAGGAAAACGAGAACAACACCATTACACCCACAGTCAGACGGAATGGTGGAAAGATTCAACAGGACCTTGGAACAACACCTATCCAAGGTCGTCAGCAATAACCAGCGTGATTGGGATGAGCATATTCCCCTATTCCTGTTGTCATATCGCTCTGCTGTACATAATAGTACAGGCCTGACCCCAGCCAGGGTCCTATTCGGAAAGGAGCTGCGATTACCATGCGACTTGGCATTTGGCTCCCCCGAAGAACCTCCCCAAGACATTGACGATTATGCCGACCAGCTCCGACATAAAATGCTGGAAATACACGAATTAGCCCGAACGCAGATGTTGGCCACCAGCGACCGGATGAAGACGCGATACGACCTCAAGGCCAATTCAGTCGGGTTCCAGGAGAGGGACAAAGTCTGGCTGTACAACCCCCAACGGACCAAGGGTAAATCCCCAAAGCTTACACCCGCCTGGGATGGTCCATACGAGGTGGTCAAGAGGCTTAATGACGTCGTCTACCGGATCCGTCGAAACCCCAAGGCTAAATTGAAGGTGGTTCATTTAGATCGACTCGCTCCCTACCATGGAGGGGATGTTTCTGATCGGGACGATCAGAATTAAAGGGGGGGGGCAGTGTTACGAAATTTACCCAAAGCCGACCCTGTGTCATTTCAGCACGACAACAAACGCTTTAAGATAAAAAAATACGATTCTCGAAAAGACTCGGCAGCGGAAGGAGCGATGATGATTTCTACTGGAGAATTCTACGCTGATGATATAACAGAAGAACGCCACGATCGCCAGGCAGTTATACCGCGACGACTAGCGTATATGGGATTGTTATTGTGTTCGAATCAGCTGTTTGAATGTAAATAAAGTTCTAGAAAAGTGAAAGTGGATATTAGTTTTATAATTCTAAAATTGAACCCACGGACTATCTTGCAATATCATCATATCATTTATTTACCAGATACATTCCACGCATATTTACATAGTAAATCCTACAAGGTAACAAAGCTACCTGCTCGTAGGCTAGTATATACTTATAAACTAACCACTAAGTAAACTAATTATATATATATATATATATATATATATATATATATATATATATATATATATATATATATATATATATATATATATATACACATATATATATAGATGGTTTCCGGGAATTCATCCGTGTAGTTGATAACTGATCCCTGCCGGGATCGATGGTAAAATGACGATGTTTCGGCAGAGTCACATCTGCTCTCTTCAGGTCGGTTCGCATAATTCTCGTAGCCCTCTGCTTTAGCTTCTAGTTACTCGAATACTGATATCAGTATTCGTATTTTTGGTTAGGTATAACTTGTTTCTTTTCTATAATTTTTAGTAGTCTATTTTGAAATCGCTGAATCATTTGTAAAGTGTTATTATATGCTCCTCCCCAAGCTATTACTCCGTAGCTAATAACGCTATGGAAAAAAGCGTAGTATAACATAAATAAGGTTTCAGTGTTCATAGATTTACTTAAATTATAGAAAATATATATAAGGTACTTAGTTTTACTTAAAATATATTTAATATGTAATTCCCACGTCAACCTATAGTTGAGAACTGCACCCAGATATTTAAAATGTTCTAACCCTTTTTATATTGAGTCCATTGATATTAATGTTTATGCGTTCAGGAACACTGTTAGAATAGTTGCCAAAGGTAATATACTCAGTTTTGTCAATATTTAGTGATAATTTATTTACAGCCAGCCAATTACTTATTTCAATTAGGTAGTTGTTCATGTTGGTTTCAACTTCCTTCCAAGTGTCTCCACTAGCTACAACAGCCGTATACTCGGCAAATGATATTACAATACCGTCAGGCAATAGCTTTAAAAGTTCATTAATATATAATATAAACAGAAACGGTCCTAAGACAGTTCCTTGTGGAACACCTGTATTAATCTGAGAGAATTCACTCATGATATTATTGATTTTTACTCTCTGGTGCCTACTGTCTAAATAATTTTCTATTAATTTATGAGCTTTTCCCCTTATACCGTAATTGTATATCTTGTCAAGTAGTATCTGATGGTCAACAGTGTCGAACGCCTTGGCAAAGTCGAGGAATGTCACAGCTACAGGACGACTCTTGTCTAATTTGTTATATATAATGTCTGTTAAGTAGTTCAATGCGTCTTTGGTTCCCAAATTTTGTCTAAATCCATATTGCCTTTTTGATAATATTTTATATTTTTTAACAAATTGCAATAATCTAGTTAATTATCTTTTCAAATATTTTAGCAAAGTTTGATGCCAATGAAATAAGCCTATAGTTTGATGTAAAGTGTTTATCTTTAGATTTATGTATAGGTATAACATCAGCTTTTTTTAAAGCATATAGCTTGTTCAATACAGATATTTATAATATGAGCGGCTCAGCAAAGTGCTCAGATAAAGCTAAAATAGTCTTCGCATGAATGTTATCTACTCCACCATTTTTAAGTTTCAATTCTTTAATAATTTTAATAACTTCAAATCTATTAGTTGGTGTTATAAATATGGTTTCAGGGTTAACAGGTGGTAATTTATTTATGGCATTTGTTGGTTGCTGTATTTTATGGCTAAGTAGAGACCTAATATTACAAAAAAATTTATTCATGTCATTAGCAATTTGTTCTGGTTCCATAATTTTTTGATTATTTTCATTGTAAATGTAACTAATATTTTGATGATATCTACACTTTTTGCGAAGTTTTGTATTTATTATATTCCATAATTTTTTAGGTTTTTTAAAATTTTTGTTTATTTCATCCCTATCATATAATGTTTTCGCATTATTTATAACCTTCTCTAAAATCTTTACATAGTTCTCATATGCAATTTTATTTTGGATATTTTCAGGATTTGATTTCCATGTTTTATATAGTTGGTCTTTTTTATTACAACATCTTATGATCGATCTGGTAATCCAACTACTTCTAGGTATATATTTTTTTGACTTTTTTTAATTATTTTGATTTCTAAAAACACATAGCTATTGAGTGACTCTATGGCGTTATTTGGGTCCCGTTCTTCCAGTATACAGTCCCAGTTAATATTCTCAGCTAATTCAACCAATTTTTTATAATCTATTTGTATACTTTGTTTTTCTTTAACTTGATCTCTAATTTTATTCAATATTAAAAATAGTGGATAATGATCATTAAAAAGGTTTTAAAATTTTAACGCAGTTGGTTTAACAGTTTGCAACCTAACAAATACATTGTCGATACAAGTGCCCTGCACTGGATTTAAATTAGACGGTCTTGTTATAGTTTGAAATCCCGGTAAGTATCCGTGTTCCAGATAATTGGTCAAGTATTCCTGACTGCAGTCATCAACATCAATTAGGTCAATATTAAAATTACCTATTATCAAGTGATTTTTGACTTTTCTTTTTTTTATTAAAATTTGTTTTAATTCAAATATGAACTCTTGTTTAGGTAAATCATGACACCTGTACATGGCGTTACTTCAATAGGTGAACTATCACTTTGATCTAATTTTATTACTGAATTTAGTACTTTAAGTCTACCTAGAGTAATTACTTCAGTATTTTCAATTAAATTGTTTTTTATATAAACAACTGTTCCATCTGATTTGTTTATCTTACTTAAATTATAGTACATTTTATAACCTGTTAATGATAAGTAATTAGGATACTGTACCCACACAGCATGAAATATTTCAGGAGAAGTTTAGTCGTGAATATAGTAATATTTTGGGAAAATTTTCAAAAGATACTTTAGACATCAAATATTTTAGCACTATTTTAAAATATTTCACTGTAATATTTCGGAAATATTCGTATGCTTACGACAAACAAATCTTTTGAAATATATCATGAAATATTACAATATATTTCATGAAATATTTCAAAAGGTTTTTTAGCGAAAATATGAAGATTACTGAAATATTTTATGATACTTCAAAACAAACATGAAATATTATATAAATATTTTTAAATAGTTCACTAAAATATATTTAAACTATTTTTATATCCACAACAAAAGATCGTTTGAAATATATCATGAAATATGACACAAAGATTTCATAAAATATTACAGGACATAGCAATATTGCTGAAATATTTCAAGAAATATTTTAAAATGTTTCAAATCAAACCAGAAATATTGCATAAATATTTTAGAAATATTTCATGCTGTGTGGGTAGATCCCAAGTCTCTGAACAGACTATAACATTGGGTTTTTCACTGAGTTTGTTAACAAATATTCTTAGGTCATTAATATGAGCATTTAAACTTCTAACATTAAGAGAGAGAATAGCATTCTTATTTAATATATTCCTACTTACTGACTCTATGTTGTCGGCTATAATTTCTTCTCTAACAAATTCACTTTGCATATTTTCTATTATTTCTAAATTATTGTCCATTATAATTTATTATAGATCTTATTTAAGTTTAATTAAAATAAAGAAATTAACTAACTGTGAATTTAGAATTACTTGTTCACTCTCGGTTTCAGAATCTGTTGGGAATTGTTGACTTGGTTTCTTGATATTTGTCGGGTTTTGTATGGTTTCTTGTTTGTGTCCGCATATAAATGTATATATACTCTTTTAACTATATTTTGAGAGCTTTCAAAATCATTTATTTCTTTATCAGTCAAAAAGTTAGTTGAAACTGAATTTAGAATTAACTTTACAGCACAAATTGAACATTGGAAAGGTTATCAAGTAAAAGATAATATATTTACATTAGAAATGTATAGGAAAAAATATCTATTTTTTAAAAGAAAATATTTTTACATTTGAAATGTATAGGAAAATATATATCCTATACATTTAAAATGTAAAAATATTATCTTTTACTTCTATAGTAATTCTGTAGGATTTCTAAATTTAATGCAAGGAGCTCGTTACATTTCTTTAAATCCTTCTTTTGCACCGCAAGTGCCACACCATCGGCATATAGAGACTTTCTGCCAGAGGTGTGAGGCATGTCGTGGGTATAAATATTTAAAATAGCGCGGCAAGCACAGATTCTTGATTGTTACTTAGTTGTTCTTCTTGCCATTTAGCTTGACAAATATTCTACGATTACTCAACACGTTTTGTAAAATTTATGTTGTTTTAGAACGACAGATTAAGAAATTGGTGAAAAAAATTGTTTTTACAATTTTGGCAAGAGACAACCTTAAAATCCTCAAATTGCTTATTGCAACAAATGAAATTTACGTAGGTCATGGTTAAAATTATTTATATTTATTCTTGTTGTTTTCATGTAAGAATGTATCTATTAAAGTATATGGTCACCTTTAAGTTCAAGCAAGAAAACAAAATATCAAGTAGAACAAGAAATTGGCACCAATCTGCTCGGTCTGATTTTCTTTTTATTATTACTTCTAGTGCTTCTAGTACTTCTAGTGGCATATCTATATTTTGGACGTGACAAGTTCTATACCCTAGAGTGTAGCTGAGCGAAGAGTTCTTGCTTGTGCCCCCCAAGATGTCCCAGCAAGTTTGTGAATCAAGTTGTTACGCGTTTTCAGTTTTTGGGCACAATTACCAAGGTGTTTCTCAAAAGTAAGAGATCTATCAAGCTTTACTCCCAGATAAGTCGGTTGGAGCTGGGCTTGAGGATATTACCATCAAAATTGACCACCAGCTCTTCAGAATCGTGCCCATTTAACAAATGGAAAGAAAACACCTCACATTTGGAAGCGTTTGGTAGCAACCTTCCCCTTCTATAGTAATTCTGTAGGATTTCTAAATTTAATGCAAGGAGCTCGTTACATTTCTTTAAATCCTTCTTTTGCACCGCAAGTGCCACATCATCTACAAGACAGCAAATTTATGGGAAGGTTTAGTGGATCACGATAGGTTTTTCAGGTCCAGGGGGTAATTTAACTTAAAAAGACCCATACATTTATTTTCGGCCGTTTTGTCAATCAAGGGAAAAAAACAGTT
The DNA here is from genome assembly GCA_034190945.1 of Octodonta nipae. Taxonomy (NCBI): domain Eukaryota; kingdom Metazoa; phylum Arthropoda; class Insecta; order Coleoptera; family Chrysomelidae; genus Octodonta; species Octodonta nipae. Next base: position 65,260,101 of record CM067219.1, read on the forward strand.
TTGTTAAATCCCTTTTAAGGGCATATAACTTCCTAAGGGTGCGTTTTAGGGCACATGTATTTAGGAACTGTTTGGCTTATTTTAATGAATTCTATACACAGAAGTTTGGAATCCTATTTTACAAACACCCTGTAGATATCGTGAGATTGACTTTAAATCGTCAGATCTGGCAACTCTGTGACAAACATTAAACATTTGTTCTCCCCATATACTTAATACTAATATATGGTTCTCCCCTTCCTATAGTTAAGCGGAAATCAGTGCAAAAGATTTTGCCTATACCTTGGTAACACTTCACGCAATCTGAACAGGTCGAATAGGATATATGTCAAATTTGAAATTCCCCTTTTTAGGTTAGTTGTACCAATCAACATGGTGCCCTGATGTCGCACTATTTCAAATATTCTGTCGAAAGAGTGTTCGAGATCTCTATTCTTTTCAATCATATCAAAGAGGAAGATTACAAGGGTGTCCATCAAGAAAAAACATCGATGTTTTTATTGGATGCAAAGCATCGGAACCCTGCATCGATGTTTTTCGATACATCGCTAAAAAACATCGATGTTTTTTTAACATCAAATACTTTCCCAGTGAACACATGGCATTCATATGACGTCATAGATAGATCATATAGAGATCATACAATTTTTACATATATATGACATAATAGTGACTCTATTGATGACTTTTATTTGATGTTATCTAGTATGACATCATTATGACATAATACTGACAAAAAATCTGACTTTAATATGAAGTCATGATTATGATTTAAATATTACATAAATAATATATAATATTTTCATCATATTGTGTCATCACTTCAAAGTCATATATTTATATATTATTTACGTAACATGTAAATCATAGAGTTACATAAGTTACACGTCATGATGTAAGGTAAAAGTGATATAATAATGCCGTCATAACCTTATGTAAGAAATAAGTCTGAGCTTTACGTAAAAAAATTGTTTATCTAACAAATCATGTTTTTATTTTTATACTGTGTATGTTGATAAGTCGATAAGAGCAAGTTTCTACACCATTAATGCTCCTTCCCACAAAGCCCAGGTCTTCCCCATGACGTTTGTTTTTGATCGTATTCAGATCCGAACGTCCTAGACCACTCCTACACCTTAATCGGACATCCTGAGGATGTCCTCTACCGTCTCAATATGGAAATTTAAGTATGGACCTCCATCAGTACGTACCAGGAACATCCATAAAGACTCTTTTTCGGAAATTTTGGGAAAAACAATTTTTAGACATTGAAGTACCTGTTCAATATTTCTTACCTAAACTTAATTGCATACACCTATTACATGTTAAATAAATTCAAATCAAAATTTTAATCTTTATATTTCTACCACAGGTAAATAAAATAATTTGAGAGACTCATATTCTATTTAATTAGGAACGTATTTCCAATTTAAATAATTATTGTTACCTTAACTGTGTTATCAAACATGAATGATTTTAAACATACCGCATTTTCTAAAATCTAAACGACAGTTTGCATCCCATTGCCAGATTGTAACTAATGTCGAGCAATTCACTAAAAACGTTAACCTTAAGTGACAGTTAACTAATTGTTAGGTATGTATACCTTTACTGAATATTATTGTAAAATAGATCTTTTTGTTTATTGATCATTGTTGTTTCACAATTATTTTAGCGTCATTTAAATTTAAATGTGGTACAACTCATTTGTATGTAAAAATGTAAGGAGCTTGTTAAGAGTAACAATGCGACAACACTGATTAAATGATGGCGTACGAATAAAATCGATCGTTACCGATTCAGATTTTGACGATTGTGTTATGATTGTGTTGTGGTTAGCCATTTTGATTTCTCGCTCAATTTTGGTGCTTGTTGTTTGAAGAAAGTTATGAACTCTAAGTGAACTGAATTTTGTGGCAATAAGTGTAATTTAATTTTGAGCATTCATTGTATAATACTAATTCGAATTAGCATTCGATGATTTATGGAACTTTCCCAACAAAGGTAAGAATATTTTATCGTATGCAATTATGTATACAATTTTTTAAGGTTACTGAAGTTTGAGGTATGTAACGAAAAAACATGTATTGTTTTGAAAACCAAGTTGTTGCTAGAGTTAATGAACAAAAATACGAAAATCTTTAAAAATAACAGGAGTTTGTTTATTCTTAAATCTTAGGTATATCAAATCATTTTATTTTTTTTAACTTACAGGTTGAGCTCTCAAAAATTGGGGACCCAATCTATGAACAATGCCCAGTATAATTCAGGACCAAAAGGTACAGAAATATATTTGGTTAGGAAGAAAGGGCAAAAAGCCAATGCAGTCAACATTTTTACCAAAATTAATAATTTGTGAGTATGTAGTGACTTATAAGTTTGTATATATTGCGTATTAATTATGGAATCATTTAATAATTTTATTGTTCATGTCGGTTTGACTTTTGTACATATTTATATGTATTTGTTGAAGCTAACTAATTAATAGATAAATAGTTTATGAACTAAACATAAAAGGTGTAAACTTTTATTCAAATATTTTTATAGGTGCTTGAGAAAAATGGTTATTGGGTAACCAACATCCAATGGAAGAAGCAATTACAAGTTTTATTAGAAGTGGTGAAAGATTGATGGCCACAGAAAATAAAACATATGATGTTAATATAAAACATAAAACTGAAATTAATCTGATTCACAATTTTATAGACTTTCAAAATTTGTGTTAATTTTTTATAACCATCAACTACAAATTGCTCTCTTGTACACAGACACATGTCTTATGCATTCCAGCTTCCATATAGTTGATAACTGATCATCATCATTCTGGGTTATTTGTAAAATAACTGTGTATTGACTGAGTACCAGTATTGCCCTCTTTTGGAATGGTTCACATGGTCCCTCTTTCTGCCTGGCCCATTTCTAGTTACTTGACAAAAAGTATAAGCTGATTGATATGAGGATAATGTAAACCAACCTGAAGAGGGCATATGTGACCAAAACATCATTTAACCTATGCTACCAGAAGGATTCATTTGTCAACTAGGGATGAAAACCAAAACCATATGATACATTTATTTTAGGTTGTTACAAATGATAAGATTGTGTTTATTTCATATGTTTTAATGATGACACTTCAGCCATGTTTTTGGTCTTGTTCAAATCTATTCTAAAACTACAGCACTAGTACTTGTGAAGTCATAGTTTTTTCTGCTAAACATTTTACATTTTTTTACTTGACACAAAATTAAAAACTAACATTGTGTGTCCTTTCAGAGACAATGATAGAAAAAGTTTCTATCGTGTCAAGTAAAAAAATCTAAAATGTTGAGCAGAAAAAATTGTGACTTCATAAGTACTAATGCTGTACTTTTAGAATAAATTTGAAAAAGGTCAAAAACATGGCCAAAATGGCATCATTAAAACATATGAAATAAACACAATCTTATTATTTGTAACGACCTAAAATGAAGAAAATATTCGCTCAACTAATTTATATATATATATATATATATATATATATATATATATATATATATAACCACAAAGGAAGTCACAGCTGTATAAAAGTACAAAATTCTAGAATGCACAAATGAACATTGGAAAGGTTATCCAGTAAAAGATAATATTTTTACATTTTAAATGTATAGGATATATATTTTCCTATACATTTAAAATGTAAAAATATTATCTTTTACTGGATAACCTTTCCAATGTTCATTTGTGCATTCTAGAATTTTGTACTTTTATACAGCTGTGACTTCCTTTGTGGTTTATATATATATATATATATATATATATATATATATATATATATATATAAATTAGTTGAGCGAATATTTTCTTCATTTTAGGTCGTTACAAATAATAAGATTGTGTTTATTTCATATGTTTTAATGATGCCATTTTGGCCATGTTTTTGACCTTTTTCAAATTTATTCTAAAAGTACAGCATTAGTACTTATGAAGTCACAATTTTTTCTGCTCAACATTTTAGATTTTTTTACTTGACACGATAGAAACTTTTTCTATCATTGTCTCTGAAAGGACACAAAATGTTAGTTTTTAATTTTGTGTCAAGTAAAAAAATGTAAAATGTTTAGCAGAAAAAACTATGACTTCACAAGTACTAGTGCTGTAGTTTTAGAATAGATTTGAACAAGACCAAAAACATGGCTGAAGTGTCATCATTAAAACATATGAAATAAACACAATCTTATCATTTGTAACAACCTAAAATAAATGTATCATATGGTTTTGGTTTTCATCCCTAATTGACAAATGAATCCTTCTGGTAGCATAGGTTAAATGATGTTTTGGTCACATATGCCCTCTTCAGGTTGGTTTACATTATCCTCATATCAATCAGCTTATACTTTTTGTCAAGTAACTAGAAATGGGCCAGGCAGAAAGAGGGACCATGTGAACCATTCCAAAAGAGGGCAATACTGGTACTCAGTCAATACACAGTTATTTTACAAATAACCCAGAATGATGATGATCAGTTATCAACTATATGGAAGCTGGAATGCATAAGACATGTGTCTGTGTACAAGAGAGCAATTTGTAGTTGATGGTTATAAAAAATTAACACAAATTTTGAAAGTCTATAAAATTGTGAATCAGATTAATTTCAGTTTTATGTTTTATATTAACATCATATGTTTTATTTTCTGTGGCCATCAATCTTTCACCACTTCTAATAAAACTTGTAATTGCTTCTTCCATTGGATGTTGGTTACCCAATAACCATTTTTCTCAAGCACCTATAAAAATATTTGAATAAAAGTTTACACCTTTTATGTTTAGTTCATAAACTATTTATCTATTAATTAGTTAGCTTCAACAAATACATATAAATATGTACAAAAGTCAAACCGACATGAACAATAAAATTATTAAATGATTCCATAATTAATACGCAATATATACAAACTTATAAGTCACTACATACTCACAAATTATTAATTTTGGTAAAAATGTTGACTGCATTGGCTTTTTGCCCTTTCTTCCTAACCAAATATATTTCTGTACCTTTTGGTCCTGAATTATACTGGGCATTGTTCATAGATTGGGTCCCCAATTTTTGAGAGCTCAACCTGTAAGTTAAAAAAAAAAAATGATTTGATATACCTAAGATTTAAGAATAAACAAACTCCTGTTATTTTTAAAGATTTTCGTATTTTTGTTCATTAACTCTAGCAACAACTTGGTTTTCAAAACAATACATGTTTTTTCGTTACATACCTCAAACTTCAGTAACCTTAAAAAATTGTATACATAATTGCATACGATAAAATATTCTTACCTTTGTTGGGAAAGTTCCATAAATCATCGAATGCTAATTCGAATTAGTATTATACAATGAATGCTCAAAATTAAATTACACTTATTGCCACAAAATTCAGTTCACTTAGAGTTCATAACTTTCTTCAAACAACAAGCACCAAAATTGAGCGAGAAATCAAAATGGCTAACCACAACACAATCATAACACAATCGTCAAAATCTGAATCGGTAACGATCGATTTTATTCGTACGCCATCATTTAATCAGTGTTGTCGCATTGTTACTCTTAACAAGCTCCTTACATTTTTACATACAAATGAGTTGTACCACATTTAAATTTAAATGACGCTAAAATAATTGTGAAACAACAATGATCAATAAACAAAAAGATCTATTTTACAATAATATTCAGTAAAGGTATACATACCTAACAATTAGTTAACTGTCACTTAAGGTTAACGTTTTTAGTGAATTGCTCGACATTAGTTACAATCTGGCAATGGGATGCAAACTGTCGTTTAGATTTTAGAAAATGCGGTATGTTTAAAATCATTCATGTTTGATAACACAGTTAAGGTAACAATAATTATTTAAATTGGAAATACGTTCCTAATTAAATAGAATATGAGTCTCTCAAATTATTTTATTTACCTGTGGTAGAAATATAAAGATTAAAATTTTGATTTGAATTTATTTAACATGTAATAGGTGTATGCAATTAAGTTTAGGTAAGAAATATTGAACAGGTACTTCAATGTCTAAAAATTGTTTTTCCCAAAATTTCCGAAAAAGAGTCTTTATGGATGTTCCTGGTACGTACTGATGGAGGTCCATACTTAAATTTCCATATTGAGACGGTAGAGGACATCCTCAGGATGTCCGATTAAGGTGTAGGAGTGGTCTAGGACGTTCGGATCTGAATACGATCAAAAACAAACGTCATGGGGAAGACCTGGGCTTTGTGGGAAGGAGCATTAATGGTGTAGAAACTTGCTCTTATCGACTTATCAACATACACAGTATAAAAATAAAAACATGATTTGTTAGATAAACAATTTTTTTACGTAAAGCTCAGACTTATTTCTTACATAAGGTTATGACGGCATTATTATATCACTTTTACCTTACATCATGACGTGTAACTTATGTAACTCTATGATTTACATGTTACGTAAATAATATATAAATATATGACTTTGAAGTGATGACACAATATGATGAAAATATTATATATTATTTATGTAATATTTAAATCATAATCATGACTTCATATTAAAGTCAGATTTTTTGTCAGTATTATGTCATAATGATGTCATACTAGATAACATCAAATAAAAGTCATCAATAGAGTCACTATTATGTCATATATATGTAAAAATTGTATGATCTCTATATGATCTATCTATGACGTCATATGAATGCCATGTGTTCACTGGGAAAGTATTTGATGTTAAAAAAACATCGATGTTTTTTAGCGATGTATCGAAAAACATCGATGCAGGGTTCCGATGCTTTGCATCCAATAAAAACATCGATGTTTTTTCTTGATGGACACCCTTGTAATCTTCCTCTTTGATATGATTGAAAAGAATAGAGATCTCGAACACTCTTTCGACAGAATATTTGAAATAGTGCGACATCAGGGCACCATGTTGATTGGTACAACTAACCTAAAAAGGGGAATTTCAAATTTGACATATATCCTATTCGACCTGTTCAGATTGCGTGAAGTGTTACCAAGGTATATGCAAAATCTTTTGCACTGATTTCCGCTTAACTATAGGAAGGGGAGAACCATATATTAGTATTAAGTATATGGGGAGAACAAATGTTTAATGTTTGTCACAGAGTTGCCAGATCTGACGATTTAAAGTCAATCTCACGATATCTACAGGGTGTTTGTAAAATAGGATTCCAAACTTCTGTGTATAGAATTCATTAAAATAAGCCAAACAGTTCCTAAATACATGTGCCCTAAAACGCACCCTTAGGAAGTTATATGCCCTTAAAAGGGATTTAACAAAACTGTTTTTTTTCCTTGATTGACAAAACGGCCGAAAATAAATGTATGGGTCTTTTTAAGTTAAATTACCCCCTGGACCTGAAAAACCTATCGTGATCCACTAAACCTTCCCATAAATTTGCTGTCTTGCCCCCCCCACCCTGGACCAACAAAAAATTCTGAATTGTCCCTCTTTCTAGGACAATTTTTGTTCCGATTTGCCCCCCTCTAGGAAATTTTTTTTTCCAAATTTGCCTACCCCGAGACCAAAAGCTGGGTAGGTCCTTGGCTGTCGCCTTTGTAGATCTCTTTTCAGCATACGGATATTGTCTGGAAGAAAGGAATGATTTACAAATTACAACAAATTATACCATTTTCTAAAACAACATAACTTTTACAAAACGTGTTGAGTAATCGTAGAATATTTGTCAAGCTAAATGGCAAGAAGAACAACTAAGTAACAATCAAGAATGGTCTTACACAGGGATCTGTGCTTGCCCCGCTATTTTAAATATTTATACCCACGACATGCCTCACACCTCTGGCAGAAAGTTTCTATATGCCGATGATGTGGCACTTGCGGTGCAAAAGAAGGATTTAAAGAAATGTAACGAGCTCCTTGCATTAAATTTAGAAATCCTACAGAATTACTATAGAAGGGGAAGGTTGCTACCAAACGCTTCCAAATGTGAGGTGTTTTCTTTCCATTTGTTAAATGGGCACGATTCTGAAGAGCTGGTGGTCAATTTTGATGGTAATATCCTCAAGCCCAGCTCCAACCGACTTATCTGGGAGTAAAGCTTGATAGATCTCTTACTTTTGAGAAACACCTTGGTAATTGTGCCCAAAAACTGAAAACGCGTAACAACTTGATTCACAAACTTGCTGGGACATCTTGGGGGGCACAAGCAAGAACTCTTCGCTCAGCTACACTGTAGGGTATAGAACTTGTCACGTCCAAAATATAGATATGCCACTAGAAGTACTAGAAGCACTAGAAGTAATAATAAAAAGAAAATCAGACCGAGCAGATTGGTGCCAATTTCTTGTTCTACTTGATATTTTGTTTTCTTGCTTGAACTTAAAGGTGACCATATACTTTAATAGATACATTCTTACATGAAAACAACAAGAATAAATATAAATAATTTTAACCATGACCTACGTAAATTGCATTTGTTGCAATAAGCAATTTGAGGATTTTAAGGTTGTCTCTTGCCAAAATTGTAAAAACAATTTTTTTCACCAATTTCTTAATCTGTCGGCAGCTGATATAAGAAGCCTTAAATCTAAGAAGGGTATGAGCTGGACCTGCCAATCTTGCTCAGAGTTAGGCGACAACATTGCTGATCTAAAGTCACTAATAATGGTATTACAACGGGAAGTCAATAAACTCAAGGAAGTTAAACATTCAGCACTTGATCATTCTAATTTTGACGAATTCGTGAATGAAGTATCAGATCGCTATTATAGGAAGAATAACTTAATTATCTTTGGTGTTCCTGAAAATACTTCTGACGTAAGTGAGAAGATCCCAAGACCATTGAAATAAGATTCAAGAATCATGAAACAGTACTGAAAATACTCGCTAAGTCCAAATCACACCAAGCTAACAGAAATTACATTCAGTTTCGTCTATAGTCTGACAAAACTCGTAGGCAACAAGAACTGTATCGTAAGGCAAAAGAGGACCTGAGTGGTAGAATTGCCCAAGGTGAATCTAATTTACGCATCAAGTACATTAATGTACTCCTAAGATTATTTCTTTAAACTAAATCCTCCCAACAAAATAATTTCCATTTACTATCAAAATGTGCGAGGACCAAATACAAAATTGAATGAAGTATACTCTGCCGTGCACGTATGTGAATACGATCTTATAGCCTTCACAAAGACTTGGCTTAGTAATAATGTTACCAGTACCGAATTGCTACCATCCTCTATGTACAAAGTTTTCCGCAAGGACAGGGATTTTATAGCAACCAACAGAACCAGAGGCGGAGGTGTTTTGTTAGCATCTAAGGTAACTTTACCAACATCTTTATTAAGTTTAGATAATATCTTGGCAACAGTCCACTCATCGACATTTTGGGATGTAAATGTGTTAGTAATAATATGTCATTATATATATATATATATATATATATATATATATATATATATATATTTGTTTTTAAGTTTTCGCGGGCACTAAATGTATTAGATGGTTTCCGGGAAATCATCCGCGTAGTTGATAACTGATCCCTGCCGGGATCGATGGTTAACTGACGACGTTTCGGCAGAGTCACATCTCCCCTCTTCAGGTCGGTTCGCATAATTCTCGTAGCCTTCTGCTTTCGCTTCTAGTTACTCGAATACTGAAACTTTCAGTTCAGTTTTTTTTCAGTTTCATGTCTTTATTGTCAGAGTTAAATTTTTACAAATTTCTTACTCCTAGTCCATATTTTTATACTTATTTCCCTAACTTGTTTTCCATGTTTCATATACTTTTCCCTACGCTGTTACAATATTTTCCCTACACTATTCCTTAAGATATTTTATTCACTAAGATATTTCATTAACTAAGATATTCAAGTTACTGAAACTTTCAGGAGCGCGCACGGTGTTATATAGTCGCGGATCGGCGCCTATCGGTTGGCCCTTGGCGCTCAGTGGCCACGCCTCCCGCTTGGTGATTAGTTACGTCCGGTTGAGTTGTTATAGGACGGGTCCGGGCCGGTACGGTGTTTAATAGAATTTTCCAACAATTCGATAAGTTCTGGATTTCATTGCGTGCGTTTAGACTGTGAGGTCTCTTCGCTATTTCAATTGCCTCTCTTACGAGTCTTGATTTCGGTTGTTCTATATTTGCCAGTACTCTGGTGTTCTCAAAGTCTATTCGGTGTGACGTCGTGGTGGCGTGTTCCGCAATGGATGTTGTTTTTTCCTGCTTTCTTATAGCATTCTGGTGTTCATCACGTCTAGCTTGAATTCTTCTGTTAGTTTGCCCCACATAGGTTTTATGACAGTCTGCACATGGAATCTCGTACACTCCCTGTTGTTCTAAAGGGATTCTCGTCTTCGGAGTCCTCAACACCGTGCTTATTTTTCTGTCTGTATTGAAAATAGTATCGATATTGTGTCTCCTTAGAATTCTTGCAATACTGTCCGTGGTACCCTTGACATACGGTAAATAAGCCTAGGTTATTGGTGTCTTATGCTCCTCGTCTGTTCGTCTCGGTTTTGACTTTAGGGCTCTTTGAATATTTCGGTTTGTAAATCCGTTTTGTCTCAGAGCTGTTTTTAAACTGTCCATTTCCTGTTTGATGTTGTCCTGGTCAGCTAGTCTTTGTGATCTGGTTACTAAAGTTTTGACGACGGCTTGTAGTTGGGCTGGGTGGTGATGAGAATTAGCATGAAGGTATCTGTTGGTGTGAGTTGCTTTCCTATATACTGTATGGCCAAGGGTTCCAACTTCCTTCCTATTTATGAGAACATCAAGGAATGGCAGTTGATTATTGGCTTCAACCTCCATGGTGAATTTTATTTTGTGATGGATGCCATTAAGGTGGTCTAAAAATGTGTTGAGGTGTTCCCTCCCATGAGGCCAAATCACAAAAGTATCATCCACATATCGCAACCATAAACTGGGTTTAAGAGTTGCTGTTCTTAGTGCCTCGGCGCTCTCCATAAAAAGGTTCGCTATAACTGGTGAGAGTGGCGATCCCATTGGAGCTCCTTCCACCTGTTTGTATCGTTGGTTCTCGTAAACAAAATAGGTGTTCATCAGACAGTGCCTTGTTAAGTCTACAAGGTGTTGAGGTGGTTTGTATTTTTCTATTATGATATCCAAGGCTTCGTCGATAGGGATGTTGAAAAGGGACACTACGTCAAAACTGACAAGAAGACATTCAGGTTGTAAAACCGTTTTTCTAAGTATTTCGATGAAATGTGTCGAATTTTTGACATATGAGTCTTTCCCCTCTGCAAACGGTTGAAGTTGTTGGGCTAGGTATTTGGCTAGGTGTTGTGTTGGGGATCCAATTGAACTTACTATTGGCCTCAAAGGTGCACCTTCTTTATGTACTTTTGGCAACCCATAGAATTTCGGACATCTCGATGACTTTTCACGCGGAATGAGTTGCAGTTGGAGATTTTTGTCGATCCTACTTGCTTGGATTTTGGGCTATTACGCTATTGCTCCCCTCACATACAAACAGAGAGCATAATATGTGGCGTGGAAACAGCAGTTTAAAAATTAGATGCGAACACCGCTGACATAATTAGACAAGATGTGTCACATGTTCTAAGAAAGTCTAAACCTCCCAAAAGGAACCTATCTAAAGAAGAAGATGAGGCCTTGAAACAACTTCGCCTCAACAAGGACATTGTCATTCTACCTGCTGATAAAGGAAATGCGACTGTAATTTTAGATACAGCGGATTATTCAAACATTGCTACAAGATCCAGCATATAAACAAATTACTACTGACCCAACAACTTATCTGGAGAAAACAACCAAGGCCAAAATTCAAGCAAGTAGGATCGACAAAAATCTCCAACTGCAACTCATTCCGCGTGAAAAGTCATCGAGATGTCCGAAATTCTATGGGTTGCCCAAAGTACATAAAGAAGGTGCACCTTTGAGACCAATATTAAGTTCAATTGGATCCCCAACACAACCCCTAGCCAAATACCTAGCCCAACAACTTCAACCGTTTGCAGAGGGGACAGACTCATATGTCAAAAATTCGACACATTTCATCGAAATACTTAGAAAAACGGTTTTACAACCTGAATGTCTTCTTGTCAGTTTTGACGTAGTGTCCCTTTTTCAACATCCCTATCGACGAAGCCTTGGATATCATAATAGAAAAATACAAACCACCTCAACACCTTGTAGACTTAACCAGGCACTGTCTGATGAACACCTATTTTGTTTACGAGAACCAACGATACAAACAGGTGGAAGGAGCTCCAATGGGATCGCCACTCTCACCAGTTATAGCGAACCTTTTTATGGAGAGCGTCGAGGCACTAAGAACAGCAACTCTTAAACCCAGTTTATGGTTGCGATATGTGGATGATACTTTTGTGATTTGGCCTCATGGGAGGGAACACCTCAACACATTTTTAGACCACCTTAATGGCATCCATCACAAAATAAAATTCACCATGGAGGTTGAAGCCAATAATCAACTGCCATTCCTTGATGTTCTCATAAATAGGAAGGAAGTTGGAACCCTTGGCCATACAGTATATAGGAAAGCAACTCACACCAACAGATACCTTCATGCTAATTCTCATCACCACCCAGCCCAACTACAAGCCGTCGTCAAAACTTTAGTACCAGATCACAAAGACTAGCTGACCAGGACAACATCAAACAGGAAATGGACAGTTTAAAAACAGCTCTGAGACAAAACGGATTTACAGACCTAAATATTCAAAGAGTCCTAAAGTCAAAACTGAGACGAACAGACGAGGAGCATGAGACACCAATAACCTAGGCTTATTTACCGTATGTCAAGGGTACCACGGACAGTATTGCAAGAATTCTAAGGAGACAATATCGATACTATTTTCAATACAGACAGAAAAATAAGCACGGTGTTGAGGACTCCGAAGACGAGAATCACTATAGAACAACAGGGAGTGTACGAGATTCCATGTGCAGACTGTCATAAAACCTATGTGGGGCAAACTAACAGAAGAATTCAAGCTAGACGTGATGAACACCAGAATACTATAAGAAAGCAGGAAAAAACAACATCCATTGCGGAACACGCCACCACGACGTCACACCGAATAGACTTTGAGAACACCAGAGTACTGGCAAATATAGAACAACCGAAATCAAGACTCGTAAGAGAGGTAATTGAAATAGCGAAGAGACCTCACAGTCTAAACGCACGCAATGAAATCCAGAACTTATCGAATTGTTGGAAAATTCTATTAAACACCGTACCGGCCCGGACCCGTCCTATAACAACTCAACCGGACATAACTAATCACTATATATATATATATATATATATATATATATATATATATATATATATATATATCTAGTCATTTATGTACCTCCGTCTGTAACTAGTACTGAACTTCAGTTGTTCTTGGATGCTTTTGAGCAATTCACTATCGGTCTCTCTAAAATTAGTATAATAGGTGACTTCAACATTTCGTTTCTCAACAGCACTAACATCAAGACGACTAGATTGCAATCTTTTATTAAATTTAATAACTTTAAACAAGAAAACAATATTATAAATGCCAATGGTGGATTGCTTGATTTAGTCTTGTCGAGTGTATGATGTGAAGTTAAGGCTGAACTCAACCCACTAGAAAGTATCGACAATTATCACCCCCCGCATATTATTTCAATCAGAGTTCAAGTTCCACATATCAACCGGTTTCCGCTTGACTCCAGACAGAGAACACATAACTTTAGAAAGGGTGACTTCCACGGCCTATACCTTGCCTTATGCGATCTTAACTGGAATTCCTTATCTTCCTGTACAGATCCTAATGCAGCCTGTGACATCCTTTATAATACACTTAATGCATTGTTAGATCGCTTCATCCCGCCGTATAAAATACCTTACATGGTATTCCCACCATTTAATCCAAAATATTAAACTTAAGAACCACTATCACAAATTATTTAAAAGGTATAACTTTGAATATTATTATCATAAATTTAGCGATATGAGAAAACTTGTAAATAAACTAATTAAGGATTCTTTCCACACTTACTTAAATACCCTACAGAACAAAATACAAACCGATCTCAAGGCTTTTTGGTCATTTATTAATCAAAAATGCACCTCCTCACGTATTCCAGGAAGAATGTCCTACCAGAAACAATACCATACCAATTCCCAGACAATAGTTAATTCCTTTGCTCATTATTTTAAAAGTGTTTATTCCCCCCCCCCCCCGTGCAGGTAATTCTTTGGGTGGGTCCATATACTCGCCTAACATTTCTATAGCAAGTTTATCTATAAGTGACATCATCAAGTCATCTAAATGCCACATCGGACATAGCTATATCTCGGAAACTAATACAGATTTTCAGTTGTTCTTGGTGCCTAATTTAATTGCTTATTAATTGTTCATTTCTTACCGAAAATATTCTTTTTTGCTCTAACCCTTCCCGAGAAACAGTGTCCGATGTGGCTTAAGTCTTAAGCTACATCGGACATAGTTATATCTCAGGAACTAATAGAGATATCAAGTTGCTCTTGGTACCCAATTTTATTGCTAATTAATTGCTCATTTTTTACCCATAAGAATTTTTTTTGCTCTAACCCCTCCCGAGAAACGTTGTCCGATGTGGCTTAAGTCTTAAGCTACATCGGACATACTTATATCTCAGCAACTAACAGACATTTCAATTTGTTCGTGGTATCCAATTTTATTGGTAATTTAATTGCTCACTTTTTACCCAAGAGATTTTTTTTGCTATAACCTATCCCGAGAAACAGTCTCCGATGTGGCTTAAGTCACATAAAAGAGACTTCAAGTGGTCCTTTCATTTCTTACCCAAAAGATTTTTTTTAATCCAACCCCATTCCAGTAACAGTGTCAGCAATATCTGACTACTGAAAAAGATTTCAAGGTGTCGTATATTATTGCTAATTAATTGCTTGTAGCTTATATTGGAAACAACCCTTTTCACCCCCAAATATAATCCGCACCTTTAAAAATAAAAAAAAAATCTTTATAATATACAGGGTGTAACATAACGCAGCCTAGATATTTCGGTTGTTAGTATAAATAAAAATGTCTTATTTGATATATGTCAAAAAATATATGGTTTGTGAGAAAAAATCTTGAAAGTTGTCAACTAAGGTAAGCTCTTGAGTGCGTATTTAACAATTTATTTGCAAAATAGCAACAAATTTTTCAACATAACAAAACATAAAAACATTCTCTACCATTTCTAATAAATGAATGGACGTTTAAGCCAAGTTTACTCAGAAAATTTTAACAGAGTTAGTGAAACAGAAAACATGGCAGCATTGAATAAACTACTTACATTCGTTTTCTATTAAAATAAAATTATTTTGGTGTATTCTAATATTAACAATAATTTTCCTGAAAGAATAGGAATTGATAAACATCAAAAAATTATCGGTTAAAGAAAGTTCTCACAGGAGATTCACTCTGATTTACTTAACTTATTTCCAATATCGTTAAGTTACTAACTGCGCAAACCTATCTCCTGTTTAGATGATACAAATATTCTAAATTTAAAGTAGGATTTTGGAAATAAATTCTCAAAAATATATATTTCAGTTATTTTGTGCTCTATCGTGAGATCAATTGCACACTATCATACTAATTTCTGGAATTTCCATAGCATTCAATGTATTTTCAGATGATTTCGTTTGACATTTAATCTACTGCATATGAGCTTGATTTTTTTAATTGTTGTAATATTTATTTAATTTTCTAATTTGTCTCAAAAAATTATGATTAGTGTTTTCGCGTTATTTGTTTTGTAGACTTTGAGTAGGGTCTATTTTCTTCACATTTTAGGTTCTCGACGCGCCCTCCCAATTGACATATTAGATGATGCCCTAAAATTATCTTTAATTTATTTTTTATTTCACATTTAATTTTGACAAAAAATTAACATTATGCTGTTTGATTATTTTTCCTCTAATCTTTAAAAAGTTTAGAATACAAGGCATTATATAATCTCTATTTTTTTGCTCAAAAGTAATAGGCTCAGTAGTCTTGAGGCTAAGGGGAATGGTCGATTTTTGTAAAATATCCCCCCAGAAGTATTCTCCAAAGTTAAAATTTGTTTCTTTACGTTATGAGTGATTCTTCTTCCGCTCGTCGAATTTAATTCCTAAAAGTACAAGTTGCATAATAAAGTAGTTTCTGTTAATTAATATTCAAGACGATATTATGGTTAATTTAATTCCATAGTAAGTTTCTTGCATTACCTTTATGAATAGATACAGCATTGTACGAAATTGGGTAAAAGTTAGCTTAAAATACTTTCAAGCAAGTAGCTATTTTTTTACTCTTAAGCGAGTAAAAATTGTTTATATTCTATCAATGTTTATAAAGATATTTCATGCAACAAAATTAATTAGTTAAAGTTACCAATATTTGAAATAACTTTTTATTGGCAATCTCAATAAAACTGAGTTAAACTAATATTTCACAATAGAGGAAGCCGCAAAACAGCCATATAAAAGTAATTCTGATGTGTCTTCACTACATATCATGGATTTGGGGATTTATCTAAGGAGTTATGAAAAATTCTTGGTGTATTTGAGCAAAAGACATGAAGAGAACCGAAAAAGTTTTTCAGCAGAAAGGTTCGGAAGCTAATGCTTATTTTTGGGAAATGATAATATTATTACAAAAAAACTATTAGGGGATTTAGAATTATTTCCAATCTGGGGAAATTTTCAACATTCTGAGATCGATTACGGGCGAACACCGCAATTAGTGGCCCACTTGAAAGTATCTTCAATATAATCAAGCGAAACTCAATGGGACATATTAAGCATCTAGTACTATTGGACGCATTTGCTGATATGCTATATTAACTATTTGGAACGAAAACTGACACTTGTCATACATAGCTGATCTGGGGAATTCAACTAAAATTATTTAATTGAAAAATTACTTGAGTAAAAATCGCCAATATAGTATATGTAAAACAGATGTCCAAAAAAACTTGGATAATACCTATATACATTGTTTGTGATAAGATTACATTTAAATCAATATATTCGATTATACATGAAGGTGTGATAATATGTAAAATAGATGTGAACAGAGATTTTGTTAAACAAAAAGTTGCTTTATCTGACATTGAAAATTGGAAAAATAAAAATAAAATAATTTGGTCAAGTGAGAGTTGGACTCACATACTAAGGGTTCCGTACCACCTTCAAGATTTGATAAAATGTAGTTGAATCAAAGTATATCTTTCTGTTATTTTTCATTTTCTGACAAGCAGGAAATGAGGGCATTTTCGGATATTTACCTTAATATCTTTTAAAGAAAGCGGTTTGAATTTATAAAAATATACACTTTTATTTTCCACATATAGACTTTTTAGTTTATCTGCTACATGATTCGCTTGATTTTTATAAAAATATGTATTTAATTTTCTAATTTTGCCCCAAAATTAACACTAGAGTTTTATTTTACTAATAAACTTTCAGGGCAGCCTTTTATAATCTACTATTTGAATTGTAAGCTCTGTAGATTGGAAGAAAAAGGGGAAAATAGATCAAGTTTTAAATAATAGATTATTAAATCTTTTAGACAAATTATTTAAAAATACGAATAAAATATATTTTTCAAAATTTTAGATAGTGTAGTTTCTAAAGTATTTGTCCCCAAAATTAATATTGAGGTTTTCTACTGATTTTTCTTATAAATTTCAAGTGAGCCCCAGTATCCCTAATTATTTTCAAAATTTTAGGTAGTATGGTTTCGGAAATAAAGCAGGAAATGGAAGTTTTTTATATAGTTTTTGTTAATATCTTGTAAACAATTAATTTAAAAAATATGAAAAATATATATAATATGTATTCCTCATAATGAGCCCCTTCATCTGATGTATTGCATGATGCATTAAAACGCTATTTTTTTATTTTCTGTTTAATTCTATAATTTTTCCCGCAAAATTAATATTACGGGTATCTCCTTATTTTTCCTGTAAGGTTCAAGTAAGCCCATATAAGCCAACTTTTTTCTTACAGATCGGAAATAAAACGGGGGAATGAGTAATTTTCTAATATTTTTGTTAATATCCTTTAAATAATTTATTTTTAAATCTTTCATTTGATGTATTGCATGATGCCTTAAAAATATTTTTTTATTTTCCGTTTAATTCTACAATTTGGTTTCCAAAATTAATATTAGTCAGTATTTGGGGAATAAAGGGGAAGGGGTAATTTTTTAAATATTTTTGTTTATATATTTTAAAATCTTTATTTTAAAAATATGAAAAAAATATTTGTATTCGTCCTAATGAGCCCTTTGATTTGATATATTACATGATGCGTTAGAAATAATTTTTATTGTATATTTTCCATTTATGCTGTAATTTGACCACTAAAATTAAAATTAGTGGTTTATCTCTATTTTTCCAATAAAGTTCAGATGAGGACCTATATCCCTAATTTTTTTTCAAATTGCTACGTCTTATAGTTTCGGAGGTAAAGGGTGGAATGGGTAATTTTTTTAATATTTTTGTTAATATCTTTTAAATAATTTATTTTAAAAATATAAAAAAATGTTTGTTTTTGTTATAATTAGCAACAATTGTAATTTTATATTTTCCATTCAATTCTGTAATTTGCCCCCAAAATTAATAGGAGAGGTTTCTCCTTATTTTTCCGGTAAGGTTCAGACCCTATATTCCTATTTTTTCAGAATTTTACTTCTTATAGTTTTGGAGATGGGGGGGGGGCGGTCAATTTTTTTCGCTCAGAAGGACCCCTAAAATCAACATTTCTTGATTTACGATATGTTCTGTACTGATCGGGTCACCAAACTATACACCGATAGCAAATTTCAACCTTCTCTATCCAGTAGTTTAGGAGAAAATTGCTTTGATATATTATATTCGGAGTAATATTATAAGGGCATATTGTATATACGAATCCCTAACAAAACAGTGCAGATTCAAGTAGAACCGCGGAGGGAGAAAATGATACTGCAGTTTCTGCGATATAGATAATTTAGCGGTAGGTTACCATAAATGTAAGTATCTCATACAACAAGAATTTTCACAATTTTTATGTCATTTGGTATCTGCAGCTCAGTCTTTACTAGGGTAAGATCAGAAGAGTATTTGTATGAGTGGTTAAACGACTGAGTCTGAAACATAAAATATAAATAAAATAACTGAAACTAATTCGGCAAGAAATAAGAGGCCAAAGTAGTATTACTGACGTGACGGCCAGCAAAATATTTAGGGGAAAGACTTGCTGATATTGTCAATTCTTTGAGATGGGAACGTAACTAAGTAATATCAGTAATTAAAAATGGTAATCATCCGAATTTACAGTTATCCAAATTACAGAACAAACACGTGGCGGTCAAAAATACGTGCATATTTGACAGTATCCTATACCTCACTATTTTTGAGGCGACAGATTTTGAATTTTTATTAACAAAGGTAAGATTCATTTTTGACTCCATCTACTCACAACAACCGACTTTTAACTAAGGCAAAAATACACAATAAATTATTTGTGAAGTTACACTTTCGGCATCTTATTTCTAAAATTCAGTATAACACAAACAATTCTAATTTAAGAAAAGTCTCAATAGAAATATTTAGAATGCATAAACAATTTCATCTGAAAATGCATTGGTTGTTATGAAAATTCCAGAAATTAGTATGATATATATTTATGAGAATTTTTTTCCAAAATCCTACTTTAAATTTAGAATATTTGTATCATCTAGTAGGTTTGCGCAGTTAGTAACAACGATATTGGTAATAAGTTAAGTAAATCTAAACCATACATTTTTTGACATATATCAAATAAGAAGTTTTTATTTATACTACCTACCGAAACGGTTGTTTTCAATATAAGCTACAAGCAATTAACTAGCAATAATATACCACACCTAGAACAACTTGAAATCTTTTTCAGTTAGTTAGATATAGCTATGAGACTGTTTCTCGGTATGGGTTATTAGAGCAAAAAAAATCTCTTTGGTAAAAATTGAGCAATTGATTAGCAATAAAATTGGGTACCAAGAGCATCTTGATATCTCTATTATTTGCTGAGATATAAGTATGGCCGATGTAGCTTAAGACTTAAGCCACATCGGACACTGTTTCTCGGGAGGGGTTACCGCAAAAAAAATTGTTTTGGGTAAGAAATGAGCAATTAATTAGCAATAAAGTTGGGTATCAAGAGCAACTTGATATCTCTATTAGTTCCTGAGATACAACTATGTCCGATGTAGCTTAAGACTGTTTCTCGGGGGGGTTAGAGCAAAAAAAAATCTTTTGGGTAAGAAATGAGCAATTAATTAGCAATAAAATTAGCCACCAAGAACAATTGGAAATCTCTATTAGTTTCCAAGATATAGCTATGTCCGATGTGGCTTAAGACTTAATAAATTAGCAATAAAATATGCACATATTCCGAATTTGGCCATGTGAATTGTCCGATGTGGCGTAATAGACATTGCATTAAGGCCCTTTTGGCATTTAGCGGGGGTGAAATTCAAACGAGGGTGACATTTGTTCTGCGAACGTGAGGGCTGCGTTCTCGGACCATAGCGAAGCCACCAGGACTGCGGGGGCCCCAAGTAGGGCTGCTGTGACACATCATAGAGGGTAACTGTTACAATGGGGGCCCCGACAAGGACCGGGGGCCGCTGAGAGGTTAGTATGGTGATGACAGGCTCCGATTTAGGTTATGTTGTATCAACTGTTATTGGATAGGAGTGCTGTGACTTGACGTATAGAAGAGGAGTTGACATAGACGATGGTACGGAACTTAGATCATTTACCATCTAAATATAGCCTGTCAAGCATAAAATCGTGGCAAAGCTAGAAAAAGAGGGCAATAGAAACAGTAAGAGGCTATTTCACTTAGTGGGCGGAAGCAGCCAATGAACAACATGCTGAACGTATTTCATTGGAAGCAGCTCCCAACCGAGTGAAATAGCCTCTTGCCCTCTCTATTGCAATCTCTGTCCTTAGTCTTACCACGACATTTATGCACTGCAGGCTATCGCCAGAAAGTACATGCTCTAAGATACGGAACGATGGTATGGGACGTTGGCATAGAAAGATGGCACGGAACGATGGTATGGGGCGTTGACGTATGTCACAGAACGATGGCACGGAACATTGACAGCTGACAGGTAGGTCATAGAGTTGGGTCAGTGGTACGGAACACGGTTGAAAGCTGATGTACTGTACTACCGGCAATATGGCGGGTTGTGCCCCTTGAAGCGCTCTCATTGGTTAATTACCACGTCCTCAGCCGCGCCAAGCTCTCATTGGTGCATAGTCACGTGATCTGTTTAAGCGCGTCAAATTTGAACGGTCATGTCGATAGATGGCGTTCCATGTACAGTTCAAACATTAAATCGGAGCATGTATACTAATAAAAAGATATAGGGTGTCTCGGAAAATATTATATGTGGAAATTCAGGATAATAGACGTCGGGATATAGGATAGCAGATGCTGGAATTCGGTGAGTTGATATGCTGGATACGAGAATAAAGTATTTGGTGTATAAATTAAACACCAATCAGTGTGTTGGGATAGACAAGACCGGAGGCCGGAGTCTACCGATAGAGAGAGAGAGACAGAAAGACGAGGGGACAGGTGTCTGTTTCCTGGGGAGCCAGTGTATAGGATAGGAGGTGTACACTTAATGGGAGGATATCGCTGGGTTAGCCCACCCCCATACAAGCCAGATAATGCTAGACAAACAGCTAACAAAGAATAAGAAATTAAAATTACTGATAAACGATAAGGTGGAAACGGGAGTGCTAGAAATGGAATATCAGGAAACGGAATATTGGGAACGAGAATGACGGAAGTGGCATGGTGGGAACAGGAATGCTGGATGTTGTTGTTAGGACATGCGCAGTCATATCGTGCGGGTGTTAGACATCCCCAGTGAATGTGTAGGGATGATAGACATGCGCAGTGATGTTGTATGAGTGTTAGACACGCACAATGATGTTATGTGAACGTTAGATATATACAGTGAAGTGCAGTGAAGTTGAATGGACATTAGGCATGCGCAGTGCTGTTGTATGAGTGTTAGACATGTGCAATGAAGTTGTGTTAGCGTTAGACATGCGCAATGATTTTGTATGTATGTTAGACATGCGCAGTGAAGTTGTATGTGTGATAGACATGCGCAATGATGTTGCGTGAGTGTTAGACATGCGCAGTGAAGTTGTATAGATGATAGGCATGCGCAGTGATGTTATGTAAGTGTGTGACATGCGCAATGATGTTGTATGAGCGTTAGACATGTGCAATAATGTTGTTTATATGTTAGACATGCACAGTGAAATTGTATGGATGTTAGACATGCGCAATGATGTTGTGGGAGAGTTAGACATGCGCAATGATGTACATAATTTGTCAACAACACCCCAGCTGTTTCTTTTTGTCTTAACCTTTGAACGCTGTAATTTCATACAAATCACGTCTCTCTCAATAATGTTTTTCCCAGATCTATGGATTTTTCTTATCTAAGCAATAAGAAGGTATAAATATGTTTGTTCTTGCAGCTCTAGGGCAATATATGAGAATCTGACGTTACGGCTCTACGTACAGAACCCTATGTTGTCACAAGCTGATGTACCTGTCTTTAGAAATATAGGAGGCCTGCACCAAACATTAACCAAAATTCTGAAATATACCAACATTTCAATGTTACCTGTCTGATTCAACATTACCGCTATAGGTATCGAGCTCCGCACCTGTTTTCTATCATAGAAACACTCCCGTGTTTATGACGTCACCAGTCCTAACTCTCATTGGTCATTTCAAACCATTGTCAAGTAAATAATTTGATTCAAATTTGATGCTCCAACAGTCCTATGATGCCATGAAAATACCATACGAATCAATTCACTCAAGTATGTGGCTTTCTAGTATCTAGGGAGTTGACTCATCATTGGTATATATGGAATATAAGAGGTAATTTGCACGTTTATCCTTCATTCAAACAAGTTTTTCTGTATCTATATAAGAAACAGTAAATTGAAAGGGGCTGTCTATAGGACTTTGAATGACAAGAACGGGATACGAGAAATTAAAGGATCGGTCCAAACGGTTGGATTCTGTTGTCCGTTGATAATCAAATGGGGGTATTGAAAGGATGAATGACAGGAGCAGGATAGTGAGAATGGACTAGGCTATGTTGATCGATGTTGATTACGAGGGATAGCAAATAGGTGGGTGATAATGGCAGGACGGAGACGTGAAAGAAAGTATAGGAGATAACAGGAATTCAAGGAACAATCCCAATGCTTGGATTTCATTGGTTGTCGGTTATTAGACTGACAGGTTGAATGGTAAGAATGAAAAACCAAGAATTCAAGGAATGGTTCTGAAGGCTGGAATGAAAATTAGAAAGTTAAATGTCAAGTACGGGATACCAGTTACTCAAGGAGCTGTCCTATCGTCTGAATTATGTTGCTTGTTTGTAATCAAGTGGGTTATTGGAAGGTCTAGCGAATGGGGTATGTTGGACATCTTACGAGGCATAGTAGAACGATGGGTGGTAATGTTATTAGCGAGGATGTGAAAGCAGGTATGGGATACTTGAAATAGAAAGAATAGAAGTTTTGCAGTTTGAATGATTGGAAAGGGATAAGGGGAATCGGACAAACAACCTACTGAACCCTGTCTGATTGATCGAGATGGTATAGCTACGTTATGCTACCGTTGTATGGTAGAAATTATGAAAGAATTCAAGCAACTGATTTTAAATACATAACTGATGGATGCTTAACGCCTGGATTTCGTTGACCGTTGGTTATTAAATTGAAGATTGGAATGGTCTTTGGTTATCACATGAGAGAGTGAATGATTGAATGACAAAAACGGGATACCAGTTACTCAAGGAACTGTCCTAACGGCTGGATTATGTTGATTGTTTGTAATCAAGTGGAGTATTGGAAGGTTAAATGACCAGAATGGATATAATGAGAATGGAATGAATGATCCTAGCGATTAGAGTATGCTGACTGATGCTGATTACGTGGGATAGTAGAAACATGGGAAGTAATGGCAGGAGCGGGACGTTAAAGCAAGTACTGGATACGAGAAATTCAAAAGAATGATCCTAATGGTTGGATTCTGTTAGCCAATAGTTATCATGTGAGAGATTGGAAGGTTGAATGACAAGAATGGTCCAAAACGTTGGATTTCGCTGTCTGTTGGCAATCACGTGGGAGTCTGAAAGGTTAAACGACAAGACTGAAATAGCAAGAATGGAATGAGCTGTCCTAACGGTTTGATTCAGTTGACCATTGGTTATCATGTGGGAGATTGGAATGTTTAATGATAAGAACGGTATACAATGAATTCAAAGAATGATTCCGTTGTGTGTTGCTACTGACATGATAATCTGGAAGGTTGAATGCCAAGAATGAGATACCAGATATTCAAGGAACAGTCCTCATGGTTGGACTTAGATGGTCGAGGCTTATAACTTGGGAGACTAGAAGATTGAATGACAAGAATGGCCAAGGCGTTGGATTTCTTTGTCTGTTGGTAATCACTTGGGAGTCTGAAAGGTTAAACGACAAGACTCAAATAGCAGGAATCCAAGGAACAGTCCTAACGGATAAGGTTCCATGAGCCGTTGGTTATCACAAGAGCGACTGGAAGATTGAATGATGAGAATTGGATAGCAAGAATTGGTAATAACGTTGGAGTCTAGAAGGTTAAATGATAAGAGTGGGATACCAGAGATCCAAGAAACATTCTGATACGGGTATTTTGTTGACTGGTATTGATTACGAGAGATAGTAGAAAGAGGGGTGGTAATGGTAGGAGCGAGGACGCGAAAACTAGTATAGGACATCAGGAATTCAAAGAATGGTCCTAATGGATAGGTGTCATAGAATGGTAATGAAATAAAAAGAATAGGAGTTTTGAAGTTTGAACGATTGGAACGGGATAGCGGGAATCGGACAAACAACCAACTGAAACCTGTCTGATTCATCGGGATTGCATAGCTACGTTATGTTGCTGTTGGACGGTTGAAATTATGATGGGAAAACTGAGAGAATTCAAGCGAGTGTTTTTAAATATATAACTGATGAGGTCGTTAAATTATGTAACAAAATTTTTCTTAGACAATACTTGAGCACGCTAGGTACAATTAGTCAATGTTCCACTGTGTTTACTTTAACTACATTACTTTACCTTAGCTACATTAATCATTGAACAACAATTTCATTTGAATCAAGCCTCTCTAGTGTGTTTTCCGAGATCTAGGTATTTTTCTCAATTCCATTTATTAAAGAGCAAAATGTGTTATTCCGAAATGTAACAGATATACGACAATCAGACGTCAAAGTATACCAAACCTTGTTACGTAACAAGCAGACGGACTAGTTTCTAGTTTATGTGAATCATACAATATAATGTTTGAAATAAATGCATACCATCAATTGAATTCTTCAATGTGTTTGCTTTAAACTAGGCAACAACACACCAGTTGCTTTTAATCTTAACACCAATTTCATTCAAACGAAGCAGCTCGAGTGTAGTTTCCATAGATCTAGGGAGTTTCCTCAAAAATATCATAAGAATACATACATATGTTTTTCCGAGATCTAGTGAAATATATGATATCTGACATCAACGACAGCTCGTATGCAGCCCCTCTTCCACTTTTCTATGACGTCACCAGCCATCACTTTCATTGGGTTGTTCAAATAGAGCATTATGTTACACTATAATTCTGTAATGGATTGGTCAAGGAAATCATCTTCTCTGTGGTGAATTATCAAGCTTACACGTTTATGCTTCAACCAACATGTTTGGTCAGAAGAGTGCCATCGAAATGGCAGAGAAGAACAAAATTAATGAGATTGACAGAGAAAAATGAGCTATATCTTCACTTTACATTAAATACATTACTTTTCATTAACTACATTAACCATTGAACTCTAAGTTTATTCGAAAGATGCCGCTCGACTATCTTATTCTCTAGATCAGACGTCAAAGGCTTGGTATACCGAACCTTGTTACGTAACAAGCAGACGTACTAGTTTCTAGTTCATGTGATTCATACAGTATAATGTTTGAAATAAATACATTCCTCATTCCACATACATATTGAATACTTTGTTGACTTGGCTGTATATTTGGCAACAACGCCCCATCTCTTTACATCTTAACCATTGGACCACAATTTCATTCGCAACAACCTGCTCGAGTATGGTTTCCCTAGACCCAGGGACTCATCAATACCATAAGAAGACATACATCTGCTTTCTAAGATCTAGGGAATTATATGACATGTGACATCAATCGCTGTACGTATACAGCCCCCTACTCCAGTGTTTGTGCCCTCATCAGTCATCACTCTCATTGGTCAGTTCAAATCAATGATTATGTTACGCTATAATTCTATAATTTTTCTCCAGATCTAGCGATTTTTCTCATCAATGCTATACGAAGTCGCACATATGCTTGGCTGAGATCTAGGGAAATATACGACACCTGACATCATCCGTTGAATGTATACAACCTATTCTGCAACATCGTGGTCGAGAAAAATATCTTTACTGGTGGTAGACTACCATGCTTACATCTTAGAACTTAGACCGTTAGAACAAAACCAATGGCATTGTCCAAGCAAAATGAAGTACACGAAAAATATCTTCTGGGTGGGACTAGCTGTTGGTAGATCTGTCACCAAGGAGTTGTCAACAGGATCGAATTTTGGTTGTAGACTGTTAGACGCAGACTGGTACGGACCGCGTACCAATCCTCCACACTGGAACATATGCGTGCATTACATAAGCTGAACAGAGCTAATGACTAATGGCGACAAAACGAGCTGTTTTAGCAGACATGTGTCATTGAATTGCGAGGTGAAGGATGTCGATTGAACCTAACCTAAGTCAATACCGTCCAACTGTATTGTAACAGTTAACCTCTATGATGTGTCACAGTAGCCGTAGTTGGGGCCCCCGCAGTCCTGGTCGCTTCGCTATGGTCCAAGAACGCGGCCCTCACGTTCGCAGAACAAATGTCATCCTCGTTTGAATTTCACCCCCGCTAAATGCCAAAAGCGCCTTAATGCACCCCTAGATATGCCGTTTACACCCCCACGTTAAGCCAAAATGGCTCTAGTTGCACCGTTCTCACCCCTAAATCGCCAGCTCACATTGGCGATTTCAAGGTCATCGAGGTAAATTTTCGGCGAATTTAAGCTTAGAATTTCTTATGGGAAATTACATGTATTTTGGTCGATTGTGTGCTTGAATCGGCATAGCCTATTTACTTGCTTTGTCTGGCATCCTGTCTACAAGATTCATCATAAGCGTTTGGAGGCAATGCAAAAAAAATCATGAAATTTCTCGCATTTCGAGTCGACAGCTCATATCCTGTCACAGGGTACCAGCACAATTTACTTCTTGACAGATTTGGGATAAGGTCTTTAGTTATGCATTGGAATTTACATAGCCTTTCATTTCTATACAAATTGGTTTACAACAGAATTGACTCTCCTTTTCTTCTGTCAATGATCCCGATACATTCGCCAAGGATTGGTTCAAGAAATAACACCTATTTTTATCTGTTTACAGTATAGGCTCATTGAAAATATTTTGAACCTCTAGGTATTATATATCTACAATATTAGTTGATTAAAATAACTCCAAATTTAGACTATAAGCATATGACACCTATGATAGATGCACGAAGTGTCGGCAAGCCAGCTCCCCTCGGTACGTCCATGGAGAAATGACTTACTCGTGTTACAAATGAATGAAGTGGTAAAGGTATCTATCAAAATTAGAGCATAATTACAGAAGTATATATGCTCCATAAATACAGAAGTATATGTGCTCTAAGGCAGCAAATTGTCATTTCTATTCTGCTGCGCCGCTCCGCTTCCTCTATTCCGTTCCCATGTAAATTCAAATTCAGAGTATCAGAATCACTAGCGGATCCAGAGGGGGCTAAGGGGCTGAAGCCCCCCCAAAATCATCTGAGTG
The DNA here is from genome assembly GCA_034190945.1 of Octodonta nipae. Lineage (NCBI taxonomy): Eukaryota > Metazoa > Arthropoda > Insecta > Coleoptera > Chrysomelidae > Octodonta > Octodonta nipae. Next base: position 65,288,099 of record CM067219.1, read on the forward strand.
GTATACTTTTTTAGTGTTTATTGTGCTAAAATTAACCTTCAATGACGTATATGAGTGCGATATAGGTATTATATACAGGGGCGGATCCTGACACGTGTTTCCGGGGAGGCGATTTCATGGTTCAGGGGGGACGATCCTCTACTAAATTTACCTAAATAAATTTTAAACCCAGATTTCTTGAGTTATAACATTAAAAATAGTCGTTCTGAGGTTTAAACCCATTTAATTACTTTCTTCTAGGCTCTTGGAGTTAGGATTACCTCGTTTTAATATTAAATTTACTAACTTGAAGGCTCTCGGTAGGGGCGATCACCCCCATCGCCCCCTCCTTGGATTCGTCTATGATTATATAGTTTCATAAGTGAACCAAAAACTACAAATAGAATTATTTTACTAAAATAACAATTACAAAATAAAAAATTAGGGTTAAAGTTTAATTTACTGGTTAATTTTCATATGAGCCAGTCTGTAGCGATCTACCCGTTATAATTGTTCCTAAATGGTTTGAACCAAACACATTCTAGTGTTTCTCGAGGTTTTGGTTAGTACCAATGACGTCTTTGTAACATCATTGTTTGAAATTTTTCAACCGGTAATAAGCCCAAGTAGTAGTTGTTTTTGATTGTCTGTCTCTTTCTTAAATGATATTTAAGGTTATATATTTACCATTTTACTTGTTTACGTATACATTTAACAATAAATTTTGGTCAGTTTTTCAAAAAACACTTAAGGGCCACTATAGAACCACATAAGTAAGAAATTTATTGATGTGTGCAAAATTTTAAATAATCAAAAACAAAACAATTTAACATATAATTTTGACGTTTTCTGGTTGAACCAAATTACATTCTAGCGAATTAGTTTTGGTTATACTTCACTGATGAAAAGATGTCAAAGTACAACCACTGTCAACAGAGGGTAGAACAAAGTTATAACCGGTCGATCGCTGAAAATCGGCAATTATGTCAATTTTCATACGACTTCCGTCATCTTTAGAATCGTAGAGCCGTCGAAGGTAACAAGAATCGGGGCTGAATGGGGTACTAAAAACATAGGTATTCTTGTCAGCCATTTTGGGTTCGTCTGTCACTTTTGCCTTGTAGCTATTTACAATGCATTTTGGCTTGCCTTTAAGTATAAATTAATATTTTTTAATAAACATTGAAACCTAAAAAATATTAAGTAAGCTTCTAAAGCAACTTGGATTTGAGTTGTTAAGTACGCAGGAAGGCTTGTGTTAGGCCATTGCTCATTAACACATTTGAAATGAGCAGAACTGTTTATCGGGCTCTAAAATGTTGTTTTACAAAGTTTTCTTTAAAACTGAATTTCAAACCGAAAAACTTAAGGTTCTTTCTTTAAAGTATAATTTTCCGAATTTAATTCCCTGGTATAGAATTCTGGAATAGTAGATACTTACGGAAAATAATGTACAATTCAATAAGCAAAACAAACGAGAAAAAATTTATAGTTGTACAATTTTTGGGAAATGATAACAAAGTATTTTCCTCCTCGTCCCATATGTTGAACCCATTTCGCACTTCTAAGATTATCCGTGGGATATAGACATATTTTTCAATCCGATTGATTTTTTTCAATTCATCTGGAGAAAAAAAGATCGTTATTCTTAACACGTAACCTTTATTATCAAAACACTAATTATTCAGGAAAATTGTAGTTTCACTACAATCATATATGATAACCCTAACATACATTTACTGCTTCATTCACAGCATGTCATATTAGGGACACATTCATATCATAATTTTTCACGTTTACCACAAAGAGTGAACCTAAAATTGCTGACGAGAATAATCATACTTTTAGTGCCTTAGTTACGCTAGTAAAGTATCTTTGACATTAGGCATTTGCGCCATCTCGTGTTTTATTTGTAGAACGCTGGTTCAGTCAAGGCCGTAATTAATGTTTGCTGTGTTATAGATTAAAATTTAGCTATCCCATAAAATGAAAAGAAAAACACGAAACCGAAAGTGCGGTGTAGTTGATTTTGAAAATACATTAAGGAAAAATAAAAAATTACAATTCTAACGTTTTTCCTGGATTTCTATAGCAGTCAGAGAGGAAGGAAGAAATGAATTACAGCAGTTTGTCGTCAAGGGCAATTAAATTAAATTTCCACGTTTTTAGTCATTACTAAATGCATAAAATTAATCACAATTGTAGTTCTGGTAACAAAAATAAGACTCAATAACTCTTGTAATCAGAAAAGTAAATAAAGTAGATACTTTTCTTTCAAAATATATTGAAATTAAGGTTAACATAATTTTTAATGTTTTAATTAACAATATTTTCTTTTAGGAATGAAGAAAAAAAAGTAACTTTTTAGTTACAGGAGGGATGAAAAGCCATAGCAACCAGGAACATATTCAAGGATTTGCTGTGCTTATTTCGATGGAGCAGAAAAAAAATCAAAACAATGTAGATACATAAATCAAAGTTACAATTCACTATCCTTTTTACACTTAACATGTATATTTGCATCTGTTGTTGCTTTATTATCCTTGTTGCAACTTCAAAATTTTTATCTTGATCCATTAAAATTTCATCGTCAGTGAAATCTACCAATAAATATAATGAATAAAATTAATTTGTTTTTTGTTATATGTATTTACTTACTATTGTTAATCTCAATTGGAGCTTTCTCGACTTCTGAAGATGCAATTTTTCTTGTTGTAGGTACTCGTAATCTTTCAGCCCCAAACCAGCATGAAGATTTTGCTTTTTTATATACATATTGCAGGAAATATAGTTGGATTTTAACTTTTGTTATGTGCATTGTATACTTTTTTCCCAAACAATTTGACCTCTGCAAATCATTGAATTTGTTTCTGGTTGAGATGGATTGCCCCACTGCTGTAATTAAAAAATCTCAGTTTTGTTAATAGAACAACAATTATAATTAATTTTATACATATAATAATGACTAACAACTGGAAATTATTTACCCATGATGTCTAACTACTGCAATTCACTTTTTCTTCATCTCTAATTGATATGGAAATCCATGAAAGTGGTATAATTGTAATTTTGGGTTTTTTCTTGGTGTATTTTCACAATCAACCACATCGCACTTTCGGTTTGATGTTTTTCTTTCCATTTTATGGGATAACTAAATTTTAATCTATAACACAGCAAACAAACTACGGCCTTGACAGAACCAGAGTTCCACAAATAAAACACAATATGGCGCAAATGTCTATTGTCAAAGATACTTTACTAGCATATAGCTCCTCACTGCTCACAAATGACCCCCAGTGTTAATTACAATTATTAATAATTTAATCTTGAATAAATGAACTAATAATTTTTATTTTCCTATTTCATTAATACCAGAGAGTTAGTTTTTGCATTGATTCGATTTTATAAAAAAAAAACATCGATGCATCAAATGGAAAAGATCTTTGTCAAAACATGGCATCAATCCGATGTATCGTATGGTAAACATCGAATGGATTCGATCAACGAATATAGAACCTTATAGAAGGACACGCCTTAAGTAAAATATGTCCTTTGTTTACATGTTAATATGTTATCCTCGCGATATGGGCGCTGGCATTTCAGTAAATGTGTCATACCACACAGTTGAAATGGTAGCCGAGCGCTTAAAGCGCCCCGCCACTAATCTGATGTTCCCGGGTTCAAGACCCAAGAACAGATATTTTTTTTGGTTTTTAAATATATGTCGTTATTGTTACGAAATTTACCCAAAGCCGACCCTGTGTCCTTCCAGCACGACAACAAACGCTTTAAGATAAAAAAATACGATTCTCGAAAAGACTCGGCAGCGGAAGGAGTGATGATGATTTCTACTGGAGAATTCTACGCTGGTATTAAAGGAAGCACGCCACGATCGCAGAGTTAGTTATACCGCGACGACTAGCGTATATGGGATTGTTATTGTATTTGAATCAGCTGTGTTAATGTAAATAAAGTTTCTAGAAAAGTGACAGTGAATATTAGTTTTATAATTTTAAATTAAACCCACGAAGTATATTGCAAATTGGTGTCAGAAGTAAAGGATTAGTGCAGTTATGGAAACTCGAAGTATGGAAAAAACCGACGAAACTACCAGAAAAATTATCAAACAGGTACAGAGGGACTAGACGAAAAAATAGCACAGATTCTAGAAAAACGTGACAAGGAGGAGAAACAACATCAAGAAGAAATTCAACAAAGGTTAGTGAAATCTTTTGATGATAAACTTAAAGTTGAATTAGGAAATCTTGTCACTAATATCGATGAAAAACAACAAAATCTTGTTTCCACGATGGAAGAAAAACAACATAATTTAATTGAAGGATTATTCTCGAAATTTGTAGAAAAACAAGATCAAATTGAATTAAATCGACACGAAACTGAACAGAAAAGACAACTGCAATTCGAACAATTAATGCAAATAGTAGGACAAGTTAATGAAACAGTTAATGAAAGAATGCAAATAGTTGAGTCAGATATAAAAGAGATAAATGATGACATTAAGACCATAAAAAATACCGTGGATACTCTTGAAACAAAAGTAGATGATCTCGATTCCATCCAAAGCCAGGTAAAATTTGAAATCAGTTCAATTCAAGACACAGTTCAAGATCAAATCAGTTCCATCAAGCAAACAGTACACAGTGAAGTACAAGATAAAATCAGTGCCATTCAAAATAAACTAGAAACAGAAATTAAAAAAATACAACAGGACTTACAGCGAAGAAAATACCAGAACACCGTGAGTACCAAAGGTTCCTTTAGTAAACCACCCACATTCGACGGCAGTTCATCTTGGCCCATGTATAAACGGCAATTTGAAGCCGTGGCTACAGCTAATGGATGGGATAATCATGAAAAATCCACGTCTCTGGTAATTTCCTTAAGAGGTCCGGCTCTAGAACTCCTCCAGAGCATTCCAGTCGATGAACAAGGCAATTTCGACAAGATCATCGCCATCCTAGACAAACGTTACGACAATCAATCCTTGAGCCAGGTATACCAAGTCCAACTGAGAGGAAAAACCCAAAATCCGGTGAAAGCCTCCAAGAATTCGAAGCAGAAATTAGACGGTTAGTTCACTTGTCCTACTCAGACCTGCCAGAGGAAACGAAAGACCAGTTGGCCACACAGACTTCATAAACGGCATCAGAGATATGGAAGTACAACGAAATCTAAGACTAAGTGGCGTCAAGAAAGTAATGAAGCTCTACTTCGGGATTTGGAAGTAGAGGCCGTCATGAACATGTCCAAGTCGAGGGTCCGAGCAGTATCCTTCAACCAGGAAGAGTCAGAGTCACCATTTCAAGCGCTGCTGGCTGGTCTGAACAAAATATTAGACGGTCACAAAGAACTGGCACCAGAGGGGCATGTTACCGCTGCGGACGGACAGGACACTTCCAACGTAATTGTCGAGTGAGGCCACCTGAACGATCACCGACCAGGGGTAACCAACAGAACAGCCACATGTCCAGGGACCATCAGCCAGTCAGCATAAGGGGGCGAATGCTGACTAACCCTCCACCAGCCCCAAAATGTTATCAATCCGGGGATTTTGCCGAGATTGCGGCAGCCTAGTCATCAGAGGCACCATCAATGGGCGAGTAGTTACCATCACAATCGATACCGGCGCCGCTGTGTCCATTGCCAAGTCCAGGGTCTTGAGAGCATCAGAAATTCGGCCAGTTACCAATAACATCCAGCTCAGAACAGTCACCGGCGAGTCCATGTCAATACAGGGTGAGGCAGATGGTGCTACAGATAGGGGACAACATGATCCGGCATAGGGTCCTGGTAGCGAATATTGAGGACGATTTTATACTGGGAATGGACCTAATTAGCCAGCATAGATTTATGTTCGACCCGAGATATGATGTTCTTCGGTTCCTAAATGAGGAATTTGTATTGACACGGCCCGTCAACAGTTCAGTCACCTCCATAAAAATTGTGGCAAAGTCTTCAGCTAGAATTCCCGGTCGAACGGAACAGATTATCCATGGGCAGCTAGACAGCAATCCTGGGAGCTGCGTTGGAATGGTGGAGCCCGTACACTCAGCTCATGACTACTTGGTTGGACGGGCTATAGTTAAAACCGGACGAGATATGCCAATCAGAGTCCTGAATTTGTCCAACAACGACATTAGAATTGCCAATGGTCAAGAGATAGCTTGTTTCGAGCCAGTAGAGACCATCATCAATTGCGAAGAAGAGTACCAGACGTCGGTGAATGAGACAAGGCCCGATAAAGAGTTCCTACAACAGTTTGCTGACCACTTGACACACTTGACACCAGAGAACCAGAAGAAAGCCAAGCAATTTATCACAAAAACACTGGCAAATTTTTAACAGTAAAAATGGAACTACCGGTCGCACCAACATCATCCAGCATCGAATAGATACCGGAAAGGCTCAACCCATCAGAATACCACCTAGACGACTACCATTGGGGCAACAACAGGCAGTCGAGGAAAACATCGAGTCCATGTTACAAAATGGAGTTATTGAGCCATCCATCAGTCCATGGTCTGCTCCCGTCGTGCTAGTTAAAAAGAAAGATGGAACCACCCGATTTTGCGTGGATTACAGAAAGCTGAATGATGTCACGAAGAAAGACAGCTATCCACTACCCCGAATCGATGACACTTTGACCACACTAGCAGGCTCCCGTTGGTTTTCCACACTAGACCTAAAAACTGGATATTGGCAGGTTGGTCTGCACGCAAACGACAGAGAGAAGACAGCGTTCTCCACCAGTAAAGGGCTGTTTCAGTTCACGGTCATGCCCTTTGGGTTATGTAATGCACGCGCTACATTTGAGAGGCTAATGGAGTATGTACTGAGCGGGTTAACATGGAGGACGTGCTTAGTATACCTCGACGACATTCTAGTCATGGGCCAGACATTCGACGACCATCTGAAGAACCTGGGCGAAGTATTCTCCAGAATTAATAACGCCAACCTGAGACTCAATCCGAAGAAGTGTTCCTTGTTTCAAAAAGAAGTAGAGTTTTTGGGCCACGTAGTGTCCGAGTCAGGAATCCGCACCAACGAAGACAAGATAGAAGCCATCCGTGATTGGCCAGTTCCAAGAGACAAACATGAACTCCGAAGCTTCTTGGGCCTCTGTTCATACTACCGGCGTTTTGTTGAGGGATTTGCCACCATCGCCGCCCCTCTACATCGGCAGACCACTGATAAAGAGGTTTGCGAAACATCATTCAGGCGACTGAAGGCAGCACTATGTTCCAGCCCAATCCTAGCCTTTCCTACACAGTCCGGCAAGTTCATCTTAGACACCGACGCCAGCAACACAGGTGGGGGGCCGTCCTATCCCAGGTGCAAGATGGTGAAGAGAGGGTGATCGAGTACTACAGCCGTGGATTCTCGAAACTAGAAAGAAATTATTGCGTCACGAGAAAAGAACTTCTTGCAATAATAAGGGCTGTAGACCATTTCCACAAATACCTGTATCGTCGCCATTTCTTAATCCGAACAGATCATGCCGCACTCAAATGGCTGCTGGACATGAAGACACCGGAAGGACAACTGGCCAGATGGATGGAGAAGTTACAGCAATACGACTTCAAGGTGGAACACCGTGCCGGCCGGTTGCACAATAATGCCGATGCCCTATCCAGAAGACCCTGTAGAGCGGAATGCAAGCATTGTCTGAAGACGGAACAGCGAGAGGGTATCTCTATCAGGCAGATCCGAGTGCAGGCCAATGAAGACTGGACAACGGAACAGTGCATCCAGGACCAAATGGCTGATCCAGACATCGAACCAATCTTGTCACTCAAAATGAGAGGGGCACCCAGGCTCGATGGGACGAGGTAGCTAGATACTCCGGCGTGCTGAAATCGTTATGGGCTCAGTGGGACTCTCTAAGAGTAGACAATGGAATGCTCAAGCGAGTTGGGAAAGCGCTGATGGACGAGAAACCAAGTCCCAACTGGTAGTTCCGAAGAAAAAGGTACCAGCCATCCTGACCGACCGAAGTACATGATGGAATTACCGGAGGCCACCTGGGCATGAATAAAACCCTAGACAAAGTTCGCCAGCGGTACTACTGGGTGAATTACTTCGAAGACGTCAGAGCTTGGTGCCGCAAATGTGCCACATGTGCCGCCAGTAAGGGCCCGAAGACCCGGACCAAGGGCAGAATGCAGCAGTACAATGTGGGCGTCCCATTTGAGAGAATTGCCATCGATGTCGCCGGTCCGTTTCCGAGTCTGAGAGGGGGAACAAATACATTCTGGTCGCAATGGATTACTTCAGCAAATGGCCTGAGGCATATGCGATACCCAACCAAGAGGCAACCACGGTAGCGACGGTGCTAGTAGAACAACTATTCAGCCGGTTTGGCGTCCCGATGGAATTACATTCAGACCAGGGGCGTAACTTCGAATCGAATATATTCCAGAAGGTCTGCACGATGTTGGGGATCAGGAAAACGAGAACAACACCATTACACCCACAGTCAGACTGAATGGTGGAAAGATTCAACAGGACCTTGGAACAACACCTATCCAAGGTCGTCAGCAATAATCAGCGTGATTGGGATGAGCATATTCCCCTATTCCTGTTGTCATATCGCTCTGCTGTACATAATAGTACAGGCTTGACCCAGCCAGGGTCCTATTCGGAAAGGAGCAGCGATTACCATGCGACTTGGCATTTGGCTCCCCGAAGAACCTCCCCAAGACATCGACGATTATGCCTACCAGCTCCGACATAACATGCTGGCAATACACGAATTAGCCCGAACGCAGATGTTGTCCACCAGTGACCGGATGAAGACGCGATACGACCTCAAGGCCAATTCAGTCGGGTTCCAGGAGAGGGACAAAGTCTGGTTGTACAACCCCCAACGGAGCAAGGGTAAATCCCCAAAGCTTACACCCGCCTGGGATGGTCCATACGAGGTGGTCAAGAGGCTTAATGACGTCGTCTACCGGATCCGTCGAATCCCCAAGGCTAAATTGAAGGTGTTTCATTTAGATCGACTAGCTCCCTACCATGGAGGGGATGTTTCTGATCGGGACGATCAGAATTAAAGGGGGGCAGTGTTGCGAAATTTACCCAAAGCCGACCCTGTGTCCTTCCAGCACGACAACAAACGCTTTAAGATAAAAAATACGATTCTCGAAAAGACTCGGCAGCGGAAGGAGCGATGATGATTTCTACTGGAGAATTCTACGCTGGTATTAAAGAAAGCACGCCACGATCGCAGAGTTAGTTATAGCGCGACGACTAGCGTATATGGGATTGTTATTGTATTTGAATCAGCTGTGTTAATGTAAATAAAACTTCTAGAAAAGTGACAGTGAATATTAGTTTTATAATTTTAAATTAAACCCACGAAGTATATTGCATTATTAATTAATTTGATGAATCAATTTTATGTACCATTTTCATTATTTGCATTAACATATTCCGTTAATATTGACAAAAAGATCTTATGAAGTATTTAATAGTTGCAAGTTGGTAGTCTTTTAATGTGAGCGCAAAAACGCACCAAACCATTAGTTTTGTATTGGCAGGTAACAAAACTGCATATCATTACAGTTTATATATTGTAAAATCTTAAAATAGAGATTTAATATTTATTTAATTCAAGTGTAGATAGATTTCTTGGACATTCTTCTAATATTTATTTAGATGAACAAACAATTATTCAATATCTACACTTGAATAAATAAATATTAAATCTCTATTTAAGATTTTACTTCAATGATATGCAATTTTGTTACCTACCAATAAAAAAACTAATGTTTGGCGCGATTTT